>OZ023181.1:24554347-25267289 GCA_963995505.1 Hypericum androsaemum
TATCACTTGGGTCAACTCAAGATCCATTAACCTTGATATATAAAAAAATAGAAAATTTGAAAAAATCCGACAGCATCAGATCTTAATTAGTAAATTTGCAAATAGCTTCATCGAGACCAAGTCAGATAAGCATCATATCTAGTCAGCTCCACAGGTGGAACAGCCCTATAAATTCCTATGATAGATACTGACCAACTGGTACAAGAGAAAGCTATATTTACGTCTGCAAAAGAAAAAGATTCCCAGTATAGTCCTTGATGCTCCTCCTGTTGATGTAAGTGCTGGAACTTTGAGTTATAAATCCACAAGTGAGGTTTTTTAGTAATTAGAGATTTAGATTGATATTCATGCTACTAACATGTAGTTTAAAAATATTTAACCAAATAATATGAGTTTTTTAAAACAAAATTATAATATGCAAAGTCTACCAAATCATAAGTCACGGAACCAAAACAAATTAAGGAGTATACTAATTTAATCCAAGGTCTTTAGTCTTTACTGCTGTTTGTTGTGCAGTGGGGCTGTGGGGAGACCAATGTAGTTAGTTAATTTACAGCGGTGCATATACATGGAACCGCTCTTTATCGTCCCCACGCTCCCATCCCCTCGCCTTCCCCCACGCACCTATCAATGGTAAAAACTTTTAAGAATGATATCATTAGGATTCCGAGTCCGACCGATCCGACCAGGTGAACCAGAAATTTTAAGAAGGCTGTGTCGATTTTAAAAATATTGGTAAAAAGTATTTCAGAAATCTTCTACATTAAAATCTAAAATGATATCATTGGGATGGAAGAAAAATATCATTTTAGAGAGATTATTACATAAAAGAAGTTTTACTTTTTTTCTCCAAAAATAGTAAAATAGAGTTTTTGAGCAATAAATACGTAAATACCAAAAATTACTTTGTCTATATTCAAGTTACCTAAAATCTCGACTTATAACTTATTCAAATGCTAAATTCGATAGAGATATTTTTTTAGAACAAGACGGTGATCACAATGACCATTTTGAGATAATTGAGAAGACAAATAATGATGTCAAATTTATCAAATAATCAACTGTAGCACAAACTAGTATCGTAAAATATTTTTTAGATTCGTAAAGTATGTAAAAATATATTTAATTATTCAAAAAATTAATTTATACAAAAATTGTGACCGAGATTTAACACTAAATATTTTTAAAAAAGTATTAGTTATTACAACAGTTACACCTCTAGAAGCAACCGCCCTTTCGATTAAAATCGAGTACATGGTGTTTATCAAATCTTTTGAGATTGTAGATAAAATTATTTGCCCTTTATTCTTTTTCTAAATTATATATCAAGCTAAATACTCTAGAATCGCACTATATATATATATTTTATTTTTTATTTTTTTCTTACGTCTAAGGAAAATAATTGGGCTAAAGTTGTCAATCTGTCCTATATGTGTCTAGTATGAAGACGTCACCACTTGCCATTAACGTAGCACGCAGGCCATTATCAATAACTGGGCATGCCATTGTTAGAACTAGGCCATGTCATTATGAGTCATTCAGTCCAAACAGTTCGGAATGACCCATTCACTCCGGACTCAATCCAGTGCCCCTCTGCATATAAATATTATAAACAAAAATCAAATAACATAAAGATGTGGGTTTGGGTATGGTATGCACATGCCTCAAATTTTATATTAGGGATTTTTTTTTAATATTAGAGATTGAGTGGTGACAAAAATCAAATAGAACTCGATCCAAATCTTACTGTATGAGTACAACAGATTATAGAATCAATCAATTATTATATCATATTTAAAATATTCATATTAAATTCAATGTCTTAATGAGCCGAACTTGACGAATATTTTTTAAAGTAATAAACAAATCCAAATTTTTTTCCTATATAAACAAATCCAATTTCGGTACAATCACGCATACCGAATAGCTCTAGCTCATCCCACCCTTGCGCAGCTACAAATAATATACTTTGCATGATTACCACAGACAACGGACCATCGCCATTAAAATCCCTAACTGCTAGGTACTACAAATTAGTTACCCTAAACCCCATTTCTGAGTAACGATTTCAAAATCTCCACCAAAAAAGTAACTATTTTAAAATCATTCGAACCAAACTGCCAAAGAATCTTTTCTGTGGAAAATTATATATTTTTTTTTAGTTTTATTAGATTAAATTATCATATAAATATTTTGTAATCTATAAATTTTAAATAAAAGTAGAGTATATTGGCATCAACAGACCCTCTCACGCAGATGCTTCTCGCAGGGCCACTGCTGGGTCTTTACTTGGGCGGTGCGTGGATGGTCAAGTTTATTGGCCGGTGATCGATCGTCTCATCTCACGGCCTGAAATGTATCACCAAAGGATACTTTTAGTCTTAGTTGAGCGTGCATTCAACGGTGGACATGCCATAAAACATTCCGGGGCACATAGTTCTTCCGGCACCAAAAGGGATAAGCTTTTATTGGCTACCTTTGCAATCAATAGAACTTTCGAAGAACCTCCCGCGATAAAACTGTTGTGTCTTTTGACTTGGCTAAGGGAAACACTAACATGACCTTTGTTGCGAAACAAAGCAAGCACTTTGTGCACTTGCAGAAGCACTACGTGCACTGTTTCCTTTTGGTGTCATTTGACTTCGTAATCAAATGATACTTGTTTAGCCTAAGATCAAAAGACACAAGTTGGTTAACAATTAGAGAGAATGAATGAAGGTGTCCCTTTCATGAAAGATGGATGAGTTTTTGGAGTTTTCATTTAAGGCTTTTGAAACAAGCTAAAGATGTCCATTGATAACCTATAAGTATGAGGTTCTCCTTGACATTCAAGGATTCCATCCATTCACATATTTCATCTCCTATATGATTGTCCACCATAAAGACATTGTTGTTATAGTTTTAGAGGTGATATTCTATTGACCGCCACTTAGAATACCTAATGTAATGATTGGATTAAGAATTGAGATCAAGAACCCTAGTTGTTAGAAAAGGGAAAGGATAGAGAAGAGATAAAGGGGAAGAGAGGTACAGAGGAAGAACGAAATGTTCTTTGATTGATATCAATTTTCTAGAATAGCCTTCCTATTTACAAGAACTTCTACTTATATCCTTGTAAGGCGGTTTAGGTGCCTTATTACAATTCAATACCAGAACTCCCACTAAATGTCTATTGAGTCCTCTAGTTCATTACAACTTTCCCCTTCAAAAGAACCTTGTCCTCAAGGTTCAAGGAACATAAAAAATGAAACATTGAAGTCGCTTGTGCGCCATAGCGTCTCGTTGAGCTGCAGCTGAATCTCGAGTGCACCTAGCAATCAGGTCACGTGCCATGATCTGCTTAACCTTCGTACCAAGCCAATATACAACTTCTACAACCAAATGGGCAGCACTTGCAGCCATCAATCTGAATGTAGTGCCAACACTTGTAAAAACAGTCAATAGTTGCAGCGACTCAGTGTCCCGCATCTCTGCATAATCTTCCAATTGCTGTTGCCACCCACGTATAACAAAAGAACTTACAAAAGCTTGTAGACTAGCTGCATAAAAGTGCAGTGCCTCTGCTGCAATGAGTTGAAGTGCGGCTGCAATGAGTTGCAATAGCTGGCTAAGGATATGCAGCTCGCAATTTGTTGTTGTCTCAAAAACAATTGCACCATTCTTCACTTGATCAGAACAACTCCTCGGCTCGAATAGAACCTTGTCCTCAAGGTTCAGATTATAACAAGCAGAAAATTCTATCCGCTGCTTCACTGCATGAAACCAATTGTCTCTGGGATGAAATGACCCTGTATCATCCTTTAAACATTGAGTCCAAAGCATCATTAACATTGCTGCCACTCTACATTGTAGCAGTCTAACAAAGATGGTCATTCCTTGACATGTACGATCCATTATGATCCACTCAAGTCCGTAAGTTGTGAGTATAGAAACAATTACAAAATTAAACCATGTTAAAGGAGCTTGCCCTCCATAAAGCATCCAATGAGGACATAGGATAGAACCAAATGAATCTTCAACTTCTAAGTGTTGCGTCATTGTGCCTCCAATTATCATGACATGTATTATTGCAGCAATGATACTTTCAAAGAGAACTCCATTTCGGCCAACACAAACACCTTCAGCTGTCCTAACTAGATCAGCAATGATGTGCTCGACTTTTGCCACAAGATTAGCATCATCATTAACTGCTGTGTACATTTCACCACCCAACTGAGCAAGCAAAGTCATGAAGGAAGCTCTAAATTCATATCCAAACAGTAGGAGAGGTGAATCTGTAACCTTCATGGAACTCAGAGAACCTACTTCAATCCAAAAATGAAGTGTGGTATAAAGAATGTCTATACCAGTAACAAATAATTCCACGTTCAAAGCTTGTTTCAGTTTCACCTTTCCCATGACATCAGTACATTGCACTACATCCTTCTCCACTTCCACAGCTAAATTCTTTGCATATAAAACATCAATATCCCTACTCTTGGTGCCTATAAACTTGTCTGCTTCATAATTTGGCCATTCAATAAAACCAATGCATGATATCCAAGTATGATTTTCCCACGTATCAATTAAGTGTGGAAATGAAAATAACTCTATAAAATGACATTTCAGCAAGAAAATTCTTCCACTCTTGATTCCAGGTATTAATGTAGCATAAAGTGATCGAGACATAGCCTTTTGGTGCAAGAAACCACACAGAGAAATTCTTGTCCTTTAACCTCTCGAACTTTTTCACGTATTTCTTTACTACACTTACCTGGTTTCCTTGATCATATGCGTTCCCCACTGATTCTGGTTTGTGATTCTTCAAGAACTCCTCTCGAACCCACAACAAATTCACATCATAGATATCAGGTAGCTTAAACCCTCTGAGTGCAGTCTCCTCAAGCTTTAAACCCGCATCCAAACTAGGATTCTCATGCCCCTGATGTACTTCCTGAACCACCTTTAACTTCATCTCAGTTTTAGAAACAGATTCTTTGTTGTACTCACCTTTAATTCCACATAAATCCTCAACAAGACCATGGAAAATTTGCTTGACCAACAAGACTCTCCTCTCTGCAATCTCTTGGTTATGGACCCTCTGTGTTACGACCCGAACTCAGGTCGGTGACCGACGCTAGACTTTGACTACTTAAATCATACACAAAGATCTAGCCAGCCTCAAACTCATTCAAATTCTTAAAAATCTTAAACCATTAAACTTATAACTAAAACTTATATTATCTTACATTTTAAATACCAAAATTTTACAATAATTTGTCAAGCTTTGTTCGATTAAACAAAATTAATATACTCTTAATAATTAAACATTCCCAAGATCAAAGCAAATCTTGTGACTACGGAGCTTCTAGATGAAAGAGCAAAATACAAACTGGAGACCTCGATGCAAGTCCTGGAGAACAAATCGAACTTGGTATGATCAGAGTAGATCTCTGAGCCAACACAACTCGTGTACGAGTTCCTGCAAAACTGGTGAGTGGGGGGATGAGTGTTTTGGAACACCCAGTAAACAAATAAGATATGCATCGCAATTTATTTAGCTACTCAATGCACAAATATTCCTAAAACATGCATATAACTAATATGGCAAATGAATTATGCGGAGATGTACATTACTCAAAGATCATACTTACCAGATGACCAAATATAGCATATAATCACAAAGTCACAAAAATATGAGCAAACTACGCAACGTCCCATTCCGTCACGCCATTTGACACATGAACACATAATTCCAAAATCAAATCACAAAACTGGACGAACGTTCGGCAAGTTCTAGATAGTGTCACTCCAACTCCGACACGAGGATACCATATCTCAAAGGCGCCATCAGAATCTAACCCCGCCGGCCAAACAGATCATATCAGAATCCATTGTATCCTCAGTATATGTGCACATATGCCAACATCCCCGGTTGGTCACGGGTAGACCTCTGCCTACTAGACGTCCATATCACAGAGCCGAGCCATCCATATAACAGACTTTCATATCATAACAAATTCATAGGCTCCCAAAACATATCAAACATATCCAGTGCCTCTCTGGGCCAGATTAAACAAACTTTCACAAATCATAATGTCATATCATAATGCTCATATGAAAAATGCACAATATGCACTAACAATACCATATTCAAATCATAACAAATAAATAGAGTGCGCTAAATAAAGCACGAGTCACATATTATTTGTTTACCAATTTTGGCTCGAAGACTTTCTGAGTCAATCGTCTTTCCAATACAAAAACTCCTTCAGTCAAATACTGAATTCAATAGCTCCGTGGTTTTTCAAAAACTCTTAAGACATATGTCCCAAACCCTGTCACATATAAATCGAAATCTCTCTATTATGAGCAGATTCAAGCTTCTGTCATCATTCCTTAAGTTTCTAGGTCCATGCTTGTAGTTTCTTTACTAGATCAAGTATTTACCATTATCATCGATTGCTATCTTTTTCTGAGTTAAAACATAGAATGATTACACGCCTTTAATTGATCAATTTATTATAACCCAAAGATTCTTCCCAGTTACTTATAATCTCAATCATTATACAACGTCATCATTCCAACTTATCTATCAAGCTCATAATTAAATAATCAAGCTGATTTATATTTTACCTCATTCTATTACTTCCTCTTTTGTTTCTCTTTCATTTGCTTTTGTTTCCAATGAGACTTAATATTACAAACTTTCTTATTTAATAGATCATACTTGCTATTTCTCTACGTACTCAGAAAATAAACTACCTCAAACATTCACCCTCACCTTTTTATTTGTTTACCTTAAATTAAACATACAAATTTATATTACAAACATTAAGTTACCTAACTTGAGTTGCTTTCCTATTTCCGTAACAATTCAACGTAAGTTAGAACAAATTGGCCTAATCTAATTAACTTTTATTCTTAATAGTCTTACTTAAAAAAGAGAGGTGAATTTACCTTCCTGATTCTCTTTGGGTAAGTACTTATTTCTCTTTTGTTCCTTCTCTTTCGGCTCCTTAGTTTCATTTTCTAATTTACTTGTTACTTCTTTAGTTTTGGTGGAAAGGCTTGGCTTTTATATTCACATATGCAAAATAGTTAAGGTGGCGTTTCCTAAGGTTGCCACGATCCAAATTTACCACCTCCACACTTACTTACTTTCAATTGTTATCTCATTCTTTTGACTCATCCTTTTTTTTTGTAGCTTATCCTATTTTACTTTGTTTTATTTGGTGTCAATTTCCCAAGTTAACCACATATTCACCCTCTTCTTTTATTGCCACGTTTTCCTTTTTATTTTATTTTTTCTTACTTCTTTAGTTTATATGATAAGTATCCCTTGCCTAAAATGTAAGCTTTACCAACGTACTTATCATCTTTTTTTTAAATAATAATTGTCCTTATAATTTCAGTTTTGGTCAAACCTATCAACATAAATTTATCGAATCTCTTGAACTAGAAAATATTATTTCTGCCTCATGCTTACTTAATTTGCTTTAGTCAAATTGTTTCACAAAATGCCAACATTTCTTTCCACCAGCCTTATTTAATTTACTTTAATCCTTATTTTAAAAGTTAATATCCAAGTCCAAACTTTGATATAATACTTTAATTTATATCTCTTTGTTACATTACTAGCACTACAAATTATCGTAGGCCAAATTTGTATCTATAAATTTTGGGGCGACCATTTTGCAGATTTTTTTTATACATAATATATTCTTATCTTATCGAGTTACTTAGTATACTTGATTAAACCTAACTAAGTACAACTCACATGGTTGGGTATTACACTCTGTTGTTCCTCAATCGATTGACTACCCTCACTCACTTGTTCTGACATAGCTAACACAGATGGTGAGGCTAACTTAGCAGCACAACTCTCCACATGACATTGCTCCTCTGCCTTAACACCAACTATACCCATCTCAGAATGATCAGACGGCTTTGATTTGATATCAAAATGATCGACATCCAGATCAACAGCTAAGAAATTTCCACTAACCAATTGAACGTCCACCAAATCTTCATTAATATGGTCATCAAGATCAATTTTTTTACCTATTAGTTGCATCTCATGACCAACACATGTCCTTTCGAAACCAGCAACATGAACACCATGATGTTCACCTACATCACCTATCAAGACCCTAGAAACCTCGGGTGCAGATTGCATGTCAAGCATTTTATCGAACACCTGGTGCACGTCCCTCATTTTCCCCACCTTACTTGATTTCCCACACCAAGAGTCACAACCAAACACAGTGGAGCCATCATATAAGACCATCGGACATCCTTTCTCATCTAATTCATGTTCTGATCGTAAATTTCCTAATTTCCTAGGTTGGTTAATGCACGAGCAGAGATCAACCGCACTTTTTGCAAACCCATTACACAACTCAGCTTCAAGATCCAATAACCCATTCCCAATTTTTGAATTAGCATTAGGAAAGAGGGAATTATCTACCTTTGGAAGCGGTTGGTTCACGGGACTCGTAACTTGTTGGTGCAGCTTCTCTTTCACTTCACGACGGCAATCTTGCGATGCGACAAACCCAATTCGCACACCCTTTCTCTCGCCCTCCTCTGCAATGCGAGGGTGTTCTCGCGACCCGCTTCCGTCGCCGCTTTCTGCCATGTTAGGGTTTTCCTTGGGTAGGGAAGACAATGAAGTTTTCGCATCTCGTGAACAACTTTCCTCGCTCCTATCTTCCATACAAGGCAACCCCGGTGAAGAAGGAAGTAGAGATGACCTCCTTACATCCTCTGGCACAACGGATTTGCCGAACAATTTGCAAATTTTCCTGAATTGAGCCTCAAACAGAGCATCAATTCGAGCCTCGAATGCCTTGAGGCGCTCATTCGTCTCATCGCACAGCTTCCTTTGGTCCTTTGTCGCGCCTTCCAAAACCCCAAACCTCCGCTCAAGATTCTGGGTTTGCCTTTCCATTAGCTTCCAAGACGTCAACCGCCACTAAATTCCGAGAATCAGTGGCTCTGATACCACTTGTAATGATTGGATTAAGAATTGAGATCAAGAACCCTAGTTGTTAGAAAAGGGAAAGGATAGAGAAGAGATAAAGGGGAAGAGAGGTACAGAGGAAGAACGAAATGTTCTTTGATTGATATCAATTTTCTAGAATAGCCTTCCTATTTACAAGAACTTCTACTTATATCCTTGTAAGGCGGTTTAGGTGCCTTATTACAATTCAGTACCAGAACTCCCACTAAATGTCTATTGAGTCCTCTAGTTCATTACACCTAAGTTCTTGAGTAATCCTATGAGTGTACTTGCCGGAACCCGTTGGTAACATATAGTGGGGACAAATAACACTTTAATCACCGATCACGTCTGAAGAATACAATTCGTCCATATTTGTTACCTGCGTAAGTGTTGTAACATTCAATTAATTAGTTCTTATTTTCTTATTGCAAAGAAAATGGTTACAAAAGTTTAGGTGACAAAGAAGCAACAGGTATAGTCATCCATGTTACCTGGAAGTTGCTACCGAAGTTGTGGCATGCTATCTGTCGAAGATTCATGATGATTATTTCAGAGTCCGATTTATCGACATTCAATAATCAGGTTCTATCCCCACTTTATATACAACAAAAACTTATCTGCTTCTGTCCATAATTGCGGATCTCTTCCAATCGCACATACATTGACGAATACTCTCGTTTTCGAAGGAATCTCTCGTACCCGTTGATCGTGAGACCCTCTCGGGATTCTCTTGGGAGTATCAGGGGGATGCAACCTTAGAATCTCTTTGATGATTACATCCATGTACTTGAGTTGATGAACATGTGACTCGTCAATACCAGATTTATTTCGAAAAAGAAATGATGTTAGCTGCAATTGTAGTTGGCCTTTGGGCTAACAGTACGTCATTAGTCCTTAAAACCTCCTCCGCGGCATCCCTCGAAGAGACAACGACATTCACGAGCTTAAGGAACATGACAGGGCCATGATCGTTGGCCATGTCCGCGAGACAATGATGAGGAGCTGAGCTGATGAGCTGGTGCATGTGGCCTATGATGCGGAGGCTCCATGGCCCCGGAGGTAATTTATTGTTGGAACTCATCTTTTTGCTGTAACTTCATATGGTCATAACGAAGAAGAAAGTGAGGAAAGCTATGATTATGGCTATGGAGGAATTGGACGAGACGTGCTGATGGATATCCATGGTGGGAAACAATTGGGACTTAGAATTTGGGACTGCAGAATAGCTTGTCTCTATTTTATTTGTCAGACAAATTAGATAATTAGATTTTTTAATGTCTCCGTATTTAGAGTCCAATGCTGTAAGTAATCATAGAAGGAAGTTCTTATTATCTTATTTCTCAAGAGATTACATCAACTGGTTTATATACAAGGCTGCGTAATAGACAGAGCATTGAATGCTCTAGGGAACCAACCAAGTTCAACGGCTAGTTGGCTCAACAACTATCTTGGGAATTAATCTGGGAGATTAAAACTCTTTAATCTAACATCTAACTATATTTAATGATCATATTAATTACAAAATCAGATGGGAGCAAGCCAACAGATCAAATCTGTACAAGAAGAAATTCTGCAGCAGATATAATCTACAGACCTGCAGAATTTGGAGCATCCTGAAGATCATGAATTCTTTACTTCAGAACACAAGTGAACAACAATATCTTCCAACACTCCCCCTCAAGCTGGTGAATGGATGTCAATCATTCCCAGCTTGCTAATTATGTAGTTGAATTGATTAGGCTGCAGCGGCTTGGTAAAGATATCTGCAAGTTGACGTTGACTGCAAATGTAAGGAGTGGAGATCTCCTTGCTTTGAACCTTTTCTCGAACGTAATGACAGTCCACTTCGATGTGTTTAGTTCTCTCGTGAAATACGGGATTAGCAGCGATGTGAGTAGATGCTTGATTGTCGCAATATAACTTGATTGGTGTAGTAACAGGGTAACCCAACTCAGTGACCAAGTGTTTGATCCACATGAGTTCGCTAGTGGCACGAGACATGGCCCGATATTCAGCTTCCGCGCTTGAGAGAGACACCACGTCCTATTTTTTGCTTCGCCGAGTGACTAGATTGCCTCCAATGAATGAGCAATAACCCGGCATTAATCTTTTATCATCAATATCCCTTGCATAACCTGCATCACAGTAGCCATATATATCAATATTATTGTTGTTCTTCAACCAAAGTCCTTTACCTGGGCATGACTTCAGATACTTAAGAATGCGATATGCCATTTGAATATGACTAGAACGGGGACAATGCATTGCTTGACTGATTATGCTCACGGAATAGGCAATGTCTGGTCGTGTCATGGTTAAATAAATCAATTTGCCAACCAGTCACTGAAAAGAACCTACATCAGGTTCAAGGTCACCTGCATTAAGAGAGAATTTGGTTGATGGATCAGCAGGCATAGATGAAGGTTTGCAATCTAGTTTCTTGGCTTCTCTTAAGAGATCAAACGTGTATTTTCTTTGACACAAGAACATGCCTTTATCTAACTGAGCAACCTCTATGCCAAGGAAATATTTAATCTTTCCAAGATCTTTAATGTCAAAATGAGTTCTCAATGATGCTTTTAGTTTATCAATCTCTGTTATGTCGCTTCCAGTGATGAGTATATCATCAACATAGATGAGCACGATAGTTTTCTGGCAGGCCATTAATTCTTTGCTTAATTTTTGGTACATCGCACGTGGTGATTGCTTCAACCCATAAATAGCCTTCTTTAATCTACAAACCTTACCTGAATTTTCAAGAGGATGGCCCGGAGGAAGATCCATATAGATTTCCTCCTCAAGTTCTCGTTGGAGGAAAGTATTTTTCACATCCATTTGGAAGATTGGCCAACTGTGATTTACAGCAATTCACAAGAGTATTCGGATGGTATTCATCTTCGCCACTGGTGCGAAGGTCTCGTTATAATCAAGACCATAAATTTGGGTGAACCCCTTAGCAACTAACGGAGCTTTATGTCTTTCCAATGTGCCATCACTCTTACACTTATTTTTGTAAATCCATTTACAACCAACTGAATTCTTTCCCTCAGATAGATTACAAATTTCCCAAGTTTTGTTCTTGTTTAACGCATTAATCTCTTCATTCATAGCCTGAATCCATATTCCATTAGTTTTAGCTTTTTCATAGGTAGCAGGCTCTTCATTCGAGTCAAGAACACTTAGGAAACTTCTATATTTAGAGGAAATGACATGATATGATATATACTTTTCAATAGGATAAGCTTTAACTTTGAAAGTTTGAAATCTTTGAACCTGACAGGAGGCTTATGAACTCTCCTGGATCTTCTCAATGTTCTTGTAGCTTCTGATTCCTCAACATGTTCAAGTTGATCCTCCTGCAGTTGATTTAAGCTGTTTGAACTTTCAGAACCTGCACCTGCACCTGCAATATCATCAAGGTTGATTGAATTAGAACTATTGGACTCATCAATCTGATCATTACCTGGTTCAGGAATAGGCTGAATCTGATTCATCTCCTCTGAATGGTGGTGGACTGGTGTAAGTTGTAACTCCTGATTTGGAACATTAGCGTTTCCTTCCATCTGGAATTGATCATATCTGATGTGATCAACTTGAGAACTCCCCCTGAGGTCAATGCTACTGCCACCAGAATTTAAACCTGCACTTTGATCTGAATCTTTGCTCTGTTCAACAAGTTTGTTAGTGTAATATGGAACCTCTTCAAGAAATCTAACATCACGAGATATAAACTTCTTCTTAGTGACTGGATCAAAGCATTTATAATCCTTAGAAACATTAGAATAGCCTAAGAAGATACATTTAACTGATCTGTGATCATGTTTGTCTCGCCTTTGAGCTGGAATATGTACAAAACAGGTGCAACCAAATATCTTAAGGAAACTTCAGTCAATGCTTCTGTTTCTAATTATCTCCATAGGTGACTTAAAATTAAGTCCTTTGCAGGGAGTTCGATTTATCAGGAAACAAGCTGTCAAAACATCATCTGACCAAAAACTCTTCGGCACATTCATCTGAAACCTCATGGCTCTTGCAACCTCTAAAATGTGCCTATTTTTTTTCTCAGCAACTCCATTCTGCTGGGTCTTTTAGACTTTGAGTGAATTCTTTCAAATACTCGGATCCATTATCAGTTCTTAGCACTTTTATCTTTGAGTTAAATTGAGTAAAAATCAGATTCTGAAATTCTTTGAAAGCTTTGAAAACCTCAGTTTTAGATTTTAAAAGATACAACCAAGTTGCTCTTGAAACGTGGTCAATGAAGCTAACAAAATACTTGTATCCATCATATGAATTGCAAGGGGAAGTCTAGAGGTCTGAGTGAATAAGTTCAAAGCAATTTTCATACTCAGATTTAGATAATTGAAATGGGAGACGAGTTTGCTTTGCAAGAATACAGCTTTCACAAGATACAGATTGTTCATGGCATCCTGGTCTAATAACAGCTAATACATGATCCGAAGGATGTCCTAATCTAAGATGCCATAATGTATTTTCTTTATTAGACTTGGTTATGTAGTTCAAAGTGGCAGGAACATCTTCTAACACATATAATCCATCCTTCATCCGTCCTTTACCAATCACTTTCTGAGTAGTCATATCCTGAAATATCACATTACCAGGTTCAAATATAACTTTACAGTTTAATTGCTTTGTAATTTTGCTAACTGAGAGCAAATTAGCAGTAAAATTAGGCACAAACAGAGTTTTTATATCAGAACCGAGCAACTTAATGTGACCCCTACCTCTGATAGGTATTCAGTCACCATTAGCAATTGATACAACATCAAGATTCTTATTTTCTTTGTAATTTTTTATAGCCAAGCGATTATTAGTCATGTGATCATTAGCTCCAGAATCAATTATCCAAAAAACTTGAGATTTCATAGCATTTAAAGATGTAGTCATACCTGAGAAAGCTTGAGAAGCATTAGCTGAAGTTAGAGGTTTTCCTTCCCGATTAACCACTCCTCCTTATGAGGTGGCTGGACCACTAAGACCTTTGGTCAAATGTTGCAGCAGTTGTTGCTGTTGTTGGAGAAATTGAGTTAGTTGTTCAACAACATTTCCTTGCTTTGAGTTGCTGTCACTATTGGCAGAATTAGCAGTGAAGTTGCTATTGTCTTTTTGAGGCCTCAAGTGCGGATGAAGAAGCCAGCATTTCTCCTTAGAGTGACCTACTTTCTTACAATGTTCACAGGTGATTTGATTCCTATTTCCCATATTTTTATAGTTGCCTCTTCCTCTGTTGGAGTTCTTGTTTCCATACGAATTTTTTGAGCTAAAGAAGGCAGAATTCTCTCCTTCAACTGGCTCTTTTTCTTTACTAGTAGAGGTCAGTTTCCTCCTGGTTTCCTCTTGCTGCAATTTTGAGCATATGCTAGCAAGAGAAGGAAATTCATTGCTCATGAGTACTTGGTGTTGTTTGTCGGAGGTTGGTGTACTTGATTAGGATCTACGGTAGTCGAGGCAAGTGTTTGATACTTTCTCCATAAGATGAGATTGCCCCGTATATTTCAGTGCGGTACGGGCTACGGCAATCGTCCCCAAGATACAATGACTGTTAGGGCATTTCCAAGAACGTTGCACACGTATCTCAAAACTTTTGGGCGAACCCTTATATACCCAGAACTTTCGGACGGACTTGTAAGTGAAGAACGGGGGAGAGGAGAAGACAACTATTGCTAACGAATGCTTATGCAATGAGTTGCTGGGATGAGGGATTATGGCAAGGGGCAGGCCTATTTATAGGCTGGAGGAGGCAGGGAGGCAGCCACCCCGAAGGGACGCGTCCGCTCGACCAGCAGGCTGGCTGGCTGTACTCGTGGCCCTTCAGTGGCTTCTGGATCCTTCCAGGCGCGCCCAGGCTGCGTTGGCGCCCTTTCGCGAGGATCTCGTACCCCTTTGGCCTTCTGGAAGTCTCCTGCACATTCCTGCCCGTTGTGCCTCTTCGGTGGCCAACCTGAAGGCGCTTGCAGCTTCTCGTCACTTCGGTAGCTACGCAGCTCTCTCCGGACCTGTGCAAAATACTTAAGGCTCCTCCAGCTCCTCGCGACGATGCGCACGTACAAAGTGCCAAGTGCGCCACAAAGTGCCCATTGCGACCTGCGTCCAATGCACCATGCGCACACGCACATGTGCGTGCGCGTGCACGTATGCCAGTGCGTGCACGTGCTCGTGCTCGGACGGTGCTTCGTACCGTCCTCGCAGCTAGCGGTGGGTCAGAGAGGTAAGGAGAGGAATTCCTTATAAACAAGGAAATCCTCCTTGCTTTAATCAATGTGGTACCACACCGCTGCAGGTTAATACCTGGGCAGCTTCTGAGAATGAGATAGGTTCCAGGTGATTAACTGAACCCTCCATAACTTAGTTTTCTCATTGAACCAAGTTTGTGGGATCTCCACTCATCATGGTTGAGTTACCGCTATGGACGTTCTTTAGTGTGTGGATTTTAATCCCATTCCCCTTACTGCGTTGTACATTTGATCTCTATTGATTCCTTTCGTAAAAGGATCAGCTAAGTTGTCCTTGAACTTTACATAATTAATGGTGATCACCCCACTAGAGATCAACTGTCTAACGGTATTATGCCTCCGACGGATATGTCGAGACTTTCCGTTGTACAATGTACTTTGTGCTCTCCCGATTGCAGACATGCTATCACAGTATATCAATACGGGAGGCACCGGTTTGCTCCAGCACGGAATATCCTCTAGGAAGTTTCTAAGCCATTCAGCTTCTTCCCCAGCTTTGTGTAGTGCTATAAACTCTGACTCAATGGTGGATCGAGCTATGCACATTTGTTTAGAGGACTTCCAAGACACAGCTCCTCCTCCTATGGTGAGTACGTATCCACTCGTGGATTTGGAGTCCTTAGTGTCTGATATCCAGTTTGCATCACTGTATCCTTCTAATATAGCTGGATATTTAGCATAATGTATGCCATGGTTTATGGTATGTTTTAATTACCGTAAAACCCTTTTCAGAGCTAGCCAGTGATCCTTCCCTGGATTACTTGTGAATCTACTAAGCTTACTAACTGAGTACGCAATATCAGGACGTGTGCAGTTTGTTAAATACATCAAGCTCCCGATAATTTGCGCATACCTCAGTTGAGATACTGGGTCCCCTCAATTCTTGGCTAAGTGTAGATTGAAATCTACTGGAGTCTTAATCGGAGGTTTGTCAAAAGCTTCAAATTTCTTGAGCACGCTCTCCACGTAGTGGGATTGCGTCAAGATAATTTCGTCAGCTTTCCTAAAAATTTTTATTCCTAGTATGACATCTGCGAGACCCATATCTTTCATGTCAAAGTGGTTCTTTAACATGTTCTTAGTTTTTACAATAACCTCTTTATTGCTTCCCGTAATTAGTAAATCATCTACGTAGAGACATACAATTACGTAAGCTTCAGGTGTGCCCTTAATGTAAACACATTTATCGCACTCATTGATCTTAAATCCATTCGACAGCATCGTTCTGTCAAATTTCTCGTGCCACTGTTTCGGCGCTTGTTTTAGCCCGTATAGTGACTTGACTAGCCGACACACTTTATGCTCTTGACCGAGAGCCACAAACCCTTCAGATTGCTCCATGTATATCTCCTCTTCCAGTTCTCCATTTAGGAAAGCTATTTTTACGTCCATTTGGTAGATCTCGAGGTTATAGAGTGCTGCAACAGCTATGAGTACTCTAATTGATATAATTCTTGTGACCGATGAATACGTGTCAAAGAAATCATATCCCTCCTTTTGTTTGAACCCCTTAGCTACCAATCGAGCTTTGTATTTGTCGATTGATCCATCAGCTTTGTATTTTTTTTTTAGGATCCAGCTGCATCCCAAAGGTTTGCAGCCTGGTGGGAGATCCACGATTTCCCACGTGTGGTTTCGCATAATGGATTCTATCTCACTATTGATAGCTTCCTTCCAGAGAGGAGTATCTGGACTGGATAATGCCTCTTGGATTGTCCTGGGTTCATCTTCTAACGCATAGGTTAGATAATCTGGACTAAAGGATTTGGTTATCTTCGTCCGTTTACTACGTCTAGGTTCATCATCTTCTTGATTTGACCCTTGCGTAGTCTCGTGAGCCCTTTTCTTTGGACTCCCTTCCTTTCTTTCCTGATTAGGAAAGCTATTCTCAAAGAACGTTGCGTTTCTTGATTCTATGACCATTCCCGCGTTTACCTCAGGGTTTTCAGATTTATGACCAAAAATCGATAAGCACTACTATTTTGTGCATATCCGATAAAGATGCAATCAATGGTCTTGGGTCCTATTCTCACCTGCTTAGGCTTAGGTTGCTAGACACCCCCAAACTTTAAGGTAACCGTAGGAAGGCTTCCTTCCTTTCCATAGTTCATATGGGGTTTTATCCCTTTTCTTGTGTGGTAATTTGTTTAGAATCTGGTTAGCTGAGAGCACAGCTTCCCCCCACATGTTCTGGGGTAAGCCCGAGCTAATCAACATAGCGTTCATCATCTCCTTAAGAGTTTGATTTTTGCGTTCAGCTACGCCATTCGATTGAGGTGAGTATGAAGCAGTTGTCTGATGAATAATACCATGTTCTTGACAGAGTTCATCAAATGGAGCTACATATTCTCCCCCTCGATCACTTCGGATCATTTTGATTTTCACGCTGAGTTGATTTTCAACCTCATTCTTATATCTCTTAAAGGCATCAAGAGCTTCGTCTTTGCCTTTAGTTTGCACGTGTTTCATATCGCAAGTTGCCTTTAGTTTGCCTTTGAGAGGTAAGGAGAGGAATTTCTTATAAACAAGGAAATCCTCCTTGCTCTAATCAATGTGGTACACACTTCCTAACTTGATTTGGGCCTTCCACTTGGGCCTTTCCAATTTGAGCCAAATGCATTTATTATGCATTCAACCCAACACTTGGCTTTGAATAGCCTCGAACTCTGGCCTTAATCCTGACAACAGTTGGAACACCTTATCCTGTTCCGCTTGTTTTTGTAGCATAACAGGATCAGTAGTTGGTGGTCTGAATATTGCAAGTTCATCCCAAATCCCTTTTAGGGATCCAAGGTATTCAGTAATGGTTTTCTCTCCTTGTTTAATGTCAGCCAACTTTTTCTTGAGTTCAAAGACTCTATAAGCATTATTTTGTTGGCTGTACATTTCTTTGATTGAATCCCAGAGCTCCTTGGAGCTGTTCGGGAAAGAAAATAATTCATAGATTTTGGAATCTAGAGAGTTGTGAATCCAGGTACTTACAAGTTGGTCATTGGCTTGCCAAATCTCAAACTCATCGCTGGTCGGATCAGGAGGAGGGAGTCTCCCATTGATATACCCAAGCATCCCTTTTATGTTGAGAGAGTATGATGCAGCTCTTGCCCATGAGAGGTAGTTCAACCCAATTTAGGGGTACTGGTGTCAATTTTAAATTGATGTTGCAGTCATTATCTGCAGTAATGATCTTTCTGGGCACAGCAGAGCTTGCTTGAGTTTGGGATTGGTTTGACATTTGAGGTTGTAGCAGAGATTGATTTTGGTCGGGAAGTTCTGATGGAATTTCCATGATTACAGGATCGAGAAGTGCTCTGCTACCATGTAAATAATCATAGAAGGAAGTTCTTATTATCTTATTTCTCAAGAGATTACATCAACTGGTTTATATACAAGGCTGCAGAGGCAGCGTAATAGACAGAGCATTGAATGCTCTAGGGAACCAACCAAGTTCAACGGCTAGTTGGCTCAACAACTATCTTGGGAATTAATCTGGGAGATTAAAACTCTTTAATCAAACAGCTAACTATATTTAATGATCATATTAATTACAACATCAGATGGGAGCAAGCCAACAGATCAAATCTGCATAAGAAGAAATTCTGCAGCAGATATAATCTGCAGACCTGCAGAATTTGGAGCATCCTGAAGATCATGAATTCTTTACTTCAGAACACAAGTGAACAACAATATCTTCCAACAAATACTGATGTCATGGGGAGTGAATTTGTGTTCACAGTATAAATTAGGGAGTACCATCCTGTTCAGATCTGAACCGTTAATTTTTAAATTTAGACGGTTGAGACTACTAGCCCTTTTATTATTAGCGCGGTCTTCTAAATTTATCCCTCTTCTCTCTCCCCCGCTCCTCATCTATCTCCCCTCCTTTTCTTTGTGCTCCTTCCTTTTCGTGCAAAAGGACAAAAAGCTTTTGAACTCATATTTCTCGAAAACCAAAAGCTTCAAGCTTCAACCTAATTAAAAGTTTACCCCAATTAGCTAGCTGATTTCGTAGAAAACTAAATCAAAAACTAAAACTACAATAAGAGACTTTCGGTGCACAAAGCTACACTATAGTCGAAAACTAACAAAACTAAAAACAATCTACCCCTAAAAAAACAAAACTAAAACAATCATCATGATATGTCGTTGTGTTTTTACCTTTGAAATCAGTTATGTCTATGAAAATTGATGTTGCGTTGTATTTTTGTCTTTAAAAACGGGCAAATTACCCTCACATCCCTGAGGTTTTGTCACTCTCCCCCTAGGGTCCCTGACTTTTGGAAAAAGATTGTCCCGTCCCTAAGTTTTGACGATAATAGACTCTCGGGTCCCTGGCTGACGTCATCGGCTCTTTTTTTCATTTTTGGTCATGGAAATGACCAAAATACCCTTAAAATAAAAATACATTTTTTTACCTTCTTCAACCTTTTACCTCCCCCTCCCGCTCCCCACCTCCCCCTCCCCCTCCCCCTCCCCCTCCCCCTCTCCCCCTCCCGCTCTCTCCCTCTCCCCCTCCCGCTCCCGCTCCCCCCCTCCTCCCCCTCTCCCCCTCCCGCTCCCTCTCATTCCCCCTCCTGCTCGTCGCCGACTCCATCGCTTGCCGCCAACAGAGATGATCAACGGAGATCGTCTGCCCGAGAGAGAGAGAGATCAAACCTCACAGATCCAAACCATGAGACCCGACAACCTGACCCGACCGACCTACCAGACAATGTCGTTCGCCTCCGCCCCTCCCACCGCCCAGACGACGCCGTTCGCGTCTGCTCCCCCTGTCGAGGGAGGGCCCACCCCGTTCCGTCCCGCCGCGCCTTCTCGATTCGCCTCTCCCCCTCCGATGCAGCAACAAATGGTTATCCCACCTCCATTCGCTGTCTTCCAGCGGTTCCCTACGCCGTCGTATCAAGCGGTTACTCCTCCTCCTCCTCCAGCCGCTTTTCACCCCATCCCGATGGGATCGCCGCCTCCATCCGCCGCGGTCCCTCTGCCCCCGATCACCAACGCCTACGCCGCCCCGGCCCGCCCTTCCTTCCAGCCCCCTCTCCCTGGCTACATCCGCCAATCCACCCCTTCTTCCGCCGCCGCCTTCCAGCAGCAGCCTCCTCCTATGTCATACCCCCCGGGACCTCCTCCCGTCGCTGGGCCTGTTGCTATTGCTGGGATGGGGCTGGCAGAGGACTTCGCGTCGTTGTCGCTGGGGTCGATTCCCGGCTCGATGGATCCGGGCGGGCTTGACCCGAAGTCGCTGCCTAGGCCTCTGGAGGAGGGGGGAGCGGGAGGGGGAGGGGGAGGGGGGGAGCGGGTAAAAAATTTTATTTTTTGTTTAAGATTATTTTGGTCATTTCCATGACCAAAAATGAAAAAAAGAGCCGATGACGTCAGCCAGGGACCCGAGAGTCTATTATCGTCAAAACTTAGGGACGGGACAATCTTTTTCCAAAAGTCAGGGACCCTAGGGGGAGGGTGACCAAACCTCAGGGATGTGAGGGTAATTTGCCCCTTTAAAAATTGATGTGGCGTTGTATTTTTGCCTTTGAGAACTAATGTGTGATTGTATTTTTGTCTTTGAAAACTGATGTGTCATTGTGTTTTGGCATTTGAAAACTGATGTGTTCTTATATTTTTGTTTTTGAAAATGATGTAATCTTGTATTTTTTCCTTTCAAACTCATGTAACCTCGTGTGTTTGTCTTTGAAAATAACTTGTCATTGCATTTTTGTCTTGAAACTCTTGTTCTTTAGCCTAAAAAATTGTGAATTAGGTATAAAACTTTCAATGTTAGTTCAGCTGAAGTAAATGTTGGCGAAGTAAAATACTTGTAACTCTCTTCGTTGCGTTTGTATATAATAGAAGTAAACTATTATTTATTTATTTATTTATTGGGTCAATCAAATTGGAATTGGCTTTCTTCGCATTTAATACTATTTTGAATATAGATAGACGACTACATATACAATAAATAGTTTTATATTATACAACCCAAATGTGCAATAATTGTTTTTGGTAATAATCCTAGTAAGCGATAATTAAATACATAGCAGCCAGGAGCGATAAACGTCAGCAGCCCCTAGTGCATATTCTGAAGAAAATGTAACAGTTGCCCCTTATTACACGTTAAATTCTAATCTTTTTTTTTTGGGATAAGTTCTAGTTTATCTACTCGTCATGCCATGGCACACAGGCTCCCTCTATAATTTTTAATACCACTTGACATTCGGATTTCTATTGGGTCGACTAATTCATATTCGAGTCGGATAAACTTTGGTGCAACATAAAAATAGTGATATACGAAAAATTGATAAGCAATTAAACGCACAACCAAATAGTATAGTGAATAAGTAGGTTTCGAACTGAGGGTTGAACACGAAATTAATGTAAATAATTATGTGAAGTGAGAGAATTAAAAGATTGTAAAGATTGCAGGTAAATAAACAAAATCGGAAATGCAAATAAAAGATGAGTTGTAAATCAATGGAGATAAACGAGCACGATACCCTTATGGACTACCCATCTATGTCGAGACTATGATTTTTATGAAGTTCTAACTAGTACCCGGAGTGTTCTAGTGCATCTCCCTAACGCTTCCGCTCATTAGGATGACAAAACTAAGCTAGAGTAGATCATGATTACTAACCAACGCTTTCGCTCATTAATTAGACCAAGAACTAAACTAAACTCAATTATGAAGTTAACTCCTATCGGGTTATCCCTTACTATCAAGATTCCTCATTCATACCTTAAGATATGTCAATTGACTCTTCCGTTGATTCTAATGCCTTCCGGTCCATTATTATCAACTAAAATCATAATCTAAGTGATCAAGTTAGATTAAGTATTAAGATTATCAATTAACAACTACTACGAAAGATAATCAAACTATAGCTAACATAGACAAGTAATCACATAATTAGGGTATCGCACTCACGAGAGAACTACTTGCTAAGTATGTTGACAAAGCACAAAAGATTAAGAAGAACATGATAGCAATTAACATAAAGGTAGAGGTAGAGAAAGCTTAGTCGTGATGATCAAGCTTTGCCAATCCTTTCCCCGTGCTAACTGAAATCGCGGCTTTATTAAGCTCCAAAGGCTGTGCTCAATTCTCCCGTGAATTGTCTGCCTCCCGATTGTCTCCCTAAGGCTTATATATAGCCACGAATCTAATACAAAATTAGGAAAACCTAGAAGATGTTAATCTAAATTGGAAGTTTAACTAGCCAAATAATAATATATTTATGTTATTTGGCCCGTAAGAGAGTCGAATAAATAGGAAACGAATCAAATTCCTAGCAAATTAGGAAGTCTGGAAAGTCTCGGCTTCGGACAACTGGCGGCCGCTAATAAACTTGCGACCGCTAGTTGGGTCTTCAATAAACATTCTCGGTCCCCTTACTAGCGGTCGCTAGTTCATTAGCGATGGGGAGGCCTTCCAATTTCACTGGCGGCCGCTAGTTAACTCCCCGTCGCTAGTTGGGCTGCACAGCTTCATCGAATCTTCGTATTTTTTATTTTTTATCCTCTTCCACTACGAATTTGGCTTTGACTATAAAAGATAAAAATGTAGATATCTCTTTCAGCTTTCCAACGATATCTCATTCGTTATAATCCGATGCTCGAGTAGAAAGTTATGGCTCTTTTAACATAGTCCCTCAAAATCGCATGTTCAATGGCCTTCATTGAGCTCCATTTCCTATCACAAAATATGACAATGGGTAGAAATCTATTCCCGAACATAAATATACTAAAACGATCATAAGACATGACATGACATGATAAAAATAACTTAAATTATGACTAAACACGCACGAAACATATGACAAATCATGAGCATTTACACACTCATCAAATAGCAAATTAAGCAATACATACCGAAGGAAGAATTATGCATGACGAATAATAGCAGTAGCGCAGTAGCGCGGGGACATGTACAATACTTTCCATGACGACCACAGGGACTTTGGACCAGCACCATTCAATTCCTGACTGCTAGGGACAGCAGCTTCTGAAAATCACCGGCTCATTATTTCAAGCTCCTTTAACATTTGGTATATACTCTATACAGTACCAAGCATACTATCGAGGGTAAGCTATATGATGAACGCTATAGCGTGTAATAGAAGAAATAGCTCGCACGTCCAACTCTAAAAGATCACCCGGGGTGAGAGATTTATTATTATTTAAGCAAGAGGTCTCGAGTTCTATTACATTCTACTACTCCGTGCGTTGTTAGGTGGTTAGGCCAACTCAATACAGACTACTTTTTTATTTTCCCTTCTTTTACCAAATTGTAACTATAAAAGGTGGTATCAACCAAAATGGTAAAAACGTAGCACCATCTTCTTCCCCAAACAAATACAGTCGGTCTTTTCTTTATTGAGGCAATCTAGTGTCGGTCGGTTTCAATACTAGTTATGGAGGTTAGAGCACCGGTGTCCTGCGTTCCTTTAACAGGCAAGACCCAAGTTCGTCCGGTCGTCAACTTCCCACCTGATATTTGGGCTAATCGCTTTGCTTCCATTCCGTTCGATCAAAAGGTGGCCATGCACTTTGGAATATTTTAAATCTTTTTTTTTATCTACGCGGCTGTATATTTTATGTGATATTGTTTTGTGCATGTTTAACTGCAGGAAATGGAATGGCACGACAGGGAGGTAGAATTGTTGAAGAACAAGGTGGAGGCCATGTTAATGGATAAATCAAGTGATGCCATAGAGACAATTAAGCTCATTGACTTGATGTCTCGTCTTGGGTTGGCTTATCATTTCCAAGCTGAAATCGAGAAGCATCTTTTTGAAATCTTTAACTCGCAGCCCCATCTCCTAGACAAGAAAGACCATGACTTGCATATAGTTGCAGTTGCTTTTCGAGTTTTTAGACAACACGGATTTAAGATGTCATGTGGTAAGAATTAAATAATTCCATGGATCTAACATATACTACTTATCATAGCTGTGAAGTAAATCACGTTAATTGGGACGAGCGCAATAGTGAAATTGCATTTTGAAACAAGCAGCATTAGTTACTTCTTCCCCTGGTGCACATTCATTAAGAATACGTAAAAGCCGAAAATATTTGTATGGTCACATATGACTTGGTATATTTAATGGTTTAGGATCTTGGCGGGCTCTACTAAATTCAATTTCTCGTTGATGTTGTGACGGGATCTACTGAATTCAATTTCTTAGATTTATGGCGGGCACTACTCAATTCAATTTCTCATTGTGTTGCTCTACAGACGTCTTTAGCAAGTTCAAGAATAGCGAGAACGGAAGGTTCAAAGATGCTCTTACCAATGATCCCAGAGGGTTATTGAGCATGTTTGAAGCTTCCCACCTTTCCACACATGGGGAAGATATTCTAGAAGAAGCCCTAACTTTCACAAGGACGCACTTGGAGACATTGGCCCAATCTAAACCAGATTGGGAGGATGAGATTAGCAGTTCACTAAAGATTCCGTTGCACAAGGGACCGCCCAGGCTCAAAGCTAAGGAATTCATTTCTTTCTACGAGAAATCTGACCAATATAATGGGTCTCGGAATGATGTGTTGCTCACTTTAGCAAAGCTGGACTTCAACCGGATTCAGTTACTACACCAGCAAGAGATAAGGAATATCTACAAGTAAGTTGTATAATTAATTAGGGAAAAGTCCACTTTAGTACCCTGTGGTATAGCCCAAAATCACTTTAGTACCCTGTGGTAAAAAATTGATCAATCGAGTCATACTTATTCCAATTAACATCAAATAGGTCCTCGGGCAACTGCCCGGACCTGCCCGAACCCTGCCCAAACTACGTGGCCAGCCACATCACCAAATTTTGATGACGTGGCGCCACATGGAGAGGAGGAGGAGGAGGAGGACGCGGACGCGGACGCGGAGGAGGAGGAGGAGGAGGAGGACGCGGAGGAGGAGGAGGAGGAGGATGCGGAGGAGGAGGAGGACGCGGAGGAGGAGGAGGACGCGGAGGAGGAGGAGGACGTGGAGAGGTGGAGGATGCGGAGGAGGAGGAGGAGGAGGAGGACGCGGAGGAGGACGCGGAGGAGAAGGAGGAGGAGGGAAGGAGATGGATGTCCACGTGGCGCCACATCATCAAAATTTGGTGACGTGGCTGGCCACGTAGTTCGGGCAGGGTTTGGGTAGGTTCGGGCAGGTCCGGGCAGCTGCCCGAGGACCTTTTTGATGTTAATTAGAATAAGTATGACTCGATTGATCGGTTTTTTACCACAGGGTACTAAAGTAATTTTGGGCGATACCACAGGGTACTAAAATAGACTTTTCCCAATTAATTATGATGTTGTTATCATTTACGTGTTCATAAAATAGATAGTCTCACTCCATCATAAAATAGACTTTTCCCAATTAATTATGATGGAGTGAGACTATCTATTCCGAACCTCGGTATGCTTATGCTCGTGCAGAATACATCAAACAGTGCAACCTTGTCACTATTCTTGACGACATATATGATACACATGGCGCTTTTGACGAACTCCCGATTTTTAATAATGCGATGGAGAGGTTTGTTGCTTCAGACTTTGATTAACATAAGATTTCGAATTTGAGTTTTAAAATATTGTTAAAATTTTATTCGCAAATTTTTCTCATCATTCAAAACTAGCCACCTATAGTCTTGATTAGTTTGTATAGTGTGAAAAATACTTATACCAATATATTAAAAAGAGTTCGTTGCTACCAAAATAGAAGTTAATCAAACACCTAGAACCTTTATTCGAAGTAATAAGGTACATATATGCTAAAAAAATTAAAACATTCCCCCTTGATCCTTGTATAGTTAAATAAAGAGATACAATAGAACTTATGTCGGACCGTAATTTTTTATTAATTTAGAGAAGTTTTAATTAATTGATAAATTAATAATTTATTAACTGAAAGAGGCATTTTATATTCAGCGAACTTAAATTTATTTACATAGGTAAATGCATGAATATTGAATATAAAATACTCAGAATTTTAAGCTCGTTCAATGTACTCGAACTAAATATATGTTCAATGTATTGAAATATTAAGAAAATTCTAGTTATTCAATACATTGAAAACCATAATTAAAAACTCTGTTCAGGATGAAGGTGATGATGATACAGTATCATTAGAACCAGTTAAGCAAAAGGAAACAATAATAGTGTCGACAATTTTTCATAATTTTTGTTTGCAGTTTGAGAACACCACACCGGAGCTGTTTGGATGCCATGAGAAAAGTTAAAGAGGAAATTCATTTTGATTTAAATTTTAATAAAAGACAAACAATAATAGATTCATATTTTGCTAAATTATCCTAGCTATCTATATAAGTTTAGGAGATTATTAATTTATGATGTTGATGAGACCAATAAATTTTTATAAGGGTGTTCATAAAAAATAGGGTAAATTACCCTTACGTCCCTGTACTTTGGTCACCCTCCCCCTAGGGTCCCTGACTTTTGGAAAATGATTGTCCCGTCCCTAAGTTTTGATGATAATAGACTATCGGGTCCCTGAAGTCGGAATATTCCATATTCTCAGGTGATACCCCACTTGAAATGACCAAAATGCCCTCTCACTAAAAAACAAAAAAAACGTATTCTCCCTTCACCTTCTTCCCCAATTTCTTCTACTTTCCACTCTCAATCAAAAGTCAAACCCGTTTTCACTGAGCTAGGAATATATTTTTTTCGTCGTCCCCAGGAAGCTCGACCTCATACCCTCGGAAACCCGACGACGTCGCGGCAGGGATGGGGACCACATCGACCCACTGGTTGTCATGAAGAACTTGGAGGCTGCCGATTAGGTCCTGTAGGAGCACCGTAATGAAGCTGATGTCGGCGTGGCTCACGGTACCGACGGCCAATTCGGGCCAAGGCCGGCCTGGCGGGGGCCCTCTCGCTCCTCGCCCTCCTCCCGAACGACTCCGACAAAGTCGATAACTGCCTTTCGCAAGAGGTTCTGGAGCTTTCTGAGGTTTTCGGGAGACTGCAAGGCCGCCCTGTTCGGCTCCTAAGGTGCAAGCTGGGTTCGAGTTCATTAATGACCCGCGACTGAAAGTCGGTGTCGGCACCATTTCTGGGTTTGGTTGATTCGAGTATTTTTTAGTCGAATAATTTTTGAATTGGGTCACTTAGATTTCTGGGTTTTAGTTGTCAGATTTCTGGGTTTTTTAGGTTTGATTTTGGTTGAAGGTGGAAGGAAGAAGATGAAGTGGGAGGAAGAAGAAGGGGAAGGAAAGATATTTTTTTAAAATTTTTTAGTGAGAGGGTATTTTGGTCATTTCAAGTGGGGTATCACCGGAGAATATGGGATATTCCGGCTCCAGGGACCCGATAGTCTATTATCATCAAAACTTAGGGACGGGACAATCATTTTCCAAAAGTCAGGGATCCTAGGGGGAGGGTGACCAAAGTACAGGGGCGTGAGGGTAATTTGCCCTAAAAAATATTATCTTATTTCATATCAAAATTATTAATTGGGAAAAGTCTCATTTAGTACCCTGTGGTTTCAGGCTTTCAGAATTAAGACCATGTGGTTTCAAATTGGAAATTTAGTACCTTGTGGTTTTCACATTTTTTCCCGGGCAGGTCCAGGGTAGCTGCCCGGCCAACTAGACGTGAAATGGTACTGTTTTTGAGCCTATGTGGCAAGTGAGTGGGTTAAGTTTCTGCTGACATGTCGCGTGAATAATTACCTAAGCAGTCCCTAGTTTCTACAAAATGACTTTTATACCCTTACTTAAAAAACCTCCTTTGCCCTCCCTCCTCCTCTCCCTCCTTCTCTTCCCCCTCCGGCGAAAAAACCTACTCCCTCCGCTCTTCTATCATTTAAAAATGGCACGACAAGTCCAAATCTCCACCATTTAAATATCTACCATCACCCTCATTCATCCAATTACAAGACTATAAGCTCTATTTAAAATCCCCACCATTACCCGTCAAAACCCCCAAAATTCTGTTGAACTGGACTTCCTGTTGAGCTTATCGTAAAACAAGAACCCATCGTCTATGGAAGGAAATTTCATCCCATCCCGAAATTAATTGGCCGAAACTAATTAATTTCAAAGAGGGGTTTCATTCCAGCAAGCGAACCACCAACAATGCAAAAACCAGACCAGCGACGAAATTTGGATTCTGGGTTGAAAAGCTCCTGGGTTCATGTTCTTGTGTTTAACCCCCACGAGAATTGCTTGAAGACGACGGGTTCTTGGAGCTCCTTGGAGATGGAGATGGCTTAAATTGCAGCGACGGAGATGGCAAGGACGATGATGGATGCTTGCGGTGGTGGTGGCGGCGAGATTTGGGTAGGTTGACACCTCGGCTTCCTAGTGCTCCTAGCGGCGAGGACGACGGTGCATGCTTGCGGCAGCGGTGGTGGTGGGCGGGGATAACACCATACAACCACCTTGTTCGTTTGCCCGCTGATGGAAAATCTGCTAGCCGGAGGAGCCCGCTGCCGTAGGAGTCGTCCTCCATGGTTGTTTGTCCGCTGCCACGTCATCTGTAGTTTGCTCGGTGGGGAATGAAAGGTTTGGGAATGAAGAAGATGGAGATGGGAGGAAGAAGAACGAGGGCTTTTTTAAAAAAAATTTGCAAAAAATTGGGAGTGTTTAGGTAATTATCCATATTACATGTCATAAGTAACTAATCCCACTCGGTAGCCACGTGTGCACCACGTTGGGTCAAAAATATCATCGTTTCGAGCTTATTTGGCCGGGCAGCTACCCTGGACCTGCCCGAGAAAAAATGTGAAAACCACAAGGTACTAAATTTCCAATTTGAAACTACATGGTCTTAATTCTGAAAGCCTGAAACCACAGGGTACTAAATGAGACTTTTCCCTTATTAATTTGCATAAAAAGTTCAACTTGGGATGCAAAAAATTATTATTTTAATAAGATATTAATTTATCGAGTATTAGTTTAAAGAAGTTCTACTTATATATAATTGTACGCAAATGTTTACAGGTGGGACAGAGGTATGATCGACCAGCTTCCGAGAGATTATATGAAATACCTCTACAAGGTCTACTTGGACACTTTTGAGGAATTAGAAAACCACGATGCTACGGATGGAACATCTATGGCTGTGTCCTTGACAAGGGATTCTGTAAGCTGCTTCATTATTCCATGTTGATTGCAGTGTGTTGCGGGTTTCAAGTGAAAAATATTTTCGTACCCATTAAATACAGATATCGAAACACAAAATTTTGACCGAATTGTAGTGGATTATATATTTCTGGTTTTTTTTTTGAAGACTTAAATATAATAAGTAGATATTAAAAAATGATGTGTTGACTAAGCAGGTGCTGGAAATGGCGAGAATTTACATGCTGGAAGCTGAGTGGGTCAAAAGCGGCTATATTCCATCTTTTGAAGAGAGTTTAGAGAATGGATTGGTGACAGCTGGGATAAGATTTGTACACGCAACAGCCTTTATGGGGATGGGAGAGCTGACTGTCCAGGCAATCCTGTGGCTACAAAAAGGACCTCTTATGGCCCAAGCTGTTGCTTTAATTGGTCGTCTTGCTAATGAGTTGGTTAGCCACAAGGTAGGTAGGTAGGTGCTTTAATTATATATTATTTCAGTTAATGTTAGTGCATCGGAAACAAATTGAACACCTATAACAAATAATAACGGATATACGTTATTCACGATATATGTACAATTAATTGTCCTGTGATGAAGCGCGAGGAAGAAAGTGGAAATGTCACTTGTGCATTTAGCTGCTACAAGAGAGAGCACAAGTTATCGGATGAGGAGACATCATCAGAATTTAAGAGAAGGATTTCTGACGCATGGAAGACCGTAAACGAGGAGCTCATGAGAGAGTCTGCAGCGGTTCCTTTGGAAATCCTGATGCGTGTCGTCAACTTCGCTCGCCTCATGGAAGAGTTTTACAAAGGTGGAGATGGAATTAGTGACGGGAAAATTACCGAGAGTTGCATCAGAGCTCTCTACGTCGATCCCATCCACCTCTAGCCCGTGTGCAGATATAGATGATCATCAGGAAAAAAATATTCATTTTTAGCTCGACCACTCGGTGTTTCGAATTCGAACCATGAAAAGATGTTCCTCGAGTTTTATTTTTAATGGCCCATAAATAAAGTATTAGTTGGGGATATCTGGATTCATCTGATTCAATGTGGTGTAGTCCTTGAAGCCCAGTAACAAACGTCTGTTTAATGGCAATGTGAAAAGGAAGCCCAAGTGAGTGAGAGTCACTTCCACTTTGAACAGCCCACTAACCCAAGCAAAGAGAACTAGATATAAACCTATCAAGCAACTCCTATTTGATAAATAATATCTAACCTCCAAATCACAAAAAAAAACCACCTAAAAAATCAAGTGCAGCAGATACAACCCAAAGTGCAGAAAACACCAAGGCAGCAAAACCAAAATGCACTGAACCAAGGGGACAACCAAAACTAACCACACAAGGACCCAAGTTTATGGCGGGTAAAAGTTCCAAAATAAATTCAAGCCATGAGCCGCACTTTTAATCGCCTAGAAAATATGGGAGGTGTCTTCCTTCTAAGAAAAACCTGAAACGTATGTGATGCCTCAGCAGTAAGCTCCTCGTGAAACTCATCAACATGCTTCTCCAAACCATCAATAATTGCTCCAAGGCAGAGAACTCGCAGGAGAAACAAATTTTAGTTTTTGCATCGGAAACTTCAAGAGTGCCGCCGTCGATGATGACGTCACCCTGCAAGAATCCGCCCCCAGGACCTCCTCCGCCCTCGAGGACAGGCTTGGTAATTCCCACCCTGTCTAATGTACTTGAAGTTTCTCAAAAAAAAAGTACTTGAAGTTTCCTCCTTTTTATCAAAGATATAATTTTTATTGGGTTTGAAGTTGGAATCTTTTGGCTTAATTGTTACTCCGTGTAATTGGGTTTGTAGAGGTAGGGAGGGGAAAGATCAAAGATGTGATCTTTTTTCTTAGGATTGGTTATTATGGTGCGCAGGAGGAGAGTTAGAGAGGGAGATGCTATGACTTTTTGTATCCGAGCAAGGACCTGCTCTCGGATGACCAGGAGATGTCTATATTCGACCATCTGGAAGAGCTCAGGGAGAGGATCTTCGTCTCGATTTTGGCGGTTGGTGGTGCCATCATCGGATGCTTTGCCTACTCCAAGGAGCTCATTATGATACTCGAAGCTCCTGTTAAGACGCAAGGCGTCCGGTTCTTGCAACTTGCCCCCGGTGAATTCTTCTTCACCACGTTGAAGGTTAGCAACCCCGTTCCCTTCCTGCCAAGTGCCGCCCTTATGTCCAAGTGTGACCGAGTTAGCACGTGCAGTCAAGTGTTTGCTAGTTAGGGTGCAAAACGATTAGTAGACGCAAATGCCAGGCACTCCTCTGGTCCTGGTTGAAGACAGGGTTGATCTTGATCAAAGGCAAATAAAGGAAACTTTAGCATAACAGTAGGCAACTTCGGTTGGCAATATCCATTGCGTGCTTGGCCAGATGCACAAGAAAAAGTTATCATTTTTTGCATGATATAGGTCTGTTGTCTCCAAATATCAGGGTACTGCGGTATCCTTTTGGGAAGTCCCATTATTCTCTACTAACAAATATGTATGCGCGATGCGAGTGTCATGTTGTTCAAAACTCACAAAACATATCGTTTATTTAATAATTTTTTTAAGTTGTACATATATAAGATGCTCTCTTACATATTTAATTATACTATTTTCTTTTTTATTTACCTAAGAAGCCATAAGAACTTCTTTGTACACAAATTTTTTTGCAAATGTTCCAACTTTTTTAGCAACATTACTTCTCTTGACTAACACCTTAGGTTCATTCCTATCACCAACTCGAATCAAAAAATCAGAATAAGACATATCGTCTATTGCACGCATATCCGTCTTCATATGAAAAACCTATACCTTTCTCCACAAAGGTGGCCTGATGAGACATGAATCGACCATTTGTCCCTTTGTAGGTACAACTGGCAGAACCTGGCAAAGGGGTTTATTGAGGAGTGGCAGATTCGTAGTTTCAGAAGAGAAATAAGAAAATGGGCATATTCGAAATTTCTCATAAGAATTAGGGCAATTTGGGAATTTTGAAAAATTGGTGTATAAGGTTTTCACCGTGGGAGGCTTGGGCCGCCACCATGAAGCCGGCCACCAGAGTGGCCACCGTTGCCCCAGATTGCACGCCCCAGTTGCAATGCATTGCCGCCATCGCATGTCTTCAGGCCGCCGTCCTAGGAAGAGAATGGAGAGGAGTTAAAGGAGAGAGAAAGGGACTTGAATCCAGTCGTCGTTAAAGGGGAGTCTGAGCTCTCGTGCACTTGCCCGCGCCTATCGTGTACATCAATTTTGACATTTTCCACGGTGTAATACAAAACCACCTAAAAAGGAGGTTTCTTTTATTATAGTAAGATAAGATAAGATAAAAAGGTGAGACCCACCTCACCCATAGGCATAGCCATAGGCCAGGCGAAGAGAACATTTCAGAACCACCCAGCCCCTCCCGATTTGTGTAATTATTGTTTAACCCCAGGGAACCTTCTCGTCTCTTAGTACTCCTCTCTTGTCGTCTATAACACACACACACACACACACACACACACACACACACTCCTCTTCCTCGCCCTAAGCCCTAAGCCCTAAGCCCTTATTTTATTGCTAATCCATAACTAATCATCCCTCGATTGGATTAATCAACAAAAGAAAATTTATAAATGAAACCCCATCGATAATGGTAGACGAAGCCAATGCCAAAGGCAACATGGCATCTCCTCTAGCTACTTCCGCGTCACCGTCAAGTACTTCACAGAGGCGATCTCCCTCGCTCCCACCAACCACGTTCTCTACTCCAACTGCTCTGCCTCCCACGCTTCCCTAGGTGACTTCTCCGTCGTGCTCGTCGACGCCGAGAAGATCGTCGAGCTCAAGCCGGACTGGTCCAAAGGCTACTCCCGCCTCGGCGTGACTCGGCTCGGCTTGCACCAGTACCATGATGTCGTCTCCATCTACAGGAAGGGAGCCGAGCTCGATTCTAGCAACGACGCAGTGGTCCCGATCCTCTGAGGCGCAACCACCGAGCCCGTTCGTGAACGTGTTTTCCGGGCTGGAGATGTGGGTGAAGCAAGGTAAATATGGAGATCGGAGAGGGGTAGTTTCGTCACTTCCACGGTGTGATACCAAACCACATAAAAGGAGGTTTCTTTTATTATAGTAAAATAGAAAAAATAAAAATGCCACGTATTTAAAATTGGACTATTTAACATATGATGTGACACTTATTTATTACAAAAGAACAATTATTACCTTTCATATTTTTTTTAGTACTAATAATACATCATCGTTTTACTGACATATGTCTATAAAAGTTAACTTTGAATTTGTGTTTATAAATTGCAAAAATAAAAAGTACTCAAAAATAAATTTAAAAATAGAATAATATAAGAGTTATATTGAAATAATTTTAAAATTTTTAATAGTCCAACCAAGCTTGGTTAAATTATCCTTAATATATCTCAATTTAATTAGTATTAAATACTGGTAAAATGACAAAATCTTATAATTAGAAGGAGAAATCAAGTGATATCTAAAATAATATTTGTAATCGACAAATTTACATTTAAGCTAAATTAATCTTGATGATAAAATTTTCTCTATCGAATTTTTAACGATCATATATTAATAAACTTGAATCCAAAATATCTGATTAAATTAAAACAAGTTATCAAATGATTATTGGCATCAACCGAATTACCTTGAACACAATTGGCATGCATAAAATTTGTACCATAAACAATGCCATAAATGACCCCGTTTTCTCTTTCTATTTTCCAAACTAAAACATAAACCCCACAAAGTCCACCAAATTAGGGTTGCCGACCTTTCAACCACTCTCAGTCTCCTCCAATTAGTCAATTTCAGACGACACCCAATCGAAACCATGTGATCGCCGACCATGTCCATCGGTGAAGACCAACACGCGCCGCCCGCTGTCATCATGCAATCCATCTCCATCTCTGACTCCCCCGCCGCGGCCTCCTTCTCCCAATACCCCCTTATTTCCCCTATCTCCAATTCATCTTGAGGTAGAATACCTTGGAGGCGGCGGAGGGGATGAGGCGAGAGTCGAGGAGCTTGAGGATGCCGTCGCAGATGTTGGAGAGCTCGGACTCGATCTTCGCCCGATAGTCCCTGATCATGGACACGTGGTCCTTGTTCCCCCTGCTCTCCTCCTTCTGCTCTATCGAGGATATGATCCTCCACGACGCCCTCTTCGCCCCTATCACGTTCTTGTATGCCACCGACATGAGGTTCCTCTCCTCCACTGTCGGCTCCTTCCCCTCCACCGCCGCCGAGACCTTCTTCGTGAACTCCGCCATCTCCTTGTACCTCAAGCGCCGACGATCCCATTCTCATGGCTCTCGGATCTGAGCTGGCCTGGCTTTCTTTTTCTCTTTTTTTTAATCGGTTTAGAGGTTTGTTAGTCTGTGTGTTTTAGAGGATAATTTTGACATTTTCACGTTGTGGTTGTGGTTGTCGGAAAAAAAAGAATGTTTATATTATTATAGTAAGATGAGATCATAGCCTTTGTTCTTCGCTAAGATTCTTGGGGCCTATCGTGTTGGGTTCCTCGGTGTTGTTCTATGCTGGAATGGCCTTCTCGTACTTTGTTCTTGCCCCGGAAGCCTTGAATTTCTTAGTTAGTTATATCAACAAACCGCCCTATTCTCATGCCTTGGACTCAGTCTTCATCAACACCTACTGGTGCGTGTACCACGTCTCCAACAGCTACTTCCTACAGTCGTCCCACTCTTCCTATTTTCAAGGCACGAAGAACCACCTCGCAGGATTCTCTCAACAACATTCAATTTGGATCTTTTGATCCCTGTCAGCTAGTTGACTGTAACAACCACAGGAAACGTGGTTCCTAGCTTTTAGTTTCTTAGTTGTAATTAGAATAGTATAAATATGTACATATCAGCTAAGATAAATATACACCAAAATTCACATGGTATCAGAGCCACTTTAGGTACATCAACACCTAAAGACTCCTTCCCGTGACTAAAAGCCAAGCCGATCTTCAAAGCGGTTATGGCTGTCACTAGTCCATCCGATGAAGCCCTTTCGAGCCAAATCTCTGACCCATACTACCTACATTCAAATGAAAATCCAGCCCTAGTTCTTGTCTCGCCTGTCCTAAATGGTGATAATTACTACTCGTGGTCTCGTTCCATGACCATTGCTCTCAAATCCAAGAATAAGTTGCAGTTCGTTGAAAGCTCTTTACCTCCACCTGCAGCCGATAGTGTCCAATTTCCCACCTGGGAACGATGCAATACGATGGTTCTCAGCTGGATAATGCATTCCCTCGACAGCTCGATTGCACAGAGCCTTATTTGGATGGATACGGCAACAGCGGTTTGGGCTGATCTCCGAGAGAGGTTTGGCCGTGGAGATGCAATCCGCATCTGTGATTTACAAGAGGAGATATATAATCTTCGTCAAGGAGCTTTGTCCGTCAATGATTACTTCACTCAATTCAAGACTCTATGGGACCAACTGGTTCAATTTCGTCCGCTCCCCGGATGTAAGTGCACTTCCTTGCTCGGCTCCAAATCTCACGATTGCATTGTCTATACTACCGTGAAGATATACAGGGATAATGACCAAACAATCCGATTCTTGAGAGGGCTGAACGATAATTTTGGGACGTTACGGTCCCAAATGCTGTTGATCGAGCCATTGCCTGCGGTCAATCGGGCTCTCTTCCTCGCGCTACAACATGAGCGCCAGCTCCTCAACAATCCCGGGCTCGGGTTGATCGCTACTGTCAATGGAACTCAGCATTCCTCCAATGACCAGCAAGCCGCACTTGCTACCGGGCGACCCAATCAAGGTCGTCGTTCTTGGGATCAAAGTCGTCGACCCCATTGCACCTATTGTGACAAAACGGGACACACCGCCGACAAATGTTTTAAAAAGCATGGCTTCCCTCCAGGCTTCAAATTCAAGTCGAGACAAAATGGTCCTTCTTCTGGACCGAATATCAATCAAGTCTCAACCAATTCCAATCAAGGAGGCACTGCTGACTTGTCTCAACTGCGATTATCCTCGGAGCAGTATTCCAATCTGATTTCTTTACTTCAACAAGCACATGGCTGCCCCCCTGGTACTACATCAATCTCCCAAACTCCACAGATCAACTCCATCACATCCAATCTACCCAACACAGCCGGTAAGACTATACTCTCCCTAGGTTTCGATCCCATTTCCTTGTCAAATACCTGGATTCTTGACTCCGGTGCTACTGACCATATTAGCTGCACAACTTCCCATTTCAGTTCCCTCAGGCCTCTATCGAATATGTCTGTCTCTTTACCAAACGGTCAGCGTGTCCCCGCCACTCACATCGGATCCGTACAACTAACAAATTCTCTCTGTCTACATGATGTCTTGTTCATTCCATCCTTCAGTTTTAACCTTGTCTCGATTAGTAAATTGACGCATCAGAATTCATGCTCAATTCTTTTCGATCCTAACCATTGCATTATTCAGGACCTTGTCTCGACGAGGGAGATTGGTAGAGCACAGGCACACGGGGGACTTTATCGAATAATGGCAAGACAATCCAGTAATAAAGCCGTCGCAGCAACCCAAGCCGATGTGTGGCATCTTCGCTTTGGTCATATACCATCACCAAAGCTCGAAATTCTTAGCAAAATGGACCCGACCATCACCTACAAGTCTCCGATGCATTGTCCCACCTGTCCAATTGCTAAACAAAAACGTTTGTCTTTCCCAATTAGTGAGTCATTAGCTAGTTGTCCTTTTGATTTAATTCATGTTGACATTTGGGGGAAATTTAACGTTTCTTCATATGATGGATTTCATTATTTTTTAACGATTTTGGACGATTACTCTCGCTCACTTTGGGTTTTCATGTTAAAATCTAAGGCGGATACTCGCACCACTCTTGAACGATTTGTTACCATGGTTGAGACGCAATTCAATATGAAAATTCGACGAATACGAAGCGATCAAGGTAAAGAATTTCTCATGCATTCATTTTTTGCACAAAAAGGAATTTTACATGAGATGTCTTGCGTTTATACACCACAACAAAACGGCCGTGTTGAACGAAAACACCAACATTTGTTAAATATCGCACGCGCCCTTTTATATCACGCACATTTGCCACTTGTATTTTGGAGTGATGCAATTTTACATGCCACGCATTTAATTAATCGCACTCCATCTACGATTTTACACAATCGTACTCCCCATGAGATTCTTTTCAATAAACAACCACGGTTTAACCAATTGCGAGTGTTTGGTTGTCTATGTTATGCGTCCAATTTGAGTCCTAATCGATCAAAATTCGACCCCCGTGCACGTCCTTGCATCTTTCTTGGTTTACCTTATGGGATTAAAGGTTTCAAACTTTACGATTTACACACTCACAATATTTTAATTTCACGGGATGTCATTTTTCATGAAACAATTTTCCCCTTTCACAATTCACATGAATTAAATCTCCCAGTTTACCAACCTTATTACCCAACCGATACTGCCTTACCCAATACCAATCCATTCACTGTCATTCCTGAACTACACACAGATTCCCCTCAACCTATAGTTCGTCCTGACACAGAACATATCCTCCCATCACCTCACCATCACATACCATCACCTGAACCCACCGCTACGACGACTCCTCTTCGGCGCTCTACAAGAATTCGATGTCCCCCGGCACGCCTCTCTGATTATATATGCTCGGCCTCTCTCTCAACGGACAAGGTAACTTCTACTCCCTATCCTCTCCACCATTTTATATCGTTTGCCAATTTGTCTGCCTCACATCGTGCCTATAGCCTTTCTCTCCTAGACCATGCCGAACCTCGTACCTATAGGGAGGCTGCCTCTAATAAAAATTGGTCTGACGCTATGACTTTGGAATTGACTGCTCTACAGGATAATCACACTTGGGATTTAGTTACTCTTCCTCCCGGGAAGCCTTTGATCAAATGCAGGTGGGTCTACAAAACTAAGCTTAAATCGGATGGCTCAGTTGAACGGTTCAAAGCTCGCCTTGTTGCCAAAGGCTATACTCAAGCCTATGGTATTGATTTCTTTGATACATTCTCTCCCGTGGCAAAGATGACTACTGTCCGGATGCTTCTCGCCCTCGCCGCAATTAATAATTGGCATCTACACCAGCTAGATGTCAATAATGCCTTTCTACACGGTGATTTGAATGAGGAGGTATACATGGCTGTTCCTCCCGGTCTCTCAGTCACAAATATGGACAAAGGCAAAGTCTGCCGCCTTCGGAAATCTCTATATGGATTACGCCAAGCTAACCGCCAATGGTTTGCCAAATTAACTAGTTTATTGATTGCTTTTGGCTACATTCAATCTCGATCCGATCACTCTCTATTTACAAAACATGATGGTTCCTCCTTTACCGTCTTGCTTGTGTACGTAGATGATATTGTTTTGGCAGGCAATAACATGGAGATTATTAAGAACACCAAGTTCTTTCTCGAGACACATTTGAAACTCAAGGATCTTGGAGAATTGAAGTACTTTCTCGGCCTCGAGATTGCTCGCAACAAGGATGGTATTCACATCTCCCAAAAGAAATATGTTCTCGAGCTTTTGCGAGATGCGGGTATCTTAGGAGGAAAGCCACTTTCTTCTCCCATGGCTACGAATACACGTCTTACCACTGAGGATGGCAAGCCGCTCCCAGAAGTGTCGGACGCTGACTTGGATAACAATGCTGATCTTGATTTGCCGATTAACGCTTCCACATATCGACGGTTGGTTGGCAAGCTTCTTTATCTTATCACAACTCGACCTGATATCACATTCGCAGTTCAACAATTAAGTCAATTCATGTCCCGACCTCTGGATACACATTTTCAAGCTGCAATTCATGTCCTTAAATATTTGAAGGGTGCACCAGGCGCAGGTTTATTCTTATCATCTACTTCGGTACCTCACATCAAGGCTTATTGCGATTCTGATCATGGCCGCTGTCGTACCACTCGCCGACCAATTACAGGTTATGCCGTATTTCTCGGTGATTCCCTCATTTCATGGAAATCAAAGAAGCAACCTACCGTTTCTCATTCGTCCTCTGAAGCCGAGTATCGAGCGCTTTCTTACACGGCAAGGGAAATTCAATGGGTCAAATACTTGCTCGTTGACTTTCGAATTCCTCATGCTCATCCGGCGTTACTTTATTGTGACAACCAATCTGCCCTATATATAGCGGATAATCCTGTTTTTCATGAGCGTACTAAACATATCGAGATTGATTGCCATTATGTCCGCGAGAAGATACAACAAGGACTCATCAAAACATTTCATGTGCCCACTCAGTTTCAGCTTGCGGATATCTTCACCAAGGTATTGTCCGCAAACCGCCTTCAATTCTTGCTCTCCAAGTTGGGTATGCTCGATGTTTACTCTCCTCGCCTTCCAACTTGCGGGGCGTATCAACAAACCGCCCTATTCTCATGCCTTGGACTCAGTCTTCATCAACACCTACTGGTGCGTGTACCACGTCTCCAACAGCTACTTCCTACAGTCGTCCCACTCTTCCTATTTTCAAGGCACGAAGAACCACCTCGCAGGATTCTCTCAACAACATTCAATTTGGATCTTTTGATCCCTGTCAGCTAGTTGACTGTAACAACCACAGGAAACGTGGTTCCTAGCTTTTAGTTTCTTAGTTGTAATTAGAATAGTATAAATATGTACATATCAGCTAAGATAAATATACACCAAAATTCACAAGTTATGCAGAAGGGGTCGTGGAATATTTGTGGTCCATTGATCAGTACTTTGAGTTTGTGCTGGTGCTCATGTTCAGCACTGGGTTGTCTTTCCGGGTAATTATCCTCGTACTTGGACTTGTCACCCACTACTTGGGTCTTTACTTGGGCGGTGCGTGGATGGTCAAGTTTATTGGCCGGTGATCGATCGTCTCATCTCACGGCCTGAAATGTATCACCAAAGGATAGTTTTAGTCTTAGTTGAGCGTGCATTCGGGGACTGATGGCCCCTCTATAATATGACTCGGAGGATGTAATATAGTAACTATCCATATTCAAAGAAAATATCAGCTATTATCAAAGAAAAATGGAGGAGGTAAGAAAGGAAGTAGAACAAAATCTCATACTCCTATTTCTTTTCATTTCCCATCTCACTTCTTATTATTCTCTTGATGACGATTATGTAATAATGTCTAGATTTCGACTGAACACCACCTCCTCCCCTTCCCAAATGTAAATCAACAAAACAAGAAGTCCCATAATAAATACATACTTGCATCCCTGCAAAATGAAGGACAATACTGTGTAGCAATAAGGCATAAATATCTTGTTTCCTCCGAGCAGAAATTCCAATGACTTCAGTCATGTCTAGGGACTCCGGTTTTAGACCATCCGGAAGCTCCCAGTTGAAATGATAGAGCAAGCTGGCCAGCGTCAGCTCAACGGTGGACATGCCTGCCATACAGCATTCCGGGGCACATCCTTCTTCCGGCGCCGAAAGGGATGAGCTCCAAGTGGCCGCCTTTGTAATCCATGGAATTCTCGAAGAACCTCTCGGGATAGAACTTATCCGCTTCTTTCCATAGTTGTGGATCTCTTCCGATCGCCCATGCATTGACGAGTACTCTCGTTTTCGAAGGTATCTCGCACCCGTTGATCGTGAGACTCTCTCGGGATTCTCTTGCTTCGAAAAACAAATTATCTTAGCTACAACTGTAGTTGGCCTTTGGGCTAACAGTACGTCATTAGTCCTCAAAACTTCCTCCGCGGCTTCCCTCGAAGAGACAACCCCATTAGCGAGCTCTCCGAGTTTAAGGAGCTGATGAGCTGTTGCAAGTTGCCTATGATGGGGGAGGCTCCATGGCCCTGGGGGTGATTTCTTGTTGGAGCTCATCTTTTTGCTGTAACTTCATATGGCCATAACGAAGAAGAAGGTGAGGAAAGCTATGATCCCATATGGGTATGGAGGAATTGGACGAGACGTGCTGATGGATATTCATGGTGGAAAAACACTTGGGGACTTATAATTCGTCTCTATTTTATATGTGTGACAAATTAGATTGGGATAAGTTCACTTAAGTATCATGTAGTTTTACACATTTTTTACTTAAGTACTTCGTGGTTTAATTTTTTTCACTTTGTTGACACAGGTTTCCTAATTTGACTTTTTTGTGATAGAATTAGTTTTGTCCCGGCTGGCATTTACATGGTTATCTGAGTGAGCAATATGTTATGTTTCTCTATCCTACATACCGGTGACGTGAAAAAGTTTTTTTTTCCAATCCAGATGATAAAGTTGTTTTTTTATTATTATTATCTTCGAAATGGATGATATGTCATTATTATTCGGATATCTGATTTAATGTAAACTCACGAATGCACAAATTTTGGTAGATTTGAGATTTAATTAGAGATTTTTAAAACTTTTCCACTTCATTACCATGTAGGATAAAGAAATATGGCGTGGTGCTGACATGGATAACTATGTAAATACCAATTAAGACAAAATTAACCCTCGTTAGGAGTTTGTCACTAAATGTCAAATTTAGAAACTCTATCACCAAAAGTGTCAAATTTAGAAATCTCTGTGATTAAAGTAGAAAAAGTTAAATCACAAGGTACTTAAATAAAAATAGTTTCACAAGGTAATTAAGTAAACTTATTCAATTAGTAGATTTTTTAATATCCCATATTTAGAATGGTACTTAGCTTCGTCGGATCAGATAGAGATGGGCAAAAAATAAATTTTCGACTCTCTCGACCACCCTGACTTCTGACTTATATTATTTCACGCGGGAGCTAATTTGGTGTTGGCAACATGGGGCCTACTCATTCGCGTCAGAATATTTTTAAAATATATATATCAAAACTTCAACGGACCATAAATTTTGATTCGTTAGGAATTTTTGCTGTTATAATATATTTTCGGAAAGAAAATTTAACGATCTACATGAACTGCAGCTTTTTTGAAAATTGATGTGCTGTCGTTTTTTACTGTTAGGATTTTTGTGCAGTCTGGATGATGTACCGTTGAGATTTTTGTACCATTGGAATTTTGTGCCGTCGAAAATTCATGTTGCCAGAATGATACTACTAAGAGATCAGCAGCACTGAATCCAACCCGTTCCGCATAGATGATGCAACTTCTAAAAAATTAGATTCCCTAGAGGTTTTGTGGCGTACACTATTTCATTTTAGTTTCGTGTTATTTAAATATTTTATTAAATCAAAAATCTAAATTTGAGTTGGATAAAATTTGTTACACATTTTTCTACCATAATTTTAACACTATTATATTTCCAATCAAACTCCATGTCTTATGGAGAAAATCGCACTTTAATGCACACCGATTTTGTTATCATGACTAACGGTTTGAAAAATATCAAACATGTAACTTTTTAGATTTTTATCACATAACGAACACTGAGGGCCCGGACATCTATCTTGCCCTTTGACTTGAAACTACCTTGTTTCGCGAGCCAACTGGGTAAGTCGTGTATGAAGTGTTAGAATAGTTACTTACTAAATCAATTCCAACTATTCTTTATATATTTTCAATAGCCCGGATTCTTCTTCTCTCACTCTCGCGACCTTTCCTGCGCCCACTCTCCCAACTCTCCATCTCCCCCCTCTCGCGTTCCCGTTGCAAGCGAAGATCTTAGTTGCAACTGTAATTGGTCTTTGGGCTAACAATACGTCATTAGTCTTTAAAACCTCCTCCGCGGCTATCCACGGTGCTGAAAACACTTGGGACTTGGAATTTGGGATTGCAAAATAACATTTTCTCTATTTTATTTGACAGACAAATTAGCATGGTTTTCAAATACGACCCGGAGATCGACCCGGATTTTGGGCCGAACTCCGGGTCGAACGGTCCGACCGGTTGAACTGCCGGTCAGACCTGGTGATTTTTTTACTTATATATTAATTTTTTAGAAGTGCCACCAATATTAATAAGGTCCACCATTACTTGTTTGGTTAAAAGTCTCCGGCCCAACATGGAGAAATAAGGCCCACTATTAATAATATATATAAACTTATTTTCCTTCCAATTTAAACAAGCATTCATTTTAATTCTAAAAAAACCACCCTTCAATCTAACCCTCTCTCTACTCTCCTCATCTTCCCCACTCTTATTTTTTTCCATGGCTCCATAGCTCCCTCTCCTCTTCCATTCTAATTTTCTTCTCCACCTAATCTCTCTTCTCTTCTCCTCCACTTCAACCACCCAAACCCCAACTTCTTCTCCCAATCCCCTTTTTGATTTCTGAGTTTAGGGTTAGAGAAATTAGAAAATATTGGGAGGAATCGGGCTTCCTGCATGGTTTCCTCGGTGGTGAATTTGTATTTTTGAGATTTTGGGGTCTGAGATCGGAGAAGACAATCACGATTTCGTGGGTCTTGGGGTTTTTTTTCCACGATTTGGGGGTAAGAGTTTCGATCATATTTTCCTCGATGTTCTGTGTTGGAAAATTTTGGTTTAATTTTCAAGTTTTAAGCAAAAAACCTTACGAACCCGAAATTTCCGGGTCAGTTTTCCGTGCGAACTGTCCGGTCTGACCGAATTTTGGGCGGTTCGTAAGGTTGGCATTTCAACGAGCAAACCCGGTACGCCCTTCTTATCGAATCGTGGTCCGACCGGTCACGTATTTAAAAACCTTGCAAATTAGATTCAAGTAGCCTTCTGAAAAAAAGACTTTTTTTACGTGTCGTATTGACGGTCGATCATAATTGAATCTCTTTTAGCAAATTTTATTTAGCCAGTTCTCTAGATCCATGACTCCGACTTTTGACTTATATTACTCCACGAGGATCATGCGACTTCTAAAAAAATAGATTCCCGTAGGTTAATGATGTCTAACTTCTGCCTTATTTTTTTAATGCAAAATTTAAACAAATTAACTTAAATTCTGGAACTCTAAGACAATATTATGTTTGTTTTTTTTCCTATAAATTTTTTTTATTTTTGAAAAAGATGAGAGTCAAACTACCAATCCTTGAAAATGATATATGATTTATTATTATCTTAGCCACCAAGTATTTAACTTCTGTCTTATTTTATTCCACGCCGATCATGCGAATATCTATTTAGGGATTAAAAAAACATGTACTACTCATCAAAGAGTGAAAAGTCGAGTTTATTTTTTTGAAATTATTTGGTATTCTAAAATATGTCATGTCAACAAGTCTATATTTAAATTGAATAAAAACGCAGCAAAACTTTCTCAAAAAAAAAGCAAAACTTTCTCAAGTAAAACTTTAATATTACTATATTGCTAGTATTCGTACTTGAAATATATTAAAGTTAATTTATTTTATCATTATCTGTTATTTGTCTCGTTACTACGCAATACTAAAGTATATTATGTGTTATTTGTCTCCTTAGCACGTAACATCAACTGGTTATGTCAAATTGGTCGTTACAGCTTGCACCTTTTCAAAGCGCATTTGGCGATTTCACGTTCATGGTTCACGTGTAAATATATTGTATACATTGATGACTAGATCGAGTAATCTAGACAAAAGAAACTGATGCTATATATATAGTTAAAAAATAAATTATAAGATCCCATTTCAAGGAAAATGCGGATCGAAATCTTCAAACACTAAATAGTATCAAATTTATGAAGTTTCCGTCTTTAAGAATACACCAATGTTAAATATTTGTTGGGTGAGTATTGCTACCTTTCAAAAATCTCACCCTAATCGAATCTAAATTAATTTGTCCAATAAATCTAAATACGATATGGTATAAACCTAAAAAAATAAAAAGGACAATCTAAATAAAGTATTAAAACAAACTTAAGAGTGCCGCCCATCAGGCTAAAAGCAGTTGTTGGAAAGTGTCGAAAAAAAGCAATGGTGGAAAAATTGGGCGGAGCTAGCAAACGCTACGGGAGTAGAATGTAGTTGATTCTAGGACCCTGGCGATCGCTAGGTGGTGCTGACAGCCATTTCCTATTTTGTTCGGACTCTTGTTTTAGACTCATTTGACGACCTAGATAGATTTTTTATACTTCAAGAGTTCGTCTATTATATAAGGACGTGTTATCCAAGAATTTTGTATGGTTTTGTGACTCGGATCCATCAGTAAAAGTTCTTATTTTTTTCCACAGACGTATGCATTAGGCCGAACCACGTAATCTCTTGTGCACGTATTCTTTGCATGTTTTGTTCTAGAAGTTGCTTAATTCCTAACAACAATAATAGTGGTGAACTTCCCCATTGCAAGAGCAAGTTTTTCCTTAATTTTTCTTGTCCATGGCATCTCAGCTGCCTTCAACTTGCGAGACCCAATCTCGTCCTCTTTACAACTTCCCTCCAGATATATGGAGAGATCCCATCGCTTCCATCACATTCGATCAAGATGTGAGCCCTACGTTAAATTTGCATCCTTTTCACTTTCTTCTTCTAACCTCCTATATTACTTCTTCTGATTATTTTGTGTGTCCTGTGGTGCAAAATTGTAGAAATTGGAATGGTATGATAGGGAGGCAGAGGTCCTGAAGACCAAGGTGGAGGCTGTGCTGAAGGATACTTCCGGTGACGCGGTGGAGAGAATTAAGCCGATTGATTTACTCTGCCGTCTCGGCTTGTCATATCATTTTCAAGTTGAAATCGAGAAACAACTACATCATCTTTTTAGCTCGCAGTTTGATCTTATAGGCGATAGAGATTATGACATATACACTGTCACAATTGTCTTTCAAGTTTTTCGACAACATGGAATCAAGATGTCATGCGGTAAGAACCAATACTTGAATCATTCATCGTGTTTTTTTGTTGTTGAGAAAAATGAATTATTCATCATGTTGAAGTAGACCAAACTAACTTTTAAATAGAAATAGTATTAAACGTTGGGCTGCCTATTTCGATTAATGTAAGAAAATACGTATTATCTAATTTTCCTCCGCTATTACACTAAAACCTCGTAAAGTAATCTCATATAAGAAAATAACCTCTCTAAATTGATAAAAAATATTTGTCCCAATTTTTGCATAAAGTATCATTTTTAATAAATTTATATATTTTTACATATTTTATTAATTCAAAAATATTTTAAGATATTAGTTTGTGTTAAACTTGCTTGTTTGTTAAATTTTATATCATCATTCATCTTCTCAATTATCTTCAAATGTTCCATATACCATCTTATTGCAAGAAAATATCTTAATTGATTGTAGTATTTGAATAATATTATAAGCAGAGATTTTTAGTGAGTTGAATGTAAACAAAATAATTTTTTTGGTATTTACATATTTATTGCTCAAAATTTTAATTTTAATATTTTTAGAGAAAAAAAATGTAAACTTTTCTTATGTAATAACATCTTTAAAATGATATTTTTATACAGTCGCAGTGATATCACTTTAAAAAGATTTTATTCTAATAGGATTATATACACATCAAGTTTTCCTCAACTTGATCTAATTTATGTATTTCGTCATGATACGCGCACACACTTTTCAAACATCAAGTGGATATAAATAAACTCAAGTCTCAATATAATTATTAAAAATGGAGTATTGTTTTTTGGAGAGTCTATTTAGAATTTTGTGAGAAAATACGCGTACAAATTTATCTAATTAAATAAGAACCGTATCAACTTATGAATTGGAGCAATAAAATTCATTTATTTATTAAAAAAATTCACGAACTAATTCACTGTGACACAGACATCTTTAACAGGTTTAAGGATGCCGAGACTGGGAAGTTCAAAGATTCTCTGACCGATGATCCCTTAGGCTTGCTCAGCTTATTTGAAATCTTTCTACGCACGAGGAAGATATTCTAGACGAAGCTCTAGCTTTCACAAGGGCGCACTTGGAGTTATTGGCTCCTCACTCGGAACCTCACTTGGCCAAATTTATGGCGAGCTCGTTAAAGATTCCATTGCACAGGGGACCTCCGAGGCTCAAAGCTAGAGAGTTCATCTCTTTCTACGAGGAAGATACCCACCAGCCTCGAAATGATACCTTGCTGAGATTTGCTAAGCTGGATTTCAACCGGGTCCAGTTGTTGCACCAACAGGAGCTGAAGAATCTCTTCAAGTACGTTACTTAATCTGTCCTTTCTTTGTGTTAAATTACTACTGAATACAGATCAAAGTATAATTTGAACTCCTGACATAGTAACATGCAGAATTTTTTACGTTTAGCCCATTCATTAATCAGTTGCCTTAAACAACTGGTACTATAGTAGATATAAATAAAGAAAAACCATCACAATCAATCACTTAAGTTAACGGGTGATGATGTTGTTCTAATTTAACCAAGAGTTCTTAAGTTCGAGCTGTTGGGAAGAGGAGAGAGATGGAGGTGTAATCTGATGTGGCTGGTTCATGTGGCCAGTCAAGGTTCGGGCAAGACAGGCAGGGTCTAGGTAGCTGCCCGGGCCTCTAATTGATTTTAATTGGAATAAGTTTGAGTTAATTAATACGTTTTAAACCACAGGGTACTGACTTAATTTTTTGCAATACCACAGTGTACTTAAATAGACTTTTCCCGAAAAACTTAAAGGAAAATCATTTAAATCGCAAGGGATTTGTACTAGCTCAAATTCGAGTCTTTAGAAATGCACCATAGTTCGAGTCTTACACAACTCGAACCTAGAATAATCGATCTAATGAATTTCCATATACTCTGTATTTTTCTTTATTTTTATTACTTCTTCTTTTGTTTTTGTTTCTTTGTACGGTTGAATCGTGTATACACGATGTTATCAGGGTGCTCTTTTCCTACAGTAATTTTTTCTGATGGAATTTTACCACGATAAAATTTTAGTAAGACCACAACTACAACTTTGCATACTCTATGTAAAGGGATTCAACTTTCGTTCACTTTTTCTTTTTTAGTTACCAGGTCAAGTTGAACATATTTTGGTTTAAATTGTTCACTTGCTTAATTAATAAAAAGAGAAAAGTCCACTTTAGTACTCTGTAGTATAGTCAAAAATTATTTTAGTACTTTGTGATAAAAAAAATTGATCAATCGAGTCAAACTTCAGCCAATTAAAATCACTTAGGTCCACGGACAGAGTTGCCCAGACTTGCCCGGACCCTGCCCAGCCAACTAGACCAACCACATCATCAAAATCTGATGACTTGGCATCTCTTCACCTTCTCCTCTCTCCTTTTTCCTTCTCTCCTCTCCCTCCTTCTCTCTCTCTCTCTCTCTCTCTCTCTCTCTCTCTCTCTCTCTCATACAAGATACCAAGATTGAAAGATGATCCCCGTATAGAGAAAGAAACCATAATAGAATGACTAATTAAAGGGTGAATTATCCTCTTGTCTCTCTTGTTTGGTCATGCTTTCCTTGGGATTTCTTGATTTTTGAAAATTATTTTTTTGTCACATGTGTTTGATTTTAGCAAGGTTATTAAATACGTGGTCTGACCAGAGGTTGGACCATAATTTGGTCAGGAGAGAGTACCGGGTTTGGCCAAAAAAACTGCCAACCTTATCAACAGCCAAAAAAATAGTCGAACTAGGCAGTTTGACCGAATTTTTTACCCCGTATTTTTCAGTTTGTAAAGTTGAACCAAAAAATTAGGGTTGGTCGGATATTTTGACTAAGAAAAAAGACAAAAAAATTAACCAAACCCTAATAAAAAGAGAAAAATCATGTTTGGTCGGATTTTTTTAAAGGGTATTTTCGTAAAGTTGAACCAAAAAATCAGGATTGGTCGAATATCTTGGCTGGGGTAGTGGGGTAGGGGTAATTAAAATTTTATTTAAAATATATTTTTTAATATAAAAAAGTACCGGTCCGACCGGCGGTCTAGTTGATCGGATTGGTTGAAACGCGACCCGGAGGCAAGAGCGGATCTCTCTCCGGGTCGTATTTGAAAACTTTAGATTTTAGATACTTTCGAGTCTCTATCGCCGAAATATATCATTTTTTCTGCCAAAATTCTACTTGAAAAGACTTTAATGCCCTCCCTTGTTAAAAAATAAAAAAATCATATTTTCTTCTTCACCTGCCTCCATTCTTCAACATCAAAATTAAATATAAAAAAAAACAATCGCAGAACAAGGACAAGATCGAATTAACCGAGGAAGCGATCAGAACATGTAAAACCAAGGACAATGTTGAATTTCTATCGTCATCTGGCTTCCTTCAATAATCCAAAACCAAACCCTAATTAAAAACAAACAGCTATATTCATGAGGAAAACCCCCTAATTTCAAAGCTCAGAACACCTTCAGAAAGACGTCGGAGCCGCTCTGGCGAGCCGTAGGCGACTGCCTTTCTTGTTCTTCCTCGTCCCTCGTCTCGCTCTCCTCCACCACCAACCTCAGATCCCCTTTGAAGGTGTACGGGAGGTGGGCTCGTTCACCCTTTGAAGGAGGAAGAAGGCCGACGTCATTGAGTCGACTCGCCCGGTGAGTATTCTACTTGTTTAATTTAATATTTTTGGGTTAGTGTGGCTGATGTTTTTGCTGGAATCCAGAGGTTGAAGAAGGGTTCATATTTAATTTGAATTTATTTTTTAGTTTGAGTTTGAGTTTAAATTGAATGTTTAAGGTTAGAGGAAGAAAATGAAGTGAGAGAAAGAAGAAAAAAGAAAAAAAGATGAATTTTTTTGTTTTTTAAGTATGAAGAACATTTTAGTCTTTTCAAGTGGGAGTTTGCCGGAGAAAATTGAATATTCTTATGATAGAGATCCGAGAGTTTCTAAAACTAAAGACGGGAGACGGTAAAATTATTTTTTAAAATCAAGAGATCTCAGGAGAAAGATGACCAAACACCAGTGACAACGAGTTAAATCATCACCCAGATATTTTTTCTCCATGACAAGCGCCGCAACAGAAATTATATTCAAAGTGCAAGAAAGAAGAGGCGTTTCCCTTCAACCAGCCAGTTCCAAATATGATATTGCAGAGGCATATGGTCTATCTATCTAGATATAATCCCAGAAAGGGAACTTAAGAAAATATTAAACAGAACCCAGTTCTCTGATCTCAATATCCATGGCTTCTCTAACCCCCATGGAATTAGAGAGGCGTTTCTCTTCAAGAAAAGACAAGAGCCTTCAATTGAATATCACATGGATTTTGCTGTTGACACAGCAAACCAGCTTTTCCCTCTTCTCATACAGAATGGGATTATAACTTCCTCCCCTCCACCCGAAGCGGTCGAACCTCATCCAGAGGCGGATGGTCAAGCCGCCACCCTTCTTCTTGGCCTTGTGATGGAGATAAAGAATGATATTAAATTAGTAATTATCTATAGTTTAATTATTAGCATTAGGAATTTTAATTATAGTAAAATTATATGTATTAGATTTCTTTTAGTTTTCTATAAATAGGACCTTTCGCTATTGTTTTAGGTGGTTGAATATTGATATTAAAAAATAAGGGTTTTTCCTATTATCTGTGTCGTTTTCCGGTATTCGTAGAATCAACGGATCGATACTTTATCGTATTTTTCGGGTATTCTCAGAATCAACGGATTCGCGATCTCCTATCCACGTTCCCCTGAATCAGTTGGTATCAAGAGCTGCGTTCGTTCCTCCTGGTGTTCGATCGTGTTCGATCTGATTGATTTGAGTTCGTTCTATCAAAAAAATCAAAAAAAAAGAGAGCCAGAACCCGTTTAAAGGATTTGGGGTAAGTTCGTTTTAGTACCCTGTGATTTTACCATTTTTGCCTGGAGTACCATGTAGTTTCAAATTGGTATTTTAGTACCCTGTGGTTGACCTCCAATTATCAGGGCAGGTCCAAAGCAGCTGCCTGTCGAAATTCGTCTGAAACGTCGTCATTTTCATACCACGTGAAAGACACATGGCGCTCAACTATTTTAAGTTAAAGCTTACGTGGATCGTGGTAAATTACCTATTCAGTCCCTAAATTATTTATATTAATTTGAAATCCCTTTTAATACCAAAACCCCAAATCTCTCTCTCCTCCTCTCCTCCACAGACCTTCGTCTCCCCGTCTCCCCCTCTCGAAACTTCCTCCTCTGCGTCTCCCTTGAAACCTCCGCTCCCCCCAGTCCCAGTTCCTCGTTGCTCTCGTCCGATACAACCGTTCCCAGTTCCCCGTTACCCTCGTCTCCGTCCTCCGCTCCACTCTCCTCGCTTGGAAACCCTAAACCCGACGCTTCTGCCTAGGGTTTATTTCTAGGTTTTGACTTTTTCGACACTCCAATTCCTCCACAAAAAAGGTATTCATGAATCTCTCTTCCTTGTTGTCGTGTGATGTTATGTAATTTAGGGTTTTTTTTCGAACAATTTTTATTTTAGGGTTGTATTGTTTTGCTGTTGTGTGATTTCTTGTTGGTTGGGCTGATTCATTCCCTTTTTCTCTGTGTCTACAACAGTGTAATGGATGAGGAGCGGATTCTAATCCGCTACAATTTTGGTGGAAGGTGAGATGACGAAAAGTACGTTGGAGGTGAAGTGTTTGAGCTGTGTATTGGTTATGACTTAGACAGATTTGGATTTTGGAACATGCATAACTTTTACGGTAAAACTTTGAAAATGGATACTGTGCGACTATGGTATAAGGTTGGCTATGTTGATGGTGATGGAGAATTCAGAGAAATTGTAGATGATAGGACTGTGGTTGACTTGATTAGGAGCCAAAAGAATTTTTCTTTGACCGATGTGTTTGGCGTGGAGGAAGGAGATGATATTGCTGGCCTTGAGATCTTGAAAGCAAGGTTGGATGCTGCTTTAATGGTGGACGACGATCTGAAAGATGAAGATATGTGTCCTCAGATGTCAGATGAGGCTTGGAGTGATGATGATGATGAAGGCATTGTGTGTGTGGGCAAGGGTGGGGATGCTAACATAACATCATCTGATGAAGATGAGGATTACGTTCCAAGTTCTGAAGACAATAATGTAGATGAAGAGGAGAGTGTAGATGAAAAGGAGGTTTGTGTTGTGGAGAAGGATCCATGTGCCTCGCCTGCTGCTGAGCCACTTGCCTCGCCTCCTACTGAGCCACTTGCCTCGCCTCCCGCTGAGCCACTTGCCTCGGCTGTTATTGATAAAGGTGATCCTGTCATCTTGGGTGACACTGAATTGTTGGACGTGATACGTGATTCTGATTCTGATGTTGGAGCTGACTACCCTTAGTTCAATGAAGATTTAAGGGTTGATGGTAAGCTAGTTTTAGCTAAAGGAATGAAGTTCAGGAATGTGAGCATTTTTAGGGCTGCTTTGAAAGAATGGACTGTGAACAATGGTTGTCGATTCATGTATAAGAAGAACAATAAACAGAGGGTGACCGTGGTTTGTGTAAATGAACAATGTGGTTTTAGAATCCATGCATCTCCACTGAATGAGGAAGGTGTATTCCAGATAAAGACATGGAGTCTGAAACACGATTGTCCAAAAAGCTGGGCGAACCACCTAGTGACTGCCAAGTACGTGATTTTCTTTTGCAATGTTGCTTAACTTGATACAGACAACTTGATAATTGTTGGATAATTGGTTTGTAGGTACTTAGTTGATAAGTTCATTGAGGACTTTAGAGATAATCCAGATTGGAAGGTGGAAGCGATGTATAAAATATTCAAGAAGAAGTTGCAGACAAAGATATCAATTCAGCAATGCAACAGGGCAAAAAGGCAGGCAAAGAAGATAATTAAAGGTGATGTTAAGAGTCAGTATTACAGGTTAAGAGACTACGGCCATGTCATTCTGATTAGTAACCCAGGAAGTCGAGTTAAGATAAGCACTATAGAAGGAAGCCCGGGGTGGAAAAGGGTAAAGAATGCTAATGGCGTCGGGACTTCAATGGTGCCACTGCCACTAGTGCCACAGTTTCAGTATATGTATGTTCGATTTGCCGCGCAAAAGAACGCATTCATTTCAGGACTACGAACTTTTGTTGAGTTGGACGGATGCTTCCTTAAGGGTGCGGTAGCCAAAGATGGGAACGAGAACATGTATCCTTTGACTATAGCTGTGGTTGATGCTGAAGACAAAGCATCTTGGAGTTGGTTTTTGGAGAACATAATTGCAGATTATGGACATCCAAATGACACTCGGATGGTGTTTATGTCTGAAAAATAAAAAGTATGCATTCCACGTGGAGAACTGAAGAACATGTTCACAGTATATTCTATTGTATTATACTGATTTTGTATATTGGCTAATTACAGGGTCTTCAGGAAGCAATGAATCGCCTAATGCCTGGGGTGGAACACCGTTTGTGTGTGAAGCACTTGTATGAGAATTTCAAAGGAACATATAAGGGTCGGGAGTACAAGGAACTATTATGGCTTGCTGCATCTACTGGCAGTTTACCAAAATGGGAGTTTTACTTGGAGCAGATGAAGAAACTTCCCAATGGTGAAGAGGCAGACAAATTCTTGTTGAAGAATGACCCACAATGCTGGTCCAGGAGTCATTTCAGTACTCATTGCAAGACTCACCTAATCGTGAACAACATTAGTGAGTCGTTCAACTCGGCAATATTACGTGGGAGAGACAAGCCTATTTTAACTATGTTGGAGTGGATTCAAAGGAAATTGATGAAGCAAATTCAGGTCAAGAGTGAAAAAATGGCCGAGTACAATGGGGACATATGTCCAACCATCGTGAAGGTGTTAGACCTCAATAAAGAGGTTGCAGGTAATTGTTTTGCGACTCAGGCTGGTAATTTGAAGTTCAAAATTAACTGTGGTGGGACATCGACAGTGGTCGATATTAATGCCAGAACCTGTACTTGTCGAATGTGGGAGCTGAGTGGCACTCCATGTAAGCATGCTATAACTGCCATTTATGAATGTCGACTGCAGCCCGAGGCATATGTTGATAGTTGTTATTCAAAAGCAACTTACATAGAAGTATACAAGCATTGTATAGCTCCACTTCCAAGTCATGATGAGTGGCCAAAGACTGAAGAACAAGATGTACACCCGCCTTTTATAAGGAAGCCGACCGGACGTCCGAAAAAGAAGAGAAGAAGGCAATCCGGTGAACCTGAAAATCCAAAAAAGCTTTCTCGAGCTGGAAAGCAAGTTAAATGTGGTAATTGCAAGATGGTTGGCCACAACATCTGAGGCTGCAAGGCAGCAGTTATAGGTTTGACTCCGTGGCAAAGGAGACAACGTCTGAAGAAGTCTCAACCATCAGAAGCTTCGGCCAGCACCAGCAACGCATCTAAAAAATTGAAGAAATCGACAATCTTAGGAAGTCAGCAATCTGAAGTGTCACAAGCCTAAAGGGATGGATGCTATGTATTTTAGATGTTATGTATTTAGCAATGTTTTGGTTTCGGATGGATGGTGAAGTTGAATGGTTGAATTTAGCACATATTTTGGTGTAATAGAAAGGGATGGATGCTAAGTATTTTGGACTATAATCGCATGGTTGTTAAGTATTTTGGACTATAATCAGCAATGAACATGTAATTGTTGATCGGCAATACTTTTGCACATGTTCTTTTCGTTGTTCTTTTCTACAGTTTGTTTACATACAACCAATTAATACAAACATTCCACATTACAACTTCAATTACACATGATCGATCCCGATTACACACATTACAACGATCCAAATAACAAAAATATTAATTAAAAAGATACATATTAGATAACGACGATAGCAAGAGCACTTCTCTTCATTCTTGTACAATTCTAACTCCATATCACAAACATTTTCTTTTGCTGTCCGAAGTTTGTTTTGTAGATCCTCGATTGTTGATGAGAGAGCTTGAATGTGTTCTTTTTTTCCTTAATCGACTCCAAAAGTTTTGGCAATATCTCTAAACCCCATCTACAAGTTGGTGGATCACACCATTGGAAGAAATTATACATTTCTTTACCACACTCGTCGTATCGACCACAACTATAAAACCGTCTTCCCGGGTTTTTTTCTGTCCTAGACATTCGCATAGTCGAACGAACACCACATCTGCAAACCTTGCAAACCTTCGACTTCTCCAGGCTTTCAGAAGATGCTTGGCTACTACTTATTCTGCAATCTTGGAGATTTAGGGTAAACGTTTGAAATGTAAGGGAAAATCAGGTTTGGGGATTTAGGGTTTACTTACTTTAGGAGTAGCTTGGGTTTTGCGATGAGGACAGCTGGAGGAACCTTCGACGTCCTATCTTTGAGCTCTTCCAACCATGGGGCTATTCTTGAAACGGGTCGGCTGGAGGAGGAAGGCTCGGATCGGTAAAAGCATCGGGTTTAGGGTTTCCAAGCGAGGAAAGCGGAGCAGAGGACGGAGATGAGAGTAACGGGGAACAGGAACGGGGGGAGCAGAGGTTTCAAGGGAGACGAAGATGAAAGGGAGACGCAGAGGAGGAAGTTTCGAGAGGGGGAGACGAGGAGACGAAGGTCTGTGGATGAGAGGAGGAGAGAGAGATTTGGGGTTTTGGTATTAAAAGGGATTTCGAATTAATATAAATAATTTAGGGACTGAATAATTAATTTACTACGATCCACGTTAGCTTTAACTTAAAATAGTTGAGCGCCATGTGTCTTCCCCGTGGTATGAAAACGACGACGTTTCAGGCAAATTTTGACGGGCAGCTGCTTTGGACCTGTCCTGATAATTGGAGGTCAACCACAGGGTACTAAAATACCAATTTGAAACCACATAGTACTCCAGGCAAAAAGGGTAAAATCCCAGGGTACTAAAATAAACTTACCCCAAAGGATTTTGGAGGAGACCCCACCGGCCAGCCATCGACGCTCACCGCCGGCCACCCGTCGCTTCTCCACCTCTGCCGTCCGACGACCGCCACCAACTTACAGTCGATTACTGCCACCCCTAATTTCGGTTTCCATACTTTTTCCCTTTTCAATTTAGGGTTTTGGCGACTTGGGAGATTAGGTGACTGAGAGAATTTTCTAGAGGGTCAATTACAGTTTGATTCCAGCAACTTTTCTAAAATTACAGATTAGTCCTTCTGAGCTTAATTGAAGATTCTTCCTACTTTGCATGACTTTCCTTATCTTGATTGGGAAATTTCTAAAAGGGATTTCATAAAGTGGCTTGTCAATATTGATGAGTGTGTAAATGCTCATGTTTTGTCATAAGTTTCGTACGTATTTAGTCATGCTTTAAGTTATTTTCATCATGCCATGTCAAGTCTTATGATCGTTTTAGTCCATTTGTGTTCGGGAGTGGATTTCTACCCATTGTCATATTTTGTAGAAAAATGGAGCTCAATGAAGGCCGTTCGAGGGGTGATTTCGAGAGACCATATTATAAGAGCCATAACTTTCTGCTCAAGTGTTCGAATTCATCAAATGAGATACGGTTGGATAGTTTGAAGAAAGATCTACATTTTGTCTTTTATAATCGAAGCCAAATTCGAAGTGAAAGAGGGTCAAAAATGTAAAATACGAAGATGCGATGAAGTTGATCAGCGACCCGGCGAGCGCCAAATCCATTACAGAAAGTTCAGTTGGCGGGCGCCAGGTCCTCAACGACAGATTTTCTAGACTTTTTTTTTTACGGAAACTCGATTTGTTTCAGTTATATTCGACTTTTGGCCTCCTGTTTTGGCCTTAGGACTTAAGTTATATTATTTTATATTATTACTTTGTCAGCAAGACTTCCAATTTAGCTTAACCTCCTCAAGGTTTTCCTAATTTCTAGTTAGATTTTTGCCTATATATAGGCCTTAGTTTTTTAGGCTTAGGGGAACATTTTCTACGGTAACTTGGCACAGCCTTTGGAACTTAATAAAGCCGCGATTTTAGTTAGCTATGGGAAAAGGATTGGCAAGGCTTGATCATCACGACTAAGCTTTCTCTATCTCTACCTTTATGTTAATTACTATCATATTTTTCGTTAATCTATTGTGCTTTGTTAACATGCTTAGCGAGTAGTTCTTTTGTGAGTGCGATGCCTTAATCATGTGATTCCTCATCTATGTTAGATATGGTTTGATTATCTTTCGTAGTAGTTGTCAATTGATGAGCTCAATGCTTAATCTAACTTGATCACTTAGATTATGATATTTAGTGGATAATAATGGACCGGAAGGTATTAGAATCAACGAAAGAGTCAATTGACATGTCTTAAGGTATTAATGAGAAATTTTGATACTAAGGGATAACCCGCTAGGAGTTAACTTCATAATTAAGTTTAGTTTAATTCTTAATCTAATTAATGAGTGAAAGTATTGATTAGTAATCATGAACTACTCTAGCTTAGTTTTGTCATCCTAATGAGCGGAAGCGTTAGGGAGATGCATTAGAACACTCCGGGTACTAGTTAGAACTTCATAAAAAATATAGTCTCGACATAGATGGATAGTCCGTAAGGGTATTGTGCTCATTTATCTCCATTGATTTACAACTCATCTTTTATTTGCATTTCCGATCTCGTTTATTTACTTGCGACCTTTCACAACCTTATAAAACTTTAATTTTCTCGCTTCACATAATTACTTGCCTTGATTTCGTGTTCAACCCTCAGTTTTAAGAACCTTACTTACCACTATACTATTTACTTGTGCATTTTATTATTCGCAATTTTGCATACATCAAATATGGAGATATACTTTGATGTTCACAAGTTTACGGAGCTGGATAAAGTCAGATTTATCAGATGACGATTGCGAGGTGATCTTATGCATTGGTAGTCTGATTTAAATCTTCGACGACAACGATGTGGTAAGCAAAAAATATCTCGATGGCCTAAGATGAAAGATAAGCTGGTTTATGCTTTGTTCCCTCAACATGCTTATGAAGCTTGGAATGTTGTTGGTAATAAGCACCGTCGCTTTTGGGAATAATATGCTCGTCAAATGGTCGAGAAGTTGCATGAGATTCAAGCTAATTTTGATAATTGTAAGCAACATATGTCAGAGATCTCGAGGAAGCAATGGACTGCACTACCTGAAGAAGTTGAAGATGCGTTGAAAGAATTTGGTGCATCCGCTGTTGACTTGTTTGGTGAGCCAATTTATGACTCTTACCCTTATGTGGAGGATGTGTTTGATGTAGATAATGGTAAACTAATTTATGACTCCTACCCTGATAAGGAGGATGAGGTTGAAGAAGTTGATGCTGATGAGTTTGCTGAAGTTTACTTTGATGGAGAATATTTTGATAAATCTGAAGCATCATTATATTCTTTGAGAGAGTTGTTCGATGAGTCATGCATTGTGGATGCTGCTGACATGAGACAATATGCAAATTCTATTGATATTGGAGTAATTGATGCTGAGATTAAACCCATACGCCAAGATTATTGGATTGAGTATGTCGAGCACATTGACTTTCTTGGAGTTGATGAGTTTGAATACGTTGAAACTTCTCCTTTGCTGATTATATGGAATAGGCTGAAAGAAATAGAGCAAGCAGCTAGACAAAGTGAGTTCATCATGGTCTTTCATCTAGAGAATATTCGTAGTTGCCTAGGTTCCAAGTACTTGTTCTGCTGGAATGGACGATATCAAGTGTCACCACGCCGTTCGAAGGGGTTAAAGAATTTATTTAAGAAGATCTCATACTGGCCAATGACACCAAATTCGAGGGCGAATTTCTCCAACCGGGGGAGAATGATGGAGATAAGGAATGACATTAAATTAGTAATTATCTATAGTTTAATTATTAGTATTAGGAGTTTTAATTATAGTAGAATTATATGTATTAGGTTTTTTTTAGTTTTTTATAAATAGGATATTTCGCTATTATTTTAGGTGGTTGAATATTGATATTAAAAAATAAGGGTTTTTCCTATTATCTGTGATATTTTCAAGTATTCGTAAAATCAACAGATCAATACTCTATCGTATTTTTCAGGTATTCTCAGAATCAACGGATTCGCGATCTCCTATCCACGTTCCCCTGCATCACCTTGGCTGGCGGCCAGGGAGAAATCCCGAAGAGGCGTCGGAGGAGGAGGAGAGGAAGGCGGCTTCTCGAGGCGGTGGCGGCTAGTCTTGCAGAAGAAGAAGGGGACTTTCCCCATGTTCCGCTCCTCCTCGCCACTTTAATTGTGAAATTGGATCGATGATGGTAGAGGATGGAATTCTCTCTCCAATAGGTTTGGAGAATTAGGGGAACATGGGGAGGGAGGTCGCTCGGTCATCGGAGAAGAGCCGTCTCCTCCCTCTGCCATAAACGACAACGCTTCTTCCTCTATACAAGGTGATGCTGATCAAGTATCTTCAGCGCCATCGCCACGGCTCCATCTTTGGAGGGAGGGAGACGAGTGGGGTTGTGGTTGGAGTAGAGGGAATTTGGTTTTCCAAGTGGTTTTGAGTGTTGTTGAAGAGAGAGTGAGAGAGAGAGAGAGGGAAAAGGACAGAGAAAAAAGTGGGGAGATGCCACGTCATCAGATTTTGATGATGTAGCCGGTCTAATTGGTTGGACAGGTTAGTTGCCCGTAGAGTTAAGTGATTTTAATTGGCTAAATTTTGATTCGATTGATCAATTTTTTACAACAGTATACTAATGACTTTCGACTATACCACAAGATACTAAAGTAAACTTCTTCCTAATAACAATTCTACCGTTACCAAAAAAGGAAAATGAATAAAGAACTACCATATTATGACGATGTGTCCGCTAAAATACTTTCCTATGTATGATTAGGTGGCAGAAAGACCTGGACCTTGCATCCAAGTTGCCGTACGCCAGAGATCGAGTAATGGAGTATTTCCAGTGGAGTGCTAGTGTATTCTTCGAACCCAAATATGCCTACTCTAGGGCAGCATACGTCAAGCAGTGTAACCTCTTTACTTTTCTCGATGACACCTATGATTCATATGGTACGCTCGAAGAAATGCAGATTTTCACGGATGCATTAGAAAGGTAATAGCATTAAGATTTCAATTTTATATACGAAAAATCAAACATGGTGTGAGAACAATTTCATCCCTTGATCCGTCTATTTTGAAATTAACGTCTCCAGATGGGATCGGGCTATCATCGATCAGTTTCCCAAAGATTACATGAAACACCTTCACGAAGCCCTGTTCGACGCATTTGAAGAATTGGAAAAGCATGCAGCCCAGGAGGGGACGTCGATTGCTATCTCCATGACAAGATATTATGTAAGTTTGAGAAATCTCAAATTTGACTTAAAAATTAGCAATCTTGTGCATCTGGGTCCTCGTAGAAAATTTCATATTCTGGATGTGTTAAATTGATTAGGCGGTGGAAATTGCGAAATGCTATCTCCTGGAAGTCCAATGGTGCAAAAGTGGGTATCAGCCATCCTTCGGAGAGAGTTTGGAAATGGGAGCGACTACCTGCGGAGCTTACTATATGAATGCAATAGCCTTCATGGCGATCGGAGGAAACCTCACACTCCAAGCATTCCAATGGCTAACCCGATATGGCTCGAGCTTCCGGCTTATTTGCACGTCTTTGCGACGATGTCGAAAGTTACAAGGTAAATTTTTTTATACCGAGAATTTTACTGTCGTCACAACATATTCGACGGTTGAAGTTTTAGTATTTCCGAATCGATTGCTAACTACGATTTTTTTTTTTTTGAAGCGGGAGAGAGAGTGCGGATTTTCTACTTGCCCGTTTCTATGCTACCAGAGGGAGAACAATTTATCAGACGAGGAGACACTTTCGGAGTTTCGGAGGAGAATGTCGGGGGCATGGAAGACTCTAAATGAGGAGCTTATGAGACATGCTAAGAGTGTTCCATTGGAGATACCGAGGTTAGTAATAAACTTCGCGCGTGGCATGGAACTCCATTACAAGGATGGAGATGCATCTACGGATGGGAAGATCGTGGAGGCTAACATTAAAACAATGTTCATCGATCCAATTCCACTTTAATTAGCTAGAGAATATTCATATTCGTGTATTTAGTTAGGTAACTCCCTCTTCACTTAGAGCTCGGTTGCCACTCTGCCAAATATAGATGGACGGCTGTATATAGGTTGGATTGGGTGTTGCAAGTATGCAGAAAAAAGTGGTACAAGAATACTAAGAAAACTCGAGACGGTCCGGAGTAGTCGTTCTAAGGTCAGCTTAATAGAGGGAGAAAAGATCTACGAGCTAAGTCTAAGCTAAGCGAGAAAGATAGAGAGGGAGATAGTTGTTCTTGTTGTTGTTTGTTGTGTTGTTGATCCTGTCTTCCTTGCCCGAGCCCGCCTTATATAAAGTGTCTTGACCTAGCCCCCTTGCCTTCAGAATAGGAATCTTAAACTGCCTTCAAGACCTTCGGCTCTAAGTCTCAATCCCGAGAGATCTGCTTTAATAAAGACTAACTCTCGCAAGATCTACTAATTTGCGACCGTTGCCAATCCGGAGAGATTCAGGAAAGTTCTAGATCATCAAAAACCTGGCCTCAAAAGAGTTATCAAGCCGTGCCAGCCAAGTAACGCAGCACCAAATAGAAAAAGGCAAACCGACTTGCCCAAAATAAAGAAATCTGACTTGATATAGAAAATCTCATCCCAGCCAGGTTTAGGAAAATCTAAACTGTGTTGCCCAACCAAGAATATTGCCTCGACAGATTTGCACGTGCTTAACCCGACATCGCTGGCGAAAGATAAAAAGGTACAAAGACGTCAGTCCAGCCTGAATAAGCACCTCATCCGGCCTAGCCTAACAAGGTCTCACCATCGTTCTGGTCCTAAGAGGACCCACTCGTTGGTCCGGCCCAATAAGGGCTTGTAATTGGTCTGACTCCAAACACGAGCCTCGTTGGTTCTGTTATAATGGAGCGTTATCGTCGGCCCCGCTTAAAACAAATACCTTATCGGTCTGGCCCAATAGTAGTTTATTATCGGTTCGACCTCCTTCAAAACAACACGTCGGTCTGCTCCGCAACAGGTTTGACGTCAGTTCGGCTTGCGAATTCAAAAGGTCCACGAACCGGCCTAAAATCTGTTGGTCCGGCCTCTAATGGGCCGCCAATCTTGTAATGAGCCTGTTAGCCTGGCTCGTCGACCTGCCTCGATCAAACATTCGTCCTCAGAGCCCAACGTCGTCAGTCCGCCTCCGAAGCACAAAGTTGTCTGTCCGGCTCCGAGGCCCAACGTTATTGGTTCAACATGTCAGGACGGGACTATCGGTCTGACCCATACCCCCAATAACGTCAGTCCGGTCTTGTGGCAGTAGCCTCGGTCGGTCCGGTCCCGATAAGCCGATATAGTCCGATCTCAGAAAGTCGTATCTTAATCTCGACATATTTTCAACCTCCAACAATAGGGTACTGCGTACATTCTTGGCCGTTAGATCATAAGGAGAATGCTCTTTGATTCTATGGTTGCAATCACACGCAGGATAGGCATTTTGAGAATGCGCGTGGTCATTAATGTCTCAACAAGGCAAGACAATGATTATTTTTCGTAGTGGTGTATTTATTCAATAAGGCAAGGAGATTTCTTTTATTTTCATTGATGAGTGTCTTTTTCTAATATGTACACGGCTTTTGAAATTATTGGACTTTCTTATAATCAATAATATTAGTAATTACGATTATATTTTTTATTATGTACTATTGAATATCAACATGGTGTACTACCGAAAGCCAATATGGTGTACCACCGAATGCACCAAAACTAACACGATGCACCACCGAACGTTATTTTAATAAGTACTACCAAAGCCAGCATGGTATACCACCGAATGTCATATTTTGCATTTCCCAAATTGTCTCACCCTATTCACCAATATTACAAAAGCATAAACACACAAGCGGGCCCAACGATTCTATTTTTTCATTGTCCGATTCTTGCTATCAAAGAACCCAGCGCACTAAGCCCACAATAAATGGTTTTATATAATACAATCCAAATGTGCAATAATTTTTTTAGGGTAAGAATCCAAGTAAGTAATAATTAAACATATAACAGCCACGAGCCGTTAATGTCACAAACTACGTAGATACTAAAGCATTGAGATGGCAAACCACATAGGATAGATGCTGCGTTATTTCAAAAAAAATCGCAAGATCTCTTACTGATGAAAATTAAAATAAGTTAGAAATGTTCTGTGCATTTTATATCACAGGATAGTCAAGTGCGAAATAGTGATAAAAACTGTTATAGATCTACTCTCGAAAAATTATTGAGACGTGAGTCCTGTAAATCCAACTCAAATCCTTTCTATTAATGCTCAGTCTTGAACTCCAAAATCATTGATTCCGTATCTCGAATTCTGACTATGAGAAACACAAAAAATGATGCCCAATTTTTTTTAATTTTTATGCTCCAAAAATAAAGTAGAAGTTGGGATTATAAGTGGTGGGCCTTAAAGTGACAAGATTCATCAGATTCAATACGGTGTAGTCTTTGAAGCCCAGTAGCAAAAGTGGGAATGTGAAAAGGAAGCCCAAAGTAGGTGAGAGTTGCTTCCACTTTCAACGGCCCATTAAACCCAAATTAGGTTGGTTTCGGAGTGGATAGTTGACGGTTTTATATTCAAAACCAAATAATAATTTGTTTGAGAATAAATGGTAATTTTTTATATTTAAAATTAGATTCCGTCCCTCAGATAAAACCGATAGTCTTTGTGAAAAGAAATAAGTCCGATTCTATTTTAGGTACGTTATCAAATTCGAGTTCTAACAACTATGATTATATCCAACTTTAATTTAGATTAGTATCTTCAATTTTTTTACCAGTTATTTTAATAGGTGTTTGGAAACGCAAAAGGAATTTAGGCATTGATAATCTGACAAAAATTTAGATTCAATCATAAGTCGATATAATTATGGTTTAAAATTTTAACTTTTTAAACCAACTTTGAAGGGGTTATACTTCATCGACATTGAAAAGTCTTGCTCTATGAACACCGATGAGAAGGAATTTTATCTGATCTTCATGCCGGGTCAATCGATCCAGTCATCCAGATATAAAACAAGATCCAGATTCGATCCAATATATTATTTCTGGCTGTTTTGAACTTATCAATTCTCAAAGATTAGCACGTACCCCTCCTATAATTAGAATTATTTGTATCTATGATCTAATAGATGGTTAACTTTCAAACTAGGATATATAGAGATGAGATAGCCAAAAAATATTTAGCCCGACAATACAAAACGTTGTTAAATTCAAGGAGATCTAAAGTTCAAATTCTGTCAAATATATACATAGTATAAAATTTACCTATAAAAAAAAAGAGAGATCAGATAATTAGTTGGTGCTTGGTATCATTCCACGTAAATACCTTTCTATCGCATCATCTGGTTTTGGAAATTAGAGATGAGAAAAAAAATTGAAGTAGACCATGAATATTTTGCCCTTCGTGGGCATCCAAAATCAAATGACAATGATATCCTAACCGTTTTTTTATGATATAGTCAGAGTTCGAATTTGAAATAGGTGATCTAGTGGATTCTTGAGATTGAAAAATTCCGAAAAAATTGAAAATGATAGTGATTAACATCAATTTAGGTGGGTCTCCCTCTTGCTTTTTATTCGCTACGGAAAAAGGAAAAGCTAACTTCTAAATCTTTTTCCGCAATTGGTTGCATGAAAGATACTGAAGTCTCTCACCTAAAAAAACAGATACTAGAGTCTATAGATTTCACATCCACACCAAGCCAAGTGGGCTCCTTGACAACACATTTTTCCATAGCCCCCGCATACATCTAACTTTGGTTCAAATTGAGTCAAATTTAAATTGAATTATTTCGAATTTTAATTAATCAGAATCTTAAATCGTATTTGAATTATGATTCTTCCCTTGTAGATTACATATCTGATTAAGATGACTTTTTGCTTTTTTTAAGAAAAAAGTCAATTTTAGTACAATGTAATATCGAAAAAAATTACTTTAATACTATGTGGTAAAAAATTTATCAATCGAGTCAAACTGCAGCCAATTAACATTATATAAGCCCACGGACAGCTGCTCGGATCCTTTCCGTCCTGCCCGAACCTTGCCTGACCATCTGGACTAGCCACATCAGCATTCGCTGATGATGTGGCGCCACGTGGTCATCCCACTCCATCCCCTCTATTCCTCTCTCTCCCCCCTCTCCCTCTCTCTCCTCCCTCCTTCGCCTCTATTCTTCTCCCATGGAAATTTCCATGGTCCCAGAACAGTTATCGTCGACCTCTATTCTTCTTCTTTTTCTTAAGGGTGAGCTCCCGGAGGACGGTTAGGCACTCGGCAAAGAAGCGGGACTGGAAGTGGAGGGCGGCCTCCTTGGCGAGGGCAAGGTCATCTCCATGCTCCACACCTTCCCCCTGAAGTATCCCCTGTGTTCCCCATGCTCGTGCTTTCCTCCTCCTCCTCCACCCATTCTTCCCGAATGTTACGAATGAATGCGAGAAATTTAAAAATTAATTAGTTAGAGAATATTTTTTAAGATAAGTTAGTAGTTACAATTACAAAGATTACGATGAGCAAAATAGTTTCAAAATTTTGTTCAGGGACCATGGAAGTTTCCATGGAAGAAGAAGAGAAGCGAAGGAGGGAGGAGAGAGGTGGAGAGGGGGAAGAGAGAGGAGGAAAAAGAAGAAGAATAGAGGGGATATAGTGGGATGACCACGTGGTGCTACGTCATCAGTGAATGCTGATGTGGCTGCTCAAGATAGCCGGGTAAGGTCCGGGCAGTTGCCCGTGGACCTATGTGATGTTAATTGACTATGGTTTGATTCGATTAATAAATTTTTTTATCACATAGTACTAAAACAATTTTTTGTGATATCACAAGATATTAAAATATATTTTTCTCATTTTTTTATGAGTCAAAATTAACTAATTTTCAGATAATCGTTAAATAAACTAATTGAGATAAGAGTGTAACAACGCTCATATAACAAGGCCGCTTTCGTGAGTTTGACGACATCTTTTTGTTGGCTTAGGCTTTACATTTTGCCAATTTTCTTTTTACTGGTGCAAGTGGAGTGGTGAGCCATGATTAGCTGTTTCCTGAAGGGTGGTGGACCCTAACCAAGTTTCCAGGATTTTGGATTAGCTGGTCTGTCCCCTAGACTGTATGCCAACTGGGTTTTGTTCCCTTCACTCAGAGGACCAGCCCTGAACCCAATAACACTATATATTTCTTATAAGTATATTTTATTTACTTATTAAAAAAATAAGTATATTTTATTTACCAATTATAAAAAATTATGTTGTTATATACTTGAATGTTGAATTTTTCTCGTATAAGTACGAGATTATAAGTCCTTGTTCAAATTTTATTGTGATAAAATTTAGTGGAAAACTCGAGAGGTAAAAATGTACTCGAGCTTATCATTGCATACAAATCCCAAGTTAACACCCTACTCAACCCGAACCCCATTACAGTAGACAATAAAACCATATTTTGCTCAACTTATTCTTTTTCTTAGTCCAGAATTTTCCCACTTGATTGTTGATGCAGTATCACAATTCAAATACAAATGCAATAGTAAATTTGATCTCCATGTGAGTTGGTTCTAACGATGAAAAAATTTAGATTCACTTAAAAAAGATTGAGTTCAAGATATGTAAATATATGTCTTGAAAATTTTGATCTCCACGAGAGTAGTATTAGAACTTTCACCTGAAAAAATTAGTAGTACTGGGACTTTCACCTGAAAAAAATTTGACATGTGCATCTTAGAAATTCTATTTTCAATTATCTAATGGGCGTGATGTCACAATGTTTGAGTTCTGATCAATATAACAACAGACCTAAAAGAACCTAATTGTTTGACATTATAGAATTGCTTATGACGAGAGAAGATTGTGAATTAGGATAATATATAATACAGAACTTAATATTATCCTTGTGATTGGTTTAACAAAACGTTGGCGTGTCCACTTTATTATATGGTTAAAAGTGTATAGAATGTCACAATCCATCTACTATTAGACATTCTCAATCACAAGGCAACCTCTAATCCATGCAGGGTGGCACTAAACATGTCAATTTTGGTTGTAATCCTGTTCTTGAATTTTCAAATTTTGATTTTTTGTTGTTGTTGATAGTGTTCGATTATATGAAACTAAAATGTACTTCGCTCCAAAGTGTTATATCCAAAATAAGATCATCGTTATTCTATCTTAAGGTATTCTATTTTTTGAAGTTATGGTATTTATAGTCGATTATTGTTGTACTCTATTTTAAGATATGATTCTACCAATAATTATTTACAAGACTTGAACTGAATAATTTTTGAAGTAAATCAAAATCTTTTATCACTTGGGTCAACTAAAGATCCATTAATCTTGATATAAAAACAAATCGTAAATTAGCAAATCAAGCCAAATTAGTCAAAACAATAGTACTTGAACGATGTGAATTGAAATATAAAATTTGAAAAATCCGACAGCATCAGATCTTAATTAGTAAATTTGCAAATAGCTTCATCGAGACCAAGTCAGATAAGCATCATATCTAGTCAGCTCCACAGTTGGAACAGCCCTATAAATTCCTATGATAGATACTGACCAACTGGTACAAGAGAAAGCTATATTTACGTCTGCAAAAGAAAAAGATTCCCAGTATAGTCCCTTGATGCTCCTCCTGTTGATGTAAGTGCTGGAACTTTGAGTTATAAATCCACAAGTGAGGTTTTTTAGTAATTAGAGATTTAGATTGATATTCATGCTACCAACATGTAGTTTAAAAATATTTAACCAAATAATATGAGTTTTTTAAAACAAAATTATAATATGCAAGTCTACCAAATCATAAGTCACGGAACCAAAAGAAATTGAGGAGTACAGTAAAACCTCTGTAAAGTGATCTCATCTAAAGTGATAACCTCTCTAAACTATTAAAAGTTCCGGTCCTGAGTCAGGACCGGTGTAAAAATTTAATAACACATCTATCGTAATAATTAATACTTTTTTATAAAATGTTAGTATAAAATCTCGGTCCCAATTTTCGCATGAATTGATATTTTTGAATAAATACATATATTTTTACATACTTTGCAAATTTGTAAAATAGTTTAAGATAATAGTTTGTGCTAAATCTGGTTATTTAATAACTTTTACATCATCATTCATCTTGTGAATTGTCTTCAAAAAGTTATCGTGATCGCCGTCTTGCTGTTAAAAAAAATTCAATCGAGTGTAGCAGAATAACACTACACTCGATTGAAATATAAGCTAAATTTTTAGGTATTTCGTGACTAATTATTATTTTTTATGAGATAATAATTGTAATTGTTATTAATATATTTTTTGGAGACTCAAATGTGGTCAAATAAATCTTTTGTAATTTTTTTCTGTTTTAAATATATAGACAATATTTTTTAAGTTAAAAAATGTAAATCTCTCTTATGTGATAACCTTTTTAAAGTGATAATTTTCTCTGATCCTAATAAAATCATTTAAAAGAGATTTTACTGTATACTAATTTAATCCAAGGTCTTTAGTCTTTACCGCGGTTTGTTGTGTAGTGGGGCAGTGGGGGAGACCAATGTAGTTAGTTGGGCTGGGTAACTGTTAATTTACAGCGGTGCATCTACATGGAACCGCTCTTTATCATCCCCACGCTCCCATCCTCTCGCCTTCCCCCACGCACCTATCAATGTTAAAAAGCATTTCAGAAATATTTTACATTAAAATCTCTCTAAAATGATATTGTTGAAATCGAAAAAAATTAGTTTAGAGAGATTATTATATAAAAAGAATATATTTTTTTTCCTCAAAAATATTAAAAATAAAATTTTGAACAATAAATATATAAATACCAAAAATTACTTCAACCAAATGATAGTAATAAAAAAAGAGCTTCTTGTAGTCTAATCCAAAAATCAATTCGTCTAGTGTTTAATATCATGAGTGCTAGGTGATTTGGAGAGAGAACGAAATGTCCCTCGGCTCTAACACGATGGCGGTAAGGCGCGTGGGTGTCTTTTGGAGATGTTTTTGATAATTGGAAAGCGGAAGAATGATGTGCTTCGTCCATGGACCAACGGAGGGCCGTGTCCGTTGATGTTTACCCATGTTGCGGCCAATACCCTGTTTGGCTCACCCTTTTCCGGGAATAGGAAGCTCTACTTTTCCGGGGAAAAAAAATCAAAATCCAATTGCACAATTTTACCACATTTATATACTTAAAACTGTATTAAAAAGTTAATTATGGAATTCCGTAATCTAGGATTTCTTTGGCAAAAATGGGTTTATACTTTCCATTTAAGTTTGTGTTTGATTACACAAAACAAAAAAGAGACCCAACTCATTAGTAACTATCAGCTGTCATATATCATTCGACAGTCGATCCACAATTTTTTTTTCACAATTTTCATTCTTTTGCCCTCCCAAAAATGTTTTCAAAAACAATCATTATTATTTTAGATGATAAGTGACTTGCATTCAAGTAAGAAAGTATTTAATGTTCAAGTATCGAGTCATTTATTGAAAATGATCCGACTGTGTTCGACTATAAAAAATTAGATATTCACGAAAAAACTTTGACAAACAAATGGTAGAGAAACCAAACTAATTTTTCTTGTGAAGTTCTAATTATTGAATCGATATTTTCTCAATCTTGCAGAACATGGGATTATTTTTCTTGTGTAATTATTTTTTGAAATTTCCGTACTCGTTCTTGCCTTGAATTGATTGTTTGAAACAATATTAATTCAATGACTAAAATTTGATTTAAAACGTAACGAAAACACAATACTGAAATTTTTACCAAGTATAAGTTCAAGACAAAGCTTAATCTAAGAAAAAACTAAAGAATCTTATCAATGTTAAGGTCACTTACTTCAGCAAACGTTAAATTAGTCATAATCATTAAATTATCCTAAAACTTGATTAATAAAAAAACTGATTCACCAACTTTTTAAACTAGTTCCCCAAATCCAGCATGTACCGGCTAACTACAAGAACCGGGCCGTCAAACAGCACCTATCCTAAAAAAATAAAATAAAATAACTCAAAACCCCAAATTGACAGCTGGAATAGTACTTTAGTGACCAGGTAGTAGAAAGAGAGAGAGAAAAAAAGTTAAGAGAGAGAAGGAGGGCATGTGGGTGTTGTGTGTATTTGGTGTGTACTACTGGCCGCCTACCTATAAAAGCATCTGGCTCACGCTCCCCCCAATTTCCCCTCTCCCCCCAAAACCCCCCCCAAAAAAAAAACCCCAATTCCCCTTCTCTCCTAATGGACCCTCCGCCGGACTCCTCCCCATCCCCACGCGCAACCGCCGTCGACGCGGAAGACCACGCGCCTCCCCAGAAGCTCCGCCTTATGTGCTCGTATGGCGGGAGGATACTCCCCCGGCCCCACGACAAGTCCCTCTGCTACGTCGGCGGCGAGACCCGCCTCGTGGTGGTGGACCGCCACGCCGCCACCGCCGCTTCCCTCACCGCCCGTCTCTCCTCGACGCTCCTCGGTGGCCGCCCCTTCGCGCTCAAGTACCAGCTCCCCTCCGAGGACCTCGACTCCCTCATCTCGATCTCCACCGACGACGACCTCGAGAACATGCTCGACGAGTACGACCGCCTCGCTGGCCCGACGACCGGTCGTTCTTCGTCCTCTTCGCGGTTGCGGCTGTTCCTGTTCCCGCTGAAGCCGGAGTCCACGGTGTCGCTGCTCGAGGTGGGGAACAAGTCGGACGATTGGTTGCTGGCGTTGAATGGGACCCACGATGGGTTGGATAGGGGTTTCTCGGATTCGGCGGCCTCGTCGGTGAATTGCTTGTTGGGGCTTGACGATCCGGTGGCGGCCGATGGGGGGAAGAGGCAGGAGGTTCACTCGGTGCCGGACTCGCCGATGATGGAGACTACGTCGTCGTTCGGGTCGACCTCGTCGTCACCGTCCCTCGGGAATTCTACTCCGATTAAGGTCCACGCGGAGGGCGGGGGCGGGATGGAGGACCAGCTCGCTCAGATGGGCCTGAGTGGGCCCGGGAAGAACGAGGATGGAGGGTTTCATGTGATGTCTTCGCCGCCGCCGATGCCGGTGTCGATCATTCCGGTAGCGGCCGGCGGTGGAGGGGAGTATAGGGAGAGGGTGTTTTCGGATGACGAGAGATCAGATCAGGGCGGGGGAGGCTACTGGAAGCAGCAACAGCAGCAGTTGGTGGTGGGGGCTACTCAAATTCAGGCTCAGCCGCCGTTGCCGAGCAGCCAGGAGTTGGTGGGGACTCAGGGGCAGGTGAATTTGAAGTCTGGTGGTGGTGGCGCTGGAGTTGCGGACTTGCCCTCACCGGATTCTGTTTCGAGGTTAACTAACTCTCTTATCTATTACTGTTTCCCTCCTGTTTTAGTGGCTTGATGTGTGTGTGTTTTACTTGTGAATGATATGTGAGATTGTGGAATTTGAACACTGGTGAATTGGAGGGTTTATGGTGTTTCTTGTGTTGGCAGTGATAGTAGTTTTAGCAATGCTGTGAATCGGATGAAGCCTGTGATTGTTCAGCAAGAGTCGGTTATGCAGAATCCTTCTGTGGGTGCGAGGGTTCCTGTTCAACAGGTCTACGATTCAGGGTACATGTTGCAGGCCCAATTTGATCAACAACTTTCGCAGCCGCAGCAGCAACAACAATTTATGCATCCCGGTGCTCAGTACATTCATCATCATCCGGGAGGGGCAGCACCCATCTCTGCATATTACCCCGTCGGGGTTTACCCTGCACAGCAGCAGCAACAACATCAGCAGTATCCAGTGTATTATGTTCCCGCGAGGCATCCCCAAGCTTACAATATGGCTGTTTCGCAGTCTAGTATTAGTGAAGCTGGAACTGTCATGGCTTCTACCCATCCACAAACGGCTCCCAACGCCAGCATGGTTCCACCCCCATCGGCTTACATTACCATGAGGAATGCTCCGAAACCTGAAATGGCCACTACAGCAACTTACAGAACAGCAACAACAGGCGCATCACAACTGGTACAGGTCCCTTCCAGTCAGCATCAGCAGCAATATGTAGCTTACTCTCATCAAGTTCATCACCCGTCTCAGTCTGTTACCCCTACTTCTACGACTGCCGGCGGCAACTACGCATATGAATTTGTGGATCCTTCACATGGTCAGGTATATTATACTCAGCCTATGGCTCATACAATGCCTACTCAGTACCAAACTATGACAGGTGCCCCTGCTGCGATGTTGGCCGAAGCTTCTGCTCAGCGTTCTGCAGATAACACCAAACAGCAGCAGATTAGAACGTCTCAGCCTATTTAGGTACCGGACTAAGCGAGCGGGGAAGGTGGGGGGGAAACAATTTTGAGATCATGTTTCGCAGTTAATATCTTTAAATTTTGTGGTTATGACTTGATCATTATTGATATTGGTTTGTGGTATGTATTGGCGGTAGATAATAAGGGAACTTTGCTTACTTCTTTTTGGTCCTTGTACGTCATATTGGTTATGCTTATAGAGAAGAACAAACTGGTCTGGGATTGATTATACTGTAAAAGCTGGAACTTACATATATTATTGTGTGTTTGTGCAGTGCTTTTATATGAAATGGTGAATAAATGTCGATGTAAGTGGTCAGGGGTCTAAGCTAAAGTTGCATCATCCCTTAATTATTTTCTTTTCCCCTTAAGTGGGAATCAAAATGTCTGATTCTTTGCCTTAATTATAAATAAATGATCACTAATTGCCTCTGCTTTTGCATCTCCTTATCGATGTTCCACTTGAAGAGAGCTTGCGATGATCGGAATTAGCGGCCCGACTTGAATCTGAATTATTCGATCATGCAGAAATCCTGAAACCACGTAGTTTTGGATATAGATAACTAGCTCTTTCACAGATAAGGGGAACTGTGTAATGGACATCCACGAGATGATGCAACTTGCAGACAGCCATTGCTCCGTTTTGTGTTTCCTCAGTTGGTACTCTCATAATTTCCTTAAATAGAATATTCAGGGGAACGCCTACTTTGTATCGACACTAGCCAGGTGGATATTGCACCTTCCAGCTCGAAAGAAAGTTGCCACTTTCCAGCTTCTTTGTTCAACTTTACCCAACATCATTGCTGTGCCTAAAGAATCGAGGACGAAGGCCAAACCTTGCGGCTTTGGCGTGCTGCTAATATTTTTTCTATCGAAATTATTTGTTGTTCGGATATTCGGGTGGCCAGATAATCCAAATTTGAGTAGGTTATATTTATCTTCTTGGTTCCGGAGAAGTGATTACGAACCACATAAGTAGCTCTTACGGGTCTCATTCTTGTGCCTAACTTTGTCAGGACTCGGCGAGGCACAAATAAGTGAAGTCGCATCACAAATGAGGTTCTATGGCTGGTTTGCACCAATTAATCACATGTCATCATTTGATTCTTTGACGACAACAACAACCGCCTTTAAAATTTTAATGATAAGCCCCAATCGTAGAATTGAATGGTATAACACAAGCTAAAAAAGATAGAATAAATACAAAATTCGGGTTTACGATTTTAAAAAAAAGGTTAAAGACACTTAACTACCCTGTGTTATTGAAAATAGACATTTTACCCCCTGTGTTATGAGAATACCCAAAAAAACCCTGAGTTTTCAAAAAGTTAAAAATTATCACATTGAAAGTCTATTATACCCCTCCCCTTGTTGCCATCCCTCCCACTTCCCTACTGGCCGCCCCGCCATGTACCCCACAGCTAAATTCGGGTCGAGAATGTGATAATTAATTAGAAACCAACTAATTTTTTCTTAATCTTCAAAAAAAATTCCTAAATTAAAAAAAATTATAATGCTCTCTATTTTATTAGTGGCCGAGGGACACCGTGGTGCCCGGTGTGAAAATTGGAGGTAAAGATTAGAAGTGATAGAGGGTATATTAGACTTTTCAATGTATTAATTTTAGCTTTTTGAAAACTCAGGAGCTTTTTTGGATATTCTCATAACACGGAGGGTAAAGTGTCTATTTTCAATAACACAGGGTACTTAAGTGTATTTAACCCAAAAAAAATTGAAACACAAACATCTATAACGTTAGGTCGTTTGGATCTTATACTTGTACCTTTAATGAACAGAAGTAGGGTCACGTTAAGGCCTCTCTGCACAATGATTCTCATGTGACTCAGCAGTATCATGGAAAAATTAAGATTCTGCTTTATGTTGTCTAATCTGGCAGTAAATTAGCTGTTAAATTATGCCTAAACGTACGAGGTTTACGCTGTTGGAATTTCAAGATGAAGGACGTATAGCTTTTGCATGTGTCAGGTAAACATGTCTTAGATTACACGTTTTAGGCCGTTGCTTTAATCAACGCCAACCTTGCTGATGATAAACATAGTACATTATCTTTTTTTTCAACTACAGAGTCGAGATTTAACGAATAAACATAAAGAGTTAGAAGAAACGATCGATCGATCACGAGTTAATCTGCGTGATCGGTGATAGATTAGCCAACCAACACCTAGTTAGATAAGCATTATAGCCTAGGAAGAATCTCCTTGAATCATATCAAGCGCAGCATTCAACGTTCAAAGCACTGACCTGGCCTTATCAAAGCATGCAGTTGATATGGGCAGGCAGCGCACAATATTTAATATCACATGCTTTGATTATGACAGAAAGAGGCCAAGGCCTTCTTTATCTTTGGTCACCGAGGATGACACAAGATCTTATCCTTTTGACATTTCCTTCACTTCCTATTCACACCGGATATTCCACTTTGTCCCTCTCTAAAGGGCCATGTTAGTTGCCAGCCGCCTTTTGCAACAAGGCCCACGAGATCAAACCGTTCTGATAGTTTGTTATATTTTTCATATTCAACCCGTAGTCAATAGGAAATTGATTGGTAAAACTTCTCTGTCCTACAAACTGAACTAATGGGATCAAAACAAGAGGCGTCTTGTAAATTCAAATTATGGCAAATATGGAAAGAATCAGGAATTGAAAATGTCAGGAATGTAAATGCTTCTCATGTAAAGAAGACGTTTAAGTTAACTTACAATCACGTCAAATACTCTCACGCATTGATCAGCACCGCAGGAAGCGAGCTGTACGCTCCTCGAATCTGTGCTTTTTTCACGGTTTCTCCACGACAGACGGTTAACAGTGGAGACATGGCACATCAAGGGGTCAAGACGGGTAGCAAGAGCAGCGTTGATGCTGCACCCGTTGTCGGATCTGTTGATACAAAGACTCCGGAGTTCAATAAGTCCATCTTCCATACCAACAGCAAGTAACCCACGGCCTGTCTGGCGATCAATGCCGAGCCAAGACAAGGCGGTGACACTGCTTCTGAATTGGGGAAGAGTCGTTATCTGCTTGACGGATGAACCCTCAACGGTCCAGATCTTCACCGTCTTGTCCCTTGAGCCAGTTGCAAATTCATGACCAAATGGATTCCAGGAACACGACCATATGATTCTTTTGTGTGCTTCTTGCCTAGCTAGCAGCTGGCAACTTATTTCATCAGTGCCTACGCAAAGTACAAGTAAAAGATTCATGAGAGACAGGATAGCCTTTTCGAATGAAATAGGTACAACATAATTGATATGATAGAAAGAAAATAGGACAAGTTCGCTCCAACTTCCGATGCATTAGAACCCAATGCTCGGAAGGAAGGGGAAGAAAATATCATGAATGGTCCGTGGTATAGCGTGATCATACTGCAGCAGTTCTGCTTTGCTAACCAACTTATTCGCCTTGATGAAATGCTAGAGCAATGTTAACTACCTTGGCTTTTCACTTCAGCACGAATTTCATCAGACATTTGAATATAACATATGCCATACATGAGTAAAGCATAATATCAGGTAACACACAAGAAATTAAGTACCTCTTCTGATAGTGAACACGGAGAATTGACGATCCCTCGAAACAGCCAAAAGCATACTATCATCATGAGAAAATTCCATTTGTGTAACTGTCAAACTGTGCGACTGCAAACGACCAACGGATTTCCATGAACCCACTTCCCATATCCATATTTCAGCGACCATGGCTGACTGGGCCTGCAAAAAATCCAAGATTAAGTATCACGGACACATGTCATTTCAGTCATGTAACACCTTAAAAAGACTTTCCTTTCTGAAACAAGGGGAAGCCACTACCGTACCACGTCATAAAAAGAAAACTCCGAAAACAGCATAAAGATATCCCCATAATTTGGTGCAGAGTGTTAGTCTGGCTTTGGTATCGTGGAATAAAGATATCAGCTGTGAAACCACTTACTTTGCACGATGAAGCAACAAGATTTCCCTCGTGATTACAGCATAAAGAAAACAGCTCATTCCCGTGACCATAAAGTTTATGTGATTCGGGCCAGAGTGTGTGGTATGCCAACTGATCTTCGATGGGAGGTTCAGTCAGTACAACAGGAACAGCATCTGGCACACTTTCGAGAGTGTCAAGACCGTCATTACCATTACGCTCTGGGACGTCATGCACAGCTGCATAAATAAAAAGAAGATCCTTCATGGTTCCCGAGTTTGATAAGCAAAACTGTGCAAGTTGTGATGGAAGGACTCAAAATCTTCACACTCAATGTGTTCCTCTATTTCATGTCCTTGGTTGTGTCTCCAATAATACTATCTACTTTTTGAGGCAAAAACAAATGAGAAGGGAAACAAACACAACGCTCAATACTGCTTAGTGCAGCCGAGATATTGAAGATGCATTGCATGGATCGTTAGTACGAGTCATTCACTGGTGTCCGGTAAGTTTCTTAACAAAAAGGTGCATAAAAACAAAACCGATACTGGAAATTCAGACACGCGTGATGCTAATGTTAATTCCCGAGCAACCAAATAGGCTGGGGGTTTGATTCAGCAGTGACTCCTTCAACGTAGTATGGAATCTCCAGGAACTACACAACGACCAAAAACTATGCACTTAACCGGCCTTTTCATAGTCAGTACTTGTGTCCTTAATCAGTAAACATATATAGCTTACATCAGACTAAAATCATAAAGCAGAAGCATTTCAGCGAGAGAGAAAGGATTTCATGATTTTGGCAAACTATAGAGAGAGAGAGAGCTCACCATGAGCATAAATAGGTTTCTGTGACAGGCCAAGAGCAGACATGTTTGCTCCCAAGATTTGAACATCCGATTGCAGGTCTTCGGGGAAACTAGAGGTTGGAGATCTAGCATAACTCAATGTCTTCAGAAAAGACAAAGTAGCTTCAAATACTCTGGATACTTTCTCATCAGCTCCACTAACAAACCGATGGTTTCCTTTCCCCTGAATGATAGTGAGACAGTTTATGTCATGGCCGTGAACTTGAGGACGGGCAATTTCATGCCAGGTTTCCCCATCTTCTGGGGAAGAATCATTTTGCCATGGAGCAAATATACGACTTGTCTGGAAAATAAGACACAAATATCAGACTTAAACATGCACATTTATGACACACGAATTGCTAGCATGCCAGAAGAAGACGCAAGATTTGGTCAGAGATCAAGTAGAGAAGTCTGAGAAAGCAGCGGGGAAAAATCAATATTTACGCAAGCATAAAGTATAATCGCAGTAGTTTGGAAATTACATCAACAAGGTATGTGAAAATTAATATTTGACTACCTGATCGTGACTACCAGATAACAGATACTCGCCAGACCTCGCCCAAGCAATATCAGTGACAGAGGCAAAGTGACCTGATGGAACTTTCTGCGGTCGCCAATCATCAATGTCTATGCCAATATTCTTCCACATATGAAAAGCTCCACCATAACCGTGTGCTAAAATTGCGATGCCATCCGGGCTCCAGTGGCCCCCATAGAACCCAAGAGCAGAATGGCTCAACTCCCCAACAGTAACCACATTCATCCAAATCCCAGTCTTCTTTTCGGGTTGCCAGATCATCATGGTTTTATCCATGGAAGCAGACAGAATGCTTTGTGGTTGATGATAGGCAGTTCCTTCTGCGGATGCTGTCGGAGGCTGCCACTGGACTGAATAGACCCAATCCTCATGTCCAATTAGTAGAGACTCTAAAGATATTTGATAAGAGCAAGAGCTAGTCACTATTACAGGGCCTTCAATGTAAGATGCGAGGCTTATTTCTTCTCTTATGGATGTCTCCTGCCCATTGGCCGATGAATTTCGTAAAGCTATCTTCCATATGCGCATGCCCTTGTCCTGAGAAGAACTTACCAGAAGAATGCTATTTGCTTCACCGTTTATGCATATCGGCAAAGAGAAATCCAAACTTCGTATCCAGTCTGTATGTGCTTTCAACTCGCAAGCATGAACAAACTGGCAAACAAACAACAACAGAAAAATGGATCTTTTCAGAAAAAGAAACATCAATAACCACTAAAGTGGATCAAGCCTAGAAACCCTGTCCTACTAACCTGGCCACTCTTTTCACCACAATATAGGTGAACCTTGTTGTCCAATCCTCCCATCGCGAGGATTATATTAGTAGAGTTTCCAGGCAACTCAGCCAATGACAGAGTCACCATAGGCTTTAAACCAACAGATATGGTCTCCAAACATGACAATTTACATTCACCTGAAAAGAAAAAAGATCACCAGTTGTTGCCAAGTCCAGATTCTTGATTGTACAACATATAAGAGGGTACAAAAAGGATCATTAAGAAAGAGGATCATTAACCTACAGTGAAGAGCCTATAGGATCTTCCAGGAAACAATGCAAAACAATCATTATTTCCAAAAAAGACCATCTTTGCATTGCAGCTAAGAGTTAAAGGGTCGAAACTCGATAATGACACAAAAGTACAGAAGGGTAGGCATCTCTTGCTCAAGCAATACCAAAAGCACAAAAAAAGAACTTACTATTGCTCACCTCCAGGGGTAGAAGGTATTTCAAGTTCCCATAACGAAACTGTACTGTCAGAAGAAGTAGACGCGAAAATTGCAGTATTTTGAGAAACCATAAGGCCGGTCAAACATGTGACACCCTTCTTGTGAGATTGAGGTAACTGTAAAACCTGCCTCCACTGCAGGAAAAACAAAATACAAATCTCAGCTGTAAGAGCAAATTATAATGATAGGAAAAGTTTTCAAGTCGAACATCAGTTCAATATAGGCAAGATCTTGAACCACCAAGTTGGAAAGTGTCAGTGGACAACAGAGTTGGAAAGGAAACACGACAACTAACCAAGTTCAACTCAGTACAGAAGTGCTTATGAATCATCAGATAATTAGAAATTAAGAACATTATTGAGCCGAGCTACTCGCAGTTGGATTGTCAGTTTCATCGTAAACATACAAAAATGTCTAATAGAAAAGAAGAAAAAGAAAGTAGGATACCATTTTGCTTGCTAGAGAGAAATCCCAAAGAATAATGACTCCATCAGCATCTCCAGAGAGAAGATAATGTTGCTCCAAGTGTTTTGCTGTAAGAGAGATAAACCACAATAAATCTTCAGAGACTAAAAGGAAGCAACCTCAACTAGCTTGAACAGTTCTCTGGAGAGGATAAGTCAGCAATTTCTCTGTACACCATCTAATTACAAAATTGGCAAAGGAAAGTTTCTTTCCGGTTCCAGCAATGAGCATCACCAGAACTAAAAAGTTAAATTAGAAAAAACAGAACCAGCTATAAACTAACTTCCACCATCCGCCTCCTACCATCTTGAGCCCACCGAAACAGATCACAACTTGATTACAACACACCGCAACTCCTAATTTTCCCTCTCTAACCAAACTATCATCAACTGTTCGAGCCCACCGGAACAAATCACAACTTCACTACAACACACCGCAACCTCCTCATTATCTCTCCAAGAAAAGAAAAGCCCCAAACTCAATTCGAATCAGACTGGTCTAATCTCACCTAACATAGAAAAGACCTGCTCTATGTTCTTATCAGGTCCCATTAATAAACAGCCAAAAAGCACAGAACTTCTTCACAACAGGAAAAAAGGCATCCAAAATCACCTCTGAAAGCAAACTTGGTGCTTGGGAGCCAGTGAGTACAATTAACAGACGCCTTGTGACCGGGAAGCGTAGTTAGTATCCGAGCAGACTGCTTCCCCAATAAACAAAAAATAATCAATAAAGTCCCAAACTTTGAACTCATTAGCACAAAATACGAAAAGGGTAGGTGGCGAAGAGGGTAAAGGGAGGACCTTTGGGCAGAAAATAGCAACCGCGTTCTGCGCACCAAAGGAGACCAAACCAGAGGCGCCCCATGAGACGTTGTTAACTACACGGTTGCAACCTGCGCCTATAAACACCCTTTTGGCTTCCACGTCAGCTTGTGAAGTTTCAGCCATTGGATTGGTGCTCATCTGTCTCCTTCCAGTGATTTCGCTTCAGACCAGTCCAAACATGGACTGGGTTTGAAGCTTGGAGTTCGGGTTATTATTACTTATTACTAAGAGGAGGTACTCTGTGTTCAGTTTTAGGGGGGACAAGGAAGGAGAGGGGGGAGAGAGAGAGAGAGAGGCTTTAACTTTTAAGAGCTGGGTGGGCCTTGAGCTTGACACCATCAAAGGCCCAATAAGCAAAGCCTTAAACTTGAACAGAGAAACAAATTGGGCTTCACTTTTTTCATGGAGGAAAAAAGAAGGATAAAATTTTGCAGATGTGTCGGCAGAATTATCTTCTTCCAGGAATCTGATCCTCCCAAAATGTTTTACTAATATGGAGTTCGTTGACCAAACGTGCATGTTTCTAATTACCAGAAAACGACTAATTTCCATTTTTTAAACCGTTTTCTGGCATGGTATTTGGTAAAATATGTCCCAAAAATCTTTTTTTTTAAAGAATCTTCAACCAGCCCCTCTGCGGAAAAAATTCAGAGGACAACATTTCCCTTGAAAAAACAGGAAAAGGAATCAATCCAGAGCCGGATGAGGCAAGTTTGAGCCAGCATTTGTTGTAATTACTTGTTAAAATATGTAATATGATCCCATTCCACTTGGTAATTCTAGACAAGCAAGTAGATAATATTTTATCATACCAAAAATTAAGTAAAAGAAATAAATGCCTTAGCTTCATCAAGTAATGGCGTGCGTGGTTTGTTCCACCGCCAATCAGAAAGTCAAAAAGAAGCAAAGAGCACAAAAAGCACGGAGCTATCCCATCACCGCATAAACTCCGCCATTTTCCCACGTAATTAACCCAATCTGAAAATTAACTAAACTAAACAATCATTACCCCAAAATCCCAACCCAAAGACAAGATTGCCGAATCCCTCCCCCACCCTCTCTCTCTCTCTCTCTCCCTCCCTCTCCCCACGAGAAAAATATTATTAAAAAAACACAAACTTGTTCTTGAAGAACAAAACCAAACAGAGAAAACTGATTAGGAAATACATCAACATTAAAAATTTAATTGATAAATTTATATCAACAGCAAAGCAACTTGGGCAAGAAAGGAATAATCATGGCGACCAAGATGATCCATTCAGACATTCTTATCCTCTCGCGCGCCGCCTCCTTCTCTGCTGGCCGATGTCCTGCCGTCGTTCGCCGTGCCTGCTTGCCGGTGCGGCTGCCCCGCCGGACGAGGGCCTTCTCCACCGACTCGGCTTCCGAGCCGGTGGTGAAGCTTCCGGAGAAGCCGCCGGTGTGCACCGCCGACGAGCTCCACTACGTCACCGTCCCCGGCTCCGACTGGCGCCTCGCTCTCTGGCGTTACCACCCTCCTCCTCAGGTGCGAAAGCTTTGAACTTTTACTTTATTAGGAGTACTGCGCGAGGAAAATAGACCGACCCAGTTGACTTTTTTATGGCATCTTGCGAAGTGTGGGGGAAAAAAGTGAACTTTGTGTTTAAGTTGAAGTGGGGTGGCTCGGGAAATTGTTGTGTGGATTGTTGGGAGGCTTCTTCTTTTCCTGGTATCCGGAGATCCATTAATCCGGTTTGGCTCGGGCCCGTTGGTTGTGGTTTGCGTGTGTGTTTGTTGTTTTGTAGTTTGTTTGTTTCGGTTGGTATGTTGGTTGATTTGGTTAGTTGCTGCTTGCAGGCGCCTCCGAGGAATCATCCGTTGTTGCTGCTGTCTGGAGTTGGTACCAATGCCATTGGTTACGATCTCTCTCCTGGGGTGATGTTCTTTCGTTAGCTTGTTTTTGGTGTTGAGTTGTATCGAGGGTGTTAGGAATGTGGGATACCGTGTTACTGGTTCGTTGTGTAGTTTAGACGCTGATGGACTTGAAAGAACTTTGTTCCAGCATATTAGTTTTGATATGGCTTGAACAACACATACAGGATGCATGTGCTTTTTCTATTTCGTTATTTTTTTTCTTCATTGGGCTGGGTGATGGGGCGCTAGTAATCTGTTCCTTGGTACCTCCAGCGATGTAAATGCTACCGGTTTTTTCTTTATCTGGGTTGTGAAATCAAAGTCTGGATTTTGTTGGAACTAGTAGTTAATGATGGCCAACTATCACGTGAGACTTTAAACTTAAACACCGGCTATTAGCTAAACATCATATATTGCACTGCCTTGTAGTTGATGGTACTGCAAGCCAGCAGTTTTTGTGTGTGCTTGGTATGTCATAATTGGTTCATCTGTGGTCTTAAGAGGCAAGCTCAAGTATGCCATTGCTTTTCTTGTAGGGTATTGGTTCTTCCTTGAGGATACGATGAATGTGTGTTTTGAATACATTTACTTTGGATGTCTATTTCACCAACTTGCATCAATTTTCCTGGTTTTCCTATGACCCTTACATCTTTTTGTTATGGATCCAACGCTCACATGCATGTCTTAATTTTCTGGATGTTATATCTTTTGCAGTGTTCATTTGCACGACACATGTCTAGCCAGGGATTTGATACGTGGATTCTCGAAGTTCGAGGTGCTGGATTGAGTGTTGAGGCATCCAATTTCAAAGATATACGAAGTTCTGCACGTGCAGCCTCTGATCAGATGGAAGCTGCTATCGGGAACACAATAAATGGTAGCATGCCAACTAATGGCCAACTGACCGATGTCCCATCTCCCCCTCCAAGTCCAAGTCTGCCTTCTGGGAGCGGGAAAGAAGATGCGACAACAATAGCAACTGCGTGGGACGAATCAAAGGTGGTCTCAGACCTGACAGATACTTTCATGCGCTTGTCGGAAAGGCTCTCCGGCTTCCTCAGCGAAGGTCAATCAAAGATAATGTCAGCAAAGTTGTTGGATCAGATATCAAATTTGCTAGAAGATACTCAGTTATCTGAAGGACTGAACGAGATTAGGCTGAGGCTTCTCAGTCTAGTAGAAGCAAGACAAAACTCGGGTATTGCTTCTCAAATCAGGGATCTGAGCCAAAAACTTGTAAATATTATAGAGGATGGTCAAAGATCTGTTTCACCTCAGCTGTTTGACATGCAAGAGCGACTTACGTCAACTGTAGAAGATTTTCAGAAGCAGCTGGACCTGATTGTGAAGTATGACTGGGATTTCGATAACTATTTGGAAGAAGATGTTCCAGCTGCGGTGAGGTGACATCCCATCTTGCAAGTTCCTATACAGAGGTTCATGTTTTATCTTCCTGGGCTAATCTTGATATCTTAGTTGTGTAGATGGATTATATAAGGGCACGGACCAAACCGGCTGATGGGAAGCTGTTGGCAATTGGACATTCCATGGGAGGAATATTGCTTTACTCTATGGCCTCTCGGTGTGGTAAGATGCATTTTCTTGTTGGTTGTGTACTGTTCCATTTGTTATAAATTGACTGCTCAGAGCAAGCATAATTTTGATGCTTTCCCCTCAATCTTTTCTAATTTACCACAAGACAATCTGGTTATTTGTGATGTTGCCAGCATAAGTTTACCTTTTAGAAAACCAGTTTATTTGTGTTGCATCGAAGTGATAGATTATTCTTGTAGCCTATGTTTGAATCGCCCATGACAATGATTTGTTGCTTAAAGCATGGCCTTTGAGTTCTGCTAGCCAACTGAGAACAAAAAAAAAAGGGGGGAAATGGGTAACGGTATTGGTTTTTGTGTGTTCTTTCATAGTCGGAACTTATCAGAATAAGTGTTTTTCTATCTCCAAGGTCATGATGGAAGGGACTGCGGATTTGCTGCTATTGTTACTCTAGCGTCGTCCCTTGACTATACATCTTCAAAATCAAGACTCAAATTGCTCTTGCCCCTTGTAAGTGGATAAATTGTTGTTTTCTTGGTCCCGGGTTCATCAACATCCAACCAAACTATATATCTCCTACTTTGCGGAACTAAGCATGTCTATGGTGGTACTGGATTACTTGCATGCAGGCAGATCCTGCACAGGCTCTGAATGTTCCTGTTGTCCCTTTGGGGGCATTACTTGCTGCAGCATATCCTCTGTCTACTCGTCCTCCTTATGTATTGTCGTGGCTTAATCATATGATATCGGCTGAAGACATGATGCATCCAGAGATGTTGGAAAAGCTTGTTTTGAACAATTTCTGTGAGTTCAATCACAATTTTGAGAAAATGTTGACAGCGTTTATTATGTAATGATTTCATTTATTTGCTTTTGCATGTGAATGTTATTTGTTAATCCACCTTGATCATTGATGAGCATTATTTATGCAGCTTGTGAACATATTATGAATTTTGTGTTTGTGATGGATTAATGATTGTCCTGGCGAGTAATAAAATTAATTTGTGAATCTTAAAAAAAAATCTCTGAAATCAGGAAGTACTATGTCTTCCATCTTGCTTTATCGCGCTATTTATTCCATCTTCTGTTATATTCATGGTAACCCTTTATATTTAGTTTCACCTCTCAATCCTTGTTAATATTTGGCTTGGTTTGTTTGCTGCTTGCAGGTACTATTCCTGCCCGACTGATCTTGCAGCTTACGACAGCCTTCAAGGACGGTGGATTACGCGATAGGAGCGGCACCTTCTTCTACAAGGATCACCTAACCAAAAGCACCATCCCTGTTTTGGCCGTTGCTGGAGACCAGGACCAAATTTGCCCTCCTGAGGCCGTGGAAGGTAAGCCAAAGCTTGGATAATGACTGTATCTTTGTTAGCTGTGTCGGCTGGCTATCACATTGCTTCGAAGTTTTGTTGCTTTGTTCTTTTCTGCTTCCTTCTCAGTTCGGTTTGATGCCCTGCAGAAACCGCTAAGTTTCTTCCAGAGCATCTCGTGAGCTATAAACTTTTTGGCGAGCCTGGGGGTCCACATTACGCTCATTATGATTTGGTTGGGGGAAAGATGGTACATAAATTATGGCTTTGTCTACATTTCGTCTCCATTGCTCTACGGAGTGGCATGGCCGATGATGTCCTGATTTTCTTACCCTTCTCGCAGGCGGCAGATCAAGTTTATCCTTGCGTAGTTGAATTCCTTAGTCGGTATGACCGGACATAACCACTTGTGCAACCCTCGGATCCAACTTTTCCTCGATTCATGTCGTACATGTCCCAGAGCACAGCCAGATCAAACCCATTTCAACACTACCGTTGGTTGGATATTTCCTTTATTCAGGTTTCAGACGAGCAGCATCTATGAAGAGGTATCCACAACTGTGTTGGTGCTAGTTTACATGTACATCAGTGAAATGTAATCAGCACCACGTGTTTTGGTCCTCAGGATATATCTCTATTACACGTGTAGTTACCTGCAATTTTCCGACATATTTCTTGCTGGGAGTGCATCTCTAAGAGGCATTATAATGCCTTGTTACAAGTATACCAATCAAGATAACTTCAGCTCCTATGCACTGTGTTCGCAATATCCCTTGTGCAAGACTGACTGATGTATAGTGTGATCTACATTTTTCACGAAATGGGTCGGAGTTGCTTTGAATCTACAAAATAATATGGTTGGATTGCGCTTTGTAGGCAGTTGCACTAGTGTTATCACCAAGCATGTAGATTCACTCGGGTTTGAGTCTTAGAAATGTAGTTGTGTTAAAACTTGGTGGTAGGAGTTCTTGTTGCCTGTTGTCTAATATCTCCTCCCTTTTTTGAAGAGTATGGTCTAGTATCTCATTCTTGTGAAACTAATGGACTTAACTTCATAGTAAAGTGGATAGATGAAGTAGCAAGAAGCTGCACCGAGTAGGGTCCTCGAGGTCTGTTTTATCGAGCAACTAGAGAGTCGAAATGCAAGGAATCCTATGTCGGGAAACAGGTAAAAACACTAGTCATGTGCCTGAGACATCACTGAATGGGATCGCCCAGTGTCGTTAGTCCTTTGTCCCCTTGAAGAAAAGGCTACCGTACTCCTATTAGAGAAGATAGCTACCCCAGCCCCCCACCATTGAATTCAAGCAACCTGAAAAATGCTACTGATGATTAACCCGATTTAACATCATGTCAGAATCATCATATTTGACTCATAACTTTAACACAATAAGTTTGGTGGGGTTGTTCGATTAATAAAGCATGTCCAAATAGTATATTCTTCCTTACATTCAAGCAGCTCAATATTTTAACAACAAATTCAGTATTTTCTATACGTACGAAGCATATCGAAATTGATTGTGGTACTTATCGTAAAAATGGTTAAGTTAAAAACGTCACTAATGAAAAAGAAGATCTCAATTTTTACATGTATCTTACATAGATGTAAGTCTGATCAGTTACTAAACACATGTTATGGGGTACCTGTGGAGACCGAGTGTTATTTAACCGACAAAATATGCAATTATTTCATGGAATCTATTTAATTCGATCATGCATGACCTGGTGAAGGGTCAATCACAAGTTAAAGAATTAATTTCGAAACCCTTTTTTTATTTGAATTTCGGGTTACAGAATCCAAACCGACATTTCTTGGGATCTGTTTGGTCATCCTTGTTCCCGTGTCTTGTAGTAACTATCCAAGTGTAGTAGTTGTAGTTCCATGTTGGGTTGGCGTCAGATTATAACACAAGAAGAAGAAGATAAGAGCTAATAAATGAAGAGTGATGGGCCGAAAACAGTTGCTTGTTTTTCCTTGTCGACCGACCCCTTTAGGCCCACATGTTCTTCCCAAGATTTTATGTTAGATATTAGCTACCAGTCTACCAATAGAAGTTTTTTATTTTATTTTTAAAGAATGAACCAATAGAAGTTGGTTCAAGCAAAAATACTCCAAGGGTGAGTAAAACTCAGATGAAGTTGAAGAACCATATCGAATAGCCAAAGGACAACTTGTTTGGTTCGAATTTTGGTCATAACCTGATTCAATATACAAAGAACCGAGAAAAACTGAATTTATGAAACACAATATTCTTTTAAGTGAATTAGTTATTATTAATAGACATGATAACGGGAAATAAATATCTAGAAAACAACAAAATAATACACATCTAGCTACCTCCTGAAAGCTAGCTAGTAGGCAGGGTTTTTAAATACGTGGTCTGATTGGTCGGACTGTGATTCGGTTAGGAGAGTGTACCGGGTTTGGCCAAAAAATTGCTAACCTTACTAACCGCCCAAAAATGGTCAGACTAAATGGTTTGACCAAATTTTTGACCCCATATTTTTCGGTTCGTAAGGTTGAACCAAAGAATCAAGATTGATATGATATTTTGACAAAAAAAAGATAAAAAAATCAACCAAACCCTAATAAAAAGAGAAAAATCATGTTTGGTTGGATTTTTCTTTTTTAGGATATTTTGGTAAGGTAGAACCAAAAAATCAGTTACCAAAATATCAGGGTTGATCAGATATTTTGGCTGGAGTAGTGGGGTAGGGGTAATTAAAATTTAGGCAAATTACCCTCACGTCCCTGTACTTTGGTCACCCTCCCCCTAGGGTCCCTGGATTTTGGAAAAAGATTATCCCGTCCCTAAGTTTTGATGATAATAGACTCTCGGGTCCTTGGAGCCGGTATATTCTATATTCTCCGGCGAACTCCCACCTGAAATGACCAAAATACTCCTCACACTTAAAAAAAAAACCCCTCCTTCATCCCCTTCATCTTCTTCCTCCCACCCATCATCTTCTTCAACTCCTCTCTTCTTCCCCAGAAATTAAAATCGACCCAGAGACAAAAAAATAAATAACAAAAAGATTTCATCCCACCCAAAAGCAACACAGAAGATAATCACCAGATAAACCAAAAATGGGAGCTAAAAACCAATGACCCAACCCAATTCGCACAGCAACATCAAGTCAAAATTGGACAAAGCCACAGATACTTAAAGCTCCAAACTTTACCCACCCTAAGAGAAGATCGTCTGCGACAGCTGCCAAGGTATCGGCTTCACCTCCCCCGGCGTGGGCCTCGACACCGACCAGTCCTCGTCAACATCATTCCCGACTATCTCCTTGATGGACTGTATCATCTCTTTCAGCACCAAGTACACCTCAGGATTTGAAAACTTGTTCCTGACTATCTCCTCGATATCGTGTGGGTCGGCGGTACCCGAAACAGCCGCGGTGGCACCGGCCCCGGCAGAGGACGTTGAGTTAGCGACGGAGACCATATCTAGTGCAAAGACTCAATCTTTACGCTTCTTTCTAATGGTAGTAGCGAGGAGAATGGAGGAGAGAAGCACGAGAGGGATGTGATGATGGTATTTTTGGTTGGGTCAATTCTAGATCTGGGCAGATTTTTTTTTTCTCCTTCTCCATTTTTTCAATTGATTTTATTAGATCTAGCAACTCATAAATTGGTTTTGTTGTGGGGAAAAAGATGAAGTGGGGAAGAAGATGAAATGGGAAAGGATGGAATTTTTGATTAAATTGAAAAGGAAGGGCATTTTGGCCATTTCAAGTGGGGCTTCGCCGGAGAATATAGAATATTTCGGCTCCAGGGACCCGAGAGTCTATTATCATCAAAACTTAGGGACGGGACAATCATTTTCCAAAATCCAGGGACCCTAGGGGGAGGGTGACCAAAGTACAGGGACGTGAGGGTAATTTGCCCTTTAAAATTTTAATAAAAATATATTTTTAAATATAAAAAATATCGGTCGGACCGGTTGAAACGTGATCCGGAGGCAAGAGCGGATCGCTCTCCGAGTCGTATTTGAAAACCTTGCTAGTAGGGTATAAATAACATCAGTTTGGTTGTTCAATTGGATCAATCAATCTATAGGATGCTGTGATGGATACCAACCAATCAGGTTACCTTTTAAACCCTACGGCCCTTCACCCCTTCTACTACCAAGACGAAGGCATTATTGATCTGGGCCTCAGCCTCAAAACTTCTCAACCTCAAGTTTATCATCCATCAGGAGGACAATGTAAGAGAGAAAAAAAATTCAATGGATTTCTTCTTCTACTTCTCCTTTGCTTCCATTCATCGAGATGGTTTGCCAATTTCCAAGATATGAGTAATGATCTGAGTTCACGACGCTTAACACTCGTCGGTTCGATAAGTTGTCACACAACAAATAGTAGTTCTCGGCATTTTTCTCATTTTTGATCTCGTTTCGTTTCCGTTGTATGCACGCACCAATAGTGGGGTTCGAGGGTTATGGCGAGCTGGCCGAGTGGCCTCCCCAGGCGAGCCCATCGACGTCACACCTAAACGCAGGACATGAAAAGAGATTAGAGCATCGTCAGGATTGCGACGAGGAGGCGGAAGGAGTAGAGAGCAAGGAGAGATGGGCTTATGTGAAGGTGAACATGGACGGAGTCTTCGTTGGCAGGAAAATTTGCATGTTAGATCACTCTGGTTTCTCTAGCCTCGCACCTCAGCTCGAGGAAATGTTTGGTAGGCCCGCCAATTTCAAAACCTGAAAAAATAAATATATATTCTTTTTAAAAGTGGAATCTTTTTTTTAATACAAAATTTACATGACTTTTATGAAATATTTTTGTGGTGATTAATGTTGTTCAATCAGGTAAGCATTCCCTATCTGGGTTAAGGCTATTCCAAGAAAATTCAGAATTCTGCCTGTATTACAAGGACAAGGAGGAGTATTGGAGGCATGTTGGGGATGTTTCTTGGAAGTAGGTTCTATATTTTGTCTTCTAAGGTCAAGTTCAAGTAGCAAAGAATAGAGTTCAAATTTGATATTGGTCGGATTCAAACTTTAGAAAATTAAAATATTCACGATGTCTTATAACATGTCGTGTTATTCTTCACAGATAGTATTATAAATCAATCTGGAGTTTGTTTTTTACATTGGCAGGGAGTTTGTGGAGTGCGTGAAGCGGCTAAGGATTGCACGGAAATGCCAACTTCCTCAACCATTTTCGTCGCCTGATTTTAATTGAGAGGATCACATTTATAACTTTTGACTTTCTCAAAGGCAAATTAATCAGATGCCGGACCACATTGTAACCTCGAGAGGGAAGACTGTATCAAAGTGAAAAACACACATTCTCTCATGTATTTTGGAACCTCCTTTTTCTAATGAAATTTTAGGTGGATTGAAGTAAATCCTTGACTCTAGACAATATTGACTTTGTTTTTTTTCAAAGTAGAGTTTATCCAATTTTGCAAGGAGTGTGAGCCGACTCATTGACCCTTGGAAAGGAGGTAAGAACGTTGAAAACTCTATTTCATTCAAATAATTTTTTAACAATTAGTTATATTTTTATATATTCACCCACAATAAAATAAAATAAATTTGATCTTAATGAATAATTTTCTTTTGAGAAGAATCTTATAAAAGAATTAGACAATCTGAATTCATCAAAAAATTAAATTAACTCCACAAGTCAAATTCTTTTTTACTCCGCCAATAATAGGCTAAAGAGGGCACCTAGAGAAATCCGATTCACAATTTTCACAGAAAAAATTAATGGGGGATAAAAACATACCCACCAATCTTTTGGGGATAAATTCTATAAAAAAATTCCTTTTGGGGAGTCTAGTCTAGTCTATTATGGAAAATTACACCGGAAAAAAACTTGTAAGGCATAGGTGGACTAGAGTTCATGGAATAAAAACATTCCTACACGAAGTCTTGTGAGATGGAAAATATCACAATTTGACTAATTGGGTATGAAATCCATTAAAGTTTTTTAATCAAAGGTGGCAAAGAAATCACTACCGAATATTTGGCACACATTTTTTTCCGGGTTCACACTTAATTATTCTCGTGAAGATATAAACCAAAAATTATATCCGACTCGAACTTAGAGGTTGGATCCGGTGTACCAAATAACATATGGTATGAAACAAGAACAAAGAGCGTCATTCACCAAGAACAAAGAGACAAAAAGGGTCTGCAATAAGAGCAAGAACAAAGCGACACCATCATCCTACTTCACATGTACAAAACAAAATGCCAACCTCACACCTTCTTAGAGCAACCAACCTCCTCCTACTAGCTTTTTGCTCTTACAATGCTCACCTAGCTAGACTCACGCAACGAAAAAGGAACAAGTAGGAAAAGGACATTAACAAGGAAGCAATACATCTTTAACCATTCACTCTCAAACCGATCCCGACTAGAACTACCAACGTGATGCCACTGGAAGTATCTGTACCTGTAATGCTATGAATCGAATTGTTGACAATCTCTGGTTAGCATTGGATAAGAAATGTGGAATCTGATGTCTTAATCTGATGTTGAGACCAGCCTGCTCAAAGCGTCTGATATGTTCCTGATCGCTGGCCTCTTTTCGGGGCTGCTTTGGACACAAGCAATTGCGATCTTTAGAACGGCGATGATCTCCTCTTCCCTATCCACGTCCGGGGCCAGGAATGGATCCAGAACGTCGGCTAGCGGTTTCTGCTCTTCAATGCAATGCTGAATCCAGTGAACAAGGTCTACCTCCGAGGTGCCAACGTTGACAACAGGTGTTCGTCCAGTTATCATTTCGAGTAGGATCACCCCGTAAGAGTAAACATCCCACTTCTGGGATGGCTTCACTACTTTGAGCGCTTCCGGGGCCTGGTAATAAGATCCCAAGTTTACAGATGAAACTGTTGCAAGTTCTGAACCAGCTGGTGCAGTCCTCGGTTGTCTCTCCTGGGGTTTATCTGCAGCAGCCCGGTTAGATTGCAGGGTTGGCGAACCTCCAGCAATATTGGCAAGGCGGCCAAGTCCAAAATCAGATATGTGAGGTTCCATGTTCGGCCCAAGAAGTACGTTGTTAGGCTTCAAATCTCCATGAACATACTTTTTGGGGCTGAACTCGTGCAAATACACCAGGCCTCTTGCTACCCCCTTTATGATTTTAAGCCTAACCGACCATGGCAGTGGCGTAAATGAAACCATTCCAGGCTTGCCTGATGACACAAGAAATAAACTATTTTGAGTTAAAATGAAAAGGATTATACCAAGGACAAAAATCAATTCAATGGGTGAAGACAGCAATCTTGTAGTTTCCACTAAAGAGCTACTTGTAGACTTACCATGAAGTGCAGTTGCGAGGCTTCCATTCGGAATGTAATCGTAGATCAGCAACTTCTCATCAACTGACCAGTAATACGCTCTGAGAGTTGCGATGTTGGGATGCCTTAGCTTTCCGATAGCTTCCACTTCGGTTTGGAATTCTTTGAACCTTTGTGAACCCCCTTCACCCAGTCGTCTTACTGCCAATGTTAGCCCATCTTCAAGAACAACTTTGTACACAATACCAATTCCACTCTTACCCAAAACAAAAGCTGATGCCTTGAGCAGTTCATCCAAATCAAAAGCCATTTGCGAATCCAGTGCCACAAGATCATGCTGCTCCACATGTTCGGATAAAGTTTCCGATTCATCCTTCCTAAAGCACAGACACTCCTTCCTTCCTTTCCGCGCCTTCTCCAAACTGTAGCCGTTCTCTTCCTTGCCTTCATAGCAGGGACAAATCCTGGAATAGCAATAGGAAAACAGCAACCCCAGTACGCAGATGCCAATTACATCACAGACAATTATTGCAACCACAGCACCCTTACTGAGGCCCCTCCCTTTCTCATTCTTCTCGGTGTTATATCCAGTATCCTGAGGCGGATAATTACCTGGAAGATAAGGAATCGGTGAAGGTGAAATTGCACCACCAGTATCCGACGAACATGCAGTTTTCAAAGGAGGGCCACAGAGCCCCGGATTCCCAATAAATGCAGTTGGTCCGCGGTTCATCAAGGCACCATTCTGCGGAATCGGGCCGCTTAAATTGTTGTAAGTGAGATCAATGTACACCTTCTCGGGAAGGTTCCCAAGGCTAGGTGGGATCGAACCGGTAAAGAGATTATGGGAGAAATCAACTGTTCCTTGCAAATTAGTCAAGTTTCCTACGTCGCCAGGAACCGAACCATTAAAACCATTGAACGAGATGTCGAGCTTCTCAAGCGCAACCAAGCCAGCACCAAAGCGATCAGGCAGAGGACCAGAGAAGTTGTTCTGGCTAAGATCAAGACTCCTAAGCCTCTGACACTGAACAATCTCCACGGGCAACGAACCATTAAACGAATTCTCAGACAAATCCAATGCCTGCAAGAACTTAAGCTTGGCAACCTCGCTTGGCAATGACCCAGACAAGGAATTCCCATAAAGCACCAAACTTTGGATCCCCTGAGCCTGGAAAAGCTCTCTAGGCAAAGCACCAAAGAACCTATTGCTCCTCAAATTCACATGCCTAAGCTCAGAAAGAGACCCAAGAGCAGGAGGCAGGGACCCTAAGAGCTTCTTCTTTGGTATACTAACAGCAACAACTCTAAGGTCCTTGCACGTAATCCCATTCCAAGAACAAGGGTCCTCATCTGAGGAGTTCCAGTTGACTAAAGACCCTTCAGGGTCTTGGTATATGGATTGCTTAAAGGATAAAAGCACATACCCTTCACTGTTCAAGGCGCAAACTTGGCAATGTAGACTTGGGGAAAGGGAAAGAGCGAGCAAAATTAAGAAAAGCATGTGGACCGTTTGGAAGATCAAAGCTTTAGTGGAAATGGGCCTTAAAGGTCTTACCTTTGAGCACCAGACAACCAGAGAGAGCAGCTACTAAGAGGGAAAGGTTTGAGAGTGACAATGGAGGAGGGGTTATGGTAGAGAGAGGTTTTGGGAGTGTGAGGGTGTGAAAGGGAACAGAGAGAAAGGGTCTTTTGGTGTTGGGAGGAAACTAAAGTGCTCTACTGCAGCTATGTGGACAATGGACCACTGGACTATGTCCTGTTCAATTTTACACTAATAAGGTTTGTATTCGACTTTCTCTCAAATTTTTTATGTCTTGTGTTATTAATTTTTGCCATTTTGTATTGTTGTTGGTTGAGGGTTTTATTAAAAACTATTGTACTTTATATTCAGATAATTCGAGTCCGACAATATTTAACATAGATATATTTTCAATAATTTGAATTCGAGATTTTTTTATTTGATAAAAAGTGTTGTTAGTTAAGATAGTTCTAGACTACATTACAATATAATTATATTAGATAATCAATTAGTGGCTAGCTGTAGATACCGTACAGAAAAAATATTGTATTATTCCTATCCAAAAAAGAACAATATTGTATTATTGTAACGTATACTTATCGAGGGCCGATGGAATGGATCGTTGAATGGTGGGGACCTGGGAGCCTGCTCTTTGTGCCAAGTCGCTTTTTATTACTTTTTCTAATAAATTAGAATCATAATCATGTTAAATTTTATATCTCATACAAAACGTTAAATTAATAAATGGATTAATTTTTTATAGTTATAAATTCAGTATATTCGCAACTAACAACATATTCGCAATTATTTTTTTTTTGCTTCTGAAAATATGCAAGCGTGTTCTACTGTTGCATGAGTTTCGGAAGAATGTCTTCTCGTTGCAGGATTTTCCCATTTCACCTTATATATTATAAATGAAAATTTAATACGTGACACAAAATTAAAGACTATTGTATTGGTCATTGGATGGAAACTAAGACAAATGAACTGGATGGTCATGATGCTTCCCACATTAGTTATGAACCGCTGAGGAGACAATATCATAATTATAACCAAATTATTAATACCAAAGCTGAGCAATTAAATTAATTAAATCACGCAAAATTAATTGGGTGAGGAATTATATAATTGAGGCAGAATCCTGACTGACTGCCCATTCATCAGAACTTACTTTTCCATATTGGAAATAAAGCCACTGTCAACTGGTAAGCTAATTTCTTCTATAAAAAAAAACTAGTAAGCTAATAAAACAAATGGAATTGATATATCCCAAATATTAAGTAGGACCCATGTGTCCCTAGTAAGTGTAAGCCACGTGTGAGCACAGTACATTTCTTTTTAGGGAAAAGTGCACTTTAGTACTCTGTGGTATCGCGAAAAATCCAGTCAGTACCCTGTGGTTTAAAACGTATCAATTGAGTCATACTTATTCCAATTAACATCAATTAGAGGCCCGGGCAGCTTCCCGGACCTGCCCGAACCTACCCGACCCCTGCCCGAACCACGTGGCCAGCCACGTCACCAAATTTTGATGACGTGGCGCCACGTGGACATCCTCCTTCCCTCCTCCTCCTCCTCCTCCGCCTCCTCCTCCGCCTCCTCCCCTCCTCCTCCTCCTCCCCCTGCGTCCTCCTCCTCCTCCCCTCCTCCTCCTCCTCCTCCTCCTCCTCCTCCCCCCGCGTCCTCCTCCTCCTCCTCCTCCCCCCGCGTTCTCCTCCTCCTCTCCCCCCGCGTTCTCCTCCTCCTCTCCCCCCGCGTCCTCCTCCTCCTCCTCCTCCCCCCGCGTTCTCCTCCTCCTCCTCCCCCCGCGTCCTCCTCCTCCTCCTCCTCCCCCCGCGTTCTCCTCCTCCTCTCCCCCCGCGTTCTCCTCCTCCTCCTCGACCCGGATCCGGACCCGCTTTTACAGGCTTACAATGGGGACCCGCATAGGCCCAGGTTTAGGGCGAATGCAGATCTGGGGAGGAGGAGGAGGAGGACGCGGGGGGAGGAGGAGGAGGAGAACGCGGGGGGAGGAGGAGGAGAACGCGGGGGGAGAGGAGGAGGAGAACGCGGGGGGAGGAGGAGAAGGAGGAGGACGCGGGGGGAGGAGGAGGAGGAGGAGGAGGAGGAGGGGAGGAGGAGGAGGACGCAGGGGGAGGAGGAGGAGGAGGAGGAGGAGGAGGGGAGGAGGCGGAGGAGGAGGGGAGGAGGCGGAGGAGGAGGAGGGAAGGAGGATGTCCACGTGGCGCCACGTCATCAAAATTTGGTGACGTGGCTGGCCACGTGGTTCGGGCAGGGGTTGGGTAGGTTCGAGCAGGTCCGGGCAGCTGCCCGGCCTCTAATTGATGTTAATTGGAATAAGTATGACTCAATTGATACGTTTTAAACTACAGGGTACTGACTGGATTTTTTGCGATACTACAGGGTACTAAAGTGCACTTTTCCCTTCTTTTTAATGATTATGAATTATTTCAGGATAATCCTTAGGCGATAGATATTTTATTAAAATGTGGGAGAGACAAAATGAACCAGATCTAATACTTGATAAAATTATAATTATTTGTTAAATAAGTTATCTCGTTTGATAGAATATTATAAATTTTTTATTTGTTATATACTATATAATGTTTAATGAAAAGTTTAACGAGGTCATTATGTTCATCGTCCTTGGTGGAAATTGGCGATAATTCGCGGCGTGTAATGCTAAATTAAGCAATTCAGAGATGGCGTGAGGACTGAGGTTTTTGAAAAGAAAGAAGAGACAGCGTGAGGTGGGTTATTCCTTAATCACTTTTTTCAAGCTTCATTTGTTTGATTACAACAGAAAATGATTTCCCTTATAAAACCTTGAGAAGTCATTTTTCAAGCCACAAGCTGTTTCTTTAAAACACTGATTCTTCGTTTTAATTTAACTATTGTTTTATTTGAATAGTAAATTTATAGTTATTTAAAATTGTTTAAATTCGAAATTTATTACCTTTAAATAAATAGTTACAAAACTGAAAGCACTTTCCATCCATGTAATAAACCCTAGTCATAGTAGATGTATTTAATCCTCGTATTAGTCATGATTCCGTTATCGGGAACAACCCTCTCCATAAATATTCTATTATCATTGGGATAAAAAATAATTAGTTTCGGGAATTTAAAAAGGGTTAATGGAAGGGATTAACTATGATGTGGATGCGAAGAATCTTTTAGATCTACTCATAAAAGTTGTTGATTTCTAATTAAGATATTTTGAATTTAAATAATTAAATATATAAAATATTTAAATATTTGTTGCTAGTAATTTATCATTTTTGAAAGTTTTTATTTGGAGTGAACCTCAAACAGTTGGCTTACTAAACGCTAAGATATAAAGTGTACATTCTAAAAAAAGGATATTAAGCGTGTAAATAAAACATTATTATATTATATAAATTGTGACAGCTGACAAGAAAAAGTTGATGTCCCGAGGTTGGAATGGAACATTACATGGGAATGAGCAACCCTCACAGTTACCGCGGTAAATGTCTGGAAGTTTTAACTATTGACCACCGATTGTGTCCAAATTGGAGAAGGCACATGTTTGTATAGCTTGGATTAGGTTCGGAATGGACTAATTCAAAACTACGTGGAATGAAGATATGCAGAATTTTTTTTAATAAAAAAGTTAAAATATAGGGAAAAAAATGAAAAAAAGTCCACACGTGGGGTTGGAGATCACCAACATGCCGTTATCGCTAACTGGGCTTGTCGGTATCGTAACACGAGAGCCATATCATTTAACTGGACTTGCCGGTATCGTAAACGTGACATGCCAGTATCGGTCCTTCAGTCCAAACGGTTCGGAATGATCCATTCACTCCGGACACAATCCATTCTTATGTTTGTAGAGGTGAGAAAAAAATCAAAAATTATAGAATCAATCTGAACCAAATCAAAAAAATCAGTCCAAAACCACAATAAATTTTTACATAGAACCATAAAAAGATTCGGATCAAATCGTAATTTTCTAATTAAATTACAAGGCGAGCACTCGCCATAACCTATATAAGTAGTGCCAGCCGTTTGTTAGGTTTTATCAATTTTTCCCGCGACTCCTTTCTTTAAGTTCAGCAATCTTTCAAATCACAGGTACAAACCTGTTGTGGTAGGTTTCATTTTTTTAAAATTATTTTTATCATAAATTATTATTGTTGTAAGTATCTAATATATAATTTGATATCACTTATTTGCTCATTCTTCACTATATGCTCCCTTTGAGATCATTAATGATGATGAAATTGAACGATGATGAAGTTCCACACCATGCGTCAAATATCTAGCATTATAGTATTTATCAAATCGTAACATTTAATTAATAAATGGCAAACAAATTTTAGTTTTTTAGATGCACAATTTTTATATTGATAGATATTTTTTTAGATAGCATTTATTTATTTCGCTATGATTTCATAAGAATATTTGAACTTTATATTTTTCAAGAACATAACATGATGATGTTATAATTTATAAAGCATATTTTTGCATAGCTCAATTTTTAGATATACAATGCTTTTCGTTCAGTAGATTGTATGTTTACCATGATTTTTTAGTTCTCAGTTCTGGATCGGATCAGAACCACATTTTTTGGTTCAGTTCTAGTCTATATTTATAACTTAATCAAATTGCTTCGAACAAAATTTCTTTTTTTTTGAATCTCGATTCTTATGGTTCGGATTAGATCAATCCGATTCAAACCAATTACTCACCCCTACATGTTTGTCGGTATCGTAACACGAGAGCCATATCATTTAACTGGACTTGCCGGTATCGTAAACGTGATATGCCGGTATCGTAAACGTGACATGCCAGTATCGGTCCTTCAGTCTAAACAGTTCGGAATGATCCTTTCACTCCGGTCACAATCCATTCTTATGTTTGTAGAGGTGAGAAAAAAATCAAAAATTATAGAATCAATCTGAACCAAATCAAAAAAATCAGTCCAAAACTACAATAAATTTTTACATAGAACCATAAAAAGATTCGGATCAAACCGTAATTTTCTAATTAAATTACAAGGCGAGCACTCGCCCTAATCTATATAAGTAGTGCCAGCCGTTTGTTAGGTTTTATCAATTTTTTCTGCGACTCCTTTCTTTAAGTTCAGCAATCTTTCAAATCACAGGTACAAAATCTGTTGTGGTAGGTTTCATATTTTTTAAATTATTTTCATCATAAATTATTATTGTTGTAAGTATGTAATGTATAATTTGATATCACTTGTTTGCTCATTCTTCACTATATGCTCCCTTTGAGATCATTAATGATGATGAAATTGAACGATGATGAAGTTCCACACCATGCGTCAAATATCTAGCATTATAGTATTTATCAAATCGTAACATTTAATTAATAAATGGCAAACAAATTTTAGTTTTTTAGATACACAATTTTTTTATATTGATAGATAGTTTTTTTAGATAGCATTTATTTATTTCGCTATGATTTCATAAGAATATTTGAACTTTATATTTTTCAAGAACATGATGATGTTGTAATTTATAAAGCATATTTTTGCATAGCTCAATTTTTAGATATACAATAAATTGTATGTTTACCATGACTTTTTAGTTCTCTGTTCTGGATCGGATCAGAACCACATTTTTTGATTCAGTTCTAGTCTAGATCTATAACTTAATCAAATTGCTTCGAACAAAATTTCTTTTTTTTTTGAATCTCGATTTTTATAGTTCGAATTAGATCAATCCGATTCAAACCAATCTACATGGTTGTCGATTGTTCAGTGCCATGTGAAATAAAATTAAAATCTCTCTGGCCTACGTCTGTCTGTCTGGTGGATTGTCTTGGTCGTCGCTACATAGAGAGCTCTCGGAAAAGATGACATGTGGCAATTTCATATTTTATATGGCAATGGGTAGAGTAAGATACCCTACCCTACTCTACCCATTGCCATATAAAACATTATACACAAATGTCTCAAATCGGTCACATTTTAAAAAAAACGCATACTTATCCTACCAAATATTCGGAACTTTTTCTCTAAAATGAAGTTCTGGAAAAACCTTGTATAAAAATAGAAACGACGGAACGACAGCCAGCTGGATCCGACACCGATAGGCATAGTGTCCAACGACGTCGTTTAGACGCCAGCAACAAGAAGAAGGCTGGCTGAGAGAGAGAGAGAGAGAGATGGAAGGGTGGATACGAACAGTGGTAGAAGGGATACACTCAACTCCCACGCAAGCCGTCGTTTACCTCTCCGGTGGGGCCTCCCAGGTATCTAACTCCCTCCCTCCCTCCCAATTCCTTTTCTCCGATCCCAGAAAACGCTGCGTTTTAACTTAAAACCCCTCACCAACGAACACAGACGATTGGGTGGCTGATGTCGGTTCCAGGAGCGTCCAGCACGGTCCTCGAGGCGGTCGTCCCTTACTCACGGATGTCCCTCATCCAACTCCTCGCCAAGGCAAACGACCGGTCGTCTCCCTCTTTTTTAAAATTATTACTTGTCGATATATTCGCTCTTTTTTTTTACAAGAAAAGTTTTTTGTTTTATGGGAATGAATGTCAGATTCCTGCGCAGTTCTGTAGCCCCAAAACGGCGGAGGAGATGTCGTTGCTGGCTTACAACCGGGCTCTCAAGCTCTCCTCTCCAGGTCAAACCCTCTCCGTTGACCCCTATAAGAGATATATATACTCCTTTTTTTCGTTGGTTTCTTTTGATGACGTGTGTTGTATAGGTTCGCCGGTGCTTGGGGTTGGGTTCACCGGTTCGCTTGCTACTTCACCGCCCAAACGCGGGGCCCACAGGTACTTAGTTTAAGGCTCTATTTGTTTTGCCGGAAGTATTTTCTACTTTAATTGTGCAGTTTCTTTAAGTATGCTAATTTTTTTTCCTAGTATGGTGAAACAAACGGAACCTAATTATTACTAACCGAATTGAGTAGCTCGGTGTTTGACTCTCGAGTGCGTGTTTGTTTTACTTAAAGGTTTCACTTGTCGACTCGGACGTCGGATCAACTTTGCGTTTCCACGGTGACATTGTCAAAGGTAAGGGATTTAATTGCGTTTTTTTGTTGTTGTTGGTTCTTGATTCATCGATGTTGGGTTTCCTCAATGTGCTGAGGTTATCTGGTGTTTCTTGATTGTCATGGATCAGGGTTTGCGCACTCGAGAGCAAGAGGATACTGTTTCGAGCCAATTCTTGCTCAAGGTGGGCGAAAGTTGTGATTGTGACCTGTGGTTATTTACTGTGAAGTTCTTGTCCTGTTAGTTTGGTAGCTTGGGATTTGGCTGATTCTCGGGTGCCTTTGGGAGCGGATGGTTTTGATCTCCTTTGTGCAGGCGATGGCAAATGCATGCAAAGTTCGAGCACCGTACGCTCCCAGCTTAACTGAATCTGACACGTGTGATGAACACGAGAAGAAGTTCACCGAAGATGAAGAACTTGAACAGCTTATAAATGGGGAGATATGCTTTAAGGTTTACTCCTTTCCAAGTGGTATGGTTTGTTTTCACTCTGAACAGTGGCCTGGTTATTGCAAGGCTTGCGCCTCATTTAGGATTTGGTAGCTTTTCTGCAGAGAAGCCCGCTTCTAATCATGACAGGAAGGTAATTCTTCCTGGATCTTTTAATCCACTGCATGACGGTCACCTCAAGCTCTTGGAAGTTGCTACAAGGTAAATAAACGTGCACCTGACACTTTCCTGGATATTATTGTTATACTTGTCTTATTATTTATCATAGTTTTTCTCGGAATATTTTCATTACTCTCTCCTTTTGCATCTGATGCTCACAATTTTATGGTTCTTTACATGCTGTGACTTTTGAGCAGTATTTGTGGAAATGGCTACCCTTGCTTTGAGATTTCAGCCATTAATGCTGACAAACCTCCACTATCGATCTCCCAAATCAAGGAGCGTGTTCAACAGTTTGAAAAAGTTGGTGAGGGGCATTCCTTACATTATTTCACATGATAGGGATAATGTAGATCTTGTATGTTGACAAGGTGTGGATACGGAAGTCAAGAAGCCACTTTCAGGGTTTGGATCAAATTTGCCTGGTGGTTGTAAAATGATCATGAGAAGAACTGTTTTGTTTAACAGGGTTTTAGATACACGCTCTCCCCTTTTATCCCTCGCACTATTAGGTTCCACGGTAGTCTTGTTGCTGGAAACCATGCAGTGTGTCTGAAACACGTACTTTTCTAACAAGTCAATAGCATAGCAGCTAGCATTTTGTCTTAGTCCTAACAAGTTGTTTTCACCGAATGGCAGGAAAGACGGTGATCATTTCCAATCAGCCATACTTCTATAAGAAAGCTGAACTCTTCCCAGGAAGTGCTTTTGTAATTGGAGCAGACACGGCTGCTAGGCTAATCAATGTAATTGTGATACTGTTCCATTCACTTTCTTGTTTAAGCAATGGGCCTTTGGCTGTTTTGGTTGGATAATGTGCTTTTCTTTTATTGTATGCTTGTCTAATGAATGATCAGAAATTGTATGCATCGATTTGAGGTTAGCTAGACGCCATCAAAAGCTTATCTGCATCCTCTGGATTCCTGTTATTTTGCTGTTTGGCAGCTGATTCTCGAGTATTTGCCTGTTATTGCTTGTGCAGCCCAAGTATTATGGTGGAGATTATGAGAAAATGATAGAGATTCTTGATGGGTGTAAGAGAACAGGATGCACGTTTCTTGTTGGTGGCCGCAATGTCGATGGTTCTTTCAAGGTGCGTACTTTTGCTAAGTGTCTGAAAGCACCATGCTTGACACTGCTCCTCATCTTTCCCTATTAAGGTAGTCATTTTGAAATGGTTCCGCTCCTTCTGCAGGTGCTTGAAGATTTCGACATTCCTGTGGTGTTAAGAGACATGTTCGTGGCTATACCACCCGAAAGCTTCCGCATGGATATCTCGTCTACCGAAATAAGAAAGAGTCGTGGAACATAAATGACTCAACAGAAATTGTGGAGGAGACATGACAACCTCTTATCCTGTTGTTTGTGGACAACAGAAATTGTGACAGGAGAAGGGATTCAATTCTTATATTTTCTAGAAAAGCATCCGGTTTCCTTACGGAAAGAAAGGAGAGACCATGCTGGAGTTAGAAAGAGATCCATTACGGACTGAGAACTTGGACAAGGCACTTAACTAGCCTATTTATAATTGTTGTATGTCTATTATCTCACAGGAAGCGGGCAAGGTGGTGACCAATGAGCTGAGGCTTAGGCACCGCAGGCTGCGCCGCACCCGGCCACGCAGGTGGAACCGTAGATGTCTGTCTGTGTATCCGTGGCTTTACCCTTGGAAGCACCATCCGTGCATGAGAAAACGATGGCTGAAACTATTGAAATGGTGAGGAGTACAACAAAGAAAACAAGAGCCTTATCGCTTATGTCTCCTCTTCCATCCCCGCTTCTTGTTAATGCTTCATTCCAATATCTAACCATTTGGTCTTGGGGTCCAAAATCTAGTGGGCTATAAGAACTAGTAACGTGAAGGGTATATTATATATATCGGGGGAGGGCAAATGGGCTGACCAAGTTTCGTTGGATTGACTGTGCGTGAGAAGAGGATATATTAACTTTAGGTGGCAATGGTTCTGCGCTTCTTTGGAGGATTTTAAGTGGGTTAGCTTTTCTGGCTTGGCCCCTTCAAAAAGAGAACAACTTTTCGGCTTTGGAGCCAAATATTCTACGCGTGTTGGAAAGGATAGATAAGAGAGCAGGAGGAGGTCGCCAAAGTCTTGTCCAATTTATTAAGGGAATGTACGTAAAAAGATATTATGGAAAGAACCGTTTCTTAAAATGAGGTCTGATTTGATAGTATTTTACTGTGAATTTTATAGGTTAGAAAATGTCTCATCCAATTTTAAGGTCGTCAAGTGAGTCCATCGTAAGTACGTTGTTGTCTTTTACAAAATTTTTGAAGAAATTGTTTTCGTGCTAATATAATATTAGATCAACTTTGTCAATGTCGTCTGATGAAATAGTTAATTTCAATGAAAACAAAGAGATTTGATCGTCTATTTCTGTAAATGAGAAGCGTATGCGTGTAGCATTTTACCTGGATATGGATCAAACTGGCAATTTTTCCCAACTCCGAAATAAATAATACATTAGTATGTTTATTGTATGTTATCTGGTATTTGGATACTAACACGTTGACTAATCTAAATTAGAGTCGGGTAGGATCTTTGAAATAAGACAAAATTCTTTCAACAAATATTTAACACTTTTGCATTTTCAAGTATTCGAACTCTAGACTTCTCAAGTTATAAAAAATATCAGATCTCTTGTTGTTAAATAAGATAATATGTTGGGCCATCAATTTTCTACGGTTCCCATAAAGTGGTGACTCGAAGTGCACTATGACTTGCACATCAACATTTAATTAAACACACAGAATGTATAATGAGAATCCAAAACACGATAAGGTGGTCACTCCATTAAGTCTCTGCAAAATCATAAGATGTCATCCATAAATCTCCAACCAAATGTCTCTACGAAAAGAACCTTTTCAGATACCTCAAGAGCCACTTAAACGTAGAGCCATGGGCGTTACAATTCATCAGCAGCAGTTCTTATTTCCAACTACTACTGTTACAAGTACAGGCACTAAAATCATAATCTTTGCCTTGGAGATTATCCAAAGAACACCGGACTCTTATTTTCTTGAAATTTTAATTTTTACATTTAGAGTTAAGTCTTGTCCGACCCTATCTAATTGACTGTTCTCCCGATCAGGATCACCCTTTTTTGGTCTGTTGGAATTAAAAAAATAAGAAACTAAAATAAATAATTAAATACCTCTTTTGTTCAAGAAAAGTGGAAACTCAAAAATAGAAAAATATGAAGCTCGTTCTATCTTCGTAGTACGGCCTTGCCTTCGCTTCGAGTCCGTAGCTATCGGGCCCATTCCGGATTTGGGCCCTTGGTTTTGCTGTCGTTGATCTCGACTAAGAATATTTTTTTTTCGAAATTTGCAATTACTATGTTGCCTTCAAATTGAATCCTAGAAATTCTAAGAGTGGAACAAGTTGACGTTAACACAAGTGAGGTTAACACAAGAAATAGAAAAATATAAAGAAATATTTTTTATATTGATAATTGCTCATGAAAGAAGCGTTACGTAGGAAAAGCCAGATGGCAAGGTGAGTGATGAGTTTGCATGAGCATCAGTGTCCCACGCCCACGTGGCTAATGCACTACGACCGAAGATCCTAAGCGTTGAACATTTTGTCCGGTTCGTACAAAGATCCCCCAATCACATAAATTAATAACTGGATTCATGTATCCACCCCACTTCATTTATCAATCTCCGACCAATATTAGGATGGTTCCAACCTATCAAACGGTCCTATTTGGACTAATTAATTTAATAAAATATAAGAAGAGAACGAATTTGCGAGTCCTTCTCAATTTAGGAAGTAACGGATTTGTTTAACAATTTAGAAAATTTCGGTCAAAATTTGCAGAAATTTTGATTGACGCGAAGTGGTACGAGCAATAATTGACGACAAAATCAATTCATCCTAATATTATGATATAATTTTTATATGCAATTCAAAATCATCGAGTTATTTTTTTATTGTATTACATATTCACGAATCTTAATGATGACATTTGATTACCTGAACGCATTTGATTCATCTATTTAATGTATGTGATACTTTTCCACTAAAACAATATAACTGTTATCAACTTTATCAGAAATAATCAATAGTCACAAGTAGAGAGAAAATGAGTAAGAGAGGAGAATATGAACTTCTCATTAATAGATCAAGAATGTGTTATAATGGTAATACAATGAGTTCTATTTATAGGCTAAATGGAGAAGGTGGATGGAGAACATGGAGGAACCCACTAACCCACTAAACATGGAGAAGAACATGGAGAAATCATGGAGGAGAACATGGAGAACATGGAGGGAGGAAATGTCATCCATAATTAATACATAATACTCTCCCTTGGATGCCATTTGAATAATATGCCTCATTAAAACCTTATTAGGAAAAACCCTATAGGAAAAACCCTATAGGAAAAATCAATAATCAAAGGAAAAAGAGTACATCATCATAAAATTACTGCCTCATTAAAACCTTACCCGGTAAACCCATTGGGACAAAACCGTGGTTAAGGAAAAAGAGTATAGTGTAAAATGATATCTCCCCCTCATATATGCATCACTTGAGATCCCTGAGTCGTCTCAGACCGATATTACAAACATGCTTCTCAAAAACTGTAGTGGGCAGAGATTTCGTGAATAGATCTGCCAAATTGTCACTTGAACGAATTTGTTGAACACTTATCTCCCCATTCTTTTGAAGTTTATGTGTGAAAAAGAATTTTGGTGATATATGTTTTGTCTGATCTCCTTTAATATACCCGTCTTTCAATTGTGCAATGCATACATCATTGTCTTCGTATAAAGTTGTAGGTATTCCTTATTGAAAAGGTAATCCATATGATTCTCGAATGTGTTGGACAATAGATCTCAACCAAACACATTCTCGGCTTGCTTCATGAATAGCCAAAATCTCAGAATGATTGGATAAGGTGGCTGCTATAGTTTGTTTCATGGAGCGCCATGAAATGGCAGTACCTCCATATGTAAATAAATATCCAGTTTGCGATCGACCATTGTGAGGAACAGATAAATATCATGCATCTGCATATCCAATTACTTCTGCCTCAGAGACACTAGGATAATGCAAACCCATATCCATTGTACCTCGAAGATAACGCAATATTTGTTTTACTCCAGTCCAATGTCTTCTTGTAGATGAAGAACTGTATCTTGCTAGTAAATTAACAGAAAATGATATATCAGGTCGTGTATGACTAGCGAGATACATTAGCGCACCTATTGTACTAAGATATGGTACTTCAGGACCAAGAAATTCTTCACCATTTTCTTGAGGTCTAAAAGGGTGGGTCCTTTTTCACATCAAGTGACCTTACAACCATTGGAGTGTTCAACGGATGCGCTTTATCCATATTGAAACGCTTCAGCACCTTTGCTATATAGGAAGATTGATGCATAAAAATTCCTTCTCCAAAATGTTCAATTTGCAATCCGAGACATGATTTGGTCTTTCCCAAATCTTTCATTTCAAATTCGTTCTTCAAACAATCAACTGCCTTTTGGAGCTCTTCAGGAGTTCCAATGATATTGAGATCGTCAACATAAACTACAATTATAACGAACTCAGGTTCAAATCTCCTTATAAAAACACATGGGCATATTGGATCATTCTTATAGCCTTCCTTTAATAAGTAGTCACTAAGACGATAATACCACATACACCCTGATTGTTTCAATCCATATAAAGATCGACATAATTTGATTGAGTATAATCCCTTTTGACTAGAATCACGTACTTCTGGTATGTTGAATCCTTCTGGGATTCTCATATAAATGTCACTATCCAGTGAACCATATAAATAGGCTGTAACAATATCCATAAGACGCATATTCAACTTTTCATGTACTGCCAGACTTATCAAATATCGAAACGTGATTGCATCCACCACAGGAGAATATGTCTCTTCATAACCAATACCAGGTCTTTGAGAAAAACCTTGTGCGACAAGTCGTGCTTTATATCCCACGACTTCATTTTTCTCATTTCGTTTACGCACAAATACCCATTTGTATCCTACGGGTTTTACCCCTTTGGGTGTGCGGACTACAGGTCCGAAAACTTCACGTTTCGCAAGTGAATCTAATTTAGATTTCATTGCGTCTTTCCAATTTGGCCAATCTTTTCTATGCATGCATTCCTTGATAGATTTTGGCTCTAGATCCTCTTCATCTTCCATAATATTTAGCGCTACATGGTAGGCAAAAATATCGTCGACGATAACTTCATTTCGGTTCCATTTTTCTCTAGTCATAACATAATTTATTAAAATCTCATGATTATCACAATGTTCAGGTACCTGATCTTCCATTGGAAGCGACTCATCTAGAGTCTGCCCTTCCTTGATATTAATATTGACTGTGTACTCTTCAGGAGTCAAGATATCATCGATTTGACCATCTTGATATTTTGCTCCTTTTCTTTTACGAGGATTTTTATCTTTGGAATCAATAGGTCTACCACGTTTAATTTGTGCCTTATTTTCGTTGGCAATAATTGATCGTCCTTCAGGGACATCAATTCTAAAAGGAGCATTAGCAGCCGGAATATGTGACTTAGTCACTCTCTTTGGGTCAGCAAAAGTATCTGGCAACTGATTAGCTAAATTCTGCAGATGAATTATCTTTTGAACTTCAAGTTCACTTTGCTTTGTGTGAGGATCTAAATAATACAATGATAATTTATTCCACCTAATATCTTTTTCAGGTTGCTTAGTTTCTCCCCCTAATGTTAGAAATATTGATTCATCGAAATGACAATCGACAAAACGTACCGTAAATATATCTCCAGTATGTGGCTCAATGTACTTTATTATCGATGGAGATTCAAACCCAACATATATTCCCAACCTTCTTTGGGGTCCCATTTTAGTACGTTGTGGTGGAGCAATTGGAATATAAACCGCACATCCAAAAATTCTTAGATGGGAAATATTTGTTCCTGACCATAAACCAATTGTAATGGGGAGAATTCATGATAACTTGTTGGTCTGATGCGAATTAACATTACTGCATGTAAAACAGCATGTCCCCAAGCAGAAATGGGGAGTTTTGCTCTCATTAGTAATGGCATTGCAATTAATTGAATCCGTTTAATAAATGATTCGACAAGACCATTTTGAGTGTGAACATGAGCTACAAGATGTTCAACATTTATACCAACGGACATATAATAATCATTGAATGTTTGAGAAGTGAATTCACCAGCATTATCAAGACGAATGGTCTTAATGAGATTATCTGAAAAATGAGCTCGTAATCGAATTAACTGAGCTAGTAATCTCGCAAACGCCAGGTTACAAGTTGATAATAAAGATACATGTGACCATCTAGTTGATGCATCAATTAATACCATAAAGTATCTAAATGGTCTACATGGTGGATGAATATGTCCACATATATCACTATGTATACGTTCCAAAAATCTGAGGCATTCAGCCCCAATTTTAGCTGTTGATGGCCTGGTTATTAATTTGCCTTGAGAGCATGCAACGCATGACAATTCATTGGATTGAAAAATCTTCTGGTTTCGTAAAGAATGTCCACATGAATTGTTAATAACTCTTCGCATCATTATTGACCCGGGATGGCCCAACCGGTCATGCCAAATTGCAAAATCAGTAAACTTCTGGTTTATTGTTGCATGTGCCTCCATTGCACTAATATACGTATAATATATACCACATGAATAAGCGGGTAGCTTTTCCAACACACACTTTTTACCCGAAATAATATTTGTAATATACAAATATTATTTGTTTCCTTCATTTGTTGTCTCAACATGATACCCATTTTAGCGTATATCTTTGAAACTTAATAAGTTTCTTTGAGACTTAGGAGAATATAATGTATTATTTATGCAAAAATTTGTACCTCTAGGTAATAATAAATTAGCTCTTCCGGAGCCTTCAATTAAATTTATAGTACCTGATATAGTACTAACATTTGCCTCTTGCATTTGTAAATGAAGAAAATATTTATCATCCTTAAGTATGGTTTGCGTTGTGGCACTATCTGCTAAACACAGATCTCTTTCTCGAGTAGATGACCGAACTCGTGCTAATTCCATACTCTTCATAATGAAAGAAATATTTATATTAAATTTAAGCAATGAAAACATGATGAGGAAAAATTTATAGGAGACATTACCTTAAAATTAAGCACTGAAAATATGATAATGGAAAATGCCAGGAAATATACTTAAGAAATGAACAAAAACATGAATATTAAACTGCTATTCAATAAGGAAATCAGCAACAAAAATGAGTGAGGTCATTGAGGCCAAATTCAGGGCTACCATCCATATTCATAATGCCAGAGCCATCATCTTGATAAAGCTCAACTAGATACTTTGGTGCACGACAGGTGCGAGCCCAGTGGCCTTTGCATCTACAACGATGACATGAATTTTCCATTTTTATTCCACTATCACCATCTCTTCGTGGTTTCTTCTCTTTGTTCTCCCACTTCAGGTGGCGAGACGTATTCTTAAAATTACCACCACGGTAACCATATCCTCCACAATCATTATCATGTCCATGGCCGCGACCCCGGCCTATTAAATTTTGTCACATTCACTTCAGGGAATGGAGCATAACCAGTTGGACGGGCCTCTATAATTAAATTTTGTCACATTCACTTCAGGGAATGGAGCATAACTATTAAATTTTAGTTCAGAAATCTAATTGCAATTAATCTAGGGACCAAAATATAGTTTGTCAGAAAAACAAAAATTTTAGAAACATCCGAGGACTAGGTAGTATTTTTCTAGATTCACAAATTTAAAGAAACAAATGATTAAATTGGTATTCTGTCCTTATTTAAAAATATGAGAAAATATAAAGTACTAATCTGTAATTCTGTTCCCTTTCTCTCTCTTTTTTGGCGCGCATAATATCCGTTTAGTACCTATTAGTTTGATGCGTGTGCAAGCAAGGACAAATTCGATGTTCAATGTGTAAACTTACAGTTCAGTCCCTGGAAGTTTCTCGCGTGTGCGAATAAGGGCATAATCCCAATCCGCGTGCACATGACAATTGCACATAGGTCCTCAGAGGTTTGTAATTATTTTATGAAAGGACAACAGAAGGCTTTTTCATAAAAAATCTTTACCAAATAAATCTGATTTTTGCAAAGAAAATTTTATAAATTTATTTTCTTTGAGAAAATTATTAATAAGCCATAACTAAACACCATATGTTTCAATAACATTGAGAATCTAACAAGAATGAATAATTATAAATTGTAAGAATACTTACAAAAACTAAGCTCAATTCTTCTCAAGAAATTATTGAGACCTTGGTAGAGACCTCGTGTTGAAAACGTGTTATGAACTTTATCAAAAATAATCAATAGTCACAAGTAGAGAGAAAAGGAGTAAGAGAGGAGAATATGATCTTCTCATTAATAGATCAAGAATGTGTTATAATGGTAATACAATGAGTTCTATTTATAGGCTAAATGGAGAAGGTGGATGGAGAACATGGAGGAACCCACTAACCCACTAAACATGGAGGAGAACATTGAGAACATGGAGAAAAATATGAAGAAGAACATGGAAAACATGGAGGGAGGAAATGGCATCCATAATTAATACATAATAATAACTTTATATTGGGACCATTGTTTATTCTTTCTGGACCAACGGCCTATTAGGATCATTAATTTGGCTTCCAGGAATATTTAGGCTCGCAGCGCAGCCAGAAAGATACACTTTCACCGGGACGTCGGGGCTCTCGTGTTCATTTATTTGTGCTAAACCTAGATCTCCAGCCGCCATTTCTTATCCATTAAGTAACATTTATTTATATTTTAAGTATATAAATACATATACTTATAATATAAATATATGTACGCAACAAACCGTCCTAGCTATTTAAATGTCATTATGATTTAGACAAAATACAAAGATTAATATCTTCCATGTTCACGTTATTCCTTAACATTGATATAATGTGAACGAAAATGTTAATTTTTAACGTTCAGAATAATCTCTTATACTCCATGTCAATTTTTAATATTTCCTTTTCCTCTCAATGTCGATTTTTTCCATTCTTTTCGTGTCGGCAATACAATAATACTTGGAACACGGTAGTTCCACGTTTTGGGTTTCCATAGTTGGTACGAGGTATTCCGGCATTCCCATGCATGTAATGAGTAGGAGGTATCTTGTCGTAGGGGTCGACACGGGTCATGCATGGACGTCCACGTGTCCCTGCAGATGATTTACTTGCTACCGAAGGGATTCAGATCCCACCTGTTAGATACTTCTTGTGAATTTCACGTGTACACCGGCAACGATGTAAACCTGCCAAAGACAACTGTAATATGAAGATACACCGCGAAAAGCCGGCAAAAGGTCGACCAACTAAACATAAGACAGTCGGGAAGCGGCCGGCAGTACACTAATTCTAGCCCATGGTGTTGTCGTGTCATAATAAAGTAAGATCACTCAATTCTTACCCACATGAAATAATATAGGACCACGGATGGAGTTAGAATATTTGAAGAGTGGCAGTAATATAATTTTTTTTTAAAGTTCAACGTTTATAGTTACAACATTTATAATTGTCCTATACGATTACTCATGCGTTGAAATCGCTCCATACTAGCTACATTGTCAATATAATCAAATACGTTTTTCTCGATATATGTAAAATCAGGTAGCAATTGATCTCCCATTTTGTTGCGAAGACGATTCTTCAAAATATTCATGGCAGAAAAAAGAAGACAATTTCACCGATATTAATACAGCAAAATCGAAAACATAAATTGTTTGAACATCACAGACTCACAGTAACAGAGAGATGAGAGAATATATGAAATAATGTTAAAAATGTGATATACATACACACGACAAAGCCTACCATCATCGCCCAATATGTTCGGTATCGGATAGGAAATAAAGTTCTAACCAATTATGAATTTGAGACAAAACTTAACAACTAATCCAAACCCTAACCTAATGGAAATAATGCAAACAATAGGGATATATATCATATACGTGACCCTTTAATCAAAGAAAGAAGAAAATGTAACTCATGCTATTCCAAGTTGACCCCCAAACGCGTTCTAGTCTGCTTTGGGTTGGATGTTCTGTTTCTTTCTTTTTTATTTTTTTGAGGGAGCTCTAGAGTTGGTTCCTTATATGAGGAGGAATTGCAATTCAAAATATAACATTGGTGATTCTATTCAGAAAGAGAATAGAACTCTTTTGCATATGGTCAAATTCTATTCGAACTCATAAATTGTTGACATTTGGAATATACAATTTCTTGGGCCCGACTAGCATATGATAAGTCGGTAATGGATCATTCTAGTTTCAATTTTTAGATTGATTAATTTTTTAATGGGTCAATTTTTAATTTTAGTAAGGACATGTATTAAAAAATATACCTAATTATCAAAAAAAAAAAATTAAGTGGGGCAATTGACCCAGCAACGTCCCTCCTCCCTCCGCGCCCCTGTACATGACGGTTTTTTTTTCAGTGATAAAATACTAATCGTAGATTTAATATTCTTATCTCGTTCAAAGATAGTAACTAGGAACTCTTTTCATGTTAAGAGTTTATTTATGCGGTATAAACACTAATCGTTCTTTCTCTATTACAGTTTTTTCAGAGAATTTTACTTAGCATGGTTTTAACGATGTTGAGATCGTAATTCCGTACCAACGGCAACGGCACGGGAGAATTCAATACCACATTTTTCTATATATTGTTGTACTTGTAGATATGTTCGACCAATTCATTTATGTGGCTTGATCAAATATATTTTTTAATATAGAAGCCAAAAGTTCTTATAATTAGTGGCGTATCCAGAATCTTATAGCTGTATGTACTTAATTCTTTATTACTAATTAATTTTTGATATATACACGCCCACAACATCTTGACTCAATGCAAAAATTTATTCTAATTTATTCTACCGGCAGATCAAAGATCAATCATGAATACGGCTTAAAATAACAGATCAGTCGTAATGAAGATATTTTTGTTTCATTACATGAATCGAATAGAATGGAAATGATGACTCCGTATCTGATCAATTTTACTTTAACTTTTAAAAAAGAGTCCAAACTTCAGTCTAATATATAAGTGATCAAAAGAAACCTACAAAATCAAAGGAAGTCAACAATTCAGTCCTTCAGTCTCTCTTGGAAATTCCATAATTACACTTTTATATAGGTGGAAACGCTATCCATTATAAAAACCCGACTTACTCGTTAAAGATCATATGAAAATTGAACAAGCCCCTATAAGTAAGATCTGTTTGTATGACATTGTGTTGAAAATTTTATATCATATTGTAAAATTGTCACTCTTATTTTATTATATTATTACCATTTAGATAATGAGATTGTCACAATGATTTTGGTGTTATTATTGGATTTATTTATAAACCTATTATTTTAACATTTATGTTAAATTTTAAATTTTGAACATGATATCAAAACCACGACTCATTAATTCTTGCACAACACTTTATTCATTGTATGTTGACTATGTTAAAAACCAAATTGACGTGACGTTCTCATAAAATATAACAACTTTATTGATAAACGTGAAATATTATTATTGTTTATAAAAATTAAAAATCTGAACCGTATCATCTTAATATTTTATCCTCTTGATACTTATCCCTTTATTGCGATTTGTGCTGATTCCTCCAGTTTCCAAAGCACCACAGGTAAACATCCAAGCTGATTCCATGCAACTTGCTTCTTAAAATTTATATAAATAGCAAGACATGAAGATCCATGCAAATAATAAGCTCTCCTTCACCATCTCCACAACAACAATACCCTTTTCCTAGATTGGAAATTACCCTTTATTAGTAATGAACCTTGGCAAAGGTAAAGCCCCGGAATCCATTCATGGTTCCTCTGATAGTGAGATGCTTGAAAATGAGACACCATTATCATCAAGGGACCATAATTCCTTGGAATTAATGGGGGCTGGCCCAAGTAGCCCTTTGCCTAGAATGAGCAGCTTCCAATATATCTTTGATGGTCTACCGGACTTGCATCAGCAAATTCTAGGCGCCGGAAGTAGTAGCTTTGATCAGCCTCCTCCTCCTCCGGCCTCCGGTGAACTCACGAAGGGAGAACAAAGTCATCAAAGTAGACAAACCTTCGGTGAGAAAGCTCTTCGAAGGTGTCTTAGTGAAGTAAGTAAACAAAATTTCCGATAGATCATACGCAAGCAGGTTAATGAAGCTTCTTGTCGAAAGTTCAACTTGTTAGGATTTGTACCAAATGTGTTAAAACTCTTTTTTTCGTTGGACTGTATTTTTCATATCTTGATCGTGTTGGCTTCATATATTTTTCTCAAACTTGTATATATAATCATAATATTATATACATTCTTAAGAAGTTTCAAAATTGAGAAAAATACTATGCATTACATTAAAGAAGACAATTAAATCAATTGTCCCACCTAACTTGAATTTGGATTAATTGGTACTGTGATCCGATTACCAGATATTTTAGAAAAAAATGATTAAATACGATAGGACGATAGTTTTTATTTAAAACAATTAATATATGTGACCGAATTTGGATTGAGCCAGAAAAGGATAATTGAACTTGCACATATGCTTTCATGGAGTAACAAATTCTGTGGGCCAAGTTTTGGCCTAATCTTGTATAAATACTCCGGCATTGCTTAATATAAGTTTAACTATCAAAAGAAATAGATTAAATTGGTTTAATCAATTTCCTAAGAGGCGGAGATATAAAAGAGAATATTTGGGAATATACTAGGGAGGGATCATGATCCTATTCGTCTTGCATATAATTTTTTTTTAAAATTAAGAAAAAAGCTCAGGTGTCATTATATTTCTGGAATCAATGTGGCAGGAAATTGTTGATGAGGTATCGGGTCGGAAGAGGAGAAGGCAACATGATGATGATGATCATCATCCGTCCCAAAAAAGAACACGTTCAGCCGAAATTCATAACAAGTGCGAAAAGGTTAACCATTTCTCCAAAATATAGTGATCCTTAAAAAATATAATTGTGATGCAAATCTGTTACATAAGCAAATTTCTTTCATTCGTTCCTTCTAGTGTATATATATATATAATTTGCTATTTCATTAGTATTTGCAGGCACTGATCTTAAGATATTTATGGGTCCTTTATTAAATTTGGTCTTATTTAGTGTATTTAATTTGCGGGTTTTTTAATTGGACAGAAGCGGCGAGAACGGCTCAGAGAGAGAGTGAACACTCTCAAAGAACTGATTCCCCAGTGTGACAAGGTATCTTTTTTTGTCCTTTGATCTTTTTTTCCGATAAGTTTTTGTCGTTTTCACTTAAAATTTTGCTTCTTTCCTTTATGAGCTAATTGTACTGTATGGATAGATAAAAGGTTATTCATAAAAAAAGAAGAAGATAAAAGGTTGGATATCATTATTCATAAAAATATGTATAAATGTCGGTGGCGATCAGCTAAACAATGAATGTAAAAAAATTCCCATACACAATGTGAGTAATGTTAGGGTTGTCAATTAACTAGCAAAACTTTCAGATTACCAAAAAAAAAAATCCTAAACTTAAAAGTGAGGTAGTGAAAAAGTGAACTATATAAAATCGATTATAACTTGAAGAAAATCTTAGAATATAAATCAATTATAAGTTGAAGAATTATATCGTGTTGTGATAGCCATAAAAAATTTCAGCAGGACAGAGCTTCGGTGCTGGAAGATGCCATAGAGTACCTTAAAGCCTTGAAGCTTCAAGTACAAGTAATAACTCCATTACTCTTCCTATATCTTTAACTTCCATTTAATTGGGTAGTTAGTTATACTGCAATTTTGCAGCATTTCTGAAGACACCTCAGTGCTGCACTATAATGCATTGGATCAATTGCACTTGATCTAGCTTTTATAAACATAACTCCTGTTGTACATATTGACAGGTGTGGTCCGCGGCAAGAGCCGGGTTGTTTCAAGCACAATATGCACCCCCTGCAGGAATTTCAAGCTCACAAGTTGCGTTTCCTACTTTTGTACCCGTGCGGCCGACAGCTCAAGCGATCCCAATGGCCGGTCTCTGTCGTACTACAGCTTTTCCGGTGATGCCATTTGCCCCTGCATATTGTTATCCTTCGTTACCCGCGGCAACTACCGGAGGGTGGCATCTGAATCCTGCAGACTTCCCTGCTGCTGCAAATTTCCAAGCACCATACTTCCCTTCAGAACCTATTTCAGCAGCCCCAATAGCCGCATTGCCTTTGCTGACAACATCGGATGCCTCTTCCAGTGTCTCTACCATATTCAACTACTCGTTGAACCGAGGAGAGTCGAGCTCTCGGACCACTGTAAACAGCCGCAACGATTCCCAACAAGTGATCTCCTCAAGTCAGGTCCACATTCATCCTACCATCCTCAAGCCCCGCACAATTGACAATCTTTTACTTTCCAATCTTAACGAATTCCGACTGTCAAGATACTTGTCGTGTTGAATATTGCAGGATCAAACAGGAGTTCCTCAAACGCAAGCACTGCAATTTGCGTGGTCTCGTTAAACGAAGCGTAGTGCTTTAGCTCTAATGTTCATATCCCCTTTAGTCCCAATTCACCTGTACGGGGTTGAACGACCACTGCTAAATCCCAATTCACCTGTACCAGTCTCTCTTTTTTTTTTCCGGCAAGTAGATGTTTCTTCCAGGTTTGAACTCTGCCCCCAGAAAACAAACCCATATTTCCGTATGTTCTTTTACTACTACTCGAGTCAGGCCTCAAACGCTCAGGTATAGAGCTAACAACGGGATCCCTACACAGTAACAGGCTAGGATAAGAGCTATGTCTAAGCCTGCAAAACAAACTTGTAGCCACAACATTGTCAGCAGCAGTAGAACACACCAGCAACCAACGCGAACGGGGAGGACAACATCCCGAAACTGTCATGGACCACGACGAGAAACGAAAGCAGTCGAGAGAACAGATCATGATGATGAAAGTGTATGGACAATCTGCTAAACCTATGAATAGAATACCACGTCAAAGAAAGCAGGTATGATCCAGTTACATTCATATAGGCAAAGACTGTTCTGCAAAGTTTTACATGACTATAAATAAAATTACATATAACCTACACAAGAGCACATTTTACCAGGTCATAAAACATCTCAACCATTTTTGATTGCCATCTAGCTGTTTATGCTTCAATCCGCACACTCAGACTCAGGGCTTGTGATTGGCACCAACCGGCTTTTGTCCCGGCGGGTAATCAGAAGCGGTCATGTCAACACCTTCAGCTTCAGCTTCACTACGGTGCTTCTGCCAGCCACCGGTGTCGGCCCTCGAGTGAGCCCAATAGTAAAGGATGGAACATAGCAGCGACAACAACGTGAGAGCAGCTCCTGCAGCAAACACGCCTCTCCGGAGAGTGGAGCACGAAAGATGGTCCATGTTAAAGTATCCTCTGTACTTGGTGTGATATGCATTCCGTCCTGATCCAGCTAAGAGGCATGCTTCAGCTCCCAAAAACATCACCCTGCACCAATACACCCCAACAACCATTAACCAAAACGAAGAAAAATCACAGAATGGACTTTCTTTCTACCTAATTCCCAACACTTGGTCCCACCCTAACCACACACAACGGCCAAGAGTGTAATTTATTATTATCACAAATTAATTAGCCAAAAGTTATTAAAAAAAAAAGAAAATACCAGGAGAAGACGAAGGAGGTGATGGCGAGGGTGTAGGAGGTGGTCCCGGAGACGAGGCCCTTCCCGAAGCAGAGGCAGCGTGTGGCTGCGTTCATCACCACCTGGCTCAGCAGAAGCAGCCCAAAAGCCGACAGTCCGTACACCGCCGACGCGTCCGTCGTGTACACGCAGTAGGTCCTCTCGTCGTACTTGTCCGGCACCACCTTCGCCTTTTTTTATTAATTTCCCAAAACCAGACCAGACCAGACCAGACAAAAAAAAGGCAAATTAATAAAACAAAACGAAGAGAGAGAGAGAGAGAGTCAGAGGGGGAGGTTAGGGAGGGGTACGGTGCTACGGCGTCGTTCGGCGCCGACGGCGAGGACGAAGGCGATGAGGTGGAGTGAAGTGATGGCGGCTATCACCGGCACCGACACAGCCATATCTCTTTTGCTTCTTTGTTTGTTTCCTTCTTTTTGGCTTTTAGGGTAATAATGTCAATAAGTTGTGTTTTGAGGAAGTGGAATTTCGCGGGCTCACTTTACTACTACTTTTGCTTTTTTCTGCTCCTAATCAGTTTCTTTCTCTGACTTGTGTCTTAATACCGCCGATTTCGGTCCTGTCCTTTCCCATACTTTGTTTTGTTTAATTACTTTTTTTTTATAGGATTTGTGAGTATGCGATTAATTAAATTGCAATGAAGCGTATAATAATAGCAACAACTTGATTTTTTTTTAAATAAAGTAATAGCGACAACATGATTGCACCGAGTATTTAAAGTATTTAAACACGAAAAGGTACAACCAGCTGGCCTATTTTGAGGCGGGCCCCAGCTTTCACCAAGTATGCGCTTGTCGAAAAGTTGCTGGGGCTTCTCCTTTTTGGCAATGGATAAGGCCCACCCCTCCTTTCTACTGGTGGGCCTTTTCATCTCTATTTATCTATGGGCTGAGCCCAAAACGACCAACGAGTCCATGGCCAATGCAACGACCCCAAGATACTGGTTAATGAGGAATTTTTGTTTGTGCCAACAAACACTTAGATCAATAAATATAATTATTATTAACTATTAAAAAAATTACAGTATTACATATTTGTTGAGAAAAATTTAAAACCTTTCAAATACCCCATCTGTCTCAAACTTGAATGACCAGTTCAGTGGTCGTCCAAAGTGGATAAAAAAAATTGGTGCAAAGACTAAAAAGACTTCAACTACGCTATAAAAGGACTCTTCTGATCAATAAGTCGATCTTTTTTATAAGAAAAGGTTCCATTAAAGGATGCAGGTAAACCTCTACAGGATAACATTCCTATATAATTCCTCACAAAAGAGTAACAAGTCGCCAAAGAACATGTAGCCTAGCGGCACAAGATGTTGTAAATTTCAAGGAGTTCCAATGTTCAAGCCTTGGTGTGGTGTAAAAACCCAACGTACAAGTTACACATACTATTTAACCAGCACGAATTTCATATAAAAACAAGGCATCTGACTTATTTCCCAGAAAGGCGCCTTATACGAAGAGGAACCAATAAACAAGAGTCCACAGAATAGACACTATATAGTAAGGCACCACATAGTAAGGCATGTGTGGAGCATGTAAAAAATGGCTGATAAGTGAAAACTCTAATGCAGAATCCTACAAAAAGGTCACCTAACACGATATACAACCCGATCATCAGATGCACAGGAACCACATGTGCAATGTCGTCTCTTATCTCCCAATGGAGTATGCAGAGAATGATATGTCAAAAATCAAGCATCAAGGTCTTTTAGCGTTGGCCCTGTGGGTATTCTGTAAATTGGATACCTAGAAGAAAATGAAAGTCAAGTTCCATATCTTACTAAAATAAAAAAGTTCCATAATAGTAAGGCATAGTTCAACGAAATTGAACACTTTAAATGATGAGTACCAGGCCACTGAAATCCAACTTGAAGGAAGTAAGTCACAACTTCTAAGAGTTTTCAATGCAGAAATTCGAGAAGCAAGATCAGTTATCTGCAACAAATAAAATTGTCAATAAAAAAACAAGGTAGAAACATTAGGCGAGTATAATGCAAGCACATCATTGATGTGATTCTTTCCATATAAAAACAATCAAAGATACGGGTTCACGGCATTATCAGCTAGAGTCTGCACCTTATCAGCTAATTGTTCACGGCTGTAGGGGGTCATACTCGAGATATTCAAAAAAGAGCCTCCTCTTGGAAGTTATTGATTCCCCTTCATCACTAGAGAATTCCTCATGACTGGAAACATGCTCTCCTCTCAACGACAATCTACTGACTCTAAGCCGAAGTTCATTCGCTATATGATGGTGATTCCATAGCTGCCCAGACCGCTTTGGACCTCCTTGTTCGTAGTCACTGCTACCGTCGCTACTCAAGTCCCTAAAGTCACTATCACTGTCTTCACCTGGCCACCGCAAAATTTTTCGATATTAATTCGAATTCGATTATAATTCGATTCGAATTTGAAAATTCATAATTCGTATTCGATTCGTCTTTTGAAGAATCGAATATGATTTAATGTTTTGATGAATTCAATTTCGAATAAATTCGATTCGAATTCGTCCAAATTCGATTCGAATTCGTCCAAATTCGAATAAATTCGATTCAAATTCGTCCAAATTCCAACCGTGGTCAGGTCTAACTGCACCCTCGTACCTAACATTCCTGCCCTCAATCGGAGATGAGAGCCTCGACGCGGCGTTGTTTCGATAGAAGTAGGATATGAGAAAAACAGCAGATAAAACCCTAATGTGGAGGGAGTTTCGTGGATCTAAAGCGGACGAAGGGCAAAATGGTAATATATATTATAGGGAGAGGAGGGTGGATGGGAAGATGGAAATAGTGAGCAGGAATAAGAAAATGAGGGGGAGGAGGAGGTGGAGGTAGAGGTTAGAGGTAGAGGTGAAGGGGAAAATGGTATTATAATAATGATTATTAATGAAGAAAGTAAGTTAAAAAATCAAAATCAACTTTAATTTATTTAATCCCATCGTAATAAACAGGACATTTATTTAACCCCACGTTCTACCGACCACTCACGGAAACTATTAACTCTTTTTTTCCCATTATCTCAAATATCAAATATGATAAAGAAATGGAGCAGTTGAGCAAATGCCAGTGACATTTTAATGACGGGCAAGTAAGTTTTGTTAGAGGATTAATTTTAGGTGTTTCATTTTAGTTGAATCTATCATTGTATTACCATTTGTTTAGGCGATGACATCTATTTCAGATATTCATGGTGTAACCATTTCTTCATTGTTTTTAAAAACGATCCGAAGTCCGACCCGAATTTTGGACCAACCTTTAGGTTAACCGATCCGACCAATTAAACTGCCGGTCAGACCTGATCTTTTTATTAAAAAAATAAAAAATAAAATTATATATGTATAATCTTTATGTAATCACATTTACACCTCCAAAAATTATCAAATACATGCACAAATGAATTGAATACATGTGCCGGCGAAGGTTTTTAAATTCTAGGGTTGGAAGTTAGAACGAAAATGACAAAATTCGGTAAGTTGGGGTTCGATTATTCACTTTTTTGGGACAAAACCTAACAAACCAGAATTTTGGGTCACATTTCTGGTCCAACCGTATGGTCAGACCAAAAAAGTCCGGTTCGTTAGGGTGGCGTCTTGACTTGGTTTTTTGAAACATTAAACCATATGATTCACGGTTCGACAGGTCGAACCGTTGGTCGAACCGTATCTTAAAAACAATGCATTTCTTTTGAAATAATACAAATTTTATCTTTTCAAATAAACATAATCATAAAATTATGAAGTTATATGATTTAAATTGAAAATGAAGAAAGTTTTTTTTTTTGGAGAAGGAAAACCGAAAATGAAGAAGGGCTGACAGCCGTATGGTGGATTTTCTATTTTTTTTTAGCAGAGCTGTACGGTGGATTTTAATTGTAGAGGAGGATGCCGTCTCTTCCTTAATCCTTATCCACTCAGCTTGTCCATAGATGATTTAGTCTAGTTGGTTTTGGTTCCACTTCATAAATTAACTTATATGAAGTACTTCATGTCCACTGGATTAGACTAAATCGACGATTTAGTCTCTATTTTCAAAAAATATTTTTCCATCATTCGTCTTTGCGTTTATTTTATTCTCGGGTCTCTGGCAGATGTCAGAAATTTTTTTTCCATTTTTATCATTAAAATGATAAAAATACCCTTTAAAAAAACAAAAAAGATCTTCTTCTTCCTCCCTCTCCTCCCAAGCCCATCTCCGGCGAAAAAAAAATACAAAATCTCAGGTCATTGGATTTTGGCGAAAAAAAATCCAAAATCTCCGGCAATACTTGTGTCATGAAAGATGATGTGGCAATGAATTTTAAGATAATTTTTATTTTAAAAATAAATTAAAGATTAAATGGCATTTTTAATATGATAAAAAAATCACATAAGCTGATGATGTATCACAAGACTAGAAAAATACTTTCAGGGTATTTTTTGACCTATTTAGAAAAGTACGGGAGTTATATGAACCACTTTCAAGTACAGAGACTTATGTGAATCTTTTGAGCAAGTACAGAGACTTATTTGATCTTTATTCCTATTAAATATTTATATTTTGTTTTGTAAAAAACAAGGGGTGCAAATACGAAGACTCTCCAGGAGTTCATCCCTATTATAGTACTATTCTCGTACAAGCGAATTTAATTTCAGAATTTTGATAAGATCATGTGTATTAATGTTGGTATGAATGCACCCAAAATAAATATTGGTTACATTTTTTTATTGCTATTTAAAAGTCATATGTGATTCGAACTTGATTTATAGTATTTCACTATTAAAAGTGACTATTAAATTTAATTTAAAGATGACACGTGGCATGATAAAAAATTAAGCAAAATTCACGATATTTTTTCTACATTATTTTTCTGCCCCCTTTTGTGTAATTTAATATTTTTTTTAAAAAATAGAGATGAAAAACGAATATAAACACACCCACTATATATTTTTGAACCTGTGATATTTGATCTCTGGTTTTTTAATCATGGCATTCTGGTTTGATTATTGGTTTAGTAATTTTTCGATCGCCTATCCTTTCACCTTGTCACTTTGTTGACTTCGATTTCTTGCATTCCAAGTAATCGTCCATGTCTTGGATGCTTTCCATACAGTAAAATAATTAATAAACTAATGAAGGCAGATGAAGCGCATGCGTCATTCCCCGGGAGCACAAAGGAATCCAAATTTTTGGGATAAATTACTCATAAATCTTTCGGATTTGTTTAAATATAAACTTAAAAATTCTTCGTATTTGTAAAATACATGCCAACATTTTTCGTGTTTGATTTTTAGAGGACAAGGCTCCACTTAGGTCCGAAAATTAATGCTGATAGCAATCTCAGACTGGTATTAAATTTTAAATTAATGCTTTTCATTTGCTCGTACCTGCTCAGGTACGATTTTCCCGGGTTGGATTCAGTGGGGACAAAACTTATCCCCATTGAAATAGATCAAGGTTTTGGACTTCCACACACGATTTTTGATGATTGTCAGATCTGTAGACACGATTTTTAATGAAATCTGATGGTTCAAATGAAATTCCCTTTGTAGGAACAACTTTTATGTTGTCCCCACTCAATCCAAAACCGATTTCCCCGGTATAAGGCGGACGAATTTATTTTCTTTCAAGGCGGACTAATTTAATTTCATGTAAAATTTTATTTTTAAAAAACAATCTCAGATAACTGAACTTTTGATTTCCCCATAAAAATTTCAGAAACTAGGCGGACCACCACGGCAATAAAATAAATTTGGCCAGACAATATTTGTCGGATTGGTAATATCATTTTGATATCGACCATTAAGGGCTTTGGATTGGGTACGAAGTGAAGGAATTGATTCCGAACGGTTTGGAGTGAAAGGGGACCGCAGCGGCAAGCGCAAGTATGTGATAATGGCAAGCGTAGTTATGTGATAATGACAAGTACAGTTATGTGATAATGACATTTGTTTTTGTGAAAACGGCAAGTCCCCGTTGATGATAATGGCACGCATAGTTTTTTTCATTTTGGTCTCCGTATTTTAGCATTTTTGCAAAAAGGTCACAATGACATGTGCAGTTATGTGATACTGGCATGTGCAGTTATGTGATACTGGCATGCGCAGTTATGTGATAATGGCATTTGTATCCGGCCTGTGTTTATGCGTGACTTTTTTTATTTTGGTCCCCATATTTTAGCGCGTTTGCAAAAAAGTCCCCGCATGTCTTCATTCCAAACGGTTCGGAATAGTGGTGTTTATGCGTGACTTTTTTTATTTTGGTCCCCATATTTTAGCGCGTTTGCAAAAAAGTCCCCGCATGTCTTCATTCCAAACGGTTCGGAATAGTGGCATTCCGTACCCAATCCATACCCTTAATTAAGTACCTAGATTGGTTTTAACTTAATAAAAAGTATTAGATTCAATTTCTGGAAAATTGCCTCAATTTGATGATTTATTAGACACAAATTTAGATAATTCTCCAAAGCGTGTATCTGAATAATAAGTAGTTTTGGCAAAAAATATATTACTACTAATTTGCAAAACTATTATTTTAATTAATTTAAATTCAAACCATACTCATTCATAAAGTTGACAGACTTCCTTTTATCTAATTTTAATTTAGCACAATTGGTCCGGAGATATTTGGACGCCTAAAAATCACAAACATAGGTACTTGTAGCATTTCTCTACGCAACTCTTTTTGTCTTAGTTTCTTTGAAGCGAAAGGGCCATTAGACTTTTTAGTAATAACTAGCTGAGAATTCCTTTTTCGTGAAGTATATCCGAAACAGCAGTCGATTTCTACTTTTCTTTGTCGAACTCACTATCTTAAAATTAAAATTTTTATTATGGTCTACGTGTTGGCATATTGCGACTAATAAAATTTTGGCAAATAGAATAGTGAGCCTTATATTGTGTCACCAAGTTTCTGATTAATTATGGGAAGAGTCAAATATATTAAATATGTCAACCATGTAAAATTATGGTTGATTAAAGGAGGGAATAATGTATAGATGGCACTAACTATAGAACTAATGCTGAAATAATTAAACTAAAATAATATCTTGTCACTCATATCTATACAGAAAATATGGCATAGGATAACTCGAGTTCTTTCAAGGTCCGACTCAAAAGCGCCTTATTTTATAGGGAAAAGTACAGATAAATACTCTATAGTTTTACAGATTATCACTTGAGTACCATGTAGTTTTTGAACCGTAAAAAAGGTCCAACTTATTTCAATATTTGTCACAGACCGGTGTTGAGCTCCGGCCCGATTTTTTTTGGGAACGGCGTCATTTTATGGCCGACGTGGGCTGCCGCGTGGCTTAGACTAGGATTACTCAATGCTGACGTGGCGGTAGATAAATTACTAAATTAGTACCAAATTTAAAAAAATCGTGAAAAAAATCAATTTAAAAATTGATGCCGGGCGAATCGAACCAAATTTAGGATTACTCGACCTCTTCATCTTCAATTTCCCCTTCATCCTTCTCCCACTCATTGCCGTCCCACTGAGAGTTCAATGTTGGGGCGTCAAGTGCAACGACATCAGAGGAGCCGCTAGGGTTCGAGGAGGTCCAGGAGCGAAGGGTTTCAACACGATCGAAGGGTTCAATTTGATTTTGATTTCTGAGTTGCATCAGTCGAAGGAAAACAAGTGGGTTCATTTCTGGGTTCGTTTTGATTTTGATTTCTGAGGTCCTTACTAGAGAAGATGAGTTTCAATACCTTTTTTTTCCTTTAAAAAAAGGTTTTGATTTTGTGAATATCTGGAGAAGATGAGTCAGGAGAAAGAAGGAAGCACGTCTTATAATTTCATTTCATTATATAAATTTTATGCTGCGTCTGATCAACAACTCTCTTGTTGTAGCCTAGTTGGTGATGATTTCAGACTTCCAACCACAAGACCCGGGTTCGATTTTTCCGGCAGTAGATTTTTAAATTGATTTTTGGTATTTGCACAATTTTTTTAAATTTGATAATTTACCCATCGCCACGTCATCAATGAGTAATCCTAGTCCATGTCGGCCATAAAACGACGCCGTTCGGTCAAAAAAAATTGGACCGGTGCTCGGGACTAGACCGTGAGAAAATAGGCGAATAAGTTGGACTTTTTTTACGGTTCAAAAACATAGGGCACCCAAGTGATAATTGGTGAAACTATATAGTACTTATGTGTACTTTTCCCTATTTTATATTCCAAATTTGACTCGCATCGCGTATCCTACTACCTTATAACTAGACTTGTACCAGCCAAACAAACAGATCCATAAAATCTGGAATCCTTTTAAAGCTCTAATTCAATGGAGATTGGGCCAAAGCAGAAGAACAAGAAGGGCCTCAGGGTGGTGCTATTCCCACTACCATTACAAGGCCACATAAACCCAATGTTCCAACTAGCCAACATCCTCCATTCCAATGGTTTCTCCATCTCGATCGTCCACACCACCTACAACTTCCCGGACACCTCCATGTACCCTCTCTTCACCTTCCACGAGATCCCCGACCGCCTGTCGGAGTCCGAAAGAGGGTCGAAAGATCAGGACATTATGACCTTTCTCTGGAAGCTGAACACCAACTGCGTGGAGCCCCTGAGGGGGTGTTTGGCCTCGTTGTCGAAGACGAGTTGCGAGGAGGAGGCGGCGGTTTCTTGTTTGATCTCTGATGCTATGTGGTGGTTCTCACAAGGTGTGGCTGATGGGTTAGGGCTACCAAGGTTGGTGTTGAGAACGAGTAGCGTCTGTTCTTTTCTTGTCTACGCTGCCTTCCCTTTTCTTAAGGACAAGGGTTATCTCCCTACTCCAGGTACGTTAACTCAACTCCTCTTTTCTTCCCTTTTTTTTTTCTTCTTCTTTTGAAAAGTAAATTGGACCCGTCAATTTCTCGCACGCCTTAATTAATTAGCTCCCTCCTAATCAGATTTGGAACAGGCGGAGACACCAATCGAAGAGCTTCCACCATTGAGAGTCAAAGATATCCCCTCAATCAAGACAATTAACCCGGACGTCTTTTATAGATCAACATGTCAAATGGTGATTCAAATGAAGACTTGCTCCGGGATCATTTGGAACTCTATTGAAGAGCTTGAACAGTCCCAACTCACGAAACTAGGCAATGACTTCCCGGTTCCAATGTTTCTAATAGGCCCATTTCACAGGTACATCCTATTCCTATCACGCCCTAATCTTTCGCAATATGTGTTTCAACTTACGAGCAGCAACGGAGTTTGAAATTTTGGTTAACAGAGTTCGATCAAATTTTTTAAAAGTTGGAGCGTTCAAAATTAAAGAATAATGTTTTTGGTGTAAAAGAACAGGTACATCCCATCATCCTTCAGTAGCTTACTAGATCAAGACAGGAGTTGCCTCTCTTGGCTAGACACCAAACCTCCAAATTCTGTCCTCTATGTGAGCTTTGGGAGTATTGCATCCATCACAGGATCAGAGTTTTTGGAGTTAGCTTGGGGGCTGGCTAATAGCAACCAGCCTTTCATATGGGTCATCCGACCCGGCTTGGTAATGGGCCTGGACAGGCCTGATCTGCTTCCCGACGGGTTCGAGGAGTCGGTCCGTGGGCGAGGGTGCATAGTCCAATGGGCCCCTCAACAGGAAGTCCTGGCCCATCAAGCCACGGGTGGGTTCTGGACCCACAATGGATGGAACTCAACTCTGGAGAGCATATGTGAAGGGGTCCCAATGATATGTATGCCTAACTTAGGGGACCAGTTGGTAAATTCCCGGTACGTTAGCGATGTTTGGAAAGTTGGGATTCATTTGGAGGGTGAATTGGAAAGAGGGAAGATAGAGAGAGCAGTGAGGAAACTAATGGAGGAGGAAGAGGGGAAGCAGTTGAGGGAGAGTGTGAACCATTTGAAGGAGAAATTGGACACCTCTCTAAAGCTCGGAGGATCTTCGTTCAAAAATATTGAAAATTTGACGAATTATCTTTCATATTTTAAATAGTAGGATATTGATTTTCGGTTCGTTAATTTGTTGCTTCCGATTCTCGTAATTTGTATTTATTATTATTATTATGCGTTCCTTCGTTTGATGAACTATGATGTTTATAATCTAGATTAGCAACAACACTTAGAGCATGTGAGTTATTCTAGTTTTTAAAAAAATTCGAGTTTGAAATATCAGAGATATAAGAGTATTAAATATTTATATTTTTGTTTGAGAAAACAAAGGGTACAAATACGAAGACTTTCTAAGAGGTCATCCCTATTTTAGTGCCATTCTTGTACAAACGCATTTAATTTCGAATTTCTGATAAGATCATGTGTATTAATGTTGGTATGAAGGCACCCAAAATAAATATTTGTTAATTTTTTTATTGCTATTTAAAAGTCATATGTGGTTCGAACATCATTTATAGTATTTCACTATTAAAGGTAACTATTAAATTTAATCAAAAGATGACACGTGGCATGATAAAAAATTAAGCAAAATTTCCGATTTTTTAACATTATTTTTCTGCCCCCTTTTGTGTAATTCAATATATATTTTATTTAAAACAGAGATGAAAAAACGAATATAAACACACCCACTATATATTTTTTAAAATGTGGTATTTAATCTCTGATTTTTTAATCTATGGTATTTTGATTTAATAGTTAATTTTCGTAACTTTTCGATCGTCCATCTCATCTACGTTTGTCATTTTATTGATTTCGATTAGATTTTCGTTCTCCGTTTAGTGTTTTTCGTTCATTTTCTATGTATTTTATATTTTTACTTTATAACCGATTACTTTAATATTAAACATTACGCTATCCTTCTGAAAAAATTAAAGCATAAAAAGGTGTTACTTATAAAAAAAAAAGCATAAAGGTGTGAAGGCTTCATTTCTTGGATGCTTTCCATACAGTAGAATAATTAATAAACTAATGAAGGCAGATGACATCAACGCATGCGTCATCCCCCGGGAGCACAAAGGACACCACTTTTTTTTTTGAGGGGACAGGGGCTCCACTTAGGTGCGAAATTTAATGCTGACAGCAATCTCAGACAGGTATTAAATTTTAAATTAATGCTTTTTTTAGGAATTATTAATGCTTTCCATTTGCTCAGATAAATAGATAATTCTGCATAATGTGTATCGAATAATAAGTAGCAAAAATATATTAATACAAGTTCACAAAACTATTATTCTAATTAATTAAAATTCAAAACAGACTCATTAATAAAATTGACAAAATTCCATTTATCTAATTTTTATTTAGCACAATTGGTCCGGTGATATTTGGACGCCTAAAAATTACAAACATAGGTACGTGTAGCATTTCGCTACGCAACTTTTTTTGTCTTAGTTTCTCTAAAGCGAAAGGGCCATGCGACTTTTTAGTAATAACTAGCCGAGAATTAGCATTTCCCGGTGTATGGCCGGGAATGATACATATCAAGACGGGTCACCTGACTTTATTGATGTGCTTTTTTTTTCGGATTTTTTTTAATGAGTTTCATCGTCAGAAAATTTTACTGAATTTGATGGTTGCAATCTCAAAAGAAGGATTCTATTTCTGAGACTGATAAAGTACATTTGACCCTCTAGATAAGAAGACTGTTTATGTTTATGAGTTGCTCGTCATTTGTTTTGTATTTAATTATTTTATTTGTATTTATATAAAGACGTGAACCTACCTTTTCTACAAAAAAAACTAGCCGAATTCCTTTTTCTTCAAATATATCCGAAATAGAAGTCGATTTCTACTTTACTTTGTCGAACTCACTATCTTAAAACCAAAATTTTTATTATGGTCTACGAGTTGGCATGTTGTGACTAACAAAAATGTGGCAAATAGATTAGTGAGTCTTATATTGTGTCACCAAATTACTGATAAATTATGGGAAAACTCAAATATATTAAATATGTCAACCATGTAAAATTATGGTTGATTAAAGGAGGAGGGAATAATGCATAGATGGCACTAACTATAGAAATGCATATGGGATTTTTTTGGGAGGAGGATATTTTAAAAATTATTTTTTTAATCAAAGAAGCTGCTCACGATAACTAAGCCAGTTTTGGCCTTTTGATCCTCCTTAATTGATGTTTGTTTGTTTTGGTTTGTCCCTCGTGTGATGTATTTTCGGGTCTTTTTATTCAACCTTGGGGCCTTTTAGCGTGACTTTATTGGAGACACTTTTGTGTCGGTTCCAGATAGCATCTATCATTGTTGTGCGTGTTGATAGACGTTATCTGGAATCTTGGATGATTTCTGACGAACTTATTTAGTGAAATACAACTCTTTACTTATAAAAAAAAATTGACTATAAAAATGCTGAAATAATTAAACTAAAATAATCTCTTCTCAGTCATATATATATATATAGAGAAAATAATGGCATAGGTTAACTTGGGTCCTTTCAAGGTCCGATCGATTTGACTCGCATCGCGTATCCTACTGCCTTATAACTAGACTTGTACCAGCCAAACAAACAGTTGTATAAAATTTGGAATCCTTTTAAAGCTCTAATTCAATGGAGATTGGGTCAATAGAGTCCCCCATCCTCATGAAGCCGAAGAACAAGAAGGGCCTCAGAGTGGTGCTATTCCCACTGCCATTACAAGGCCACATAAACCCAATGTTCCAACTAGCCAACATCCTCCATTCTAATGGTTTCTCCATCTCGATCGTCCACACCACCTACAACTTCCCGGACACCTCCAAGTACCCTCTCTTCACCTTCCACGAGATCCCCGACGGCCTGTCCGAGTCCGAAAGACGGTCGAAAGATCAGGACATGGTGACCCTTCTCAAGGTGAACACCAACTGCGTGGAGCCCCTGAGGGAGTGTCTGGCCTCGTTGTTGAAGTCGGCCGGCGAGGAGGAGGCGGTTTCTTGTTTGATCTCTGATGCTATTTGGGGGTTCTTACAAGGTGTTGCTGATGAGTTCGGGCTACCGAGGTTGGTGTTGAGGACGAGCAGCGTCTGTTCTTTTCTTGGCTTCGTCGCCTTCCCTTTTTTTAAGGACAAGGGTTATCTTCCTACTACTCCAGGTACGTTAACTGCTCTGACCAGTTTGTAAACTTCTATTAACAAGTTTGCTACAAGCTACTACTTGAGTAACGAGAGACGATCATTTTAACATCGACTATTAGTTCTCACTCAAGTGCTTATCTCTAATCTAGTTTTAAAATAAGTGACAGAATGAGGAAATTAGCGAACTAACCCAGATAGCATATTCGATATCCTGGACAGATTTTTCCTTGCCGAATTTTTACATTTCTTTGAACAATAGATAGAATAACAGTTGATCCGTGTCTTGTTTGTTTCTTTTCTTGATTTTTGGTTGCTTTTAATTGTTAATAAACTTGTCCAAAAGCGTCCTTTCCGATATTTGTGGAACAAAGACATCCAAATCTCCTTCCACCAACGGATCTTTATTTAACGGCTCTCCTGCGTTCTTTTTGCCTTATCTTTTTGCTCGTCATTTACTTTGTCTTTTTTTTTCTTTGCTTGTCATTTCTTTGTCTGAACATGAGATTTCCAAGAGATAAAAGAACAAGAACGAAGTAGGTAAAAGAAGAGAACGAGAAGCCTACCATCCATTTTCCAATATAATTAGTCCATTGGAGTTAAATAGAAGAGATAAACTGAAATTAATGTTGATTAATGAATTACCTCCGTCTTTATCAGATTTGAAACAGGCGGAAACACCAATCGAAGAGCTTCCACCACTTAGAGTCAAAGATATCCCCTCAATCATGACAAGCAACCCGGACATTTTCTATGAATTAATTTGTCAAATGGTGAATCAAATGAAAACTTGTTCTGGGATTATTTGGAATTCTTTTGAAGAGCTCGAACAATCTCAACTCTCCAAATTAGGCAATGACTTCCCGGTTCCAATGTTTCTAATAGGCCCATTTCACAGGTACGGTTCCATCACACCCTATTCTTCGCAAAATAGGTTACAACTTATTGCTCGCGCCGGAGTTAGAAAATTCGGTTAACAGAGTTTGATCTAATTGAAATGTTTAATAAAATTTTACTTGTTTAAAAACACAGGTACATCCCATCATCTTCCAGTAGCTTACTGGCTCAAGACAGGAGTTGCCTCTCCTGGCTAGACACCCAGTCACCAAATTCTGTCCTCTATGTGAGCTTTGGGAGTATTGCATCCATTACAAGATCAGAGTTCTTGGAGTTAGCTTGGGGCCTGGCCAATAGCAACCAGCCTTTCATATGGGTCATCCGGCCCGGCTTGGTAGTGGGCCTGGATAGGCCTGATCTGCTGCCTGACGGGTTCGAGGAGACGATACGTGGACGAGGCTGCATAGTCCAATGGGCCCCTCAACAGGAGGTCCTGGCCCACGAAGCCACTGGTGGGTTCTGGACCCACAATGGATGGAACTCAACTCTAGAGAGCATATGTGAAGGGGTCCCAATGATATGTATGCCTAATTTCGGTGACCAGTTGGTAAATTCCCGGTACGTTAGTTTTGTTTGGAGAGTTGGGATTCATCTGGAAGGTGAATTGGAGAGGGGGAAGATAGAGGGAGCGATCAGGAGGCTAATGGAGGAGGAAGAGGGGAAGCAATTGAGAGAGTGTGTGAACCATTTGAAGGAGAAATTGGACATCTCTCTAAAGCCCGGAGGATCTTCGTTCAAAAATCTTGAAAATTTGACGAATTACCTTTCATCTTTTAAATTAGTAGAATATTGATGTCTGGTTTGGTTCATTCTCAAGAATTTGATATTCATACGTTTTCTGGTTTTTGGCTCTAGTTATTATTTCGTAGTATCAATATTTAATCATACTTGAGCATCTTTTTCTCCAACTTTCTGACCTAGCACTGCTCAACATTTTTTGTCGTTTGTAAAATTGTTACTCCTGCTCACGTCAATCCAAGAATATAAAGCCAATTGAAGAGCACATGGCTCAATAAAAGTAATTTCAATTTTCAAGTGAGTTTTCTAATTACTGTTATATTAAATCATTTAAAAAACTTCAAATAAACCTAAAAAGTAGATGGATCTAACTTTCAAAAATACTTTATAAATGTGGAAAATGATTAAATTCATTGACTAATTAAACTAAATAATTTTTTTCGATACTATTTAAAAATTTAATGTGACAAATTTCACTAAATTTATTGATAAACTAATATGATCTATTTTGATCCTCACTATAGAGAAACTGTCACGACCCATTCTGAGGTCGGTGACCGGCGCTAGACTCCATGGTATACAAACGACGAAATGCAGATCTAGCCAACCTCAAACATAACATAATGTTCATTAACATATTTAAAGCAACACAAAGACAAGCTATATAAACATGCCTCTCAAAACATAAGATATACAAAGATGGTATGAGAACCATCACGAAAAGTCTGAACAAGTTCTATGTGATACATGTTCAAATCAAAACATAGTCTAGGATCTAGCCTCTGAAAATCACTACGGAGCGTCTATACAAGAGTACAAAAGATAGCATGATCCGGAGACCTCAAAAGAGTAGCCCTCGAATGAAAGAGATGGACATGCACCACAGATTCGAGAACCCAAGGCAAACTATGATAGCTCAGAACGTGAGATGGATTAGTAAAGGATAAGTGTTTTGAAACACTTAATAAGAAGATAGAACATAACATATTGGTTATGTCTGCTACATATGAGAGACAGAACTTAACCATGTCCAACATTATGTTAGACCACAAGACGCATGCCAACCATATGATCACATACACACAAAAGTTCACATAGTGAACAAACGGTGAGCTATAGACAGATTTAGACGGGCCACTTCCTCTCTGGCGTATGAATTTAATTTCTTTCGAATACTTTATACAAGATGTAAAATTTTATTTTGAAAATTTTATTATTAATACAATCAATCCCCTTATAAAAAAAACCGAACTTTTGATTTCTCCATAAAGTTCTAGCAATCAGCCGGACCACCACCGCAATAAATAAAATTGACCAGACAATGTTTGTCGGGTTTGTAATATCATTTTGATATCGACAATAAAGTACCTAGGTTGGTTTTAACTTAATAAAAAGTATCAGATTTGATTTCGGAAATGCAAAATGTTGCCTCAATTTGATGATTTATTAGGCACAAATTTAGATAATTCCGCATATTGTGTATCCGAATAATAAGTAGTTTGGGGAAAAAAAAATTAATACAAGTTTGCAAAACTATTATTTTAATTAATTTAAATTGAAAACGGACTCATTCATAAAGTTGACAGAAGTGGTCCGGTGATATCTGGACGCCTGAAAATTACAAACATAGGTACGTGTAGCATTTCTCTACGCAACTTTTTTGTCTTAGTTTCTTTGAAGCGAAAGGGCCATGCAACTTTTTAGTAATAACTAGCCGATAATTCCTTTTTCGTGAAATATATCCGAAACAGAAGTTGAGTTCTACTTTTCTTTGTCGAACTCACTAACCAAAATTTTATTATGGCCCACGAATTGGTATGTTGTGACTAATAAAAATCTGGCAAATAGATAAATGAGTCATATATTGTGTCCCCAAATTTCTGATTAATTATGGGAAGAGTCAAATATATTAAATATGTGAACCATATAAAGTTTTTTTAGCGGTAAAATATTATTTCATTAATAATATGCAAACAAGACAAATGTAGTATGTTGGCAAAATGACTTGTAATCCAACAATACAAAATATTGTAAATATCTAAAAAATACAAGATTTAAATTCGGGTATATTGTTATAGTTTAAAATTTACTTAAAAAAGACAAATGTGACAACGGTTATGTGAATTCCAACACTAATCGCCTGTTCTACCCACCTAGTTACCACGGTACTACCGACCTAGAAAATCGGCTCTACCCACCTATAATAACTTCCCTAAGGTTGTAGTCGTCGAACCGACCTCCATAGAAAAAACTGAATAAAAAAAAGTGTACTATCAATAACGTTGCTATAATTTGAAGACCTACGTACGTACTGTCCCTCCCTGATATAACCATCACCCAAATTAAACCAAAAGCATCCCCCTACGCGCACAGCAGATACGAAATGGAGAACAATGCATAGATGACATTAACTATAGAATGACTGCTGAAATACTTGAACTAAAATAATATCTCGTCAGTTATATCTATACAATAATATATCTCAGAAATATGACATTGGTTAACTTCGGTCTGGTGGGATATTAAATGGAGAGCACCTTATATTTTATAATCTGAACTAGGTTCACAGATTACCGTCCATCCGCGTCTCCTTCTGCCTTATAACTAGACTTGAACCAACCAAACAAACAAGATACATAAAATCTGGTATGCTTTTAGATCAACCAGAAGCTCTTAATTCAATGGAGATTGGGCCAATAGAGTCCCCCATCCCCATGAAGCAGAAGAACAAGAAGGGCCTCAGAGTGGTGTTATTCCCACTACCATTACAAGGCCACGTAAACCCAATGTTCCAACTAGCCAACATTCTCCATGCCAATGGTTTCTCCATCTCCATCGTCCACACCAACTACAACTTCCCGGACACCTCCAAGTACCCCCTCTTCACCTTTCACGAGATCTCCGACGGCCTGTCGGAGTCCGAAAGAGGGTCGAAAGATGAGGATATCGTGGCCCTCCTGTGGAAGCTGAACACCAACTGCGTGGAGCCACTGAGGGAGTGTCTGGCCTCGCTGTTGAAGTCACCCGCCGAGGAGGAGGAGGAGGGGGAGGTTGTTTCTTGTTTGATCTCTGATGCCATTTGGGGATTCTTACAAGGTGTGGCTGATGGGTTCGGGCTCCCAAGGTTGGTGTTGAGAACGAGCAGCCTCTCTTCTTTTCTTGGCTTCGCTGCCTTCCCTTTCCTCAAGGAGAAGGGTTATCTTCCTACTACTCCAGGTACGTTTAACTCAACTCCTTTCGAAAGAAATTTGACACTAAAAATCTAGATTGACCACTTCGGGTTTAGGCCCAACTTTTAATTTTAAATTTCTTTTTATTCCCATATAAAATAAAATAAATAAATACAACTTGCTACTTTTTTATTGGTTCACTGGGCTCAGATCGGATTGAGTGGAAACTAAAGAAAATTTGTCCACAGGTGGGGACTACATTTTGGGCCGTCAGATTTGATTATCTTTAAATCTGATGGTCAATAATCTATCAGGTGATATTGGTTTGCATGTGAAGTGATATTGATTTGCAAGACGCTAGTTTACGTATGAAGTGATATTGGTTTACATGTGAAGTGATATTGGTTTTCATGCGTAGTGATATTGGTTTGAGTTAATCCCCATGGGTGGGGACCACCCTAGTCCCCACCAAATCCGCCCCCTAACCAGTTTATACACTTGACTAATTTTGGGCCGTCAGATTTGATTATCTTTAAATCTGATGGTCAATAATCTATCAGGTGATATTGGTTTGCATGTGAAGTGATATTGATTTGCAAGACGCTAGTTTACGTATGAAGTGATATTGGTTTACATGTGAAGTGATATTGGTTTTCATGCGTAGTGATATTGGTTTGAGTTAATCCCCATGGGTGGGGACCACCCTAGTCCCCACCAAATTCGCCCCCTAACCAGTTTATACACTTGACTAATTTGCTACAAGCTACAACTTGATTAATGAGACGATCATTTTAGCATCGACTATGAGTTCTCACCCAATTGCTAATTTCTGATCTAGTTTAAACTATAATTGCTGTAACATTACTTGTTTATTGATTGAAAGATGGTGATTTACAAATGTACAATCGACCTAGTTATATACAGATTAGCCAACGGCTATTTCCTATTCTGCAGCAGCAGCTACTTAATCTAACGGTTAGTTTACAACCAATTAAGGAATAATCTAATGTCCTAATCCAGATGTAATGGACTGTATTTGACCATCGCGAGAATAGCCAAAATGGGTAAATTGCTTGACGATCTATCCAAAAGGAGCCGTGTCCATGCGGTTTTCCTCTCTTGCGTAGAGCCAACCTTACTCTTATGTGCTGTCCTGGGTGGGCTACCATCCTTTTCCATTCCACATGTTGGCTCGTCCCTAATATACAGCTATCAATACATATCATGTACAGCTCATTTCTTCCAATTATAGAGATAGATTTTTGTATAGGAATTTCTATATCGTACCCAAAATCTTAAGGTAATGAGTGAGTGAATCTTCCACATTTATAAATCAGCCCAACCTACTTGCAACTTTCGATGTGGGATTCTCTCTAACACTTGGGGGCTCAAAGATTCTGCAGAATCAGCTGCATATTCTGCAGCAGTTCTTCTGCAATCTTCTTGCAGAAGCTCCAACTTAGCTCTAGCTGCGACTTGCTCTCCGACAGTTCCAAAATTAGAACAAGTGAATGAATGAGGAAGTTAGTTAACTAACCCCTATAGTTTATTCGATATCCTGGACAAATTTTTACATTACTTTGAACAATAGCTGGAATAACAGTTGATCCGTGTGTTGATTGTTTCTTTTCTTGATTTTTGGTTTCTTGTAATTGTTAATAAACTTGTCCAAAAGAGTCCTTTTCAATATTTGCGGAACAAAGACATCCAAATCTTCTTCCACCAACAGGTCTTTATTTAACGGCTCTCCTGCGTTCTTTTTGCCTTGTCTTTGCTTGTCATTTCTTTGTCTGAACATGAGATTTCCAAGAGATAAAGGAACAAGAACGAAGCAGGTAGAAGAAGAGAATGAGAAGTTTACCATCCATTTTCCAATATAATTAGTCCATTGGAGTTAAACAGAAGAGGTAAACTGAGATTAATGCTGATTAATTAATTACCTCCGTACTTATCAGATTTGGAACATGCGGAAACACCAATCGAAGAGCTTCCACCATTAAGAGTCAAAGATATCCCCTCAATCAAGACAAGCAACCCGGACATTTTCTATGGATTAGTCTGCCAAATGGTGAATCAAATGAAGACTTGCTCCGGGATTATTTGGAATTCTTTTGAAGAGCTTGAACAATCTCCACTCTCCAAATTAGGCAATGACTTCCCGGTTCCAATGTTTCTAATAGGCCCATTTCACAGGTACGTTCCATCATCTTCCAGTAGCTTACTGGCTCAAGACAGGAGTTGCCTCTCCTGGCTAGACACCCAGTCTCCAAATTCTGTCCTCTATGTGAGCTTTGGGAGTATTGCATGCATTACAAGATCAGAGTTCTTGGAGTTAGCTTGGGGACTGGCCAATAGCAACCAGCCTTTTATATGGGTCATCCGGCCCGGCTTGGTAGTGGGCCTGGACAGGCCCGATCTGCTGCCTGACGGGTTCGAGGAGACGATCCGTGGACGAGGCTGCATAGTCCAATGGGCCCCACAACAGGAGGTCCTGGCCCACGAAGCCACTGGTGGGTTCTGGACCCACAATGGATGGAACTCAACTCTAGAGAGCATATGTGAAGGGGTCCCAATGATATGTATGCCTAATTTCGGTGACCAGTTGGTAAATTCCCGGTACGTTAGTGATGTTTGGAAAGTTGGGATTCATCTGGACGGTGAATTGGAGAGGGGGAAGATAGAGGGAGCGGTCAGGAGGCTAATGGAGAAGGAAGAGGGGAAGCAATTGAGGGAGAGAGTGAACCATTTGAAGGAGAAATTGGACATCTCTCTACGTCCCGGAGGATCTTCGTTCAAAAATCTTGAAAGCTTGACAAATTATCTTTCATCTGTTAAATAGTAGAATATTGATATCTGGTTTAGTTCGAATTATTAAAGACACGTCTTATTTCGGAGTATTAATATTTTAATAATCATTGAACATCACTTTCTCCAACTTTCTGACCCAGCAATGCTCAACATGTTTTGTCGTTTATAAAATTGTTACTCCTGCACACGTCAATCCAAGAATATAAAGCCAATTGAAGAGCACATGACTCAATAAAAGTAATTTCAAGTGAGTTTTCTAATTACTGTTATATTAAATCACATGGCTCTCTCTCCTAAGTCCTTCCCTTCTTTTCCAATTTTTAATTACTTTCTCTCTCTCCCCTCCGCCTTCCTTTTTCTCCTCGTTGTCTCCGATGAAAATAAATATAAGGCAAGAAAATGCTAAAAAAGATAGGAAAAAAAATGAAAAGGCAAATTCATTGACTAATTATACTAAGTAATTTTTTGATACTATTTTAAAATTTAATGTGACAAATTTCACTAAATTAACTGAAAACTAATATGATTTATTCTGATCCTCACTATAGAGTAACACGTATGAATATCAAATTCTCGAGAATGCTCTCCTTGTGGTTAATTTTGATCAATAATCGTAAATGAGTGATCGGGAAAAATATAGATTTGGGTAGCATTAAAGTAAAGATCACCATACTTGACCAAAAAAAGAGTAAAGATCATTATTAAATTTAATCAAAAGATGAAACGTGGTATGATCGAAAAAAAGAAGCAAAAATTCCATGAGTTTTCTACATTATTTTTCTGCTCCCTTTTGGGTAGTTCGGTTAGGAATTCAGCAACTAGAGAACAAGATCGCACAAAGAACACGGAACAAGAGAATTACGTGGTTCGGCCTAATGCCTACGTCCACGGTGAGAAAGGAGAACTTTTATTGATGGATCCGAGTCACAAAGCTATACAAAACCTTAGGGTAACATGTCTTTATATAGAGACAAACCCTTGGTGTACAAGTAACATATCTAGGTCTAATTAGGAGTCCAAAATCTAGTCAGAATAGGAATAGGAATAGGAAATAAGTCTTTCCTATTTCTCGCCATCCCAACAATCTCCACCTTGGCGAGAAATCATCTCGTGGAAGAACCATGAAGCTCCACCCGAACTTCAACAAACTCCACCTTGACAAAACACCGCCCCATGAAGAACCATGCGATCTTGCAAAACCAATCCAACTCCACCGACTCCATCTCGGACCATAGATAACTGCATCAATAAGACCATCTCAACTTTCTCTTCACCTTTTGTTCAATCACTTGGAGCCAGCCCCCAAGCTCGAGCTTCTGAGCTTGCTTGGCCTATTCTCTCCAACCTCCATCGAACTCCAACTAGCAAGTCCACCTGCTGAAGCAAACTTGTGACCAATAGAAGCGCTCTCTATTTTTTGGTCAACCCCATGCTCCGCAACCTCGAACTGCTTCTCCGCTGGACCTTCTTGCCTCATACCAATGCTACATGCCATAGCATACAAAGGGCAACTTTTTGTTCCACCAAGTAGAACCCTCGACATGCCACGAACTCTACCGTTCGGCCTTGAGTGAGATACCTGATTCGTCCGTAGTGCGACCAACGGCTTCGCATTCCCCATGCAAAACCTACCCAACACCTTTGACGTGCACGTCCTTTTAGACAACCATAGCGGAAACTTGCTAACTTTGTCTTTGCGAATCTCAACTCTACTCAAACCATTCATGTCAAGCTTTTGCTCCATCACACAAGAGCTTTTCTCCCTTCTAACAGAACCCAACGAGGTGACTCCACCTACAACCGTGTTCCCCACTAACCTGTAGGTGTTTCTAGCATTCCTTTCACCCTTCATCACCACCACAGCATCCTTCTCCACCTCCATTAGCCCGCCTACAACATTATAGTTGTACCCACTATAATCCAAGGCTCCTAACGAGATCAAATTCCTCTCCAACTTTGGAACATGCCTAACCCCACACAATTTTCTCTCAACACCATCCCATATCTTAATTCGGATATCACCTATGCCAGCAATTCTACAAGTAGAACCATCACCCATAGTCACCATACCTGAATCAATGAACTTGTAGGTGTCGAACCACCCTCTCTTGGGCGTCATGTGGAAAGAGCAAGCACTATCCAAAATCCAGGAAACAGAATGCTTTGGACTTGACAAAACAGAAAGAAGATCACCATCTGACCCGTCCGAATGTGAGGCCACATTCACGGAACCTGATCCTTTTTCCTCGCGATCCCGAGTTCTTCTTGGACAATCCTTCTTCACGTGCCCTTTTTCTCCGCACTCGAAGCAATTTCCCTTGAACCTCCTTGACCACGACTTGGATCCCTTCCCGTCTTTTGCTCCACTACGATTACCATGGCTACCCCTCACAACCAGCCCTTCTGCTTGTTCATCGCCATTTTTTCTTCTTTGATGAAACCCTAGCAGAGCACTTGTGATATCTTCCAACACCAGGGACTCCTTTCCCCAAGTTAGAGTTGTAACCAAATTTTCGTAGGAGCCAGGTAAAGAATTCAGCAGCAACAATGCCTTGTCTTCTTCCTCGAACTTCACATCAACCTTTCTCAAGTCACTCACAAGTTGACTGAAACCATTAATGTGCTGGCTCAAATCCGAGCCCTCATTCATCTTGAGCTCGTACAATCTTTGCTTAAGATAAAGCTTGTTCGACAAAGACTTAGACATATACCTTGCCTCCAATTTCTTCCATACCTCAGCTGGTGACTCCTCATCCATGACGTGAAACATCACATCATCCGCCAAGCACAAGCGAATTGTCGCCACCGCCTTGGCCCCCATCTCCTTCCACTCTTGCTCCTCCATCTTCTCGGACTTCTTCTCCGAGAGCGCGATGACCATCCCTTGTTGCACGAGGAGATCCTTGACACGCCTTTGCCATAACCCGAAATTCGAAGAACCATCGAATTTCACAAGAGCAAACTTCACGCCGTCCGTCATCCTCCAACCCAAGCTTTGATACCAATTGTTAGGAATTCAGCAACTAGAGAACAAGATCGCACAAAGAACACGGAACAAGAGAATTACGTGGTTCGGCCTAATGCCTACGTCCACGGTGAGAAAGGAGAACTTTTATTGATGGATCCGAGTCACAAAGCTATACAAAACCTTAGGGTAACATGTCTTTATATAGAGACAAACCCTTGATGTACAAGTAACATATCTAGGTCTAATTAGGAGTCCAGAATCTAGTCAGAATAGGAATAGGAATAGGAAATAAGTCTTTCCTATTTCTCGCCATCCCAACAAGTTCAATATTTTCCTGTAAATAGAGATGACAAACTCATACAAACACCTTATATATATATATATATATATATATATATATATATATATATATATATTGGTGAATCGTACTTATAGTCGTCGAAAATTGTCTAACCTTGTATATAAAATGACTCTTACAATAATATTTTGAACATTCGTAAAAATTAAACTCAAAACTTCCAAATCCAATTTTTTCACTATTTCGACTAACTCGTATTAGTTAAACACCCACTATATATTAACCATACATGGAAGCCAAAATAAAAGGGAAACAATCTACCAAAGCAAAAAAAACATTAGTCCCATTTTCCATCATCCATGGAGAGCCAAGGAGGAGGAGAATCCCGCAGGCAAAACAAGAAAGGGAAGAGGCTAATCCTCTTCCCACTACCGCTACAAGGCCACATAAACCCTATGCTCCAGCTGGCATCCATCCTCCATGGAAGAGGCTTCTCCATCACCATCATCCACACCAACTTCAACTCCCCAACCCCATCCAACTACCCCCACTTCACCTTCCACCCAATCCCACAGGGCATCTCCGTCTCGGACATCAACCACTGGTTCTCCAGAGACCTCACCGCTCCCCTCATCCACCTTAACGTCACCTGCGAGAAGCCGTTCAGGGAGGCCCTGGCTAAGTGGGTTTCTCCTAAGGAGAGTGTTGGCTGCCTTATAACGGACGCCGCTTGGTATTTCAGTCAGGAAGTGGCTGATCGTGTTGGGATCCCCAGGGTTGTTCTGAGGACTAGTAATGTGTCTACTTTCATCGTTTATGACGCCTTGCCGCTCCTGCGGGATCAGGGCTACTTGCCCATCAAAGGTAATTGGACACTCGTATCTCTTGTTTAAACGATAATAACTTCTTACGAGTTGATCCGGTGTTAATTAATTTACGTTTATTGGGTTACTACCTTGTTTATTTCTTTAAAGGGTTCTCCCATGCATGCCTTATTTATTTGCTTAATCGGGTTGAAACGATAAATTGTGAGTCAGGTTAATGGCAAGTAATTAATTGAGGTACAACCTCTGAGGCTATACATATAAGGAAGTCCTAATAATGGATCGGTGGATCCGACTCCAAAGAGAAAAAATAATCTGAATTACTATAAACTTGGGACCAATTTTTGTTGTTGATAAACTTCGAATCGTTCGTTGGTATCAAGAAGAGCAACAAAACAAACCTACATGTCGCGTCAATTATGACAGTTTGGGAAATAATATTTTTTTGTCTGAGTACGTTATCTTCTTGTCCTTCTATCATTCTTACAATAATAGTAGTCCTTTATTTGCTTCCTAGTCCTTACAATTCGCATCTGTCGCACGGACGTTGTTTTTTTCTTCTTCTTGATAAATGGATGAAATATATTATTTTCCCGTGATAAAAAGTCAATAAGCATATATCATGATTGTATAACTGTCTGAGAAGGGTATGTTAGGAAAAATATGTGAAAGTACATCATGAGTAATATCTCAAAATTTCTAGCAAATAAATAGCATATTCACTGTTCTTGACCGATCCGCACACTAACTGACGTGGTTAAGTTCACACAAATATGTTAATCTCTACAAAACATCTTTCAACGAATTGTCTGATAACTTTTTTTCCAATGAATACATATATTCTAACGATCTTTAGATACATGGAATAACTTAAACTTTGGTGTCTTCTCTATTCGTTCAGATACCCAACTAGAAGAGCCAGTTCAAGGCTTTCCACCCCTCAGGGTGAAAGATCTTCCAGAGATGAAGCCCATCGAGAACCCAGAGGACTACTCTTCCTTGATATCCAGCATGTTAGCAAGCATCAAGGCCTCCTCTGGCCTCGTATACAATTCCTGTCAAGACTTGGAACAAGATGCACTCAACAAATGCAACGAGGTATTCCGAACGATCACAATAACTCGTTATATTCGACGGTTAAGATTTTAACGTTATATAGATTATGACATATCATATAACGTTTTATTAATATGCTGTAACTATCGTGAAATTATTCAGGTGTTCCCGGGTGTCCCAATCTTCCACATAGGCCCATTTCACAAGCACTTCCAGGCCGAATCATCGAGCAACAGCCTGTTCGAGGCAGACCAAAGCTCCACCTCCTGGCTAGATACCCAGGAGTCCAAGTCTGTGCTCTACGTGAGCTTCGGTAGCCTTGCAGCTACAACTGAGGCACACTTCCTGGAGATTGCTTGGGCCTTGAAGAATAGCAACCAGCCATTTCTGTGGGTGGTCCGGCCTGGATCGGTCCACGGCTCGGACTGGCTCGGACCACTCCCAGATGGGTTCAACCAAGCGACGGCCGAGACAGGCTGGATCGTGAAATGGGCCCCTCAGGAGAAGGTACTGGCTCATCCTGCCATTGGAGGGTTTTGGACCCATTGCGGTTGGAACTCTGTATTGGAGAGTGTAAGCGAGGGCGTTCCAATGATATGTCACCCTTCTTTCGGTGACCAGATGATCAATGCAAGGTACAGAAGCCGAACATAAATTTTTCCCTTTAATTATTTTTTTTTTAACTTTGTAGTAGTTGGAATTTGTTTTACATGTATACTGCATCTACTAACCAAATTTTCTAACTCGGCCATTCGAAAGGTATGTGAGTGATGTTTGGCGAATTGGGGTGCACCTCGAGAATAAACTGGAGAAGAGGGAGATAGAAGCTGTGATTAGGAGATTAATGGTGGAGAAGGAGGGAGAAGAAATTAGGGACAGAGTTGTGTCTTTGAAATGGAAGCTTGGTGTTTGTTTGAAGCGAGGAGGATCTTCTTATCAATCTTTGGATAGCTTGGTTAGTCACATCATGTCTTTCTGATTCTTCACTGAAGTCCCTGGTTGGAGATGTGCAATGTACTGGTCAAATTGTTGTTTTTCCAAATGATGAATGAGTCTCCTTTCAAATCTTAAGTTATTATAATTATTAGGCTAGATATGATTTTTGATAGTTTAGTGACATCAAAATGGTCCAAATGGTACATAACGCTAATGTATCACATCTCTTCGAAGTTAAACGCGCTTTTACAAGAATACTACTAGGATGACGAATTCCTGAAAAGTCCTCGTGTTGCACCGATATTGTAACTCAAAACTCACTGGATGCCCTATTAGCCAACAATCTTATATCCTCAACCAAATTGTCTAAGTTACAATAAGATGATCCACCTTCACTCACACTTGCTTTTGCCAATTCAGCCATTCTAGTAGCTGACATGAAGAACTCATCCCTCTTCTCCACCATCAAACACTTGACCATTTCCTCAACAACCACTCTATCATACAAACACTTCATGTCCAGTCCAAGCTTCCAAACTTGGCCCACGAATCGACTGATGATCAGCTGGTCGGCGAAATAAGGCCAGCAAATCATAGGCACGCCGGTGGCTATACTCTCCATGGTCGAGTTCCATCCGCTATGAGTTAGGAATCCTCCAATGGCGTTGTGGGCTAAAACCTCTTCCTGTGGTGCCCACTCCACAATCCTCCCTCTCTCTTTGGTCCCCTCACTTAGCTCCTCAGGAATCTCTCCCAATTCACCATCCTTACAAGAGTCGGGCCTTCTAGCCCACAAGAACCTCTGTTTACTATTGACAAGTCCATACCAAAACTCCATGAGCTGGTCCTTCGTCAAGGTCGTAGTGCTTCCGAAACTCACATAGACCACGGACCGCAAAGGCTGGTCATCCAGCCAAGCAATGCAACTCTTGTCCATCTTCCACATGCCATTAGGAGACACCTTAACAGAGGAAAAAGAGAAAATCATAACCTTTGAATATAAGCAATCATATAAATTTGGTCGGGTTCACACCTGGCTTATGTATGACCCATGATGCTTCCCTCGGAGTTTTATCCTTTCTTTCAAGTGCTCGTGGAGGGGGCCGAGAGTGTAGATTTTCGGACAACGAGTGCTTCTTCTCATCACAGACAAAAGTGGGCCGTCCAAGTCCTCAAACGTGTTCAAGACAAGCGCTTGGGATTCTGAGATTCTCCGCGTCTCCCTTGCCAACGCATGGAGAGATGGGTCGTCCTCGTGTCTCACGGACCGGTTAAATATCGGAAAATCTCGAACTCGGAGGATGGTTTCCATGCCTGCAACTTTCGTTATGGGACGGTCCATGTCCGAGCTTTCTGCTTCCAATTCAATCCCAAAGCCAAGTGTTCAACTTTTGGAGTAGTTAATTACGAAAAAAATATCAACTGTCCAAATTATAGAAATACCTGTGACCGATAGTTCTCCGGCTTGGACAACCTCGGAAAAATTGAAGAAGGCCCAAACGGAGCAAGGGCTATGGGTGTGGAACTGAAAGATCGGAATCCCAACCTCGAGAGCGACGTGGAGGACGAACCCCATCACCCCATCGGCCACTACACAATCCACAGGCGACTCCAACAGCATTTCTCTAAGTATCGGCCTGCTCCTCAGCTTCATGGACTCGTACACCTCCAGGCCACCGAAGTTCGTCCCGTGGTGGTCGGACGGAAGCCCGTCGGAGATTGTCCCGAGACGGAAGGTTTCGGGGTAGGAGCCGGCGTCGGCTTCGAACATGTTCTTGTGGACGTGCTCGGTGTTGAGGAAGGTGATGGTGAGGCCAGAGAGGTTTAGGAGCTGGGCTAGCCTTAGCATGGAGGTGACGTGGCCTATTGCTGGGAATGGGATGGCTAGCACGTGAGGAGGACGTGGAGGAGACGAAGTTGGAGGAGTTTCCGCCATTGTTTCACTGTCCGAGGATTAAATCACAGTTATAATTTAATTTTTTTTTTTTGAGATTTAAATTATTTCTACAATTTCGAATCTTAAACGGTCATATGATTCGATCCTCTCACCTCATACTTAAGAACTGATGCCGTATTCACCAGATCATACATAAGTTGGTTAAAATTTTCAGTATGGTGCCCAATAATTGTGTGGCGTCCGTTTGTCGTTTCCTGGCATCGTCCATTTATAAAAGGAAAAAGTACACTAAAGTATCCTGTAATTTCACCGATTATCACTTGGGTACCCTGTAGTTTTAGAACCGTAAAATAGGTCCAACTTATTTCAATTTTTATCACGTACCGGTCCCGAGCTCCGGTCCGCTTTTTTTTGGGAGAACGGCGTCATTTTATGGCTGACGTGGACTGCCACGTGGCTTAGACTAGGATTACTCGATGCTGATGTGTCAGGGGTAAATTACCAAATTAGTACCTAATTAAAAAATCATGAAAATACCAAAATCCGCTGGCGGGGGGAATTGAACTTGGGTTTTCTTGTTCAAACGTAAACATCATCACCAACTATGCTACACGATTTAGGTGCTATTTGGATGCAGTTTCAAAATTTATAGGGAAAAGTCCACTTTCGTACCCTGTGGTATCGACCAAAATCACTTTAGTACCATGTGGTAAAAAACCGATCAATCGAGTCATACTTATTCCAATTAACATCAAAAAGGGCCTCGGGCAGCTGCCCGGAGCTGCCCGAACCTACCCGCCCGCTGCCCGGGCCACGTGGTCAGCCACGTCACCAAGAGGAGGAGGAGGAGGCGGGGAGGAGGAGGAGGAGGAGGAGGAGGAGGAGGAGGGGGACGCGGGGAGGAGGAGGAGGAGGAGGAGGACGCGGGGAGGAGGAGGAGAGGAGGAGGGGGGCGCGGGGGAGGAGGGGGAAGCGGGGAGGAGGAGGACGCGGAGGAGGAGGGCAACGTGGGGAGGAGGAGGAGAGGAGGAGGAGGGAGACGCGGAGGAGGAGGACGCGGAGGAGGAGGAGGAGGAGGAGGACGCGGAGGAGGAGGGGGACGCGGGGAGGAGGAGGACGCGGGGAGGAGGAGGACGCGGAGGAGGAGGGGGATGCGGGGAGGAGGAGGAGAGGAGGAGAAGGAGGAGGAGGAGGGGAGGAGGAGGAACGCGGAGGAGGAGGAGGCGGAGGAGGAGGAGGAGGAGGAGGGGGATGCGGGGAGGAGGAGGAGAGGAGGAGGAGGAGGAGGAGGGGAGGAGGAGGAGGAGGAGGAATGCGGAGGAGGAGGAGGCGGAGGAGGAGGAGAAGGAGGAGGGGAGGAGGAGGAGGAGGAATTGGTGACGTGGCGCCACGTCACCAAAATTGGTGACGTGGCTGACCACGTGGCCCGGGCAGCGGGCGGGTAGGTTCGGGCAGCTCCAGGCAGCTGCCCGAGGCCCTTTTTGATGTTAATTGGAATAAGTATGACTCGATTGATCAGTTTTTTACCACAGGGTACTATAGTGATTTTGGTCGATACCACAGGGTACGAAAGTGGACTTTTCCCAAATTTATATATTAATTCATCTTCTTTCTCCGGACTTCATCTTCTCCAACTCCATGAAACCACATCGAGAAAATCAAAGATTTGAATTAACATTGAAAACGAAATATCCAATCTGTACTAATCGGCCTCATCTTCTCCTACCTACTCGCGAAGCTCATCTCCATCGTTATTTCCTTCAAAAATGACACTTCTCCCTCTCTAGGAGCTACCCTGGCGCTGCCGGAACCCCAGCCTCCCCCCACCACCGCACACAGCAGCGACCGGAACTATGAAGGCTATGGAGACAGCGACGGCGAAAGCGAAGACTAGGAGGGCGTGGAGAGAACGGAGCTCGAAGAGGCATTTCTGGAGAAGATGAGTCAGGAGGAAGAAGGAGCACGTCTTATAAATTCATTATATTAATTTTATGGTGCGTTTGATCAATAACTTGTTGCAGCCTAGTTGGTGATGATGTCGGGGTTGCAACCAAAAGACCCGAGTTCAATTCCCCCTGCCAGCGAATTTTGATATTTTCATAATTTTTTAATTAGGTACTAATTTGGTAATTTACCCCCGACACATCAGCATAGAGTAATCCTAGTCTAAGCCACGTGGCAGTCCACGTCAGCCACAAAACGACGCCGTTCTCCAAAAAAAAGTGGACCGGAGCTCGAGACCGGCCCGTGATAAAAATTGAAATAAGTTGGACCTGTTTTACGGTTCTAAAACCATAGGGTACCCAAGTGATAATCGGTGAAACTACAGGGTACTTTAGTATACTTTTCTCTTTATAAAATTAAAAGAGTACTTCACGTGGTATGTATGGGGATGGATTTGGTGGGGATTGGGATAGTCCCCAGGGGATTAATTCAAACTAATATCGCTATACATGCAAACTAATATCACTTCGCATGCAAGCCAATATCATTTCATAAGTAAACCAGCGTCTTCTAAACCAATATTACTTCTCATACAAACCAATATCACTTCAAATGCAAACCAATAATACTTGATAGGTTATTGACCATCAGATTTAAAGATAATCAAATCTGACGGCCCAAAATGTAGTCCCTACCTATGGACAAATTTTTTTTAGTCTCCACTCAATCCGGTCTCGCTATTGGAGGATTTAAGATTTGATTTAAATTTTTTCTCTCTCTTAATCCATACCTAATCGCTGCTCTTTGATTCCTTCCCGATGACTATCGGGCCGAGTGGTTAACCGTTTTTTTTTACAACTAAAATTTAATTTATTCAAAAAATAAATGCTAAATTATTATTAAGCTTACAATTTGTTAAATCATTTAGTACTCGTGAAAAAATATCTTCTAAAGAAGCAAAATATAATCGTCTATTGAAAAAGCCATGCTAATTAGATATAAATTATCTTGAGATTAATCAATAGAAAATTTCATCCTGATTTCGCTGACCTTGATCGGGAGTTTTTTGCGCCGGGTAATTCTTCGTAGTTGGGTGGCCATAGTCTAATTCTGGCCCGCTTGGCCCAATTTCAGCATCCTCTTTAGCTACTCCCGGCCTACCCTCACTGTCTGGCCCAACCTCTTCATCATGACCCGCTTCCTCCTTTTGATCATCCCTTCGCGGCCCACTCCGATGATAATGGGCTTGTTCTTTGTTGAAGCCCGTTTTCTCTTCTTCCCCAGGGCCAGGCCTCGTTAATCATTCCAGAAGCGACGTTGTCCTTTTAACAGATTAAAATTCATAATCTCTTCTTGCTGTGGTTTTCCACAACTCACTTTTTAGTTTTTTTAACTTTTTATGCGACACAACGAACAAAAACACATGAAATTTATGTATTTGAAATAATATCTGAATAAAAAACATAAATCATTATTCCATCTTCTACCAGAGCAGTTTAATTCCATTGTAGTCACCAAGAAGTTAAGCCCACGATCTTATATCCTGGATCAGCCGCTCCAAGTTACAAAACGAGGAACCACCTTCACTCGAACTCTTCCTAGCGAGCTCCGCCATCTTCGAAGCTGATCCAAGCAGCTCCACCTGCCTCTCCCCCATCAGATCATTCACCATCTTCTCCACCACGGATCGGTCACAAACATCCTTCATGTCGAGCCCCACCCCCCAGACCCGATCCACGAACGCGCTGTTCACTTGCTGGTCGTAGAAATAAGGCCAACAGAGCATTGGAACGCCAGCCGCGATGCTCTCCAGGGTTGAGTTCCACCCGCTGTGCGTCAGGAACCCGCCGACCGCCCTGTGGGCTAAAACCTCTTCCTGTGGCGCCCATTCCACGATCTTGCCTCTCGCTTCAGTCCCTCGTAGTAACTCCGCCGGGATAATATCGTCACTTGTTGTATCCGAATCCGCATTGGACCCGGGCCTTCTCACCCACAAGAATCTTCTCTTGCTGTTGACAAGACCGTACCAGAATTCCATGAGCTGGTCCGTGGTGGTCAGCGCAACGCTTCCGAAGCTAACGTAAATAACCGACCTGGGAGGTTGGTCATCCAACCACTCGAGGCAACACCTATCCACCTTCCAGAGGTTACTGGAAGGCGGACGGGTTGCCGGTTTGAGCTTGGTCTTGTGGAGCTCGTGGAGGGGTCCTATGGTGTAGGTGTTGGGGTTGATGCGGGCTCGTATAAGCGACAATATCGGCTCTTCCAAACCCTCGAAGGTGTTGAGGATAAGTGCTCGCGGCTTGGAGGATTGCCTCGTTGCTGTAGCTATGTTCCCGAGATGTGGGTGTTTCATGTCGCTCACCCTGCACACCCTCGGCAGGTCTCTGCATCGGAGAAATCCCTCCATTCCTACCACTTTCGTCACCAGTCGGTCCATGTCTTCCTCTCCTGTAAGTTTTAAATTAATTAGAGATTTCGAGTTTGAATATCGAAGTCGTCGGGTATATACAAAAAAAAAATTGTACCTTTGATGGGGAGTTCTCCGGCCTCGATGAGATCAGGGATACAGAAATAAGTCCACATTGCACAAGCACTAATGGTCCGGAAGTGAACAACTGGGATGCCAACCTCCATGGCAACTTCCAGGCCGAACCCCAATACACCATCGGAGATTACACAGTTCACCGGATCACTCCCCGTCAGGAGCTCCTTCAACCGTGGCCTGGTCCGAGACTCCATGGACTCGAACAGCTCCGAGATACTGTCGCCCGACCGTGGGTGATCCGGGGGGAGCCCATCAGGGGCCGTCTTGAAGCTGAAGCCCGGATACAATGTTTCTAGCCTGAACCAGTAAATTCATGATCTCTAATTGATAATTTGAACATGATTTAGTATCTTATAATATTTTATAAAATTATTAAAAATATATATTTATTTGAAGATATTACTTTATTCAAAAGTTATGACCCACATATATCACTAAAATATTAATTGCTATAATAGAAAGGTTATTAAATTCTAAACCAAAATTATTTATCACTTTGCGTTATAGACGAGAGCATAGGGGTCTGGTTACAATTTTCCCTAAATTAGGAAAAGTACAGTTTATCTAGCTGTAGTTTCACTAATATTTTTTTAGGCTGTGGTTAATTCAGTCTCTGTGTTTAAGATATTTTCCAATCTTAAGTCAAGTGGACGTTTTATTCCCGTCATCCGGAGCAGACCGTATAACTCAAAAGATTGAAAATCAGTGAGACTGAATTACCAATTTGAAAGCACGAGGCCTAAAAATGATATCGGTGAAACCAAAACTGTATTTTTCCCTAAAATTTATTATTCCACAAATGCCCTTCCCCTCTGACCATAGGGGGAAAGAAGCTCAGCCACACATCCGAAAGATGCATACTCCAAATCATCAAAAGGAGAAGGCCGATTACCACCACACACACAAAAAGGAGAGAGCCGATCATTCCAAATCAACTACCGATTTTTACTCTCTTTTTCTTCAATAATTTGTTATTTTAGTCATGCAATCAAATATATTAATTGGCAGTCATATTTTGTCTAAAAACGTTGGGGGAAGATAATAGAAAATGGCACAACGTTATTAGTGGGAACCTGGACTTGGTATCGGTGAAGCGGTCGAGCTGGTCCTGGACATGTTGGGTGTTGAGGAAGGTGAGCCTGAGGCCGGAGAGGGCAAGTAGCTCGGCCAGCTTGAGCATGGAGTTTATGTGGCCTTGGGCTGGGAATGGAAAGATGAGGACATGAGGAGGAGGATGACCAACACTCGGACTTGACGACGATAACCCTTTCCCCATTTCTTTTGTCAATTGGCTCCAACTCCAAGGAGGAAATAATAAGATGATCTTCTTTTGAACCCCAAGTAGTGATGGGACCGGATTTGGTCCTGGAGGCCAAATTCAGCACGGTGCTGGAGGATTTTTATTGAAGGACACGCGGGAACTATTTACAAAAATGAAAAAATACGGGAGTGCAAAATAAAAAAAGTCTACAACCATTGAATCATAACTGGGTAAACTATTGAATCGTAACTGAGTAAATCATTGAATCGTAACTGAGTAAACCATTGAATCGTAACTAGATAACTGGGATGGACCCCGATTTATCCGGGACGGAAAAAAACGGACCATTGAATCATAAGTAGGTAAACCATTGAATCATAATTAAGTGAACCAATGAACCATAACTAAATTAACCATTGAATCATCCAGGACAGTCCTGATTAGATTTGACCTTCCAGGACCAAATCCGCTCCCAGTAGTGATTTACCTGTGACTTTTTATTCCCAACCGACTCCCGCCGCCGCCTCTGACACATTTATTTTGGAGAAAAAATTTGTAAATTCATAAATTTCAAGATAAATGTATTGAAAGGTCCGATCTTTAGTAAAATATTTTCTGAATTTTAATAAATTAAACTAATTAATTCTTCTGATCAATTTATTTAATAGATCTAATTAAATTATAACATGAGATTACCAAAATACATGATCTTTTAGTAAATTATCTTAAAAGTTAAGAAAAGTTCACTAAAGTACCTTATAGTTTCACTTTTTTTAACTTAGTACCTCGTGGTTTGACTTTTTCTTTTTAGGTAACATAGATTTCGAAAAGTGACACTTCTGGTGACAAATTTTTAACCAAGATTAATTTTTCCGACCAGACCATACACATTAACGCCATATCATCGCCACATCGTATTTTTATATCTTAACTGGCAATGACGTGACAAAATTACAAAATTTTGATTAACTTAGTTAATTGACATCTGAACAAAATCCTTTTTTATAAGCAAATTTTATTAATATATTAAATATAAAAATATAAACAATACCTCCTCGTAAGGTGTATGTTGCTTAAAATTGAACCCGCCTTCAACTCTAAACCAAAACATAAAACTAAGATTAGTCTAAAAAGACGATTGCATAACAAATCTAAAGAACCAAAGGCATTTAAAGTTTATCTCCTTACTTGAAGTGTCACATGAAAGATTTCAAAAGGCTTTCTTTTCATCGCTCCGCCATCGAATAATTCACTGGATGAAACAAAGTCCATATATACAATAAAAAACATCTTCAAAATGCCTTCTTTTCATCGCTTCGCCATCGAACACAAAAGTATGCCAAAGCTAATTAAACGAGCTAGACATAGCACATACATGGAACAAGGAAAAATACACGACGAACGCATATTGCTCGATCAATTGCATTACTCGACACAGAAGCATCTGCAGGCCACCTCCTGTTTCATTAGCCAATAAACAGGACACTCGAAGAACAACAATTCGAGGGGCAAATGGTGGGCTAAATAACGCTTTTAAAACCCTAACCAGACATACAAGAACACAGTCTCACCCTAAACACAAATTGTAAAGACTAAATTTAACCCAATTTCTTTCCTGGAAGTGGCAGCAGAGCTCAAGGGCGGAGGGGTCGTGGACCATCTGGAGGATAAAGGGACAGCGGTGCCCATCTCGACCTCCTTCACGTTGAACTAGAACATGAGCAGTGCCTCCAGAAGCGAGCCATTCCCATACGACTGGCCCCACATGTGGGTTCGCAGGAGGTGGAGGGCGACGGTTCAGGGGGAGGGCGACGAGGTCGATGGGTTTGCAGGAGGTAGAGGGCAAGAAGTTCAGGGGGAGGGTGAGGAGATCGTGGGGTTGGAGAGAGTGGAAGGTCGAAGGAGGTGGAGGTCTGGGAGGTCGAAAGATGTCACGACCCAAATTCGTGGGCGGTGACCGGCGTTAGATTATGTCAAACTTAATATAATGAACCATAACCTAGCAAGCCTCAAACATAACACATCATTCTCTTTAAGAGAATCGTCTAAATATTTTTCAACAACGTTACATCTTCGAACAAACATACTTATTGTTATCTAAAATTTGGCAGGCATAATTCAAAAGTTGGAGTACACATCTTCAATGTCATATCACCAAACTCATTTTTTTAACATGACATAATTTATAAATATATTACATATTAACATTAATCTAATTCATACGTCAAAAGACAACAGAATATGTATAATGGAGTGACCTAGATCACAAAGACAAAAGACCACTTGGAGACCTTGAATGCAACCCGAGAGTGAGGACAACAGGCTGACTAGGATGGAAAAGCTTCTCCAAATGCAAAACACCTCTCAAAACTCTTCACCTGTTTATTAGTAAAGGATAATTGCTTTGAAACACTTAGTAAGCGAATATTATAAATAACATGTATTTAACCACCCAGTCGTCCCCAACCAACCCAACCACATACTAACACAAAAGTTAAGACAACAAAAGTCTTAGTAAGCAAATATTATAAGTAACATATATTTAACCAGCCAGTCGTCCCCAACCAACCCAACCACATACTAACACAAAAGCTAAGACAACAAAAGACCACATCACAAATATGGTTATCAAAGGAATCACATATCAAACATAATCAGAATTTCAGATAGACTTTCACAAAATACATAACATAATTCGGATGAACTTCAGATAGGTCTAGATGGTGTCACTTCCACTCCGACACGAGGATACCATATCTTAAGACGCCATCAGAAACAAACCTCGTTGGCCAAATATCAAATCGTATACACATCCAATGTATCCTCAAAATATGTGCACATATGCAAACATCCCCGGTTGGTCACGGGTAGACCTCATCATCCGCCATCACACAGACCACATACCAAACAATCCAAAGTCCACATACATACACGAAAAATCCAAAAGCGATATCAATATCAAATAGACCAAAACTAAACCCAATACCATATTTCACCCATTCAAAAATACGTCAAATCAAGCATATCACCCACGTCTAGTTAACTAAACACATATTATAAAGAATATCTACTTACAAGATAATGGTTGCTCAAACCATTCAAAGAGAAGCTTCGTGCTTCGATTTACATCTCGTGGCCCTCAGATTCAAAACGTCGGTGAACTAGTCAAAAGAACATAAATCACTATCATTACCAACCTCTTAGCATGTAAATAGCTCATAAGAAACATAAAAACTCATTTTATAAACTCTTAATTTTGGATTTATACAAGATAGTTGATGAGTGTGGAAACACTCATCTTTTGTGTTTATTTTAGAGTAGATTTACCGTTGTTTCTTTTGCTTTTGTTTGTTCTTCATTGTCGTAATGTCATTTATCGTGCATTATTTGTTTTAGTGTAGTCTTATGATTTTGTTGTGTTTTCTTCATGCTAGAAGATTTGGTGAGGTGAAGTGGAGGAAGTGAAGTCACCTTGGGTCATCGTATGCGATTTGATTTTCCGGGAGGAAGGACGCTTAATCGAGACCTCGAAGACGTGGGCGAGGTAGACCTCTTGTGACTCCAATGCTGATAACTTTCTCATCCGAAGTCCGATGGAGACGAGTGAGATGGCTCTGGAAAGAAGACATCCGGGGCTACAACTTTGTCTCTGATGGTCTTCTTCAAATTCGGAGTCTAAGAGGGGAGAACGCTGGATTCAATATCGTGGTCCAATTCTGTCAAGATTTCATCACAAGTGGGTCGAATTTGAAGACTTGTTTTGGGCCCATTTTGGGCTTTAATTGTAATTTCGTGGTTGAGATATTTTGGGGAGAAATTTTTTTTATAGAAGCCTTTGCTTGGCTTTCCTTTAGATATTATGAGATATTTTGGTAACAACTCTCCACTAACTCTTAGATTTGGAAGAAAATTTGGTGAACCTTGAAAAGGATTTTTTGTAAGAAAAAGTGAAGGAAGGAGGAAGGAGGATATTGAGGAAGCTTTGAAGATCATCTTGAGCTTTCTCTTACTCCCTCTTTTGTTCATGTTTTGCTTGCATAGTTTAATGAATTTGTTGAGCTATTTCTTGGATATGTGTGAGTAGTTGATTAGTGGGTTGGGTGCCTTGACATCTATTTAGCCTATGGTTTAGGGGGTTTAAATGCTTAGGATTATGTTCTAGTTTTGGAGCTTAAAGCTTAGTTTTGGTTGATCACCTTGACTATGAGTTGTTCAATGCTAATCGCCGAGAGGAGTTAGGATTAATGGACCTTTGGACTAGTTGACTAGTTGTCTTTTGATGAGAGATCTCATTAGGTGATTGGTTGTCCTTGGAGTGGAGATTATATTTGGTTGTTAGTTAGGTTAGGTGGCTATTTTGTGGCAAAGGCGCATTTAGTTCATCTAGGCCTAGTAAATGGTCATTTTAGACTAATTTATGGCGAGAGCATAGATTAGTTGCCTTAGAACACTCGGATCATAACGCGAACTTAGTAAACCCCTTGAATTGTTTGGTCATTTAGTTTGTCATTGGTTCCTTGCCCACTCTTATTTTATTTATAAATTCATCTTATTTAGTAGTAGTGTTATTTCGACTAATAGATTGTGTGTTTAGACTTGACAAAACCTTCTCATTTAGTCCTACACTAGTGGTGAAGTCGAGTTTGCGGCCTAGAACTTAGTCCTTGTGGGACGACATTCCCTTACTTACTCATTATTGCAAGAGGGGTGAAAATCCTTCCTTTCAATTGGCGCCGTTGCCAGGGACTTAGTGATAGACGCTTAATTTGGCTTACGAACTTGGATTAGGATATTTATTTTGTTTACTCGGTTACTTAGTGCATTTGTTGCTTGTCTTGCAAGGTATTAGATTGTCGCATGCCCTTAACTCGCTCCACCAACAATTTGCCTGTGGAAATCGAAGTGGACATTGGATATTTAGAAAGGACATTGCGACAAGAAAGAAGAATTCAAGCAAGGATGAACCAACACGCTCAACAAAGGGATGAGGCACAAGGAGAAGTACAAGAAGATGCGCAAGGAGATGGAGCTCCACGAAGTACTCTCATGGACTATGGTAGGCCTACCTTAAGGGGAGTAATGTCCGGAGTTCAAAGGCCTACTATAGAGGCTAACAACTTCGAGATCAAGCCAGCCGTGATTCACATGCTTCAAGCTTCGGTCCAATTCTATGGATTACCAAGTGAAGACCCCAACGATCATATTGCTAACTTCATGGAGATAGTCGATACTTTCAAGTATAATGGAGCTTCCGATGATGCCGTGAAGCTTAGGTTATTTCCATTTACTTTGAAGGACAAGGCTAAGCTTTGATATAAGCAATTGGTCGGTACATCAATAACCACATGGGAGGAGTTAGCTAACGCCTTCCTTGACAAGTATTTTCCCTTCTCAAAGACAAATAGACTCGTTAAGGAGATTAACAACTTTCAACAATTTGAGAATGAGTCTTTGAGTGAAGCTTGGGAGAGATTCAAGGGATTGCAAAGGAGTTGCCCACACCATAACTTGACAGAGGTGTCTTTGCTCCAAATGTTTTACTTTAGTCTTGGACCATCTATGAGGGGTACGGTTGATGCTGCCTCTAACAGATCCTTTTTGAGAAAGGAGAGGGATGACGCCTACCACATCTTGGAGGAGTTGGCGGCTACGAACATTTTAATGGCAAATGAGAGAACAAGGCAACCCAACAGGGAGCAAAAAAGAGTGATTGATCTTGATGTTGCCTCCTCCATTCAAGCTCAATTAGCATTATTGGCGAAAAAGGTGAATGATTTAAGCTTGAACAAAGTCAATACGGTATCCGTGCAAACAACTTGTGCAGTTTGTGGTAATGTTGGTCACGAGATGAACCAGTGTGCAATGATGAACTCCAACATGGAACAAGTGAATTTTGTTGGTGGCCAAGGGCAAGGAGCAAATCGGATGGGAAACAACCCGTACTCTTCTACTTACAATCCCGGGTGGAGAAATCACCCAAACTTTTCTTGGAAAGGAGGGAATAATGAAGATAATATGGCGATTGTCCCAGATAAAGGACCTCCTCTACTTATTCCGCATCAAGGGCCACCTCTGGGTTTTCAACCACGTGCTTTCTTGGGGGATAGAATGGGAGCTATGGAGGAGAAATTTGAGAAGATGGACAAGTTTATACAAGAAGTTGGTGGGGTGGTTAGCCAACAAGGACAAATTCTGACAGCCATAAATCAACAAGGAGCAAGGCAGAATAATTTAGAACAAATCTTCAAGGGTCAAGCAACCGCCATGCATAATATGGAGATGCAACTTGGGGAAATCGCAAAGGCAAGTGCCCATAGAGAGTTTGGCTCTCTTCCAAGCTCAACGGAAGCAAGCCCTCGAGGAAATGTGAATGCAATTTCCTTGAGAAGCGGAAAGGAAATATCTTCTCAAGAGATCAATCGAAAGGGCAAGGAAGACAATGTGGAGGCCAATGATGAAGAAATGAATGAAGAAAATAAAGAAGAGACGGAGAAAGAGAAACGTCTGCATATTGAGATTGATGATGAAGAGGTGTATGTGCCACCACCACCAAAGACCCCCTCTCTACCCTATCCTCAAAGGGTTAAGAGGAAGAATAGGATGGACGAGAAATTTCTTCGGTTTATGGAGAAAATGAAAAATGTCCAAATTAGTGTCTCTTTTCTGGAGATGTTGGACCAAGTTCCCCACTACACCAAGTTTTTGAAGGAACTCGTCACAAAGAAAAGGAAGTGAGACGATGGAGAGACGGTAGCCCTCACAGCAAAATGTAGCTCTCTCATCTCAAAGGATCTCCCGACAAAGTTACAAGACCCGGGGAGTTTCACTATTCCTTGTTTTATTGGTGATGTTAAATTTCCCAGATGTGTATGTGATTTAGGTGCAAGCATTAACTTGATGCCTTTGTCTATTTTCAAGAAACTTGGTTTGTGTGAGGTGAAAGCAACTTCTATGCTTCTCCAGTTGGCCGACCAAACTATAAAGAAGCCATTCGGGGTTGTTGAGGACGTCTTAGTGAAGATTGATAGATTCATCTTTCCCGTGGACTTTGTGGTGCTAGATTTTATTGACGACAAGAGTTATCCATTAATTCTTGGCAGACCCTTCCTTAACACAGCACGTGCTTTGGTGGACGTTCATGATGGAAGATTGGTTCTCCGGATAGGGGATGAAAAAGTAGAATTCAAGATGTCTAATTTGATGCGTCACCCTTTTGATGAAGGCATGTGCATGAAGATTGATGTGGTGGAGGAATGTGTCCTCGAGTTCGGCAAGGAGAGCATATCAAGGATTGAAGATGAGAAAGAGGGTGCGTTATATAGAGAACAAGAAGAGGAGAACATAGAAGAGTTCGAGGAAGAAGCTGATAAGAAAGTTCTCCATAAGGATTTGGAGTTTCATTTGAAGTATCGTACTCCACCTTCTATTATTAAGGCTCCATCCTTAGAGTTGAAAGAGCTACCCTCACATTTGAGATATGCATTCTTGGAAGATGGAGGGAGACTCCCTATTATCATATCCAACAAGCTGTCCAAGGAGGAAGAGGAGAGAGTGCTCAAAATTGTGAACAAACAGATTAAGGCCTTGGCTTGGCAAATATCCGATATCAAGGGGATAAGTCCTGAAATTGTGATGCATCATATCCACATGGAAGAGGGAGCGAAGCCGAGGGTAGATCGGCAAAGGAGATTGAATCCCAACATCAAGCTCCTCGAGGCCGGCATTATTTATCCCATATCAGATAGTGAGTGGGTAAGCCCGATCCATTGTGTCCCAAAAAAGGGAGGAATGACTGTTGTGATCAATGATGAAGGCGAGCTCATTTCCACAAGAACGGTGACCGAATGGCGGGTGTGCGTTGACTACCGAAAGTTGAATGATGCCACACGCAAGGATCATTTTCCTCTCCCATTCATTGATCAAATGTTGGAGAGAATTGCTGGGTATTCTCATTATTGCTTCTTGGATGGATACTCCGGCTACAACCAAATCGCAATTTACCCAAGAGATCAAGAAAAGACATCTTTCACTTGTTCCTTTGGTATTTTTGCTTATCGACGTATGCCTTTTAGATTAAGTTGTGCTCCGGCAACATTCCAACGATGCATGGAGGCTATCTTTTGGGGGATGAATGAGAAGATTATGGAGATCTTCATGGATGATTTTTCGGTGTTTGGAGACTCTTTTGAAAGTTGCTTGGCTAATTTAGATAAAGTATTGGAGAGATGTGAAGAGAAGAACCTCGTTCTCAATTGGGAAAAGTACCATTTCATGGTGGATGAGGGGATCGTTCTTGGACATAATATCTCCCAAGCTGGTATGGAAGTTGATAGAGCCAAGACAGAAGTAATAGAGAAGATGAGAGCACCTGCTTCAGTTAAAGGAGTGAGAGCCTTTCTTGGCCATGCTGGATTTTACCGAAGATTTATCAAGAATTTCTCTCTAATCGCAAAGCCGCTTACCAATTTGCTAGTTAAGGAAGTACCTTTCAACTTTGATGAGCCATGTCGTCAAGCATTTGATTCTCTGAAGAAAGCTCTTGTCACAGCTCCGGTTATCTCTTCTCCAGATTGGAGGCTACCATTTGAAATGATGTGTGACGCGAGTGATATTGCTCTGGGATGTGGGCTTGGTCAAAAGAAGGAGGGAAAGCTTCATGTCATCTACTATGCAAGTAGAGTGTTGGCGGGCGCCCAACTCAATTATACAACCACCGAGAAGGAGATGCTTGCGGTCGTGTATGCTTGTGATAAATTTTGTCCATATTTGCTTGGGTCGAAGGTGATTATCTACACGGACCATGCGGCTTTGAGATATTTATTCTCTAAACAAGATGCTAAGCCTCGACTTATGCGGTGGATTTTGTTGCTACAAGAATTTGACCTGTCCATCAAGGATAAGAAGGGCTCAGAAAATGTTGTCGCAGATCATCTCTCTCGGCTCGAGAAAAGTGACGGAATGGAGGCTCACGGCAAAATTTAAGAAGAGTTTCCGGATGAATCTTTAATGTTGGTGAATAACAGGGAGGCCCCTTGGTTTGCAGATTTTGCCAACTTCCTAGTTGGAGACATTATACCTATAGACTTGAGTTATCCCCAACGAAAGAACTTTCTAAGGGATGTTCAACTCTATGTGTGGGATGATCCTTACCTTTTCAAGAGGTGTAGTGATGGGGTGCTTAAATGGTGCATTGCTGATTGGAAAGTTGTGAATATTCTGGAGCAATGTCATAATACCCCATACTCAGGTCACTATGGAGCGACAAGGACCGCATCACGAGTCTTTGAATGTGGATTTTATTAGCCTAATATCTTTAAGGACACTCATTTGTTCGTTGCTCAGTGTGATCGATGTCAAAGGACCAGGAATATCTCAAAGAGGAATGAGATGCCGCTCTCTGGAATTCTTGAAGTAGAGCTCTTTGATGTTTGGGGATTGGATTTTATGGGACCGTTCCCAACCTCTTATTTTAACAAGTACATCTTGGTGGGAGTGGACTACGTTTCTAAGTGGGTCGAAGCTTCGGCCTCACCAACAAACGATGCTAAAGTGGTTATTCGTTTCATCAAAAAGCTCTTTTCAAGATTTGGAGTGCCAAGGGCTATTATCAGCGATGGTGGTTCGCATTTTTGCAACAGACCATTTGAGATTTTATTGAAGAGGTATGGGGTCACTCACAAGGTTGCTACACCTTATCACCCCCAAACAAGTAGTCAAGTCGAGCTCTCGAATCGGAAACTCAAGAAAATCCTGGAAAAAATGGTCAGGGGAGCAAGAAAAGATTGGGCGAACAAGCTTGACGATGCTTTATGGGCTTATCGAACGGCATTCAAAATGCCTATCGGGATGTCGCCTTACAAGCTTGTATATGGCAAGGCGTGCCACCTTCCGGTTGAGCTTGAGCATCGTGCATTTTGGGCCATTAAGACCCTTAACTACGATTACAAAAAGGCCGGTGAACGAAGGGTGCTACAACTTCAAGAGTTGGATGAAATTTGAGACATGGCGTTCGAGAGCTCAAGACTCTACAAGGAGAGTACGAAGAAGAGACATGATGCCTATATTGTCAGGAAAGAGTTCAAGGAGGACCAACAAGTTCTTCTCTACAATTCCCAGTTGAGACTCTTCCCGGGAAAACTCAAGTCAAAGTGGAGTGGCCCATTCAAAATTACAAGGGTGTTCCCATTCGGAGCACTCGAGTTACAAAGTGGAGATGGAGGAGTTTTCAAAGTGAATGGCCAAAGGTGCAAGATTTACCTTGGTGGCGATATTAAGCGAAGTTCGGAGGTGCAATCTGTTACTTCTGCCTCCGACGCATGAAAAAGGGTAGTACGTCAAGCTAATGACTTAAAATTAGCACGTTTCGTATGTTTATTTCTTGTACTTTTATTTTCTGTATTGTGAGTTTTATAACTTTACTTTTGTTTTTGATTTTTGGCTAGTACTTGATTTTTGGCTCACTTGGCGGACGCCATCTTCCTGGCGTACGCCAACCAAGTTACAGGGGATTTTGTTCGTCAGGGCTTGGCGGACGCCATCTTCCCGGCGTACGCCAACCAAGTTACAGGGGATTTTGTTCGTCAGGACTTGGCGGACGCCATCTTCCTGGCGTACGCCAACCAAGTTACAGGGGGGTTCGAGCAGTCAGGTCTTGGCGGACGCCATGTTTCTGGCGTACGCCAGGTTTGCCCAGCCAACATAAAACTCAAATCAAAATCCCCTCTTCCTTCCCAAAAACAAAATCACCTCCACCACCACTCCTCCTCAACTCTTCCTCCCCAAAAATAATAAGAACCCAAGCTCCACCACCACTCCACCACCACTCCTCCTCAACTTTCCTCGCACCTCCAGCTCACCATCCATAAGGCTAAAAAGGTAAAAGGTAAAACCCTAATTTTTGTTTTTCTTGAGTTTATTGCAGGCTCACCATCATGGCTGATGGAGCAAGCTCAAGCCGTGGAGGACGCAAGCCACCTACCAAGCGTGCCCGCAACTCTCCACCTCTACCCCAACAAAACATCGCCCATCAATATGAAGCTCCCTTTGCAATCTACCACGATTGGGAGGGAGAGAGGTATTCCTGATTCTCTGACATTGACACTGTTAGTCATTTTAAGATTAATTGGGATGATATGCGCAAGTTGGGATTAGATGAGCCATTACGAAATGCATTGAACCACTTTGGTTGGGAATATTATGCTGATCATAGTTTGGCTGCTAGATGGGAGTTGTCGTGTGAGTTCTATTGCACATTGACCGTAACTGATAATCGTAACTCCTTTACTGCACGTTTATTTGATACTGAGTTTACGGTTAATGAACAAACGTTCAATAGAATCTTCAAACTTCTTCCAGGGGGTAGTGCCTTAGATTTTACGCCTCAAGACCTTGCTCATCGTGAATGGTTTGAAATCTCTGGTTTTGAGAAATATGAGTCTGGTAAAGCACCTAGCGTACTCATTAAGGAACCCCACATTGGCATTTTGCATCATTTTATGAGTCTCACCTTTAGTGGTCAGTGGGAAGAGAGTAAGGTGTTTCGTACTCAGCTGTATGCCATTCATTGTTTACGTTACAAACAACCATTTAGTACGTTTGCATTGGTTATGGATGTCTTTGCACGTACTCTGGCGGAAAATCCTGCCCATTTGTATCTAGGTCATATTATCTCCCGCCTTGCACATCACTTTTTCCCTGAGAAATATGCAGCCTTTGAAGGGACCAAAGTTCTTCCGGTGGGCCTTGACATCAAAAAGCTCCACTTAAGCAAGCTCATCGACAAAACTAAACGCGACGGCGAGGACATCGTAACTTACAAGGCTTGGGCAAATCGCAAGGCTGTCCAAGCACGCCTCAAAGCACATGCCCCAATACCAATTTCTGACCTCAACGAACTTCATGCGCAGTTTAACGCTATGCAGGTGCAGCTGCAAGATTATGCCGCTACTAATGCGGCTAATTGGGAGAGACAACATGAGTACAATGCTTGTATGGAGGCGGCCCAGCAAGCACAATTCGAGGCCCAACAAGCACACTATGCTCAACAGCAAGCCCACGCCGACTGGATGAGGGCATGGGCTGAAAACTTTGGCAGCAACTTCACGCCTCCACCTCCTCCTCCACAAGATTGACCAGGGAGCACTCCACTACCTTTTTCTTTTATTTTCTGTTTTGATGTCATGTCGTCTGGTTAATGTGATATTGAATTATGTTACTTTGTTTGTGTGATTCTTCCTGTTTATTTGTGGTTTGTGCTTCGTTAACTTTGCTTTACTTATTTTTGTCTATTTTGTTTTGACACCTTAAGGACAATCTGTCTTTCAAGTGTGGGGGAGGGTAATTCTTTTATGTGTTTAGATTTAAATGGTCTGGTATGGTCTTGTTTAGGTATAGACTTGGCATAAATTGTTCAAAAATTTGACCCCTCTCAAAAATTCATAAGCTTGTGTTAGAAGATTGTCACACTCCTAGTTAGGGATTGAGCTCGAGCACCAAGATTAGGAACTTGTAGAAACCTCACACTCGGTTGTTTAGACTAGTGGTCTCGTTATGTAGATTAGACTAGAGGGTTGATGAGTGACCTTGTGAGAAAATTTGAGCCGAAGGAGGAGACAACCGTCTTCATTTATTCATGAGGTGCCTACATGAGTTTGGTTGATCGAGGTATCCTACTAGCACTTGACATGGTCTTGGTTGTGTGGCGTTAGTGAATGACGGGGGCTAATCCTTTGAAATTGAGCCTAGAGCTTTAGAGCCAAGAACCTTTATATCCATTGCTTTAACCCATTGAGCCTAGCCATTCATTGATCATATTATATGTATACCAACTTTAAGCCTTATATCCACCATCCTCCCGACCTTTGGTCATCCGATCCGAGGACACATAAGTTTACATTTTTTTTGGGAAATGATATGTATTGGGTTTAGTTGGTAGCTTAGTATTAATGTGGGTTAAACTGTTGGGAATTTTTATAGGTGAATGGACATACAAAGAAGCCGAGTTTTTGCCTAGAAAATGCCAAGTTTGTGTAAAAAAAAAGAAAAAAAAGAAGAAGAAAAAAGAGAGGAAAAGAAGTGACAAAGATAAGTTAATGTTGAATAAGGCATCACTTATTGGCAAAACTCCTGCTACGCGGTCATAGAAATTGGGTGAATTGGGGAGTGTGTTTGAATTATCTATGGTGAGGATGTTTAGAATAGACGAGTGACTAGTTTGCTTTTGTAACATGTCCTCGGATTGGGTAGTTTAACTAATATCCATATGTATTATCTCACCAATACCTTAGCCCTATTACAACCCGATTGAAAGTCCCCTGTTCACGAGCAACCACACGACTTTGAGACACTATTGAGTAGGACGTAGGATATTTTGAAAGACATTGGTCATGTACGCGAGAGATAGGAAGTTGGCTACTTACAAATCGTGAGTTAAAAATTTTTGAACCTCTGAGTAGTTAACCTTCTTGTATCTTTTACATAGTGATAACACTTGTTTAAACCACCGAGTGGTGAGGTATCTACCGGGTCTTACTTTTTGTGTTTGGGTTGATAAACTAGCTAGGTAGTGGGGTGGTCTTTTGATGCAAGTTTGAGATTTTGAGGGGAGTTAAATTGTGAATTTATCATGCCTAGTCTTGTCCTTATCATGTTTTCTTTCTTATGTGATTGTGATTGTATGAGTATTGCTTGGGGACAAGCAATGATTCAAGTGTGGGGGTATGATGAGTGTGGAACACTCATCTTTTGTGTTTATTTTAGAGTAGATTTACCGTTGTTTCTTTTGCTTTTGTTTGTTCTTCATTGTCATAATGTCATTTATCGTGCATTGTTTGTTTTAGTGTAGTCTTATATTTTTGTTGTGTTTTCTTCATGCTAGGAGATTTGGTGAAGTGGAGGAAGTGAAGTCACTTTGGGTCATCGTATGCGATTTGATTTGCCGGGAGGAAGGACGCTTAATCGAGACCTCGAAGACGTGGGCGAGGTGGACCTCTTGCGACTCCAATGCTGATAACTTTCTCATCCGAAGTCTGATGGAGACGAGTGAGATGGCTCTGGAAATAAGACATCCGGGGCTACAACTTTGTCTCTAATGGTCTTCTTCAAATTCGGAGTCTAAGAGGGGAGAACGCTGGATTCAATGTCGTGGTCCAATTCTGTCAAGATTTCATCACAAGTGGGTCGAATTTGAAGACTTGTTTTGGGCCCATTTTGGGCTTTAATTATAATTTCGTGGTTGAGATATTTTGGGGAGAAAAATCTTGTATAAAAGCCTTTGCTTGGCTTTCCTTTAGATATTATGAGATATTTTGGTAACAATTCTCCACTAACTCTTAGATTTGGAAGAAAATTTGGTGAACCTTGAAAAGGATTTTTTGTAAGAAAAAGTGAAGGAAGGAGGAAGGAGGATATTGAGGAAGCTTTGAAGATCATCTTGAGCTTTCTCTTACTCCCTCTTTTGTTCATGTTTTGCTTGCATAGTTTAATGAATTTGTTGAGCTATTTCTTGGATATGTGTGAGTAGTTGATTAGTGGGTTGGGTGCCTTGACATCTATTTAGCCTATGGTTTAGGGGTTTAAATGCTTAGGATTATGTTCTAGTTTTAGAGCTTAAAGCTTAGTTTTGGTTGATCACCTTGACTATGAGTTGTTCAATGCTAATCGCCGAGAGGGGTTAGGATTAATGGACCTTTGGACTAGTTGACTAGTTGTCTTTTGATGAGAGATCTCATTAGGTGATTGGTTGTCCTTGGAGTGGAGATTATATTTGGTTGTTAGTTAGGTTAGGTGGCTATTTTGTGGAAAAGGCGCATTTAGTTCATCTAGGCCTAGTAAATGGTCATTTTAGACTAATTTATGGCGAGAGCGTAGATTAGTTGCCTTAGAACACTCGGATCATAACGCGAACTTAGTAAACTCCTTGAATTGTTTGGTCATTTAGTTTGTCATTGGTTCCTTGCCCACTCTTATTTTATTTATAAATTCATCTTATTTAGTAGTAGTGTTATTTCGACTAATAGATTGTGTGTTTAGACTTGACAAAACCTTCTCATTTAGTCCTACACTAGTGGTGAAGTCGAGTTTGCGGCCTAGAACTTAGTCCTTGTGGGACGACATTCCCTTACTTACTCATTATTGCAAGAAGGGTAAAAATCCTTCCTTTCAATAGCCCCTAAACCATGCTAAAATTCACAAAACTACAACCCGGTGTTTGGCTTTTCTTCCAACTTCTATATATAAATAAATTTTAGCTTAACCCCACCTTAACCTTCTTCATCTAGATCCATATTATCTTTTTCAAACCTTCACCTATTAGCTTCTTCAAGGTTCAAAAGGATTTTTACTCAATTAAAGCAAAATCCTACAAAACTACTTACCTTATTCTTCAAAGTTGGTCAAATTTGGTCCCTTTTTTTTCCTCCTCTTTTCCCCTCGTTTTTTCCTTTCTTCTACACCTTTCTTCTCTGTTTTTCTGTTCTAAAAGGCGTGGTGTTGGTGCCTAAATCCTACCCAAAATATCTTCTTTTTTGTATAGTTTACAACTTACCAAAAGTTGCCACCTAGCCCACTTACAACTAAATTTTTTCTTTTAGTCCTAGACTTTTCTAACCTTTCAAAATTATGCCTAAACTTCTTAATATATTCTAATAAGTCCCTAAAACGAACCTTATTCAAATAGAATCACATAACAAATCATTTTCACAAATCTTTCCAATACCGACAAAATCAGTCCCATTTTCGAGCACCTAGAATTATGACTTTGTTCGGACCAAATTATTTCTTAAATCACAAAACTAAAAGAATAAAGTTATAGATCTATGTGTTATAAATCTACACAAATTAGAATCACCTAATTTGGAGTCCGGATGAGGAAGTTACACCTATTTTACCAAACGACGACGAACTAAGCCTAAACATTTCCAAAACCAACCTTAGTATGTAAATTTGATTGTAGGGTGAGGGTATCACAGTCTCCCCTCCTTATAAAATTTGGTCGCCGAATTTGGTTAATAAGAGAGGCTAACTTACTTGTCATTCAAATAGATACAGATACTTGGTTTTCATCTCTTCCTCCATTTCCCAAGTTTCCTCAGCTAAAGAACGATTTTTCCATTCAACTTTGACCATCAGAAGCTCCCTATTCAGAAGCTTTCTAACTTAATGATCCAAAATTTTTATTGGATTCTCCTGATATGTCAAATCTCCACTATCTGTGGCTCCAAAATATGAGTAGGATCATGCAAATATCGCTTAAGCATGGAGACATGGAACACTGGATGAATATGTGACAAAGATGGTGGCAAAGCCAATCGATATGCCACTGGCCCAACTCGCTCCAAAATCTCAAACGGCCCAATATATCTAGGACTGATTTTGCCTCTTCTTCCAAACCTCATTGTTCCCTTCATGAGTGATACTTTGAGGAAAATATGTAATCCTACATCAAACTCAATATCTTTCCGTCTCTTATATGAGTATGACTTTTGCCGACTTTGAGCAGTTTCTAACCTTTGTCGAATCAACTGTATCTTCTCATTAGTTTTTTGCACTAAGTCATTGCCCAATAGTTATTTCTCACCCACCTCATTCCAACATAATGGAGATCTACATTTTCTTCCATACAAAGCTTCATATGGAGCCATCTTGATACTTGACTGATAGCTATTATTATAGGCAAACTCTATCAATGGCAAATAACGATCCCAACTTTCTCCAAAATCAATGGCATAAGTTCGCATCATATCTTCCAAAATCTGAATAACACATTCAGTCTGGCCATCTATTTGGGGGTGAAAGGTCGTACTCAAATCCAAACGAGTTTCCATAACCTCCTGAAATTGTCTCCAAAATCTTGATGTGAAATGAGTTCCCCGATCAGAGACAATCGACACTGGCACACCATGGAGGTAAATAATTTCATCCATAAATATCTGAGCAAACCTACGTGCATCATATGTACTCTTTATTGGTAGGAAATGTGAAGATTTTGTCAATCTGTCTACAATGACCCACACTGTATCATAACCTTTGGAAGTAGTTGGAAGCCCTACTAACAAATCCATTGTTATCCGCTCCCACTTCCACATTGGAATCTCAAGAGGTTGTAGTAATCCAGAAGGCCTCTGATGCTCTGCTTTTACCTGTTGACAAGTCAGACACTTTGAAATGAATGTTGCAATGTCCTTTTTCATACCTTGCCACCAATAATTGCTTTTCAAATCATGGTACATTTTTGTAGATCCAGGGTGCATACTGTAGACCGCTCGGTGTGCCTGAGTCAATAATTCTTTTCTTAGATCTCCAATATCAGGGACAATCACTCGAGAACCAAAATACAAGACACCATTAGCACTAAGCCAAAATTTAGGTAATTCACTCGGTTCAACTTTTTCCATCATCTCAATGACATCAGGATCCTCCCATTGTAATTCCATAACTCGTCCTTGCAAGGTAGGTCTTATATGCATCTCTGCTACCAACTTTGGCTGAACTAAGGACTTTCGACTTAAAGTATCAGCTACCATATTAGCTTTTCCAGGATGATAGTTAATAGTGCAGTCATAATCCTTAAGTAACTCCATCCATCTTCTCTGTCTTAAGTTCAAATCTCGTTGCTCAAAAATGTACTTGAGGCTTTAATGATCTGTATATATCTCAAACTTCTCACCATACAAGTAGTGCCTCCAAATCTTCAATGCAAACACGACACTGCCATTTCTAAATCATGGACGGGATAATTCTCTTCATGTTTCTTCAGCTGTCTAGAGGTATAAGTAATAACATTCTTGTATTGCATAAGAACACATTCCAAACCGACTCTAGAAGCATCACAATAAACTGAATATCCACCTGATCCTGAAGGTAGAACCAGTACAGGTGCATGTGTTAATCGATTCTTCAATTCCTGGAAACTCACTTCACATCTCTCTGACCATTCATACTTGGCATTTTTATGAGTTAGCCGAGTTAAGGGTGCTGCCAAAGTAGAGAACCCTTTGACAAACCGTCGATAATACCCTGCTAAACCCAGAAAGCTGCATATCTTAGTAACATTAGCTGAGGTCGGCCAATTCACAATAGCTTCCACCTTCTTTGGGTCAACTGACACTCCATCTTTAGACACCACATGTCCAGAAAATTTACACTTTGAAGCCAAAACTCACACTTTGAGAATTTAGCATATAACTTTTTCTCTCGTAGCGTCTGCAACACTTACCTAAGGTATTTCTCATGACTCTCTTGGTTAGTAGAGTAAACCAAAATATCATCAATAAACACAACCACAAACTCATCTAGGAAAGGCTTGAAGGTTCGATTCATCATATCCATAAAAGCAGATGGGGCATTAGTCAATCCAAATGGCATAACCAAAAACTCATAATGTCCATATCGAGTCCTAAATGCCGTCTTTGGAATGTCCATCTCTCTAATCCATAACTGATGGTACCCTGATCTCAAGTCAATCTTAGAAAACTATTTAGATCCTCGCAGTTGATCAAATAAATCATCTATTCTCGGAAGAGGATATCGGTTGCGTATAGTTACCTTGTTCAGCCTTCTGTAATCTATGCACAACCGTAAACTCTCATCTTTTTTCTTCACAAATAGTACTGGGGCTCCCCATGGAGAAACACTAGGCCTTATGTACCATTTATTCAACAAATCTTGCAACTGATCTTTCAACTCTCTCATTTCAGCTGGAGCCATACGATAAGGTGGTATAGAGATTGGTTCAGTGCCTGGTACAAGATCAATACAAAATTTAATCTCCCTCTCTGGAGGTAAGCCTGGTAAATCCTCTGGAAATACATCTGGGTACTCCCTGGCAATAGGAACATGATCCACTAAAATATCTTCCTTCTTTATTTCCCTTACCATAGCTAAATAGCTTGCACACCCTTTCTTTAGAAACTTGCTAGCTTTCATGTAAGAGATAAATTTTGCAGTGATCACCTTTTTCTCACCCTGAAACTTAAACTCTGTCTCATCTGTGGGATGGAAGATAACCCTTTTTCTAAAATAATCCACTACCGCATGATAAGGGGATAACAAATCCATACCTACTATTATATCAAAATCATCCATATCCAATATGTATAAATTAATCATCAAGTCATGTCCACTAATTTGAATGTTGTAAGATCTAATAACTTCACAAACATGCATAAACCCGCTCGAAAGAGTGGCAACAATCATTGACTCATCCAAACACACAGACATATTATTCAAATATTGAACATATCGAGATGACACAAAAGAGTGTGTAGAACCCGAATCAAATAGAATACGTGCATAAGATGATCCAATGAGAAGGTTACCTGACACCACAGTGTTACTAGCATCAGCATCCTTCTTGGTCAAAGCATACACTCGAGGGTGTGCGGTGCCTCCTCCACTATCAGACTTAGGTCCCTCGATCCTCAAATCTACTTCCCTTTGATCCAATAGATTGCTTTGCTAAACTTGTGGTCGAGGATACTCTTGTATTGGTGGCCTAGCTATCAAACTCGCCACTTATTTACGCTGACCAATTGTAGGACAATCTTTCACCAAGTGACCTATCCTACCACAACGAAAAGAAGCTCCTATCCTTTTGTAACAAATATCTCCAGGATATTGTTTACTACAACTTTGGCACCTCCTTAAATTATTGGGTTGATTCTGAATGAATCTTTGACCACGAAAATCCTTTCCTCTTTCAAATCTACTAATAGGTCCTCCACCCTTTGACAATACTGGCTGAATATTGGTCCATCTCTCTTGCTGTCTAAAGCCTTGGTTGAAACTCCTTTGTGGTTGTTTATCAATCTTTTAGAGTTTTGGTTGACTTAGGACCACTTGACGTTCATTATCCACTGCAGCTGCATATGTCTCGAACCCACGAGGATACATAACTTTGAACATAGAGTCATCAAGTCCACGAACAAACCTCTTTACCTTCATCTCATCATTAGGAATCAAATATTTTGCATACCGTGACAGATAGGTGAACCTCTCATCATACTGAGCTACTGTTATCTCTGGAGTCTTCACCAACCGCTCAAATTCAAAAGCTCGGGCATCTTTCAAACTCTCTGGCAAGAACCGATCCAATAAGGCCTTACAAAAGATCTCCCAAGTCCATGCATATGATCCCTCATTTTGGAACCAAACTCCAGCCACACCTACCAATTGAAATGCACCTAACTCCACCATTCGCTCTTGATCATACCTTAAGATCCTTCTCCTCTTCTCCATCTCATCAATGAATACCTGATGATCATCACTTAAGCTAAAAAATGTTGGTGGATTCAACTTCACAAATTCACCCAAAGAGTCATCTTTAGCAGCTAGTGTAACATTCTACTCTATTTGTGTTTGTTGAATAGCGATGAATTTCTCCATTGCTTTCATAACTCTGTCTACATCATCACCACCCTGCCTCTCCATCTCAGAAGTGAGAATAGCAGCCACAGGTGGTGGAATCTCATCTCTAGTGATCTCACCAGCAGTAATGACCTTGGTGGTGCAGTCTCAGATGCAACATCCTCGCTCCGACCTTGGGAGCTTTCACCATGCTCCCTAGCCGCCTCAGTACCACTACGTGGAGTTGTCATATCTTTTTATACAAATAAGTCAGAATTAAGCATACCAAAGGATAACACAACAAAAGAGGTTCAAGGACATGACAAATCTTATGCTCCATTATGCACAACATATAATTCAAACAACAGGCTACGCTTAAACCTAGGGCTCTGACCAAGCTCTGATACAAAGTCTGTCACGACCCAAATTCGTGGGCGGTGACTGGCGCTAGATTATGTCAAACTTAATATAATGAACTATAACCTAGCAAACTTCAAACATAACACACCATTCTCTTTAAGAGAATCGTCTAAATATTTTTCAACAACGTTACATCTTCGAACAAACATACTTATTGTTATCTAAAACCTGGCAGGCATAATTCAAAAGTTGGAGTACACATCTCCAACGTCATATCACCAAACTCATTTTTTTACATAACATAATTTACAAATATATTACATATTAACATTAATCTAAGTCATATGTCAAAAGACAACAGAATATGTATAATGGAGCGACCTAGATCACAAAGACAAAAGATCATCTGGAGACCTTGAATGCAACCCGAGAGTGAGGACAACAGGCTGACTCGGATGGAAAAGCCTCTCCAGATGTAAAACACCTCTCAAGACTCTTCACCTGTTGATTAGTAAGGGATAAGTGCTTTGAAACACTTAGTAAGTGAATATTATAAGTAAAATATATTTAACCAACCAGTCGTACCCAACCAACCCAACCACATACTAACACAAAAGCTAAGACAACAAAAGACCACATCATAAATAGGGTTATCAAAGGAATCACATATCAAACATAATCAGAATTTCAGATAAACTTTCACAAAATACATAACATAATTCGGATGAACTTCAGATAGGTCTAGATAGTGTCACTCCCACTCCGACACGAGGATACCATATCTTAATGCGCCATCAGAAACCAACCCCGCCGGCCAAATATCAAATCGTATACACATCCAATGTATCCTCAAAATATGTGCACATATGCCAACATCCCCAGTTGGTCACGGGTAGACCTCATCATCCGCCATCACACAGACCACATACCAAATATTCCAAAGTCCACATACATACACGAACAATCCAAAAGCGACATCAATATCAAATAGACCAAAACCAAACCCAATACCATATTTCACCCATTCAAAAATATGTCAAATCAAGCATATCACCCACGTCTAGTTAACTAAACACATGTTACAAAGAATATCCACTTACAAGATAATAGTTGCTCAAACCATTCAAAGAGAAGCTTCGTGCTTCGATTTATATCTCATGGCCCTCGGATTCAAAACGTCGGTGAACTAGTCAAAAGAACATAAACCACTATCATTACCAACCTCTTAGCATGTAAATAGCTCCTAAAAAATATAAAAACTCATTTTATAAACCCTTAATTTCAGATTTATACAAGATAGCCCCTAAACCATGCTAAAATTCATAAAACTACAACCCGGCGTTTGACTTTTCTTCCAACTTCCATATATAAACGAATTTTAGCTTAACCCCACCTTAACCTCCTTCATCTAGATCCATATTATCGTGTTCAAACCTTCACCTATTAGCTTCTTCAAGGTTCAAAAGGATTTCTACTCAATTAAAGTAAAATCCTACAAAATTACTTACCTTATTTTTTAAAGTTGGTCAAATTTGGTCCCTTTTCTTTCCTCCTCTTTTCCCCTCGTTTTTTCCCTTTCTTCTACACCCTTCTTCTCTATTTTTCTGTTCTAAAAGGCGTGGGGTTGGTGCCTAAATCCTACCCAAAATATCTTCCTTTTTGTATAATTTACTACCTACCAAAAGTTGCCACCTAGCCCACTTACAACCAAATTTTTTCTTTTAATCCTAGACTTTCCTAACCTTTCAAAATTATTCCTAAACTTCTTAATATGTTCTAATAAGTCCCTAAAATCAGCCTTATTCAAATAGAATCACATAACAAATCATTTTCACAAATCTTTCCAATACCGACGAAATCAGTCCCATTTCTGAGGACCTGGAATTCTGACTCTGTTCGGACCAAATTATTTTATAAATCACAAAAATAAAAGAACAAAATTATAGATCTATGTGTTATGAATCCACACAAATTGGAATCACCTAATTTGGAGTCCGGATGAGGAAGTTACACCTATTTTACCGAACGACGACAAACTAAGCCTAAACCTTTCCAAAACTAACCTTAGTATGTTGAAACAAATTTGATTGTAGGGTGAGGGTATCACAAAAGAGGTGGAGGGCGAAGGTTTGATGGGTTCGAGGAAGGAAGGTGGATGGGGAGGAGGGAGAATGGAATCTGGAAGGTTTTTTGGATTGGGAGTTTTTAAATAGGGTTAGAAAAATAAAGGGATGAGGTTTTGTAATTTTGCCACGTCATCGCCACTTAAGCTATAAAAATACGAAGTGGCAATGATGTGTATGATTTGGTTGAAAAATTAACCCTGGTTAAAAATTTGTCACCAAAAGTGTCACTTTTAGAAATCTCTGTCACCTAAAAAGAAAAAAAAATCAAACCAGAGGGTACTAAGATAAAAAAGCGTGAAACTACAAGGTACTTTAATAAACTTTTTCCTAAAATTTATGTACTAATTAGTTCAATTTGTTAAAATTCGTGGATTAGTTCAATTTTTTTACCATATTTCATAGGTATATTTCAATAAGCATATCAATTTCAAACATAAATAGATCAGCCTAGTAAATTTTCAGATATCAAATATTCTTTTTAGAATAAATATCAAACATTTAGTACCTAATGCATTCTGAAACCAAAAAAAATTTGATTTAGTCGCATTCCCAAACATTTAGTACCTAATCAGCCTAGTAAAGTGTTAACATTTAGACATACCAATGTAAAAAAATAGCATTCAAAGGCAGAGAAGATTGACTGTAGTAACTTCTGAGTGCAATACCTAATGCATTCTGAAACAAAAACATTTTCTAATCATTCAGTACTAAAGGCGGACAAAATTTATTGCACTAAATTGGTTGCTCGGAAAAGAGACAACTAAGGCAAAGTATAGATAAAAACTTCCAAACTACGCATTTTAAAATGCTAATTGTGCTATTTACAAAAATGGGCAAAACAATTTACAACGCATCATCGTCGTAGTAGTGATCATCAATATCAATAGCAACCACCTTAGACCCACTAATCCGAAAAGAAGCCGGCATAATCTTATGTGGTAACCTTGAATTATTACTAGTCACAACATCTTCACACCCTTCACCCTCTTCCTTCTTCATGTCACTTGGAGGCAAGAAGCAATCCATTGACAGCCCCCTGACGTTAAAATCAAACTCTTCGATGGTCCAAACCTCCTCCATTCTTGTTCTCGTATGACCTTCGGAGTTGTCGCCGAATCGAAACAGTGACACATCGGTCTTGCCACCATGCGCGATGTTAATACCTTCAATGGTTCTGTAATCTCCAATTACGGACACCATTGTGGTCTCCCAGAAGACACTATCGTCTCCTGAGGACTTGATTCTTAGCAAGTGGGAATCTTCCAATTGGACCAACAAACCCCTTCTCTGGCTAAAATAGCCCCAGACAGTGTGCCTGATTATTTCTATGTTGCTGGTGCTCCTCGCTCTTAGTGACGAAGATTCGGCTTCTAATTTTAGCATGAAACAGTCTTCGTTGTTGATCGTCTTCTCACCGATGCAGATGGAGTTTGAGAATAGCTCTGCTGTTGATTTGGGATCCAGACCCTGTTGTTTAAATTTGAATTAGCAACTCATAACATACAATAAATTGATGTAATTTAATGTAATAGACTTTTTTAACGATATAAAGCATATAACAGTTAAATAACTTCAGTACAATGGCAGGCCAACTTTGATGTTTGTTTGACTCTTATATGTGAACTACATACAATTCAACTTAGCACTCTAGCAAATTGCTGACTTTTGGGGTGTGGAAATTGTGACTTTACCTTGTTCTTGATGTGAACTAGGACCAACAATTAGTAGCATTTTTATACCTAGTTAAAAATTTTAAAAAAAACAACCACCTGAACAATTTGAACGTGGGAAGCAGATTAAGGTCCCACAATCCACGTTGTGGTAGGGTGACTTTTATACGATGTGGGATGTCTAAGTCCTTCCCCTCTGCCGATAAAAGTCCAAAATAAACAAAAGGAAATGCAACTACTTGTGCTTTTTATCCGGGTCTAGAAAATCTGTACCTACCAAAAATATCCCACCCTTCAAAAAAATTCTCTTATAATTTTCAATCACCAATTTCTTAAAAATATATATTTGGTCAACCTAAAGTTATACCAACATTTAAATTTCAATTGATTCTAGGGATAGGGTTGCTTTTTTCCAGTTACACCAACCTTAATATTTTCCAAATAACGCGGGATACAATTCCAACGAACATATATCTCGTCAAATCACATCAATTTTGAACAAAACAAGAAGATAAAGTTGGAAATTAGTTAAAAGTTTGACCAGAAGAGTTCAATTTATTAAATTAATTACCTGGAGGAAACGCCTGAGAGGCCTAGGAGGGCCTCTAGAAGCATGAGAATGGTGCCAAGGAGTTTGCCTCCAAGCCACTTTTCCATCGCTACCGGCACTTATTTTACAGCCGGAGACCACCATCTCCAAGCACCAAAGATCGGGCCTCTTCTTCCATAACACGAAACCTCCCATCTCACTACCTCCCCCGTCCCTTAGGTTCTTCGCCTTGACCACCTTGTTGTTCTTGCACGACCCCTCGCCGGAACAGAACTCCGAGGCTGCCATCCTCACCTTCCCCATCGCGTACATGCTCTCCACTCTGTTAAGAGCTCCCTCCCCTCCGACCCCCGCCACGTACTGTTGCACTATGTATTTCGCCATTGACGCCTCCTGAGGATGACCATGATCATGAACCCAATAAGCAAATATAAAACTAATGAAGAAAAAAAACACTTGGCCGGATGATGACACAAGACGTGTACAAATTTACGAAAGGACTTACAATAGGTTGGTTGTTGAGGATGGGGCTGATGGGTTGGCGACGATGATCATCAAAATTGATGGGAATAGGAATAAGAGGAGCACCAACGACGCCGAGCAAGAGTTGGATCTCAGTGCTGTTCCTCTCAGCTTGAAGGGCCCTGGCGGTGGATTTGGCATCGGAGACTGGCCTAATCCAAGCCATTATATTTTGCCACGACTTCTTATTGACGGAGCCAAACATCTCCTCGGGGATTGGCACCTCAAGAACCGTCTCCAATCCATCTTCTCTATCGAAGTTTGGACAAAGTTTCCTCATCAATAGACACAGAGAGAGAGAGAGAGAGAGAGAGAGAGAGAGAGAGAGCTTATTCTCCTTTTTAGTTTCTCTCTTGGGTCGGCTCGGAATTAGAAGATTGATAGAGTGGAGGGTTTAAGTGTTTAATCTGGGGCGAGGTAGGAGTCTTTTTTATTGGGGGGAGAGAGAGAGAGAGAGTTAATTGGACTAATAGGGAATATTGAGATTTAGGGGGAAGGCGTGGATTTGTGTTTAGTTGCTCCTGTGTGTGCTTGAGCAGCTAATTAGTGAATGTTACACCAACCGACCAATGCCCAACACAAACGTGGTACACTTTGTCTATGTCGTGTTTGCACGCTCTCTTGTTTGTTTATTCATCCTAACTATAATATCTTTTTGGAACTCGAATTTGAATTAATAGATTTAATATTTTTTGGAAAAGTGGCAATTTTTTACGATTTTCTTTCTCTCTATTGTTTATATGAAGCTGGCCGAAGGCTAAATAGGAAGTTCAACTGGCATAACCGCCCAAAACTTGAAGCGTTTTCTTGTTTAGTTATCTTCATGGCATTAATCAACTTTAATAAAAAATTATTATACTTAATTAAGTACTTTTCAAGAAAAATAATTTACCAGCAGTTTCAAATTTATTTCGAAAGATTTTCCATTAATTATCGATCCAAATTAGTCGGCCACAAATAATTTTTTTGGAAGATCACGAAAGATTCTCCTCTCACACTGTCCCACACGGGAGCAGATTTGGTCCAGGAAGGCCAAATTCAACCAGGATCGTCCTGGACGATCCAATGGTTTACTTAGTTGCGATCAAATAGTTTACTCAGTTACGATCTATTGGTTTACTCAGTTAAGATCCAATGTCCATGTTTATCCAGTCCCGGATAAATCAGAACCGTCTCAGTTACGATACAATAGTTTACCCAATTATGATACAATGATTTACTCAGTTACGATTTAATGGTTGTGGATTTTTTCATTTTGCCCCCTGTATTTTCGCATTTTTACAAAAAAATCTCAGCATGTCTTTTAATAAAAATTCTCAACACTATGCTAGAATGAACCTCTGGCACCAAATCTTGTCCGTCTCACACAGCCAAGAACGAGGACTCCATTAACTCCGTTTGGAAGATCACGATAGATCCTCCGTTAATCATCGTAAATTCTCCACTGTTTTGGGTAAAATTTGATACGAAAAAAAAAGATATGTGACACACTCAGATCATAAATTAGTCATTATTTGGGGACATACATCCTAAGGTTATTGATAAAAAGAAAAGTTCAACAAATAATATATAATAGCATACTTAGGGCATTTGGCTAGCGGTACAAAGTGTACAACGATTTAACGAAAATTCAGTGTTAAAATTATATTGCATTTATATATGTTAATTAATAAGTAGAATTTTATTTATTAAAAACTAATAGTCAAAATAACAAGTAGTTACATTTATTATTTGTTCTCCTAAGTATTCATAAGCATCTGTCGCCTAAATAAAAGAAAATAATAGCCTATTTGATTGATATCATACTTAATTACTTATATTGAATATCTATTATTATTATTATTATTATTATTATTATTATTATTATTATTATCATCAAAAGGTGAGTGATAGCCCACTCACTACTTAACTTTGAAAAGGATGCGAATTTTTTGACAAAACAGATACGGCCGAAAAACAAACTATCCTAAAGTTGTGTGAAATAAATTATATGCTATAGGTTTCAAATTGACAAGTATAGAGTGAGCTCCAATTTTCAACTATTTGTGGGTCAATTGCAAGAGTTATACCGCTATTAGCGGCTTCTTTATAGCAACAGCTCGTTTCCTCTTCTTCCTTTTTTTTCTTTTTTTCTTTTTTTCTAGAACCATGATCTGGTTCACTCAGACTGGTAGATTTATGTTTTTGTTTGTATGTGATCTTTTGGAAATTAAATGCTATCTCAATATTTATTGTACCAAATAATCTAATTATTAAGATGATAAAATTTTCTCGGTCAAATTTTAATGCAACTTCCATGTTATGACCAGAATTACCACGTCCAATTTGAAATACCACTGATATGATATCCTAGTTAGGCTGCAAATATTATGTTTAATAAATTTTATTCATAAAAAAATATCTCCTAATCCCATGTCAAATTAAACTGACCATCCACCTGCATTTAATTTGACTCAAAGTCGATGATCGATGGTCTGGAGAGAGATTATCCAAATAGGTTCTGGGAACTTGAACTACACGTACGTTGCTATAATCAAGTGTTGGCTCATATTATTGATCCAAGCACCCGTAGAATATCATTTTTTGGCCTGACATCATTTTGTCTTGTCTCGTACCACTTGGTGTGGATGTTATGGGACTCGACACTAAGAACATGCGGTTTTGGATTGAGGAAAGAGGGAAGAAAATTATTTCGGACGGTTTTGAGTGAATGGGATCGCGCTCGCATGTCTTGTTATGTGATATCGACATGTCTTATTATGTGATATCGGCATATCCTATTATGTGATACTGACATGTCCTGTTATGTTATATTAGCTAGTGTATTTTTCGTGTTTGCGACAGTGGTATGTCCCGTTTACGATACTGACCCATGTGGCTTTTTTTATCTTGATCTCCGTATTTTTACATTTTTGTAAAAAAGTCTCTGCGTGCTTTCACTCCAAACCTTTTGGAGTGGGGGTATTCCGTACCCAATCCAACCCCAGGAACATGCAACTACTTAATTTTTCTTCTTGTCACCATTGTTTTTTTATATTTTTTATATGAGGCCCTAGATCCATTGTTATATCTAGTATTTGAGTAAAAAAAATTATTGCGAGGGCAAGAATGTTTGATATATATTGTGCAAATTTAATTTTGTAATTATTATTGTGAAGTTAAGCCGTTAACACTTTGCCCCAGAAGCTAAAAAGTTATACAATAGACAACACAGTAATACAAATGGAATCATATAAATTTAAATCATTATTTTTTAAGATATTTGTAAAATTTATTTATCACTTGAAATAACTCGACTTAATACAAACTCGTTGTAATGTAAATTTTGGATTTCCCGCATGGACGAGATGGGTTTGGATTGAGTACGAAGTGAAGGAATTAATTCCGGACGGTTTGGAGTGAAGGGGACCGCAGCGGCAAGCGCAGTTATGTGATAATGGCATGTGTATTTGTGACAGCGGCAAATCCCCGTTGATTATAATGGCACGCATAGTTTTTTTCATTTTGGTCCCCCATATTTTAGCTTTTTTTCAAAAAGGTCACACTGGCATGCGCAATTATGTGATACTGGCATGCGCAGTTATGTGATACTGGCATGTGCAGTTATGTGATAATGGCATTTGTATCCGGCCTGTGTTTGCGCATGAATTTTTTCATTTTGGTCCCCGTATTTTAGCGCATTTGCAAAAAAGTCCCCGCGTGTCTTTATTCCAAACGATTCGGAATGTGGCATTCCGTACCCAATCCATACCCGGACGAGATTCTCTTCATCAAGCAACGTGGATGACGGAATGATTGTTGGCAACTAGCATGTAATGGCATTACAGAAGGATATCTCTAAATTTTCCCGGTGAACATCAATCAACAAACTCCTGACTTTTGATTATCTCTTAATAAATATTAATTATATGCGTCCATCACGAAAAGTTAGCTAATAAATTGAGATTCAAGTCCATCTCAAATTGCATTACGAATTGTTAACCCTAAAATAAATAGTGACCATCCGAGAGCTCCAAAGTTGTCAAATGCCTTTGACCGAATGGCACAATGCATAAGAGAATTAGACAGAATTTCAAAGTTCAAATGATGACAAATATAATTATTAGTGTAATGAAACAGTGTTCAAATGTTGCAAGGATATTTTGAAATAGGCCAAATCTTAATGTAGTGAAATTTGGTTTTGAAATAGGCCAAATCTTAATGTAGTGAAATTTGGTGTACATGTGATTTTTGGGTTCAAATTCAGTGGGGACATGGGTAATCCCCACTGAAAGGGATAAGAGCAATATTAGAAATACAATAATTTAAATAATTTAAAAAATATTAGCAAAATAATACAATTTATGGAAATACAAGTATGAGAATATTGGTTTCCATTTTCTCGGATATTGGTTTTCATCTTCTATGTTATTGGTTTCATTCTGCTATGATATTGATTTCATTCTACTATGATATTGGTTTCCATCTTCTATGTTATTGGTTTCATTCTACTATGACATTGGTTTTATTCTACTATGATATTGGTTTCATTCCACCGTGATATTGGTTTTCATCTTCTCCAATATTGGTATCCCATTATAAATGAAAATGTATACCATTTGAATGTATTGGTTTCATTCTTCTCGAATATTGGTATCATCGTTCTAGGATATTGATATCATTCTACTTTAATATTGGTATCATTCATCTATGAATTTTTGCTAGAATTTTAAGCACTAAGTTCAAACAACAACCAAACACCAACATAAAGTTCCAATCTTTAAATACAAAATCATCAGAACTACATGAAATCGATCAATCCAGCAATAATCAAAGTCGAAACAGCATATGAGTCATTTCTTTCGGACCAAATAATCAACGAAAAAGCTGGTGAAAAAAACCCAAAAAAGGACTACATAAAAGAGGGAATGAGACTTCAAGAAAAAACTCAAATAATCAACGATTCAAGGGATGACCATCAGATCTGTAAAAAAAGAATTTGATCAAATCTAAAGGCCCATATTTAGTCCATACTATGTGGATGATTTTTATGTAGTTCCCCTGAATCCAAATCCGTGATTTTTACCATATAGATGCACGGTGCACCGATGGATGGTGACAGTTGTTAATGAGCTTCCCTTCCAAAATTAGCAATCCTACCTGAACTTGTGGGCGTAGGCCCAGCCCTGCTTGGACAAGATCTGGAATCTTAAATCTGCTGCATCTCTAAGACAGATCTATGTCTACTACCAATGCCATTATCAACTTAATAATGGGCTTGGAAAATATATATTTTGTTTGTGGATCTTGGCATCTCCAACACACGATTCCAGATGAGTAAAAGGGATTATATTTTGCCAATGTTCTTATATTCATTGCAAAAAACATATCTGATTATTGCCCATGCGTTTAGAAAAGTGTTAGAATCTCTTTATCGAACCAAAAGACTCAAGACAATAGGCATGTTGATTATCAACACTTTATCAACATGTCTCCTCAAACGATGTAATTCGACCCCAATTTTGTATGAGTTTGGACCACATGACTAGCCATCTCTTATGTGATGTTATAATTTTTATGTTATGGACACCAAATAAGTGCAGCGACAGTGAAATATATCGGATGAAGTTGTTAGATTGATCTATTATGGGACTTCCTTACAATTCTGAACTTTTATTACGGTGCAACTGGGTTTGTCCAAATTCATTTCAGGAGACGCTTATTAGTGTGATACGTTCTCAAGCAATTGATATTTACGAGGAGTATTTAGAACTTTTAATAAATAAAATTTACCAATAACAAAAAGTATCGTTGTAAAAACCCTTCATACCTGGGAAGAGCTCAATAGTTTGAATCTTCAAGAACATAAAACTGACTTTCCAAGAACAACTTCGGAGCCAATTATTTTCACAATGGATAGTAGAACAAGTACAAGTCCATGGCTACTAGACTAAGCTGGTTTTCTTTCAACGAAAGCAATCAATTCTAAAGACTAGGAAGGTACATTGAAGTGGAAGAGCCAAGATATCACAAAGGCAAATACCATACAGGCTAGAAGGAAGTTAAGGAAGCGGTGGCCCCGCCAGAAGCTCCTTGTCTCTGATGGGAGCACGAGTGCTCCTGGAATTGCAATCACTGCATCGTTCGCCTCGATCCAGTGTGTCACCAGCTCGGCCTCGTTTGCACCTGCGACGTTTAGCGCGACCGACCCACAGATCTCGCATATTCTGCAGTGAATGATAGTGTCAACCTATGAGGCAAGGCTAAGAAACAGGATAGTGTAGCCACAACACAATGTCACTGCAGAATTAATAAAAAAAAAGAAAAAGAACAATCAACATTCAATACAAATCAGTCCTATTCGCTACATGAGAGGAAGAGGGTAACTAGAGTTTAGAATCAATTTGATAGTGCAACACGCTGCATTCGTCAGAATCACCATATTTAACTCAAAGTATTAAGGCTATGGATTGATGACGCTCTTCTGCTCTCAGATCGGGTCTAAGCGTCTCTCTCGATCAAATGTGGGATGTCTCATCTTTACTTCGCTCGAGTTGAAAAGGGACGAACGGGATTTGAGTTTGTAGCTCGGTTCAAACCTCAGGAACTACAATTGGAGTAAAACATCTACTTATCAAGAAACAAAATTTGTACAGTCTCACTGGTGTTTCTCAGACGTTGCATCTACCAACAACTCTCAAGAACTATGCATCAGGGTGAGATTGCAACTGATTGCACTAGTTCTAAGCAAATGTTGCTTTCATTGTGCGCTTCTTCGGATGTGCCCTATGCAAACACAAGTATAAAGACGACAACGATATATGCCAATGCAGCACAAACAGATCAAAATGCTCGGCCGGATCATTCGCAGAGGGCCATCAACATAATTGAATCATCAAGTAGGCAAGACTAAGAGGTAGGTTAGAGAAACTCAAGATTTTCCCAGCAGAAAACAGAATAGAATTATGCAACAAAATGAAGACATGCCATTGTTTGAAGATGGTGCTTGCGTTTAAAATCTCCATATCCAATCTAAACTATTGAAGACTGGGTATCATCGGAGCTCTTTCACTTGCACCCCACTAAATAATGTCGGGTTTGTCAACACACAACTAAAGTTAAAGCTAAACGGGCCAAAGTTATCTCTACATCCTATCCAAAATCTCAAGAAAATGGATTGATGAAGGCTTTTCGCTCATAAAGTGGCCCGACAAATACATCCACCGATCAACATGAGATTTCACAAAATATTTTTTTTCCTAGTAAAGAAGGCAGGTGACTAGCAACAAGCAGGAGAAAAAGATTCTTGTGAGGCTATTTCTTACTTACTTGTTGCCTCTAATCTTGAACCAGGCCTCAGCACATTGCCTGTGAGCAGCAGCCAGATCATCTTTACAAGAGCAACCCAGCTCAATGGGCAGCCCGGCCTCCGGATTCCCTGCATCCAACCCCAGATGACAAATCCTGCAGTCCCTCTCCACACTTACCAAATGCACCAACTCCTTAGCTCCATGATCAACTGCGCCACCTTCCAGATCCACACCTGACAAGGAGCAAATGCAAGAAGAAGAAGAAGAACAACATCTACTATCCCCCGCCGCGGCCTTCACTATCTCAGTATTAGAGCAGGACTCACTTGATGAAGAGTCCCTATCACCACCACACTTCTCCTCATTATCTGGCTGGTGGTGGCTACTTTGCTCTGCTGCTTCATTGGCACCAGCATCCACTTGGGGTTTCTCTGGGGCATCCATTCTCAGTACCCAGATGCTGAATCTTCATGTAATGGCCTGGCTAAGGCAGTGGCAGTTCGGTGTAACGATAAAGTTTGCAGCTTTAACTTCAGCTCCCTCTACCTCCAGTGGATTACTTTGCTTCTTATATAATGGAAGTTAGCAACAGCAGTAGCTCATCTCTCTCTCTCTCTCTCTCTCTCTCCGTGGAATGACTCTGGTAGGTAAAGACGAGATCTTTGGAGTTAGTAAGATACAGTTCCTTGTCCAAGTAGTAGAGAAATGGAGCTCTCACATCTAAACTTGTCTTTAAAGCTCTGGCTCCATTTTTTGGTTGGTATTTTTAATATCCATTGCGTGGGTTAATTTTGCTTTGAATTAATTAATTAGAACATAAAGGATAGCAAAAGCCTTCTTACTAAGTTACATTTGAAAAATCAAACTCGAAAGTTCTAGTTAAGTTAAAAGAATCATTTTTTCAGTTGATATACGTACTCGATGATTATTTAATCCGCTAGCTTCTCATTGGTCTCTAGTTATTGAGCAAGCAAAACATGGACAGATTTAAAGATTGTAACTTGGAGAGATTGGTTCAGCTAGCAGGTGAGCATTTAAAGGTCTGATGTGAGGTTGGTTTGGCCAATTAGAACTGTTCTTTTGCCTCAGACAGCTTAGGATAAATAAGGGTCGTGTCGAAAGTCAATTTCTACTTGTCCTCTTTCGAGCTTTATGGGATGTTGCTACTTAATGTGTCTGGTTACTTTCGTCATGGACCCGCATGTCTCTTGGCCAATTGCACTGTCCCTGGATTCTGATCTCTGTTGAGCGATATCTCTGGAGTTTTTTTCTTTCTGCAAACCCTCAAAGAGGGAATCTAAGTTCACGACAATAACGAATGTCTTAAAATTTTTTTTATCACTTTTAAACATTTAGAAACAAAATCAACATTTGTAGTTGGCTAAATAGACAAAGTGTTATCTAATGGTAGTTTTGGCAGTGGATGCCATGCCACGTGATTTGTCCACAGAAACAGGGCCCAGAGTGCTCCATCTTTGATGAACACAGAGAGGAGAGACCCCGAAGCTGTTTCATGATCGTACACCAAATAATTGAATGCATGCACTTCCCCAAACAAATGAACAACTAGCCTTTTCGAAGGGTTCGAACCTTGCATCCTCGAATTAGTTATTAGTTCAGTTAGTATGTCCGGAATCCTTTCGGATCCTCGCGGATTTCGCCAATCCGCTGCAATGCAGCAAGAGGGTTTTCTCATGGCTGTTTCAGAGTTTGGAGGTTTGAAGGACCAAGAATCAGGAACACCAAGCCACAGGGTTGTCAAACACTCAACAACTGTACCAGCATCATCCCTTGGTGACACCAAAACCATAATTGGTGGTGAAAGACCAATTGATAATCTGTATTTAGTCTAACCCTCAAAGGATAGCATCATATTTCATAAAGAACTCAACAACTGTACCAGCATCATCCCTTTGCCATGCCAGGGGAACTCATATTCTTACTATGAACTTCTATACATAAACTAAAAGACGCGGTGGCCTTGATGAATTTGATTTTGTATCAGTAACAAAAAAAAACTCGCAAGGGAAGTTCGCCGGAGTGTTCCTTGTGAGAGGATTAGCTAAAGCTCTCGACTTGAGCTCTCATTGCAACAGGCTGGGGAGGAATCTGGGTCGACAAAGCATTTCCTCTTGTTCCCGCCAATCTTCCCCGAGCCTCCTCAAAATGCATATTCCTTGCATTGTATTCCTGCATCACCATCTCTGAACCAGCAGGAGTTTCCTGGGACATTTTATGGCAAGTGGTATCTGCGGGGGTTCCATTACCGACTTTGTTCTCAAGGCCACTCTTCATCCAGGCAATGTTGTTCAAGTCTGTGGCAATGGAGATCAATTCTTCACTGGAACAGTAGGGAGACTCCTCGTAGTCAACAAACTCAGGTCCCAGCAACGAACATTGAGAATGGCCCCCTAAAGGTGTAGCGCAGCAACCAAACCCACATTGTAATGGAACTATCGGCTCAACACCACTCTCTTCAAGGAACTTGCATATCCCAACATTTTGTTTGGAAACCTGAACCAAAGGACCCTCTTTTGAAATTCTTCTGGCAAGATCACCAAGAGGATTGTATATACTAAATGCACTAACGCGTGCTACCGGATGAGAAAGGGTGGAAGTAGGGCTTATTTCAGAAATAATATGAACCTCGTCCGCTTCATGCAGTTCTTGAACTTCACCAACCTGCTGCTCTGTTTCATCAGCCATAGTGACATCTTTTATCTCTGCTAGTTCGCATGAACTCACATCACCTACCGAAATAGGTTCCTGTGATGCTGCCTTCGCTCCATCATAGGTATCAACTCCCATCGCATTTGTAGTGTGACATGTAGGCTTCTGTTGTTCTAGGCGTCTGCGTCTTAGTGTAGAATTCCAGTGGTTCTTGATTGAATTATCGGTTCTCCCAGGAAGGAGCCTCGCAATTGCTGCCCACTTGTTTCCATGTACTGCATGAGCCGAAATTATGATGCCATCTTCCTCATCTAAGGCAATTCACAATATGCACCATCAGTGCCACCAATCACAATGAGAAATATCAAGACTTGAAAGTTTCAGAATAGTTGATGGGAAAAGTTATGAATCACACGGCACTCTTTTGAACAACAAATTCATTCATTTCTACCAACGAACAAAAATTTCGACATTTAGCACCGACATTCTTCGCTCATGTTCAGAAAGAACTATTGTTCCTGATCATTGAACTACTAGCATTGATAGAACTGGTAAAGAGGAGGGTACATGTAAAAAAAAAACTAATTCACGATATCATTAGCCAGACAAACAGAGATAAACAACGAAAACGAAAATCAAGTGTAATGCTATATAATGCTGCACTAAATGAGCATAATGATGAACTAATCCATCCATAGTAGGCTATCTAAAGAACACTTTCCGCCGCATCCCCAACCCCAATCCCCCTCCACCGCAGTTGAACCTTGCTCTCAAATGCCACCACAGTCACACGCTGTGCCCGCATTCCACCTAACCGGGCAGCAAACAAAGAAGTCCAAGCCAAACTCCACGACATGAAACCTCAATGGCGCATCGCCGAGACTCTCAACCCTATGCCTTATAATTACTCTTCTTTTTAAGTAAATATCTCCTACAAGTCCTGAACCCGGATCCTAGAACACCAACCCGAATACCCTCCCTCACACATTGCCACTTGAGCCAAGCCTCCACAGGATGACTACTCAGTTACACTTCCGAACAACAGAAACAACACAACGATCAAGAGACCGACCGACCAATCAAATCAGAACCAAACCAAGCACAAACAACCCAACAAGCTTCAATCTTTGCACAAGCAGCAATAACCAAAACAAAAACAAAAACCCTCCCAAAACCCCCCACCCGATCCCAACAAAAACCCGCCAAGCAACAGGCCTAAAACCGAAAAGGGTACACAAAGGTTGAGTCTTTAAGCAACATTACCAGAGAAAGGCTTGCGCTTGAGGCCGGGGTCGAGCTGGTTGCACCATCGGAGCCTACAGGACTTCCCGGACCGACCAGGGACCCCACGAGCGATCAAACTCCAATTCCTCGCCCCGAACTTGTCCACCAACTTCGTCAAGACGCCGTCCTCGTCCGGCAACCAGGGCCCCCTTATCCTGCTCTTACCCTTCCCGTTAACCCCAACTCCGCCTCCTCCTTTTCCTCCTCCAGCTTGCTGGTTGGCCTCCTTCTCCATTTCTTCTTCCTCTCCTTCATCCTCTTCCTCCTCTTCTCTCTCCATCGTCGTGTCGGTTACTTGCTCCTCCCCCGGCATTCCTAGCTTGCCCTTTTTGGTGCGGCGCTTTTGTTTTTGTAATAAGTGAAACCGCTTCGGTTTTTTTTTTTTCCTTTTGGGTTTTGTTTTTGTGATGTACCAACCTGCCTAACTGCCCATGGTGGGAGAATTGGGAGGGAGGGCGGCCTTTTTGGTTTTTTTATTATTTGTGTTTGGAGTTAATTTGCAGAAAGGTGCTTCTACTTCCTGTTATTCCGAGATTCGGCCGGAAATTATTCTCAAGATGCTTTTTAGTTCTTAATAACTCTAGTCGACAATACAATTTGAATGGCTAAGAAGTACAGCGTTCAGGCGGATTTTAGGTTAAATTGGGGTCAGATTGGATACAGAAAAAAATGTACACTACAGAGTAGGGGTGAGGATAAACCCGATCAACACTGTTAACCCGACAACCTGACACACCGCAAAAAGAGAACCCGATTGTAAAAACAGTGTCGTGAGTTGGTTTTGATGTTAAACCGAAATTATTGGTGTTGGTCATTTTTTGACTAAACCGACACGCCGACTCACAGATAAAACGACGTTATTTTTTCACTATATAAATACCCACCCTTAAAATCTAGCCCCACTCAGCTGCCCACAATTCACAAACCCAACGCCCTTTCTCTCTGAATCTTCTAGAGAGGTGAGAATCCGACCCGCAGCTAGGGACCAACACTCCTCCTCCCTTCTCAGGCCGGCAGCCACCGCTCCTCCTCCTCCTCCTCCCTTTCCTCTCTTCGCCGAGTTACTAGTTCGAGTCTTCCTCTACCAAAGCACAAAAATTCTAAAAATTCTAAAAACCCTAAAATCTCAAATCGTTCACCGTCCTTGTTCCTTCTTCTTCCTCTCCGGTGGGCTCAAACTCTTAACCCGACGCGGTACTTCCCCGTTCTCACCTTTTTCTATTCGGTAATTGTGTTTCTGGATATTTGCATGCATTTCTTTTGTTGAAGGAATAGATACTTGCATGCATGTATGTTGTCAAAGGGGCTGGAGAAAGGGAAGTCATTTGGTTAAACTCGTACATATTTCTGCAGGTGGGTGGGTGGGTGGGTGACTTTTGATTGAAGCTGGTGAACTGAAAGAAGCTGTTGAACTGAAAGAAGCTGTTGCACAGACTTTTGAACTTTTGGAATTATGGATTTGAGTATTCGTTGGAATTATGGATTATGGACAGCATGTGGTGGAGAATTTATTGAATAGGAAGGTTAGGGGCAGCAATCAAAGAAGACAAGGCTGGGTGACTTGTCGTTCATTGGAGAAGTAACTAATGACTTTGTGTGTAGTGGGTCGAAGGCCATTGTTGTGTTTGTGTTAATTTTCAGTTTTTCTTGTTGCTTGTGTGGGCCTTGGACCTTTGTTTGTATTTCCTCATTTATGGACATTTTGTAGTAACCCGATCAATAGGTATCAACACCGACGCACCGTTACACCGTCGGCAGACATTTACACTGTGTCACCGTCGGCGACAATTTAAGTTTTTTTCCCTGTCTGTGTCAGTGTCAATAATGGTTGAAAAATCATGACACCGATACTTGCTCACCCCTACTACAGACCAAAGAAAATGAGGGTGATTCCTAGTGGCAACTTGTAAACAATAGTCAATTAATGGATAAACATTCTTATGGTCATTAAATGAAAAGGTATACACGTGCACGTCTCTGTGCACCACCATTCAATTAGAACTTTTCTTCTTTATATCATTTATTTTTGGGAACGCAAATTTATTTATACTTTTCTCCTTTAATTATTTCTAACTTGTTAACGAAATTTTTTATTGATAATTTTAAACTTTATTTAATTATGGTATGCTCGAGTTTGTGATTATGGTATGCTCAACTTTGTGATTATGGTATGCTCAAGTATTATGGACTAGGTCTCGAGTTTGAGTCATTGAGAATGTAGCAGTATTAAATACTTGTTGGGAGAGTTTTGCCAATTTTAAAGGTCCTATCCGGCTCGAATCTAAATTAGTCAGCCCAGTAGGTCGGATACCAGATGGTATAAACAAAAAAGTATGTGATTATGGTATGCCCGATATTTGTAAACCATTTAGTGTCGGAACGTGGATTATTAATACCATTTGTGGTAATGCCCAAGCATGTGATTATGATATGCCTCGTATCATTTAGTGACGGGCATACCATTATCACTTACCCGTACATACCATTATTACTTACCCAGATATATCATTATTACTTACACAAATAAGCCAATATGATATACGCATGCATGTCAATATCACTTACTAAGACATACCAATATCACTTACTCACATATACCAAAATCATGCTAACTTCAGATTGCATCATATACTCAAGCATACCAATATGACATACAGACATACCAATACCATACCCCAGCAGATCATTGTTTTTATTTGTTTCTATCCGGAGCCAAAAACTCAAATTAATAACAAAAACCAACTTATAAAATTGGAAAAAAATGTGTGGCATCCTCAAGTTTGTTGTCTCTGAAGATGAAACAGTAGATTGAAAAAAGAAAAATACAAATGACGACGACGGCACCTCAACCACTGCCGCAACAGATAATAATTCGGAAGCTACACGTAGAGGTAGTGAACGTGCGTGACCTCTTCGAGTTCGTTGTCTTTGATCTGGACAACATGGCCGCCGAAGAGCTTGAGGAAGAAAAAGTAGAGAGAAGAAGAAGGAAGAGAAAATGAAGGGAAGAAGAAGAGGAGGAGGAAAAAACATAGAGGAGACAAAGAAGGAAGGGGAGACAAAGGGAAAAAAAGGAAAAATGAGAGAGAAAAAGAAGGAAGAGGAAAAAAAAGAAGAAGAAGAGTTGGAAGAAAACAATCCAGAGATGGGAGGAAGGAGAAAGAAGAGAGATGGAAGAAGAATGAAAAGATTAGTATGTCCAAAATAATCCTGGTACTACATGGGTGAATTTTTTTTGCATTAAATCATTGACGTGTGTCTAATCATTACGATTAATGGTCCATATTTGACTATGGACTATCTAGACCTACTATGTTGTTCATTCAATACTCAATTCAAAGCCTATTGGGTAGTTATCTTGGTGCTCTAGTTATCTAGTCTGAGGATCGGGTAAATATAAATTTTTTGTTGATATGGATCAAAATGAATAGAATCAAAAGTTGAGGTACTTCTTTGATAAATGTTAGGAAGTAATGTACACTTTTTAATTGGGCCTTGATCCGTTGGGTCAAGTTCGTTTTATATCCGAGTCCACAGAGATGTTCCCCTCTCAACTCTATCCGGCCCATAATACGTAGGCTGCCTGGATAGAAATCCATAGTAAGCCCAAACAAAAATCGAGAGACGATATTATTAGGGGTACTTCCTTTTTTAATGAGAAGAGAGGGGTTAGGTTAGGGTGCGATGGAACTCTTTTTTTATTTTTTTGTTTGGTAACGAAAATGAGGAAAAGTTTTCCTTTATTGCTGAGCAAGAAGGACAAATTTTTTTGTTTAGTTTTCTTTTTTTCCCTTTAATGCATTTTGGGTGAATATATTTTCGTGAATTCCACATATTCCGAATCGATCATTGTCTATCTCTTTTTGAGGTATAAAATATTCAGAAGAATCAGAACTGTTACCGTGAGAAAATTTTATTCATATTTTTTTATTAAGAAAGAGGACCACGTAATTGATGAAATTAGCATGCAGATTGATGTGATCACAAGTCAACTCTCTCTCTCTCTCTCTCTCTCGCTTTCCCCTTGGCATGAGTTTCCGGTTTGTAGTGGTTTTGCTGGTCGCCGTGAGTGACTATCTTATCTAGATTAGCTTAAATGCCCAGACATCAACTTGTGGAAGTCTATTTCTCCTCCGGCAAATGTATTAATGACTTGACTATCTTACCTCCCATGTAGTAAGAACTATCACTTGCTTTACCAAAGTATAGTGCATCAAATAGGAAAAAAAATGAAATGAATGATTCATAAATCCGAAACCCTACAAATTTTACTGATTCATATGGATCGTCTTGTCATCCAGCATAATTCAACATACCAGCATAATTCAACAAACTTTATTACAGGGTTCAAGTCATAGAAACATCAAAAGAAAAAGAAAAAAAGCATTGACCATTAGATGTAATCCATTTTTCGAATTTCTGATATTCTTAATCGAACTCTCTTAGATTTAAAAAAAAAATTTGGATACTAATCAGAATCTAGCACTTTCAGATCCTATTTAGAAAATGACTCTTTTAATGAGATTTTTATATTGTATACAATGGTGTATTGTATAAGCAGAATTTTTACCAACCAAACCAAACCAAATTAAGTGCAGTGAGTGCAGGGACCAATTAAGTTGCTCTCTTCAAATAAAAGCAAAGAGACGCTTGAAGTTGAAAGGACCACACATGCACCACCAAAGAAACTGAATAACTTTAAGTGGCAAATTAATCGCCTTTATTAATGCATATACTATGAATAGTTCAAACACATGTGCCCCGCCAATTGAATTTCCCTCAAATGGGTCTCAAGAATTTTGTGGCTAATTGGCTATTGCCATCTATTTTGACATGACTCGGATTTGCACCAATTGGTATATATAAATATAAAGTGAAAGCACATAACATAATAAGATGAGTTTCCTCCTAGGCGCCCAGTCACTTGGAAGAATGTCTTGTGGTACCGTGACATTGTTGCTCTATGTGACAAGGAAAGGACCAAAAACAACACACATAAGAGATCATAAAGTAAGGCTCAAGGTGGTCATCAAAGATTTATTGTCTCGGAAAAAGAAAACCATATAGACATGTCTTTAGTAATTATACTGAAATTATGGAAGAAAAAGAAAGAGAACAAAAGATACTTTGTTAATATAGTTCGTCAAACAGATTTTGTTTGGGATGTAAACCAGGATTTCACCGGGGAAACTAGATATCCCAATTCTTTTCACCATCTAGTGGTTGGTCTTCAACTATCAATATTATACGTACTATGTTAATATTGGAACCCACATTTATTTTAGAGAAAATTACCCTTAGGTCTCTGAAGTTTGCTTAAATTACTACTTTAGTCCCTGCTGTTTCAAAATCAAAACTTTAGTCCCCTAGTTTGCTTTTATTGTACTCTCAAGTCCCTCGCTGACATCAGCATTTTTAATATTTAAAAAAAGATAATTATACCCTTAAAAAAGGACCCATCTTCAACCTTTTCTTCTCCGGCACCCCATCTTTTCTTCTTCGGCCCCCCATCACCCATAACCTGAGTTGATAGCAAGGGATGTCTAATCTCTCAGTTCTAAATTCCATGGAGTGGCAGTAGTAGTTCCCTTTCCTCAATTCCAAAACCATATTTCCCAATTCCCTGCCAAACCCCGTTCATCTCCGAAGCTCATCACCCCCGAGTCCTCTCGCTCGGACTCAACCCACCCGGTCAACCCACCGAGTCCAACCCGAGCCACCACCCCACTACGGTAAGATATCCCCTCCTCTCTCTCTCTCTCTCTCTCTTAATTTTTTGTTAATTAAACGCAATTCTAGCTCGTAAAGTTTCAATCTTTACCGGTTCTAACAAATGGGTATTCGTAGATAGAGAAGGGGGGAGTGTCTGAATTCTTGTGTGGTGGATGTTTAGGAGTTATGAAGGTGAGGTCGTCGGTTTTGCTGGTTGTTTCTCGTACTAGTCTCGCCGGAGAAGTGGAATCTCGTCGGAGCTTTTTTATATTTAAAAGTGAGGGCATAATAGTCATTTTTGTGTCTTAAAAAAATATGACATCAGCGGGGGACCCGAGAGTGACATTTAAGCAAACTAGGGAGACTAAAGTTTTGATTTCGAAATAGCATAGATTAAAATAATGATTTAAGCAAATTCCAAGGACCTGAGGGCAATTTGCTCTTTATTTTACCACGTTACCATTGCCAAGTGTATATTGTCTGTCCGAAAGTAATGTTGGTTCTTTGTAGGGGTGAGCAAATAAACCGAAAACTGTTAAACCAAATTACACCAGACTGAAAAAATTAGACCAGATCAAACCAAAAAAAAATTTCGGTCTACATAATTCCTAAAATTTGATTTTCGGTCCGGTCCTAAACCCATTTTTGTTCATTTTTAGGTCGAACCAGACCAAATCCGGACTGGACCGGGTGGAGTCCGATCTAGTCCGATTTATGAATTTCCTAAAAAATTGGTTTCAATTTTTTTGGTCCGACCGGGTCCGACCAACTTGCTCACCCCTACTTCTGTGCATTTCAACATAGAACTGAGCGACTCCGTACCATATAGCTGGCCAAGATAGATGATTCTTTCAACGAATTGATTATAATTGTGCGTATTGGGACACCCTTGTCCCAATCCTTACACACACGCACACCTGTTTCAAAAAAGATGTAAGAAAGTCGTAGCGATCCAGCACAAAAAATCAGGTGTTGCTCAGAGCGGGGTATCATGGTGCCGTTACTCCTCATTAGTAATTGATTGTCTATTGTGCTTTTGAGTAATAACACAAAAAATACAAGAAAATTTCATTACTCGCGGAGTATTTCTGTTGATATGGTTCGAAATAGTACATTAGAAACCAGGTTTCAAGTGTGTTTTCTCCCGTCACAACATACTTATTCATGTTTGAACTATTCAATTTTCAATAAAATTAAAGAAAGAGAATAATGAATGTAGGATTTCACTATAAATCTAGGACTTACTGAAATCATAATTATTTTTTTGAAAGGTATAATTTTATTATCAACAAAAACATCAAATGTTACGGTAACAAGTAAGAGACACTTGCAGAGAATTGAATTTGAGAAATATCGAGTCTATCTACGTCAGGACCATGATAAAATTTTCTGCGTTTTAGTGAGTAATCTATAAAAAATTCGACTACAAGAACTGAATTTAAAAATCTGATAACGACCAATAATAAATTCCCGACGAACTAACTAGAACTATAAATCTCATTTGCATCTCCCTCCACGGCAGTTCTTCAAAGACATCAAAGGAGGCGTGGTTGATGAGCAGGTGAAAGCAAAGGAGTGATTGATGGAGGTAAACATGGAAATCGAGACATGACTAAGAAGGTAGGGCTCCTCCATGATTGTAAGGTTTTTGCTCTGGAGCTGATCAAGTGACGAGACTAGGCAGGGAGCACTAATACTCTTCCAGCAACTGAGTGGTCCTGCCTCCCCGCTTGTTTTTCCCTTAATAAAAACAACATCCAGTGAGGTAACAGTTGTATACATTCAGGACCACCATATGATATCTTCAATAATAATACATATTTACCAACAAAAAAATAGTACATAATACATTGGAAAATGGAGAGCCCAATTTAGTTGCATGATTTTGTCCTGTTAATTGTATTGCTTCCAACGATCATTTGGTCTAACGGTACAGACGTAGCAGAGTTTGAAAAATTTAGGTTTCAATCTTTGACTAATATAATTAGGCATAAAAATTTAACTTTACAAGTAAAAATTGTATTGCTTGGAGAATACAAAAAAGTACATCGATTGAAGGAGTGTTTAGGGCGTGATTTAGGGCGGTGGAATTAATCCAAGGTGTGTTTTAGGCCTCGGACTAGCATCCGGACGTTTTGTATAGATTGAAAAGTTACTTATGTAATTATATTATATATAAAATTTTACTTATAAAAAAATAAATTGAAAATAGGTTATTCTAAGTTAAACTTAGTTTTCATGTTTGATTTTACTTCTAAAGATGCCGTTGTTTTAAAACTCATTACTCATTACGAGAGCTTTGTTTTATTTGTGGTACTATTAAATCGATCTTGGATTGATCGATGGATAAATCTTAATATTTTGTAATTTCGACAAACAACTAAAGGTAATTAGTTTTTTTATCGAACTAATTAACAATTTGAAAGTGATATATTCGAGACATTCAATTCCAAGAGTCTATATCTTAGCATTAATTGTTTAGCGAATATTTGGTCACCGACATGTATGTATAATTGGACAATATTGAACCACGTTCAAATTTATAGTCTTAGCTAGGCTAAGTTTGTCCTAGCCTTTTATTAAATCAGAAATCATAACCTAATATAAAAATTATTTCTTGAAGTATTTCAGATATATTCAGTATAATAGTAGTCATATTATATTGCTCGGAGTATTTAGCAAAATTCATTTGCATATAAAAATCAGTAGACCTACCATCCCAGGAACTGAGCACCACAAAAGGAAAATGAAAATATAAGGAAATTAATTAAGCCCAATCATTTTTCACCTGCTTCCCCCCAATTGTACCATATTGTAAAACATCTATGATATGACAGTGCTGTTATGCTCCACCAGATGGCTAACAACTTCTGAGTGGTGTACAATTTATGTCCTACAAAGAAGGGACAAGGTATTTCTCATGGACTACTCACCTCCATTGGTTGGTATCGTGAATATCCAAATATTTAGTAATTTCAACCAAAAAAGAATATTCTCACTGGGTATTTCCCCTGTGTTGTGATGGATACAAAAACCATAATTCATCCAAAAATCTCATTTTATCATGGTGGAGTTTTGACAATATTGATAGTTGTAATCTAGCAATAAGAAATTTTACACTAAATAAATTTTTTTTATCTATCACAGTAAATAAGTTATAAATATTTATATTTGACAAACTTTACATACCAAAAAGTCCAAAAATCTCATAAAAATTAGACGCCTTCATTCATTTATTTTATTTATCTATCTTTTTGCATCATCACATTTTTTTTTGGTGTAAAAAAATTTAGGTAGGTTGGCTTAAATTCCCAAGATCTGGACAGTATTAAGATTCGATCCCTCCCAACACAAACTTAAGGACGGACCCGTTTCCATTCAACCACACTTGCATTGGTTGCATCATCACATTTATAATGTATAATGAGTGTAAAAATGTGGTGGTGGGGCCCACAAGAGAGATGAGATTGTACTGGGCCTGTGGCCCATTTGTGTTTCAGTAGTGTGGACAGTATCTAACACCACGCATCGTAATCTAAAGCGTCAACTTTGAACTCCAACCCAGGCCCACGTATATCCAATGGCTGATATGACTTTGTTTAATCCATTCTTATTTTATTCCTTATATAATTTCACGAGTGAAAAAATATTAAATTTTTGGCCAATGAAAAGAATATTGAAGTGGTTCTTTTTGAAATATTGTGTTGATATTATATACTCTTAGTTGTGAGTTTGATATGAAAATTTAGTTTATCGATTATTTAAAGATTTTGAAAATATTGAAATTTTGACATGGTACCAGAATTTGCTAATTAATAGTTCGATGTTACTTGCATGATGTCACCTCATGTCACGGTAATTTCGTGGCTATTTTTTATTATACTTTTTTCAAAAATGTATTCTACTTTTTAATAAATCGTGCCCCACTATTACCAAGATTGATCATAGTTTCTTTCACCAACTTAATCACGGCAAATTTCCGGTGGACCGTGGCCATCATATGGGGCGCTTTATTTCCAATCATGGCCGTCCACCCCGTTGACCGCCCTACCGAAGTTAATAATTCCGGCATGTTTTTGGATTTTAGAAAGTCGGTTGTCCCATGGAAGCTCATGATCATACGATGACGTGTGCTTTGCTCTAAAATTAACCAACTTAATCATCAACTGATGTAATCATTCCCATCTACCTTTACGCAACCACTAATCAGTTACTTGTACGTGTTAACTAACATTACAATGGAATTAGTCCCACTAATCAGTTTCCACTTTGAGTTTGAAGAATGTAAATTACTTCCAAATTTGTTAGACAGAATTTTGTCGTCTATTACAATTCTACTAGACGAAGAAAACTCCCGGTGTGTAGTGCAGGCTCTGCTGTCATGAACCTTAAAAAACCTTTGGGGTATATTAATCAGCCATATGCTGGTTGATCAATGGAAGAAAATCCAAGATGCACTTTCGTACTTTAGTAGTCATTTATGGGAACAAGAAAGTTTAATTAGCATGTGGGTGAGGCTCGGTGCATTGGTATGTGTCATTATAATAGGAATAATACCTTATAAGACCATGCCTATCCATGTGCACCCCTCCACTCTAGAATGGATTTGGATTTATGGGAACTACATAAAAATCATTCCCATGGTATGGACTAAATATGAGCCTTTAGATTTGATCAAATTCTTTTTTTACAGATCTGATGGTCAGAATCTGTTGAGAGTATTTTCGAGTTTTTATCCAAACATACTCATTAGGGTTCCACCATTTTCCTATATAATCCCACAAAAAAAACTTTCCCCCCACCCCCCCAAGCTCCCCCCTCTTTTATTAAGTCCTTTTTTTTATTTTTTTCCGCCAATTTTTTTCGTTGATTATTTGGTCCGAAAGAAATGACCCATATGCTGTTTCGACTTTGATTATTGCTGGATTGATCGATTTCATGTGGTTCTGATGATTTTGTATTTAAAGATTGGAATTTTATGTTGGCGTTTGGTTGTTGTTCGAACTTAGTGCTTAAAATTCTAGCAAAAATTCATAGATGAATGATACCAATATTAAAGTAGAATGATACCAATATCCTAGAACGATGATACCAATATTCGAGAAGAATGAAACCAATACATTCAAATGGTATACGTTTTTACTTATAATGGGATACCAATATTGAAGAAGATGAAAACAAATATCACGGTGGAATGAAACCAATATCATAGTAGAATGAAACCAATGTCGTAGTAGAATGAAACCAATAACATAGAAGACGGAAACCAATATCATAGTAGAATGAAACCAATATCATAGCAGAATAAAACCAATAGCATAGAAGATGGAAACCAATATCCGAGAAAATGGAAACCAATATATCCCATACTTGTATTTCCATAAATTGTATTATTTTGCTGATATTTTTTTAATTATTTTAATTAGTATATTTCCAATATTGCCCCTATCCCTTTCAGTGGGGATTACCCATGTCCCCACTGAATTTGAACCCCTCTAGAATGCCTTGTAATAAAAATTGATTAAAGCCTTCCAAATGGACCATTAAAAATATAAAAATCTACAGAAAAAGGAATATAAGTTAAAAATTATTTGTAATTATTAACTAATAAATGTACACTAAACTGATTAATTTAAATTTGATTAATTGGATTCAAATTCCACACGTATGAGATTCTTAATTATAGTTATTGGGTTGTTAATTAGTATTCGTTAGTTGTATTTGAAATACTGAATCAGCTAATATAACATAGAAGACGGAAACCAATATCATAGTAGAATGAAACCAATGTCGTAGTAGAATGATACCAATAACATAGAAGACGGAAACCAATATCATAGTAGAATGAAACCAATATCATAGCAGAATAAAACCAATAGCATAGAAGATGGAAACCAATATCCGAGAAAATGAAAACCAATATATCCCATACTTGTATTTCCATAAATTGTATTATTTTGCTGATATTTTTTTAATTATTTTAATTAGTATATTTCCAATATTGCCCCTATCCCTTTCAGTGGGGATTACCCATGTCCCCACTGAATTTGAACCCCTCTAGAATGCCTTGTAATAAAAATTGATTAAAGCCTTACAAATGGACCATTAAAAATATAAAAATCTACAGAAAAAGGAATATAAGTTAAAAATTATTTGTAATTATTAACTAATAAATGTACACTAAACTGATTAATTTAAATTTGATTAATTGGATTCAAATTCCACACGTATGAGATTCTTAATTATAGTTATTGGGTTGTTAATTAGTATTCGTTAGTTGTATTTGAAATACTGAATCAGCTAATATAACATAGAAGACGGAAACCAATATCATAGTAGAATGAAACCAATGTCGTAGTAGAATGAAACCAATAACATAGAAGACGGAAACCAATATCATAGTAGAATGAAACCAATATCATAGCAGAATAAAACCAATAGCATAGAAGATGGAAACCAATATCCGAGAAAATGAAAACCAATATATCCCATACTTGTATTTCCATAAATTGTATTATTTTGCTGATATTTTTTAATTATTTTAATTAGTATATTTCCAATATTGCCCCTATCCCTTTCAGTGGGGATTACCCATGTCCCCACTGAATTTGAACCCCTCTAGAATGCCTTGTAATAAAAATTGATTAAAGCCTTCCAAATGGACCATTAAAAATATAAAAATCTACAGAAAAAGGAATATAAGTTAAAAATTATTTGTAATTATTAACTAATAAATGTACACTAAACTGATTAATTTAAATTTGATTAATTGGATTCAAATTCCACACGTATGAGATTCTTAATTATAGTTATTGGGTTGTTAATTAGTATTCGTTAGTTGTATTTGAAATACTGAATCAGCTAATATAAATTTAAGTTGAGACGAATTATAAATGGTTATTTTTCGAGGTGGATAATATATGTGAATATGTGATTAATTTTTTTGTGCGGCTAGTCTGTAGTGACCCTATGGGAATGGCGATTTTTTAATGGTGGTTGGGTGACGAAGATGGTGCATCTTTGACCACGCCGTCCGATATACGCAAACCCAAAAAAATCTTACTGCTTGGAATACCTTGGATCCGCTAATAATAGATTGGTTTGTCAATCATATGCTCGTATGATTGACCAACATATTCTAAATTTATATTAGACCATATATTATACAGTGTATATAACCGGTTGATCAAGATGAATATATTGGCGTACCTTAAACATATAGTGTAGTTTTATTACGATTGAATTACTTATATTCATTTTTGTAAGTGCGTATTGACACTTTTAAAAGTGGATATACAAATCATATTTGTGACATTTGTACCCATTTTAAGAAATTCTTCTTTTATTTTTTTATGTTAGGACTTGCTGATAAAAATTAGAGTTAGCATGCTAATTTTTCACAAAAATAAGCATGTATAAGAAAAGGTTTGGTGGGATGAAAAGGGCCGTGGAATCAGCAAAGTAAATTAAAAATGGGGGAAAAGAGCGAGCATAGAATGGACCACTTTAGAGCTTTAATAAGAATAATCAAACAACAGGATAAAAAGCAATAAATATTGTCACCAAACTTGCCGCTGGGCTCTATTTTTTTTCTCACTAGGGATTTAATAATATACTTTTTTTTTTCTCTTTGGGACTCACTTTTTTCCATGTGTCTGGTTTACATTAGCAAATAAGGTCCTACAAAACAAATAAATATCTCAGGGACAGGTGTTTTCTCATGATTCGTTAAATCTACAGCTTCCATACAATTAAAAGAGAAAAAGGGTCGTTTATTTACTTGTGCAATAAAAATATCACCAAAACTTAGATCAATTAGCGAGACAATTTTATAGTTTCACCAAGAAGTCTAAAATTTAAGTCATTAGGAATACATCAATGTTAAATACTTCTTGAGAGAGATTTGACATCTTTCGAAAATCAAACTAAATTTTACTTGGATTAATCAGCTCAGTACGAATATGAAAAAAATGCCTGAGTTAAGGAAAACAAAAACACTAGTCGTTGCTAGAGCACTTGCGAAGTGTATCTTTTATATAAATTGAAGGCTCCCACAAGCCACTTTCTTCTATATACGAGAGAGAGAGAGAGAGAGAGAGAGAGAGAGAGAGAGAGAGAGAGTTGATAGATGCAGATTTGGCTTAGTGCTTCTCGTCAGGGATTATTTCTCAACTGCGACTAGAGGAGGCATCCAAAGGGATCGCATTGATCCAATCTCATAGTGGTTTTCACTACAATAATTAGTATGGTGGGATCATGCTATCCCTTTGGATTCCTCCTTTACTAGCTTCTTAACAACTAGCAATTAAAGGTGGTTTGGATAAGCCCTTAATCCGTATTCGAGTTGATCAACGAATGAGGTAAGGATTTGAGTCTGTATTCTAAAATTGAGATGTCCAATTACATAAATAAGTTGGTTTTAATGAGGTTGATGCAGCTAGCTAAACTAGGCTCCACAAGAAGATAGATCAGCTCATGGCATGGGAGAGAGGACTGCTTTGTGTTTTGAAGCTCTATGGAGCAGAAAGGCAATTAATGTATATCCTTTCCTACGGATCAAGTAAGTATGATCGAGCTATATATATATATATATATATATATATATATATATATATATATATATTCTACCTTATTAATTCTAAACTCTTCTATTTGGGTTGAGAAATTAATTTTTTGGTAGCGATCTATGGAGAAAATCTGTATTGATTGTTAAATTTTCCCTCCACAATAAATTTTTTTAAGTAAATATGCTTTATTAGTGAAAAACGGAAAAAGAAAAACAACGGAACAAAAACAAAAATGAAAGAAAAACCAAAAACCCTAGTTGTATCTACACTACCTTACCCGTTCCGAGATGTTCTACCCTGCCCCTATCTATAGAATCCCCTACCCATGATCGCTGCACCTCTCCCTCCGAGAGAGAATTCTAAACTCTCGGTAATAAAATATGAGGTTGCAGCCGAGTACATAAAAAACCCAAAAATTACAAAATCTAGTAAGAAAAGGCGATAGATAGGAAACTGCTTCATATCCACTACCTGCACAAGAACCTAACCTCGTATGGTTCGTGCTACCACCGAATAAGAATTAATATTTGCATTATTATGATCGGCAGTAAAACTTATGAACAGTGACATCCATATTATTTTATCTTCTTGGTAGTATATATCTATCTGCAATATAAATATATTTATCATGGAAGCATGTGACCCGAAATTTACATATATTTAGCTAGATCTTAGCTAGTTCGATATGCAAGTTTCACAAAAAAGGAATGATCAAGATATGAGTCATTAGGGGACAACTTTTTATGTAAATTAAATACAAACGTGTGGTAGTTATTTTATATGGAAGAATTATCATAAAACTAATTAAGATGTATTCTCACGCTAAGTCTTGTTATTTACTAGTTCAGAATAATTATAGCGTGAAAATGAACTGGTCAAGATACGAGTCATTAAGGGAACAACTTTTTATTGGATCTCTCGCGTGATAATTAAAAGAGACGTACATGCCTTATATATTATGCTACTGTCATCTTCTTGTGGAGAAACATTATCCTAACAGTCATTGTTTCGAGGCACGTAAATTCATAAAAATTAGCATTTCTACTTTACGTGAACAATACAACTAAACTGTGAAACTTTTGACTTTCAACTTCCATTAATCGATTCAGTATGCATTCGAGTACCCGATTAATTTTGATCCAAAAAAATATTATTTTTTCCTCCGTGTAACCCCTAAATTTAGCTTCCGTTGACATAACTTTCTGCTGGGCTCAGCCAGAACCTTCCTTTAAAGCTACGATCTAAACGTGGGTGTGGACCTGGGTCAGGGCAGCCTCATCACATGGTTTGTGGACTTAAATTTAGGATTATGAGAGAGTGGATATTAAATTCAAAGAGGGCTTCTCTTTTAGCCGCTTTGGGCCTCTTATCGACTGTCCCAAAGGCAAAAGCAACATAAAAAATTAAGGGCAAATTACTCTAAAATCTCTCGTGTATGATTAAATTGACGATTTAGTTCTTCATTTTTGAAAAAAAATTCTCCCATCCCTTTTTGTGATTTTATTATACTTTCGGGTCTCTACTACCGATATCAGTAATTTTTTTCAGCAAAGGCCCCCACTTGAAAAGAAAAAAATGTATTGTTGTCTAAAGGGGGACATTTTTATCTTTTTAGGCGGCATTTGCCGGAAAAAATCGTTTATTCAGACAATAGGGACCAGAAAGTATAATAAATTCAAACAAGAGGGATGAGAGAATCATTTTTCAAACACGGGAGACTAAATCATCGATTTAATCATACACGAAAGACCTAAGAGTAATTTGCCCAAAAATTAGTTACATGTGATTAGATTTCTTCATAAATTAACTCCATGATGCTAAACTCAATACATAGCTTAATTTTGAAATAAAGATGCCCTTTTTCCATCCTTATACTACCACTTTCTCTTCTAACCTCTTTGTCATTAAATATTGTGGTACGTAAATTGAGATCGGTTTTTTCGATATCTGATTAATTTGTTTATATATAGGACACAGATTGACTCAATAAACTCTCTGCTGGACAAGATCCCCATTTTTATCTTCCGCTAAAATTATAATGTTGGTGGAAATAGTCAACAAGTATATAAACAAATCACCCTGAGAATCAAAGACAAAATTTTCCTATTGAAAAAAGATCCGCCCAAAATCCCGTATAACATTATTTTGTATTTTGACTCAACATTGTACTATCTCCCAAACTCTCCATTTTTAAAAAAGCCATAGTGATGAATTTGCGGTTGCAAATCCAAGAAAATGGAGAGAGAGAGTCCCACCAATAGGCATCATTGTGCTTCCGGAAAATTTTCTTCAAAGCTTTTCAGGTCCATTTGCTCTTCTAGAACTTCAGGATTGATCCTGATACTGTTTCCCTATCATTACATCACTTTACAATCAAGCCCCAATTCTAAAGACAAAATAACTTGGCAACCTGACGATGAAAGAGTGTATAAGGTGAAGTCTTTGAGGAGAATGGCCAACGCTGAGATTTACTCAGGAAGCCCCATTATGAAGCTTATTTGGAAATTCGAAATCCCTCTCAAGGTAAGGTCCAATGCTTATGCTTCCTGTGGATTGCTGTACAGAAAAAGCTACAAATGAAGGATAACCTCATTTGAAGCCGTGGATTAGACTTATGTCCAACACGTGGGGGTGAGGATGAATCTGTAACACATATATTGTTTTGTGAGGAAAATCTGGAACTACTTCTCCAGATTGGTTGGTAATTTGACTGACAATATTGTAAATATGAAAATTATCTTGGTGATTAATACAAAAAGTTTATTGATAAAAAAAATTACATCACTTTACAGGCTTCCTCGTTCTCCAAAGATGGGTTACCATCACATCAATTGCAAATAGGAACACTACACACTACACGAAAACTTCACCTGCTCAAAGTAAGGAACAACATCAGTGGCAGGGCTGTAGTTAACATGAGACGATGGCATTAGCCTTCCAGAAGGAACAACTCTCCGCGTCACACTTGGTAAATTGCTCAAATCAAACACAGCTAAAAAGAACTGCTCTAACCAGATAAGAGGAACCATAGCCTAGGCATCTTCTTGGAGAAATAACTCCCCACAAGGACTTGAAGCAGCACAACATTAGTACAACAGACCACCCAAAACCAACACCAAATTCTAACTCAAACCCAGGGCGTTCCACTGAAAATGGACAAGTACTAGCAGTGAAAACGTATAGATACACACCTATGTCCCACACAAAATAGGGAATGGCCAACGAGCTGCTCAGCCATCAGATTGCCATCAAGAATCCAGACAAGAAAGGAACACAGGTACACTTGCTCACCGGAAATGAATCTGTTGCCCTGTAAAGCTAAAAAAAACTTTGCCACTAGTTTTTTTCTCCACTTAGACTCCACTAAGCCCATTCTCGTGGCAGGAGTGTCAACTTTTTCGACATCAACACGACCAACTGTTGGAGCATCTCCCATCTAGGTACTATTGAAAACTTAACTTTTTGGAAAATGTCCAACTTGGACCTAACCAAATTTATTCTCAAGTATGAGTCTCTTCTCCCCTCACCACCCTTGCAACTGAAAATATCCTACTTGGACACATTTATTCTCACCAAATTTGAACAGGTGAAGTTTTCTTAACGGCTCTCACCCAAAAACAAAATCGAGATATCACGTCCATTCTCTTTAACGGCTCTCACTCTGAGTTTATATTTACGTCCATTTTCTAGATATTACCTCGGATAGGTTTGAGCCACTTAAATGTACGATGTATAACTGGAAATAAATCTACTCGTAACGCAAAACATTCAATTCAAATATATTTATTTTGTTGTATTTGGAGAGGGAGACCTCAACTGCGAGATCAATAAAATAATAACAAGTTAATATAAGTGCTCTTGTAAATTCATATATATATCCTAAAAAAATTTAATTCTCACGCACATATATAATATAATTCCTTCTTCCCCCACGCGTGCAATTACCAGATCGGCCTCTACAGTATCCACCACGTGTCAAAGAGTAAACCGACGCAAAAGTAAACTAATTCGAAAAAAGTTGGAAACAGATTAACGAAACTCCAAGCGCTTGGCCAATGAGAAGAATAATAATAAACCAGCAAAAAAAACAACCAATAAAAACCAAAACAATAAAAAAGGATTCTCAACCTGTGAATTCAAGTTATTCAACAACCGTAGAATAATTAATTAATTTACATTTCTCTGGCGCGGATACCCAGAGAAGGGAACCAAATTGAAGGCCAGGGAGCCGCTAATTATTTTCCTGGGAATTCGGGTGGCTATATTAGGAAGTTGGATTGGTGTTATTTAAAGCAGCCAAGCTGGCTACTGCACAAATAAATCCATTGGGGGAGAAAGGAGGAGGAGAAGAGGAAGGGGACCCACTTTTGGAAAGAAAGAGAGGAAGTGAAAGCCGGGGACTTTTCGGTATTTACGGTCACCTTCTTCCAGGAGAAGGGGAGGAGAGGATAATTGTAATGGAGGGGTCTGGAGGAGGAGGACGGGACTCCTCTTCTTCTGGGCCTGGGAAAATATACGATGAAGAGACCTTGTCTATTGATGTTCCCAAAACTGCCCATCAGATTAGTACCGGTTAGTTTTCTAATATTTCTTTTAACCAAAACGTCTGATTAATCCATGTTCGAACGGATAGGAGGCAAAGTAGTTACATGATTTGGGCATTTGGTGGTTGTTCTTTGTGTTTCTTTATGCATGTGCATGTGTTAGGACAGGAAGTGTTTGGTTTGGATGGATGGATGGATGAATGAATGCTTTTTTCAAGGGAGGATGTATGGATGCTAATTTGGTTAAAGTTGGAGTCTTTTGTTGCAAGTTTGTATCTTTGACAATTTAGGACTGATGCATGTTTGTTCTCTCTTTGTTTTTGCGTCCCCTCTGCTTGATTGATGTTATAATTTTGCAAACAGCCTTGGTTAATTCCACGGGATTGATTTTTTTTTTTAATATCCTTGGTTTTTATTTGTTTTCCTGCTCATTTACAAGAATGTGGATTGTATCTCTCCGGTCTGCATTAATTGTAATGGAATTGGCAGATTCGTGGTTTCAAGTGGGTTTCGTTCTCACCACCGGTATCAACAGTGCCTATGTACTTGGATACTCAGGAACCATCATGGTTCCTTTGGGTTGGTTTGGTGGCGTCATTGGCTTGATCCTTGCTACTGCAATATCTCTGTATGCAAATTCTCTCGTTGCCAAGCTCCATGAATTTGGGGGCAAGAGACACATCAGATACCGGGATCTCGCTGGGTTTGTTTATGGTGAGAGCCCAGGAACATTGTAAAATTTGAGATACGGAATTTGCCAGATTCATCTATATGACATGTGATGTGTTTTGTTCACGGTGCAGGCAGAAAAGCTTATTCTGTTACATGGGGTTTGCAGTATGTTAACCTATTCATGATCAACACCGGATACATCATCCTGGCTGGTCAGGCCCTTAAGGTAGGGTATCCTCCTTGGTTTTAGTTCTTCTCGACCTGTGTTTGATGGTCGACGCAAAATCATTCCGAGACTTCCTTTTTGTTTCTGCAAATCCTGTACAGGCCGCCTATGTTCTTTTCACAGACGATCATGTGATGAAGCTTCCGTACTTCATTTGCATTTCTGGTTTCGCCTGTGCGTTGTTCGCCATTTCAATTCCTCATCTCTCAGCTATGAGAATTTGGCTAGGAGTTTCGACTATCCTAAGCCTGATTTACATTGTTGTGGCAGTTGTGCTTTCTGCCAAAGATGGTAAGTCAAAGCTTGCTACTTTCTTGTCATAATTATTTGGTTCAATTTTGTTATTGCTCATGTTGCAGCAGATAATTAGGTAATTGGGGTTCAATAACAGGAATCAAGTCATCCCCGAGAGATTACAATATCCCAGGATCATCAACATCCAAAATCTTTACAATTACAGGGGCCGCTGCTAACCTGGTTTTTGCATTCAATACTGGAATGCTTCCAGAAATTCAGGTATGTCAACCAAGACCATTCGAGTTGACGTGATGATGCTTTTTAATCGAGTCCGGTTTTCCCTTCAATGTTGTTCTTTCTTCATGAACTGGTTTTGCAAAGGCTATTGTTCATAATGCTACTTTCTCAGACCAATTGCTATGTTAATATGATGATGTCATTTTCATTCTGCAACTAACACTTAACATTTGTTAAATTATTTCTAACAGGCAACAATAAGACAACCTGTTGTAGGTAACATGATGAAGGCACTTTACTTCCAGTTCACAGCAGGGGTTTTACCTATGTATGCCGTCTGTTTCATTGGCTACTGGGCGTACGGTGCTTCCACGTCGACTTATTTGCTCTCGAGTGTCAGCGGTCCGGTGTGGGTGAAGGCATTGGCCAATTTTTCAGCATTCTTACAGTCGGTCATTTCTTTGCATGTAATTTCCTCCCCTCTAGCCTGTCAATCTAGCTTACAAGTTGCGCTTCTCGTTCAGACTCCCGTTCTTATAGTGAAATTCTCACCATAACTTCCTGCTGCAGATATTCGCTAGTCCAATGTACGAATACCTGGACACCAAGTTTGGGATTCAAGGGAATCCGCTGGCAATCCGGAACCTCTCGTTCCGTTTTGGAGTTCGAGGCGGCTACCTCGCGTTCAATACCTTTGTGTCAGCTCTTCTGCCATTCCTTGGAGACTTCATGAGCCTTACTGGGGCGATCAGTACCTTCCCTCTAACATTTATACTTGCTAACCACATGTACATGGTAGCAATGAAGAACAAGTTAAATTCTTTACAAAAGCTTTGGCATTGGATCAACGTTTGTTTTTTTGGCTGCATGTCTCTCGCGGCACTAGTGGCAGCTCTGAGGCTTATAGCTGTAGATTCCAAAACGTACCATGTCTTTGCAGATCTATAGTGAGCAATAAGGCTTATAATTGTAGATTTCAAAACGAATTCTAATGCAGCTACATTCTTAAAATAACATATTTAATGTTCCATAGATTGGCTATTCGATATATATATATATACAGTAAAATCTCTCTCTGAAGTATTGTTAGGATCGGAGAAAATTATCACTTTAGAGAGATTATCATATAAGAGGGGTTTACATTTTTTTACTAAAAAAATTATTGTGTAATTCTCATTTGACCAAGACCTCTCTATCTGCTACATTCCGACCAAACAAGATATTGTCGATGCAATTTTGAACAAAAATACAAATAAAAGTCACGAGACTGTAATTTTACACTAAAATTTTCTGAAAAATATCAATTATTATTGTTCCTGACTCGGGACCAGAATTTTTTATCAATTTAGACAGGTTATCACTTTAGAGGGGATTATTTTACAGAGATTTTAATATATATATATATATATATATATATATATATATATATATATATATATATTTTGGGGGTAAAACACCCAACTAATCGACGAGCAAAAAAGGACTAGCCCTTCTAAGTTGAAGAATTTCGGAAGTACGCTTTCGTAGGCGCAAAATGTTTGAGCTCAAAGTAGTACTTATAACCACAGTCCCTTAACCAAATCCTCCATAAACGTAGAGAAAATATCGAATTCACGGTAGATTTTCTCCTATTAGCACAAAGGAATGCAAAAAGAACAGGCTCTTTCACATCACCAGCGAGTTTAATGAACTTTTTTTAGAGAAGAGTTTAATGAACTTAACGCAATATAAACTTGTCTATGCAAGGACGACGTCCAGGGTTCTGCATTCACAATACTGGAAAAAAAACATCAAGGTGATCAAATTTTCTGTCATCTTCACACTAGCCAGCTTTCTGGTGCTATACTGTCAGAATTCTACACCATCTGATAGCTGCCAAGGAAAACGCAGACCTAGCTGGTGATTAAACATCATGATTTGTCAATAAGCTTTTAGTTTGATGCAACATGGTTTGGAGAAAATCGAAGTACGATAATCTAATTCAGGGGTCGAAGCAAACACATTAAAACGAAAGGGCACACACTCAGAGGGACATACATCAGGTTCAGCTAGCTGCGTGCAACAATGGTATCCTACAAGTCGTACATTCTCTTGGCCAATCAATGAACGAACGCAAAGAACTGAAACATGACAAAATCCCTGCCGGGGATGAGTACTTCTATTAGGATTAGGGTGTAAACCAGTTTCCGCTCTGAATTGCAGAGTTGTATCCATGGCAAGCCAAATTAAGCTTATGCCAACCACTCCGCTCTTCTTGCAATAAAACAGGTTTGAACTTTCAGTTTCACAATGTTCATTCACATTTGGTGGTTTGATCAAAGACGAAATCCAGGGGAAACAAGATGCAAGTTTAAATATGGTAACCAACCAACACAAAATTCCGGGGAGCGCAGTTCTAACAGAGAACACTAGAAAACTAGAGACCCCGCCAATCTAACCTGTAATTTAAATCCTGGATAACAAGCTGTGGAACTCAAACCAAATTCTCAAATCCAGCCACCACGAGTACACGGGAGAGCAGCCGGCCAAGAAACATCCCCACGACATAGCATCACAGGATCGTCATACACATGATGTAGACACATCAAAGATGCCGAACTCATCCACTAGGTCGCACTCCCAAGTCGCTCTTTACATTTCTCCACATTTCAATCCTAAAACCACAGATCACGCGGTAGCTAAGCAACCGCTTCTACAAGCGAGAAAACCAAACGAAACGAAACACAGAGAAAGTCAAGATGGTGGGATTACCGAAGGGCGGGGCAGGGCAGCGGATGGGATCAACCGGAGACGAGCTTGAGGAGGATGCAGAGGGAGTTGAGGATGATGAGGGGGACGCGCATGTACTGGGTGGCGTAGATGAGGCCGATGATCTGGCCCTTGAAGGACTTGGCACTGCTCCCCCCACCCGGAGAGAACTCCGAGAAGCTCCAACCCCTCGGCGCCAGGAACCTGTCCTCGTTCAGTATCGCCAGCGCGTTCGCTATCAGCAGGAACCCCTCCAGTAGCGTCCACAACCCCATCCCCTCCCCACCCCCCCAAAATCCGCCTTATTCTAGTGCTCTACCTCTACGAAACCCTAGCGCCGGATTAATCGAGAGTTATTGTAGGTGCGGCGGTTACCTTTTCCCGGTGGTCCCCGATTTCGAATAGGGTTGCTCGCAGCCTCCCGGCGTCGGATTCCGATCGGACCGAATCGTGTGCAAGTGATTTGGTTCTTGTCACCGATCCAAGGAAAGGGATTTTCTCGGTGTATTTTTATTAGTGTTAGGGTGGCATCGTAAGTTACTTGTACGAGCGTCAATGTGTAATGTGCCATTAAGTACCAAGTAGTATCTAAATTTTGCGTTTGGCACAGATAGAGCCTGGAAAACTGTGGAACACTCGAACAAGAACGGTCGATTAATCTGATTAATGAATGAATCACTATGAAATATGCACCATCTTTTTATTAAGTAGATTTTGTTTTGGTCGAGTTTTGAGAACTATACTCTGATTGCTACGTGTATTACGATAGTTTTTTCATACGCAAAATTCTATTACCCACTAAAAAGATGTTTCTACTCGAGTCTCGTATACAACACAAATAACCTGTGTAAATACATAACTATTATGTAGTTAGTTAAAACATAGATTTTTGTCACCCAAATGTTCTCCTAATTGTGCTAAGTGCGTTCACCGATTATAGACCACCCTATCACATTGTTGTCGACTCTTACAAAATCATAATCAACGACCTTACGATAATAGCTTTATAGAGTGCCAGCATGCATTTGGTCTAACGGCATAAGCGTAATATGATTTGACAAAGGTCCATAATTTAATCTATGGTAGGTGTAACTAGATGTAATATTTACCTTTAAAAAAATAGCTTTATAGAGTTGGCTAAAAAAAAGATCGAAGATTCTAACTAGATAGAATTTTGAGAACTTTTTATCTTCACTATAGTTATGTACTTTGTTAATTGAAAGTATTGCTTAACGAATATTATTATTTTACTTCAAATCCCCTAAAAAAATTGGCCAATTTATGCATATGAAAAGTTAAGGCTAAAGGTCCTCCCCGTTGGCTTTCGGGTGATGCATTCCAAGTACATCCAGGCAAAGCTTGGAACTACTAGTACCTAATTACGAACTATCCAAACAATCTGTATCAAAAATATAATTAACCAAACACACAACATAAAACGCTGCGGTCGGTCTCTCCCTTCTCGTCTTCTCCACGAACTTCTTCGATCTCCCACTCTCTCTGATCGGTGAAGGAGATGGGGACGAGAATCAGAGACAGAACGGAGGATTTCAAGGACGCCATAAGGCAAGCCGCCGTCTCCTCCGGCTACGACGAGGTGCTGATTTTTCTTTTATTCTTTAATTTTTCGTTTAATTTTGTATCCCCTAATCTATTTTCTCGGTTTTTTTAACTGCAGTCGAAATTAGCCGCCGTTTTAGCTTCTTTCATCATTCGTAAGCCCCCGCAACGCTCTTCCTTCACCAAGGCCGCTCTTAAGACGGTACGTCGTCGTTTTTCTTGCCTAAGTTTCGCTTAAATGTTGTTGCTTAATTATTATTATTATTATTTTTGGTGTGATCAGCTGGAGAGCATTGGGGAATTGGAGCATTTTCTGTTGAAGCACAGGAAGGATTACGTAGATCCCCACCGGATCACCGAGCAGGAGAGGGACAGTATCGAATCCGAAGTCAGTTCCAGTTTTGTGTTTCTTTATGTTTGCACTTTCTTCCGGCGTCTGATTTAAGAATATGAAGTGTGTTGTGGTTGTGGTATGTGTGTCTGCAGGTTTCTGCTTTCATCAAGGCGTGCAAGGAGCAAATTGATATTCTCAAGAACAGCATACACGACGAGGAGGAGAGCCGCAAGGGGTGGCTTGGCAAAACTAATAGCTCCCAAGTTGATGCTATTGCCCATAAACACGGGGTGGTATGTCTCTATGCGTGGTTCTTGTTGCTTATTGAAGGTCTAGGCCTTTTCTATGAGTTAGTTAAATACGTTTTTTTTTACTAGTCTAAGCTACTATATGATATGTCTTTCTATGGGGTTGTTTATCCTGTGAAATTGTCCTCCTTGGAGGCTATGCGAATTTGGTGATCTGATTTTTTGCTTCTGCTGCCTCCTCCAATGTGCAGCTTTTAATTTTGAGCGAGAAGCTTCAAGCTGTCACAATGCAGTTTGATCAGCTAAGAGGCATGCGCTTCCAAGATGCTATTAATAAAAGGATTCCAAGAAAGAAACGTAACCGTGTTCTGGATTCAGTAAAATCAGACCCAGCAGAACATAGAGAGCCTGATGAATCTCAACAAGAGCCTCTTAGAGTTCAGCAGCAGTTGCTGGATGATGAAACTCGAGCTCTTGAGGTGATGCTATTTTCAGTTTACTGTTGTTACTTCTAAGCTATTATGTACAATTTTAGTTTCTTGTTTTAACTTGTGTTGTTATTTGGGGAATTTGTAAAGTGCTTGTTGGTGCTGTCAATATGCAGGTGGAGTTAACTAGCCTTCTAGATTCGGTTCAAGAGACTGAAACTAAAATGCTTGAAATGTCTGCACTAAACCATCTCATGTCCACTCACGTTTTGCAACAAGCGCAGCAGATTGAGTTTCTTTACGAGCAGGTGAGAAATAATTTTCATCGGAAATTATTTCCTGCTGTTTTCCGTTGATATTGAACTTGGATAGTTTCACCATCACATTGTTGGAACACTTTTTGCTTATATATTCCGATGACTAGTGCTTTGAATCTCTGCTCGCTCGTGATTTGTTCCTTTGTTTTCTCGATTCACACTCTGCAGGCAGTCGAAGCTACTAAGAATGTACAGTTAGGTAACAAAGAGCTAACGAAAGCCATACAAAGGAATAGCAGTTCAAGGACATTTCTCATTCTTTTTCTCTTTGTACTAACTTTCTCTGTTATATTTCTCGATTGGTACAGTTGAGTGCGTTGAGTTCCTCTGTTGTGTCGGTAGATTACCATACTGAGAGTACCTTATCATTCATCAGTTGAGGTGTGAGGAGAATGGCAAAATTTCGGCAGAATTAGTGGTGTTCTTTCACAGCAAGCTTTTCTGTGCTGACTTCTCACATATACAATCAGGAAATGGGTTGGCGTAGAAATACTCTTCCAGTTTCCTCGAACGACGCCCTTTGGACTCTCGTCTGCGCGGTGCTCCGGTTCGGTCTCTGTGTATCCTTCTAACCTCTGATGAGAATTCAGCCCAAGAAATCTTTCCGCTATCCAGGCGATCGACCAACCTCACAAAATTGTACCTGCCGCACCAAATATGGACTTAAAAGACATTTTCTGCAGTTCATACATCTGATAGAGGTACCAAAAACTGTCTACTTACTTGTCTGGGCTGATGGTCTTGTGAAAACCTTCAAACCTTCTATGACCCGTCACTGCCTTGGCCATATTCCCATCGTAACTATAGACAAATACATCACTCTTCAAAGCTACAACGTAGTCGATAGCAGCAAGACGGTTCTGGAATCCGATGAAGGGTCGCAGTTCCTCTTCCGTCGCCAAGGTGGAATGATAATGCAGATTCGGGTACTTCTCTCGAAGTGGTTTCATTCCGCTCTGGCCATAAATCTCTCCTGCAGCTATGTAAATCTTTGTAGTTGGAGGATATCCCAGTGCCTTCAGAAACAGGGCCACCTCCCTTGGGGTCATAGGACATGATCCTTCAAGTCTCCGGGCATCACCATCAATGTTCTTTTCCTTCCAGTTCCTCTTGTGCCTCCTCATTTTCCTTAGCTCCTTGTCCTCCGCTTTGGTCAGGTTATGACTGCAGCCGGTAAAAGCAAGCATGTCCTTTTCGTATCTGCATTTTGAAAGATGATGCTTCGTTGCCGAAATCCGAACTTGAAATAGTTGATATACAAAATGCGAGATTTGATGACAATCTTACCTTAGATGAAGGGCCATGAAAGGTTGACCGTCCTCCTTCATTCTACCTACCAATTTCTGTCCAAGAGCTTCTATCTCCTCTGAAAACCTCAAGGCCTCGTACATTGCCCGGCACCGAAGCTTTTGGATTGCAATTGACGCGTTGTTGACGAGGCGAGAATCACTGTGCGTGAAGTTAATCACCTTATGCACTTTTAGCAGAGGTGCAATAATATCTTTGTAGTAGCTCGTCTACGTAAAAGAACAAATTACTTCTGGTTGTTTTCATTTCATGGGACTTATTATTATATGCAACTAACTTTCCAGAAACAACTCGAGTAAATAGTCCAGATTCGAGCTACATAGAAAATATGTAGCTTACCTTAGACCAAGAAACCGGTGCTTTCTGTAAAGGCTTCACTTTAGCAACTTTTGCCGGTAGAGTCTCTACAATGTCAACGTCTTCTTTCAATACTTCCACGAAATGCTTGTAGTCAAAGATATCTTTAAAATCACTGAATCAATCAATTTTGTCGTTATAATCTCCTTTGTACAACAAATTAAACGTTACAAATTGATTGGACACCTATGTAGCTGACCTTGGGTCAAGCCAAAAGGAACTATGATCCAGCGAAGGGGAGACGAAAGTCGCATTCATGATTTTAGCTATTGCAACCATATCACTTATCTGCGACACACAAATATCATTTTCATAATTAAAAAATAATAACTTGTATATATATACACACATAATCTTCTATAGTTGACTTACCCCGGTTTTCATTTGGTTTAATCCACCATTGGCATGAACTAGAATATAGCCGTTAGTCTTACGATTTGGATTTCCTAAAGTAAAGAAAAAAAATGAAGCATCACATAAAAGGTATTTTGAACTTGAAATTAAACAAAGGGACAACTGGTTAAATATACGTACTCTTGTCCTTTGCTGATCGGTCGACGCATTTGTGGAAGTTGTTACTATGGTTAGGGTTCATCCACAACTCGAGATTCTATAAATTATAACCATTATAAGCTTGAGGTAAAAGTGGAATTACTGTGAGGAAAAAAGTGACATTGACAAAATTATCATCGATTAATTTACATGCACAACTGTCTCACAAACATATAGCTAGCAAAATGATATAAACTAATATATAACTTGCTTTTTATTGTCTATGACCCTTTAGCATCTGATGTCGTATATATAACTTAATTTACATGTGTACGGAACACAAAATTCGACGTCGAAATAAAATCAATATGTACATAAAGATAAAACGCGTACGTAAATGATCATCAATTTACCTCATCTTGTGACGATACGTTATTATTAGTATCGAATGCCCTAATCTCCACCGAGCTACGAAGAACACCAATACTCTCCTCTCTGGAAAAATGATTCCCCTCCTCCAACTCTCGCAATGTATTAAGCAACACCAGCATGGCAACGATGGTGACGCATGCAACGGACATCAATAAACAAACCAATCTCCATCTTCGCCCTAATAAATAACTATTTCCTCCCCCTCCTCCTCCTCCTCCTCCCTTCCTTAATGGCCGGCTTCGAAACGCCGGCAATAGTACTTTTCCTCCTCTCCGGGGATATCGCTCGTGGCCCCACCTTCGAGCGATCCAGGAAAAACCCGGAAGTATATATAGATGATTATGTATATAACCTATACTTCATAGGAAAAAAAAAGAGGAGGAACAAAAAATTCGAGGGAGGGGAGAGAGGAGGAGGAGGGGGGAAAATTGTGAGGAAAGGGGTAGTGGGGATAATGGGGGAGGAGGGGATGATGATGAGGTATAGTTATTTTTTTTAACCGCTTCCATTTTCCTCCCTTTCTTGCGATTTTCTTTGCACGTCCACGTTTTCGTTCTGTTTCTTTTTGATAATTTTCTAAAATGTCTGGCTTTTTTTAATATCCTGAGTAGCATTTTTCATGTGGTTTGTTTATTAGTAATTAATGCAAAAGGCAGGTAAACATTTTCGGTATCGTGCATATTAGAGGGTGTATCGAGTAGGTTGAGTTGTTAATGGGTTAACTTTATAATATAATACGAAGTGTTATCATTTGAACTAGCTTAATTCCCATTTTGACGGGCCAATAACCAAATTCAATAAAATTGTTATGTGTTGTACTACTATTTCCATGTCACGAACAGTTAAATACTAGTTTACATCATTTATCCGAAATGACTAACTATCAAAAGATGTACAAAAGAGGACCACAATAGCATTTGTGGTCTTCCCTTAGGCTGAAATGAGTCATTTATTTTCCATCCCCGAAAAAAAAGTTAATATTTACCACATTTCTGTTTAATCATTTAAATTGAAGAAAAGAATCTATCGTTGTTTAACAAGAAATAAAGGCGATTAAGAAATATTATTTCCAAGGGAGCTGGGTTAGGACAAGTAGGTAAAGAAAGTGGCGATTAGCAAGTCAATGTGCCATCATGTCGACTAAAATGGAAATGGTAGTTAGAATCCAACACAAAACGTGTGAGTGATTGATATAAGCCAGGCAACTCATTCACAAGGACCTCCATGAAAATTACGTAAACCTACCCCACAAACAACACTTATAAAAGCGGGTGCAATGATACTGCTAATATATCGGATTTCATTAAATTCTGAAATTAAATGTGCTTGGACAAAAATAGTACTATGATAGATGACTTCCTGAAAAAATCTCTCTTTAGAATTCACAAAAAAAAACAACACTTATAAGCCAATCAATTGAATGAAGCACTATCCCAAGGCTCCGAAGCTGATGATAGCTTGGAATAATTATTGGAACAGATGTTGCAGATTTTCGGTGCCTTGCAAAGTGGGGAAAGAGACGTATACAACTTACATCAATCGACTAATTAATATTTTATGATTGTAAACAAGACACTACCACCACCCATTTAAAATTTCCAATACTTTGATAGATGTTATGAATTAAATATTATACAGAAAAGACCAACAAATACTGCAACATAACCGTATAGTTTTGTGTTCACGAAATTAATTAATTAATTACGAAGACAAGTGTCATGGTAATTTTCAGCATCACGAAACAAAGCCCAACTTCACAATGGGCCTGAATCACTGAAGCCCAAACAAGACCCATCCCGCCCCGCCCCCAACCCCAAGTGCTTTTCGCTTTATAAGCAGCCTCGGTTAGGGTTTTAGAATCCTTCAGAAGAAGACGACCTCAACCTCAAACTCAAACCGCAACCCACCTCCGCTCAGTTTTGGCCTCGCAGATATGGTTAAGGGACAGGGAGAGCGTGTCAGGTTACCGCCGCTTCTTACATCTCCTAAACTTGGATTCTCTTCACTTGGATTCATCTCTTTAGGGCTAACTTTCCCCCTTTTTTATGTGCTTCTTTTTTGGAATTATAGGCTCTACATCCAGGAACGATTCGGGTTACAAGAGGTAAGCTGCTGTGAATTTGAACTTCTTTCGGATTGGATTTCTATTCGATGGTTTTAGGGTTTAGGATAGGAAAAAAAAACGGCGGGTCAGAAATGGGAGTTTGTGGCGGTAGTTAGGGGCTTTCCGGTTGTGGGTTGGCGTGCGTTGGGCTTATGTTTTGTGTGGCCTGGGATCGCATTGCTTAAGATGGATCCAGGACGAGGTTTGAATTGTGTGTTTGTATATGTATGATTCAAGTTGGTTTGATTCGATTCGTTTCAGAACTGGGTTGGGTGTGAAATTGGAGATAAGAGGTTTGTTGGGATTGGGCTGTTGTTAGTGTAGCGTGCGATTGCATAGTTTTAGGTGAATTCGTGTTCTTCTGGTTGTTGGTTTTTGGGTCCCTTTTTAATGAGTTGTTGCAATGTTTAGGTCGAAGTCGAACCAGTACCCGAACACGTCCCTGATCCAAATCGAGGGAGTCAATACCAAGGAGGAGGTTGCCTGGTATGCTGGCAAGAAGATGGCTTACATATACAAGGCCAAGACAAAGAAGAGTGGGTCGCACTACCGCTGCATCTGGGGAAAGGTTACCAGGCCACATGGTAACAGTGGTGTTGTGAGAGCCAAGTTCAAGAGGCAACCTTCCTCCTAAGTCGATGGTATGGTCAACCACATGTTCAGATCACTGTTTCCGTTGATTGCTAGTGTTGTATTAACTGCTGCTTTTTACTCTTTCTCAGGGAGCAAGAGTAAGAGTCTTCATGTACCCCAGCAACATCTAAGGTACTTCAGCTCCATATCCATACTCAATTTACATTTTCTGTCCGAACCGTGACTTGGAATCGATCCTGTTTCTGAAGGCTTTGATTAACCCTTTTTCACTTGGCACTTTTTGAGTGCTCTTGAAATGGTAGTTGACGTTCTCATTGGTGCTTCTATATGCTGATCTTGTTGCTTTGTCTTACTTGCAGCTACTTGGGATGTGTAGATGATAGATCAGGTTCATGGTCACTTGCTTAAGCCGATCAAGTTGAAATACCCATGTGCTCCTTTGAGTGAGAGATTTTGTTTATTAATGCCGTTGAATTTTTGTTATTGTTTTTGGTGATTTAGTGGTTCGTTGTTGGTATCTGACCTTTATTATTATGGACAATTTCTTTGGAAGAGAATTCCGTGCTTGGTTGTTAACCGTCTGGTCTCTGGCTAGACTTATATTGCCTCTTCCTACCCTCATGATACATCTCTTACTTTGGTGGTGCCTTTATAGCTTTCTCCGACAAATTCGTTTGCGTAGTTTATATATTCCATTTATTAAGTTTGAACTCGATAGTTCTGCTTAAGTTCAAAGAAATTTGAACCGTTCTGTGATCGTCTCGACAGGGTCATACACAGATGGTCAACGGATGTTTAAAGGTAACCAGCCCTTGGCGTGTCTAATATGTTAAGCAACGACGTGGCGGGGTGCTATTTCTGATTCCGTCAAATAGAAGGCAGCCCATGTTATTGCTCTTCTTAATTTCTAATTCATCAATTAAACTATAAACGTGGCTAGGTGTTGATCTAAATGGTTGACCATCGCGTTTACAGTCCTTTGTTATATTTCTTTCAGTCCCTCTCTCGATAGTTGGGAGGATGTTTCCTTGATCGTGATTTGCATTAATAAATAAGTATTCAATAGGCGCATCGTTGTTGTGTTTTTTAAAAAAGGTAGGAGCCGGATTCGTGGATGATCAATTATAGTCCAGGAAAGGGTCCCGCTACCATCTTTATTAAGGGCTATTCCACCACTAAACATTCGATGGCAACGTCGGTGCGAGTTTTAAATTTCGAGTTTGAATCTTTAAAATGTAACGTGAGATACGTGATTAATAATGGCTGTATTGGACCGACGGCTTTCTCTCTGGGAGCCAACTAGTTTGTGCTGTGCAAGTCTAGTCAAGTCGTCTTCCTCCTAAACGTGTAAATTTTTGTATAGTATAAAATTGACATTATGGTAGCTAGCCTCCACTCCAACCAGTGGAATTGTCTTTGCAATGCCAGTTGACCCTTCTAATGCCGTGTTGCTATTATTATAAGGGCCGTCGGGCAAACTCCAATGGACCGAAGACAAAGACTACAGATAATGAGTTCTCATCCATAGTTTATTGTATCAGCAAAATCAATTCAGAGTATCAATTGTGAACTTTTTATTTCTCTTATGAAAACATAAATGGAATTTATTTTTATCACGAATCAGTTCCAAACAAGCGGGGATTAGGAATGACTTAATAATGTTTGCATTTAATTTTTTGACAATATCATCAGACACAAAAAATTTACTTCTGGTCCAGACAAGACTTCATAAAGTTTATAAAAAATTATTACCATTTGGAGCAAATCTTACAAATGAAATTTGTAAATGAATTCTAAATATGATTTTAACAAATATACTTTATAAATGAATTTATTAGAGTGATATAGTTTGAAAAAATCCTAAATGATATGAAATTGTAATTCTTTTAGAACCAAATAGACGATACATCAAATAGACAAAAATTAAAAAGTCAAAGAGACACTTTCCTTATCCACCACCCAAGGGAAGAGCAGCAAGCAGCTCAAATAATAAACCTCTCCTTCCTTCCTTCCTTCCTTCCTTCCTTCGTCTCCCTCCGCCTCTCTCTTATTAATAAATCTCATCAACTTTAATAGGCCTCTTCACTTTTTTCCCCCCTCTCTCTCTCTGGTATATGGTTTTGGGTTGTGTCAGGTCCACTTTCAAAAAAAAAAGAAAAGGACAACCAAAACGACACCCCACACGGTCAAAACGCAGAGTATAGAAAAGAAGAAAAAGTCCCCCCAAGGCTCACGCGTTTGGAATCGATAAAGAAAGAAAGAAGGAAGAAAAACCAACGCCTGCCTGATTAATTTATGCCACCAAACCCAAATCCCTTCCTTCCCTAGGGCAGGGTAGTAGACGACCGGACGACAGCAGGCAGTGGAAATGGGGGAGAAGGCGGCGGGTAGCGGTGGTACGACGTGGGTGACGGTGGGGCTGGTGATGGCGTGGTACTCGTCGAACATCGGGGTCCTCCTGCTGAACAAGTACCTGCTGTCCAACTACGGGTTCAAGTACCCGATCTTCCTGACCATGTGCCACATGACCGCCTGCTCCCTCCTGTCCTACGTGGCAATCGCCTGGATGCGCGTGGTCCCCATGCAGACCCTCAGATCCCGCCTCCAGTTCCTCAAGATCGCCGCCCTCTCCCTCGTCTTCTGCGTCTCCGTCGTCCTCGGCAACGTCTCCCTCCGCTTCCTCCCCGTCTCCTTCAACCAGGCCGTCGGCGCCACCACCCCCTTCTTCACCGCCGTATTCGCTTACATCATCACCCTCCGCCGCGAGCACTGGCTCACCTACCTCACCCTCCTCCCCGTCGTCACCGGCGTCGTCATCGCCTCCGGGGTAATCCTCCTGTCATTTCCTTTTCATTCCCGATCTGTCCATTTCTAGGTTAGGTTAGACTGGATCGGATTTGGTAGCTAGGACTTGCGATGAATTAGAAGAGTAAATGAACTTGTCGGTTGGTTGTTTTTTTTGGCAGGGTGAGCCTAGTTTCCACCTTTTTGGGTTCTTGATGTGCATCGCGGCTACAGCTGCCAGGGCGCTCAAGTCGGTTTTGCAAGGGATTCTGCTCTCCTCCGAGGGGTAAGCTATACGTTGTTGTTGTTGTTGTTGTTGTTGTTGTTGTGCTCTGTATGTTTCGAAGGTGTGATTGGATTGAGTGCTGAGACGAGCGAGAACCGTCTTCTCTCTTTTTTTGTTGATTATGAAGGGAGAAGCTCAACTCCATGAACCTTCTGCTTTACATGGCGCCAATAGCTGTTGTGTTCTTGCTCCCTGCTACACTCATCATGGAAGAGAATGTGGTTGGCATCACGCTGGCTCTTGCTAGGGACGATGTCAAGATCATTTGGTACCTGCTGTTCAACTCGGCGCTTGCGTATTTTGTCAATTTGACCAACTTTCTTGTCACGAAGCACACCAGCGCTCTCACTCTTCAGGTACCGTTATTCCATTTTCTGGTAATGGTTGTCTTTCTAAAGTGCGAAGCTGGGTTAGCTAGATGCTTTGTTTAGAAAGTATTTTCTTGTGATGTAAAGCAACCTCTTGCTTGTCAATCCTCTCCACGAGCTGTTACTTTTCACTTATATTGTGGTCTAATGCTTAGTATCTCTTTTGACTAGCTGTCTTTGCCATAGAATGCGGATCTTGTGTTTGTAAATGTGCTGCTGGAACAACTATGATCTATGTTATGTCGTGGAGAAGTGAAGCATATCCACATGCTATTCCAGTTGTAGAATAGCTCAAGTTGTGTGGGTATCTGCTATCTGGCAGTCGTTGTAGCTATAGTTTCCTATCAAGAGTTTCGCGGTGAAGCTTGATTTGTTGTTGGTAGTGCTAGCTTACTGTTAACATGATTCTGGATGTTCCTGTTCTGAACCTGCAGTCCTCTTCTTTCGCGGGAGTTTATGCATCGTTGATATGGTTTTCAATTAACTTCCCTGATGACTTGGGATATGTTAAACAAGAGTTTCTAATCTTTCAGGTTCTAGGCAACGCAAAAGGTGCAGTAGCAGTCGTCGTATCAATTCTGATATTCAAAAATCCGGTCTCCGTTACTGGAATGCTTGGTTATTCGCTTACGGTTATGGGAGTTGGACTCTATAGTGAAGCTAAGAAACGAAGCAAGTGAGATCCACCAGAGAAGAGCCGATCAGTGCAGAACTCGCTGGTGCATTTTGTCTCCAACAGCAACACGAAAGCAGAGCAACCCTCCCGAGACAAGTTTGGAGCGTGGCCGGGACTGTGGATTTTACACCAGCTAGATACTATTTTTGTTTCCAAGGGAAACCCCAGAGATTGGTTTCGTCTGTATCAGTGAAGAAAGCCGCAGGATTAGCCTCAGAAGAGTTGAAAACTCAAATAAGTGACTGATTTATTATCTTATATTTGGTCCCTAGTTGGGGTTCTTAGAGAAACATGATTTAATCTTCTTCTTATTCTTTTCAGGAAAGGGTAATGTAGAATTCGATCGTTACACAGAGAGCTTGTTGTTTACATTCTACCACATTGATTAATTTAATGTAACCACCACTCATATTTTTACCTTGTCTAGATCTCTGCTTTTTTTTCCTGAAAAAAAAATCTCTGCTTTTAACATCGATTTAATCTTCTATTATTTCCATCTCTGCTCATGCTCTGTTCCAATTTTTCTCTGTAATATTTGCATCTTTATTTTTTCTCCTCCTGTTAGATTAACGACTTATTTGGTGAAATGCTTTTATAATGCAGCTGTTTTAAACTCGATGATCGCCCTGATTCAATAGATAATTTTTATATACCAGGTAACTTTGACAAATAAAAAGCACCATAATTTGCTATATATTTTCCCTGTTTAGATTAGACCTTTAAGTTGAATTTAACTAGTAGCTCACCTCGTATATACAAATGATACAAGTAGCCCAACGAATACAATCTTGTGGTCGTCTCCCTATGTAAGCTCCCTTCTGCTTTTGCACTCCACTGATCTCCGTCTGGCCGGAAAAACCTTTGCACGCTTCTAGGCCTACGTCCAATAGAAACTGCCTACTGTCTACCGGAGACTCCCAATAACTCTATAGCCGTGCCCGCGCAAGCATTTTACAAAGAGACCTCGCCAATTGAAAGCATCCGCTCATGAAATTTAAAGAACTTGAACTACCAATAGTGGCCCAAGGATTACATCAGCATCTAATAAAACCATATGCAAAGTCCGACTTTCATCAGATACCAAGGTCAATATAAACCTCGATACCGGAGAGATGATGGTCATTTGGCATAGCTGAAGCAATCAAGACGGAGGAGGAGAGAACTCAGTTCGGGTTTCATGCAATGCGGATGAACAGCTAGTCGGTTGACTCCCGGAGGAAAGTGAATTGTTGCAACAGAAAACGATCAAATCATGGAAGGAACGGTGACCTTATTGAGTTGCTAAGCACTGTGAACCGCGTAAGTGGTTGTACGACTGCTCCGTGCTTCTGGGAACGAACATTGTTGGAAGTATATGCTCGCTTAGTGATGATCTTAGCATGGCCAAGTTTGGATCTGTCCATGTGCTTGTCCCAGGCAGGCTGCTTCAAATTGGAGGCCCTTGCATCTTATAACTAGGAGTGGAAACAGATGAGTTACCCATTGTTTACACAAGAGTGCTCGATGAGAATGATGGTCCTTTGAAGAATTCCTTCAAGGAAGCCTAACCCGTTGCAGAAGGCATCCAGGAAAGGGAGTGTGGGCCACCCTCGCGAAGTTGCTCGATGAGAATGATGGTTCCCTGAAGCTTTTTCATGTTTTAATTTATGAGTAAAGAAACTCCAAAGCGTTTTATAACATGTACTGCAAAACTGCAGGTGTTAAAAGTTATTACTGGGGGATTCAACTTTTGCAGGGATGGTAGAGGTCAACGCCAAGACTAATGGTGGCTACACCCCGATGGACATCTTGGATTCTCTTTCTGAAACTGGGGAAGTGATCGAAAAAGGTTCTTCAACGAGCCGGAGGAGGAGTGAGAGGAAAATGCAAAAAATGGCTAACATCTTGTGATCAAATATTTTCCAAACAAAAAGATAAATAATTTACCAAACAAATATCTTAGTCAAAAGATTAAAAAAAACCAGGCTAATTGAAAGATAGAGTCCGATTCAGATGTTAATTTTGCATCATTGAATAACAAATTATTATTTCATTAACAGTTTAGAATGGTTGCCAAATAGTAATTTCTTAATCACCAATGCATATTAGAATCGGCCATAAGATAAATTCGAACGTAATCAAATTTAGTCAAAATTTATATTAGGATTATTCTTGGATATAGTTGTTTGTCCCACGAAATTTAGTCAAATTTTTCATCCAAGAGGTTTTTTTCTTCCCAATTTTCCCCCTCTGCTTGTGTTCATGCTAATATATTAAAACTCACCTCGGTGAGGAGAACTTTTCTACCCTTTTTATCTAAACTCGCTCGAGCCCATATTATTCGATTCAATTAGTTTCTTGATAGTGGGTGGTTTGAATAAAGAATTAGCTTCCTGGTTGTGGCGGATGTGATAGTTTAGATTCTTTTGGAAATGATTGGTTTTTTGCTTTAGGCCATTGGAGCTGAGTATGGACAATGTTTTTGAGACATTTCGAATAAATGGACCTTTTAAAGATGGATGTGGTCATTTCAGCTGTTCTGGAGTTGGCAGGACTTTGTTTTACTTTTATTGGATATGCAATAAATCATTCGGTAAATAATTTTGAGAGCTAATTGGATTGTTGCGAGTGAACGAATGAGCTGATTTGGACAATTAATCAAAGATAATAATATATGTAATCTAATTTACTGACGTTGAAGAGCTCTTGCAAAAAACATCTCCCCATCACCATCAAACATATATGGCGCATCACCATCAAACATAATATGAATGCAAAACTATCAAACACTTGGGATGAATATTTGGCATAGTAGTACAATGTGTAGAATAATTTTACGGTAGTCTAGGAGTTCAAATCCTAACAAGGTGTACATGGTGTAAAAATTATATTTACAAAAAAATAATCACTCAGATAAACTCATGATGGCATTATTTTAGTTTAATTAGATCTTAAATTTTCTAATTCTTGAGAATATAGTAGTGTTAAATTTAGATTAGTCGATTCAGTAGAACTAAATATCAAATAGTATAAACCAAAAATATGAACTTTTAGAAATCCAAAATTCAAAGCCACCTACTCATTTTCCACAATTGAAATAACTTGCCAATTAACTTTGAATTCTCCGATAGAAAAGAAAGCAATTAAAGACCACATGGCTTACTTTATATTTTAGCTAAAACGATTGGTAATAAGAGTCCAGTGAGCTAGTACTTTTGTTTCCCTTTAAGGTGGCTTTTACCATTAATTTCTCATTTTGGGTATAAATTTACATGAACTTAATTTGTCTACACCTATACGTTTTTCTTGTTTCAAGTTTGTACTTCTGTTGCGGAGAAAGTGGGTACAAGAACGTCAAGACTACCCGAGACAGATCCGGAGTGGTCGTCCCAAGGTCGGCCTAACGGAAAGGGTGAAAAAAGAGAGCTAGACTACGAGCTATGAGCTAAGGAAACGATAAAGAGTAAATAGGTTTGTTTGTTGTGTTGGTGATGTCCGTTATCTCGCACGAGCCCTCCTTATATAGAGTACCTTGACCTAACCTCAGTGTCCTCAGAATAGGAAATCCTAAACTGCCTCCAAAATCTCCGGCTCCAAGTCTCAATCTCGAGAGATCCGCTTCAAGTTATTTGTTCCTAATATAACGGGATCCTCTCGGCTCAGTACAAGCCGTCTTCCTTAAACGAGCAGATCCCGTCCTCGAATAGGAAGCTTTCAAAATGTGACGACCAAGCAATCGCGGCCTAAAAAAGAACTTACCAAGTCTTGCCAAACATTGAGAATCTCGGCTCAAGTTAGGAAAATAAAGATCGTCTTGACCTTCTCGAATCTTCCACGCAAAATCTTGGCTCAAGTCCGTCATGTCTAAATAGCTTATCGCCTTTAGGCCCGAAGCGGGCCTTACCGCCCATGAGCTCCATCGCCTTGCTTACCGCCAGCTCCTCCGAGTGGGCTCATTCCGCTCAGGCCCTAGGCGGAATTCTCCTTCCGCCCGGGCTAGCGAACCTCTTCCTATCGTCCGGCCTCTCGCTTACAAAATTTGAGATGAAAGGCAAGCCTTACCGCCCTTAGGTCCGAGGCAGAACTTACCGCCTTTAGGCCCGAGGCAGAACTTACCGCCCATGAGCCATCCCTGTCGTCTCCCTTACCGCCGGCTCTTCCAAGTGGGCTCCTTCTGCTCATGTTCCAAAGCGGATCCTACCACCCATGCTTGCACATGAAGGGCGGTATACTGCCGCCCGCCTTAGAGTGGACTGAGTGATCCAATGGGCCGTCCAAAGACAACGACGAGTACGGACCTTTCCATGGAAACTCGAAAACAACCATTTCCGTCCAACACCCGGCATATAATTTTTGTGCTCCAACACGCTCGCACAAGTAAGGCGGTACACCGCTCGAGCTCCGCCTTCCGCTTACATATCGAAGGCGGTATGCCGCCTCGTAACAGGCTAGACGGCCTAACAGGCCATGCACTGATGAGCCCGGGTCACTCAACTTGGAGCATTAATTTCATACTTCAACAATCTTCCCGCCTTAGGCTTCCCGCTATTGACTCACGGACCGAAGTGCCCAACCCGGACACCCACTTCAAAGGCCAAAGTGACATCCGGGCTCTCGCCTCAAAGGTCAAAGCCACCATCCGGGCTTCCGCCTTGTAGGTCAAAGTAACCATCCGGCCTCCCGCCTTGTAGGTCAAAGCACCTTCCGGCCTCCCGCCTTGAAGGCCAAAGCGACATCCGGGCTCCCGCCTCGAAGGCCAAAGCGACCATCCGGGCTTCTGCCTTGTAAGTCGAAGCAATCATCCGGCCTCCTGCCTTGTAGGCCAAAGCACCTTCCGGCCTAGAATAGCATATCCACATGCTATTCCAGTTGTAGAATAGCTCAAATTGTGTGGGTATCTGCTATCTGGCAGTCGTTGTAGCTATAATTTCCTATCAAGAGTTTCGCGGTGAAGCTTGATTTGTTGTTGGTAGTGCTAGCTTACTGTTAACATGATTCTGGATGTTCCTGTTCTGAACCCTGCAGTCCTCTTCTTTCGTGGGATTTTATGCATCGCTGAGACGGTGTTCAATTAACTTTCCTAATGGCTTGGGATATGTTAAACAAGAGTTTCTAATCTTTCAGGTTCTAGGCAACGCAAAAGGTGCAGTAGCAGTCGTCGTATCAATTCTGATATTCAAAAATCCGGTCTCCGTTACTGGAATGCTTGGTTATTCGCTTACGGTTATGGGAGTTTGGACTCTATAGTGAAGCTAAGAAATGAAGCAAGTGAGATGCAACAGAGAAGAGCTACTCAGTACAGAACTCACCGGTACATTTGGTTTCCAACAGCAACACGAAAGCAGAGCAACCCTCCCGAGACAAGTTGGGAGCGTGGCCGGGGCTGTGGATTTTACACCTGCTAGATACTATTTTTGTTTCCCATGGAAACCTCAGAGATTGGTTTCGTCTGTCTCAGTGAAGAAAGCCGCAGGATTAGCCTCAGAAGAGTTGAAAACTCAAATAAGTAACTGATTTACTGTCTTATTTGGTCCCTAGTTGGGGTTCTTAGAGAAACATGATTTAATCTTTTTCTTATTCTTTTCGGGAAAGGGTAATGTAGAATTCGATCATTACACAGACTGTTTGTTGTTGATATTCTACCACATTGATTAATTTAATGCAACCACTACTCATATTTTATCTTGTCTAGATCTCTGCTTTTGACATATCGATTCAATCTTTTATGGGAAAAGTCCACTTTAGTACCCTGTGGTATCGACCGAAATCACTTTAGTATCCTGTGGTAAAAAACTGATCAATCGAGTCATACTTATTCCAATTAACATCAAAAAGGGCCTCGGGCAGCTGCCCGGAGCTGCCCGAACCCTGCCCGGGCTACGTGGCCAGCCACGTCACCAATTTTTGATGACGTGGCACCACGTGGACATCCATCTCCTTCTCCCCTCCTCCTCCTCCTCCTCCTCCGCCTCCTCCTCCTCCTCCTCCTCCTCCGTGTCCTCCGCGTCCTCCTCCTCCGCCTCCTCCTCCTCCTCCTCCGCGTCCTCCTCCTCCTCCTACCCTCCTCCTCCTCCTCATCCTCTCCGCGTCCTCCTCCTCCTCCTCCTCTCTGCGTCCTCCTCCTCCGCCTCCTCCTCCTCTGCATCCTCCTCCTCCTCCTCCCCCTCCTCCTCCTCCTCCTCTCCACGTGGCGCCACGTCATCAAAAATTGGTGACGTGGCTGGCCACGTAGCCCGGGCAGCTGCCCGGGGCCCTTTTTGATGTTAATTAGAATAAGTATGACTCAATTGATCGGTTTTTTACCACAGGGTACTAAAGTAATTTTGGTCGATACCACAGGGTACTAAAGTGGACTTTTCCCATCTTTTATTATTTCCATCTCTGCTCCTGCTCCCGCTCCGTTCCTACTTTTCTCTGTAATACTTGCATCTTCATTCTTTCTCCTCCTGTGAGATTAACGGCTTATTTGGTGAAAAGCTTTTATAATGCAGCTGTTTTAAACTCGATAAAGAAAATTTTGTCGCCCTGATCCGGTAGTGAGTTTTCATTTACCAGGTAACTTTGACAAATAAAAAACACCATAATTTACTATATACTTCCTGTTTAGATTAGACCTTCTCAAAAAAAAAAGAAAAGATTAGACCTTTAAGTTTAATGCAACTAGTAGCTCACCTTGTACATACAAATGATACAAGTAACCCAACGAATACAATCTTGTGGTCGTCTCCCTATGCAAGCTCCCTTCTGCCTTTGCACTCGATTGATTTCCGTCTGGCCGGAAAAAATCTTTGCACGCTTTTAGGCCTACGTCCAATAGAAATTGCCTACCGTCTACCGGAGACTCCCAATAACTCTATAGCCGTGCCCGTGCAAGTCATTTTACAAAGAGACCTCGCCACTTGAAAGCATCCGCTCATGAAATTTAGAGAACTTGAACTAATAATGGCTCAAGGATTACATTAGCATCTGATAAAACCATATGGCAAAGTCCGACTTCCATCAGATACCAAGGTCAATATAAACCTCGATGCTAAAGAGAAGATGGTCATCTGGCGTAGCTGAAGCAATCAAGATGGAGGAGAAAACTCAGGTCGGCTTTCATGCAATGCGAATGAACAGCTAGTCGCTCGACTCCCCGGAGGAAAGTGAACTGTTGCAACAGCAACCGATCAAATCATGGAAGTAATGGTGACCTTATTGAGTTGCTAAGCACTGTGAACCGCGGAAGAGGTTGTACGAATGCTCCGTGCTTCTGGGAACATTGTTAGTAGTATGCTCGCTTAGTGATGATCTTATGGATGGTCCATGTGCTTGTCCCTGATGGTACTGACGCCCGAGCGGAAGACCCCTCTTCACCTGGCAGCCTGGAATGGTCACCTTGAAGTGATGAGGGTGTTGCTGGATCACACCAAGCGGAAGAGCTATTGCATCAACGTGAGGAATTGCCGCGAAGAGACCATGCTGTATTTAGCAACTTTCAGAAAGGATGTTCAAGTACTTCTCTTGCTTATTCCCTGTCCCACTTTCTTATCAAGTGACTTGGCATTGAGACTGCTCTGTTGGAACATTCGCAAGTTGGTCGTGATCGTATCGCAGAATTCGCAAGTATTTAACTTGCTTCTTGTTCAATTCAAACTGAGATTGACTGGATGGTGCTAATTAGTGCTAAAGAAGTTTTTTCATGTCTTAATTTACGAGTAAAGAAACTCCAAAGCATTTTATAACATGTACTGCAAAACTGCAGGTGTTGAAGTTATAACTGGAGGATTCAACTCTGGGGAAAAAATTTATAAGTCCCTATGGTTATATATAATGTACTAAAAGGTCCTCTTAATAGTTTTTTGGTCCTTAAGTTATGAGAAATTGAACTGATTCATCCCTGAGTATATTTTCGGTCAATATCTTTTTTAGAATGTCAAAACTACTCTTCTCTATTACCTAATAAATAAATGAAAACAAAAAAATCATCTTCTTTAATCTCTAAAATATTTAGAACACCAAAAAATACAACACCAATAACATCAAACCAATTAACCCAAAATACTCAATTAAACGAGACAAAACACAGAGAATTAAACAGCCTTTACAATTAAACAAAAGCACCAAGCAGTTAATTACACGCAATCAGTAAATTAAAAGTTCGAGCAATCGAACAGCCTTTATCATTACGCACAGCAGCAGAAAGGGAGGCACTTGAGAGGAATACACAGGTCCTTGAACATCTGAATCCCATTTCTTCTTCTTTCTTCCCCTTTCTAATCCCCAGGAATTTCGATTACGGCCTCGGGAGAACTAAAGTACAGTTTATCGCAAGGGTTTAGAGAATTGAGACGGTGGAGGAGGACGGTTCGCCGACTCGGGGAAGAGATCGGGTTGACGCAGAAGGAGGGTATTTCCAGTCTAGGGTTTATCCAAGGGCGCTTGCTTACCGTTTTCCATTGTGTTTCTTTTCCCGTTCTCCGTTTTGGATTACCCGCTTAGGGACTAGTTAGAGTACTTTGGAATCACTCGTTCAATTAGGATGAAGTTGTGATTCTGTTGGAGTTGGAGCTTGGATGTTCTTTTGGAACCAATTCCAACAGGAAAGGAATCTCATTTTCAATTTCTAATGGTAATAAAAATGAATCATTTTTCTATTTTCTTGTTTGGAACCATAAGTTATATTTTGGAAATTGATTTGAAATATTACATAAACACCCTCCTAACAATCCCAGGTGAGATAGAAAATTTTTCTTCAAAGGGTATAATAGATATTTTACTACCAAATTTGGTTTAGTACCTACAAATCTGACTTAATTTCAAAGGAATTTTAAATCAGGATTTTTAAACAAAATAGAAATTCCTTTCCAAAAAAATGTTTAGTTCCAAACAGACTAAATTTTTTAAAATTTCGGAAAGGAATTCCATTTTCCATTTTTAAGGATTTCCAAACAGTCTGTAAGTATGATTTTGATTATTGATAATCTGTAGCAACTGAAGCATATGATTTTGGGTTTCATCGTATTCAGTTAGGGCTTCACTTTTGTTATTGGTAATCTGTAGCAACAAAAGCATATGATTTTTGTTCTAGATGCTTCACAAAATTTAATTCAATTGAGTATTTTTGGTAAATTAGTTTGATGTTATTGGTGTTGTGTTCTTGGTGTTCTGAATATTTTAGAGGTTAAAAAAAAGTGAGTTTGCTCACTTTTCTTTCTCCTAGAAAATAAAATGAGGGGTAATTTGCTCACCAATTTTTTTACTTTCATTTTATTTTCTAGGAGAAAGAAAAGGGTAGTTTTGACATTCCATAAAAAATATTGACCAAAAATAGACTCAGGGACTAATCAGTTCAATTTTTCAAAACTCAGGGACTAAAAAATTATTGGAAAGACCTCCTAGTACATTATACATAAACTTAGGGATTTGTGAGTTTTTTTTCTTCAACTTTTGCAGGGATGGTAGAGGTCAACGCCAAGACTAATGGTGGCTACACCGAGCTGGACATCTTGGATTCTCTATCTGAAAAGGCGAAGTAATCGAAAAAGGTTTTTCAACGAGCCGGAGGAGTGAGAGGGAATGCAAAAAATGGCTAACATTTTGTGATCAAATATCTTCCAAACAAAAAGATAAATAATTTACCAAACTGTTGGGATGGCGAGAAATAGGAAAGACTTATTTCCTATTCCTATTCCTATTCTGACTAGATTTTGGACTCCTAATTAGACCTAGATAGGTTACTTGTACACCAAGGGTTTGTCTCTATATAAAGACATGTTACCCTAAGGTTTTGTATAGCTTTGTGACTCGGATCCATCAATAAAATTTCTCCTTTCTCACCGTGGACGTAGGCATTAGGCCGAACCACGTAATTCTCTTGTTCCGTGTTCTTTGTGCGATCTTGTTCTCTAGTTGCTGAATTCCTAACACAAACAAATATCTTAGACAAAAGATTTAAAAAAATCAGGCTAATTAAAAGATAGAGTCCGATTCAAATGTTAATTTTGCATCATTGAATAACAAATTATTATTTCATTAACAGTTTAGAACGGTTGCCAAATAGTAATTTCTTAATCACCAATGCATATTAGAATCGTAAATAAGATAAACTCGTACGTAATCAAATTTAATCAAAGTTTATGTTAGGATTATTCTTGGATATAGTTGTTTGTCCCACGAAATTTAGTCAAATTTTTCATCCAAGAGGTCATTTTTGTTTTTTTTTTCCAAGTTTTCTCCCTGTGCTTGTGTTCATGCTAATATTAAAACTCACCTCGGTGAGGAGAACTTTTCTACCCTTGATATCTAACCTCGCTCGAGCCCATATCATTCGATTCAATTAGTTTCTTGATAGTGGGTGGTTTGAATAAAGAATTAGCTTCCTTGCTGTGGCGGATGTGATAGTTTAGATTGTTTTGGAAATGATTGGTTTTTTGCTTTAGGCCATTGGAGGTGAGTATGGACAATGTTTTTGAGACATTTCGAATAAATGGACCTTTTAAAGATGGATGTGGTAATTCCAGCTGTTCTGTGTTGGGTATGGAGACTTCGGACACCGGGTGACCAAATCTGTTGTTCTTGTTTGACTGTGAGTTTTCTTTATTCGTAGTTGTGGTCGATCTCCTCGTTGTGTTCGTAGATCTTGCTCCGATCTTGTTCGTTGCGTTGTTTGGGTCCACGGGAAAGTGGGTTATTTCCCAACAACTGGTATCAGAGCACCTGAGTTTAGGGCGTGGTGGGAGCAATCACGATGGGTGATGTGAGATCGCCCGTGGAGAAGTTCGATGACGTCGACTACGGCTTCTGGAAGATGCAAGTAGAGGACTACTTGTATGGCAAAGATTTGCACTTGCCCCTTGATGGGAAGAAGCCTGAGGACATGAAGGAAGAGGAGTGGAAGCTCCTAGATCGGAAAGCGATGAGCGTGGTGCGCTTGTCTTTATCTAGGAACGTGGCCTTGCACACAGTAAAGTCAAAGACCACGAAGGAGATGTTGGAGACGTTGTCCGAGATGTACGAGAAGCCATCGGCGGCCAACAAAGTTCACTTGATGAGGAAGCTCTTCAACCTTAAGATGGCGGAGAGTACCTCAGTATCGGTACACCTCCACGAATTCAATACGACCATCGCCTCTTTGAGCTCGGTGAAGATTGACTTCGATGATGAGGTACAAGCTCTAATTTTGCTAAGTTCCTTACCCGATAGTTGGAATGGCACGGTCACGGCGGTGAGTGCCTCGGTGGGGAAGGTGCTACTCAAGTTGGATGAGGTGAGAGACTTGATTATGAGTGAGGAGATTCGTAGGAAAGAGTCTGGAGTAGCCTCGGGTTCGGCTTTGAATGCTAGCAATAGAGGGAGGTCCGAATCTAAGTGGAAGGGGAAGAAGGACCGGAGCCGGTCCAAGTCCAAATCGAAGGATGGTTCGAAGAGGGACATGAGTTCCATTAAATGTTGGAATTGTGAGAAGTTTGGCCACTTTAGAACCCAATGCAAGGCACTGAAGAAGGAGGACAAGTCGGCAAATGCAATAACAGAGGACCACGGGGATGCATTGATCTTGAGTGTTAGTAGCCCATTGGAGGCTTGGGTATTGGATTCAGGAGCATCATTCCACTCTTGTAGCGACAAGGGGATAATGGAATTGTATACCCCAGGAGAATTTGGCAAGGTTTATCTAGCCGATGATGAGCCATTGCAAATTGTGGGTAAAGGAGATGTGAGAATCAATACTCCCAATGGATCATTGTTATTGTTGAAGGGGGTGAGACACATCCCAGGGTTAAGAAGAAATTTGCTTTCCGTGGGACAACTAGATGAAGAGGGGTATAATGTAACCTTTGGTTGTCGGACATGGAAGATCACCAAGGGAGCTAGAGTGGTGGGTCGTGGTGAGAAGGAAGGTACGTTGTACATGACAAGGAACACTCATGAAAGCATTGATCTTGTAGGAGCAACCAATGATGCAGATCTGTGGCATAGTAGGCTTGGCCATATGAGTGAGAAGGGGATGTGGGTGCTTTGTTCAAAGGGGAAGCTACCGGATCTAAAGACCGTGGACGTGGGTCTTTGTGAAGACTGTGTATTTGGGAAGCAGAAGAGGGTGAGCTTCTCAAGAAGTGGTAGAACTCCTAAGCCGGAGAAGCTTGAATTGGTCCACAGTGATCTGTGGGGACCGGCACCGGTGGCATCCGTGGGTGGTTCTTTGTATTACATGACTTTCATATATGACTCTACAAGGAAGGTGTGGGTCTACTTCCTAAAGCATAAGTCTGATGCTTTCAATGCCTTCAAGAACTGGAAGGCTCTTGTGGAGAACGAGACGAATCTCAAGGTGAAGTGTTTGAGGTCCGATAATGGTGGTGAGTACGAGCTTCAAGAGTTCAAAGACTTTTGTGCGAAGTATGGGATTCGTATGGAAAAGACGGTAGCTGGGACCCCCCAACAAAATGGCATAGCTGAGAGGATGAACCGAACACTAAATGAGAGAGCAAGGGCCATGAGGTTGAAGAGTGGCCTTCCGAAGATGTTTTGGGCAGATGCTGTAAATACTACAGCATTCTTGATCAACAGAGGGCCATCAACTCCTTTGGAGAATGAGATACCTGAGGAGATGTGGAGTGGCAAAGAGGTTGATCTGACTTTCTTACGAGTGTTTGGTTGTGTTTCCTATGTGCTTGTGGATGCAGGTGATAGGAGTAAGCTTGATGCAAAGTCCAAGAAGTGCACATTCATTAGATATGGAGGAGATGAGTTCGGGTTCCGCTTTTGGGATGAGAAGAACCGAAAGGTGGTGAGGAGCCGGGATGTCATATTCAATGAGAAGGTGATGTACAAGGACAAGGGGGATTTAGCTGATGAAGTGGATCCTACCGGTGAGATGGTCGAGTTAGACATCTCAAACTCGGGTGGGAGCAGGATACTTGATGGCCAAGAGGCCGAAGTGGAGATGGAGCCAAGATCACCACTAACAGTGGTTCCATTGAGGAGGTCCACTAGACAACGTGGATCTTCGGATAGATATTCGCCAGCAAACTACTATCTCTTATTGACCGATGGAGGAGAACCTGAGGATTTTGAAGAAGCTTAAGAAAGTGAGCAAGTGAACGAGTGGAAACTTGCCATGAATGATGAGATGGAGTCCTTGAGGAGCAATGGAACTTGGGAGTTAGTTGAACTTCCCAAGGGTAAGAAAGCATTGCATAACAAGTATGGTATTGACTTCACTGACATCTTCACTCCTGTTGTGAAGATGACCACCATCCAGATGGTGCTAAGTATGGTGGCTGCTGAAGATTTATTGCTAGAGCAAATGGATGTGAAGACGGCATTTCTTCATGGTGATCTAGAGGAAGAGATCTACATGGAGCAACCAGAGGGGTTCTTGCAAGGTAACGATAAGCTTGTGTGCAGGTTGAGGAAGAGTCTGTATGGGTTGAAGCAAGCTCCAAGACAATGGTACAAGAAGTTTGATGGATTCATTCACGAGATTGAATTTTCTCGTTGTGGAGCGGATCATTGTTGTTATATGAAGAAGCTGGATAATGGCTATATTATCCTCCTGCTTTATGTTGATGACATGTTGATAGCAGACACCAGTGCAAGTGAGGTGAGCAAGGTGAAGAAGCAATTATCCGAAAGGTTTGCCATGAAGGACTTGGGTGAGGCTAAGCAAATCCTTGGAATGAGGATTGAGAGAGATAGAGCTGCAGGGAAGCTATTTCTCTCACAAGCCGAGTACATTGAGAAGGTGCTGCAGAGGTTTAGCATGCAAAATGCCAATCCCAAGTTGACTCCTTTAGCTGGACACTTCAAATTGTCCAAGAAGGACTCGCCTAAGACTAAGGCAGAGGAGGCTAAAATGGAGAAGACTCCCTATGCATCGGCGGTGGGTAGCTTGATGTATGCTATGATTTGTACGAGGCCAGACATAGCACATGCGGTGGGAGTAGTGAGCAAGTTCATGAGCAATCCGGGTGAGCAACATTGGGTTGCAGTGAAATGGATCCTTGGCTACTTGAGAGGTACCACCGAGAAGTGTCTTTGTTTTGAGGGCAAAGATGTGAAGCTCCTAGGCTATTGTGATGCAGACTTGGGGTCCAATGACCATGATGAGAAGAGGAGCACAAGCGGTTATGTCTTTACGCTGGGAGGGACAACGATATCTTGGGCCTCGAGACTACAAAAGGTACTAGCTTTGTCAACCGCGGAAAGTGAGTACGTGGCTGTGACGGAAGCAAGTAAAGAGATGGTATGGTTGCAGAATTTCTTGGTGGAGTTGGGGAAAGAGCAAAGTGAGAGTGTGCTCCACAGTGATAGCCAAAGTGCGATACACTTGGCAAAGAATCCCGCTTTCCACTCAAGGACAAAGCACATTGAGTTGAAGTATCACTACATACGTGATCTCTTGGAAAGGAAGATCTTAAGGCTTGAAAAGATTGACGGAAAAGTGAATCCCGCGGATATGTTGACTAAGGTGGTTACCTTAGAGAAGCTGAAGCTCAACATGGCTTCAGTGGGTCTAGTAAACTAGAGAAGAGACCCGGCGTACCAAGAAGTGAAGAGGAGAAGGTGTCATCAAGTGAACGGCGGCAGGTGTTGAGGTCAGTATAAATACCCCGCTTCTCTGTCACTGTAGATTGATCTTCATCCTTGTGTAGAGAGAGACAGAGAGAGAAGAGGAGAGAGAAACACCATTGTTGAGCAAGTGAAGCTCCAAAGTGTAGATCGAGCTTGATATAGTGAAATCTCCTGGCTTGGTACGCCCTCGGACGTAGATCGGTTAAGATCGAACCGGGTGACCAAATCTGTTGTTCTTGTTTGACTGTGAGTTTTCTTTATTCGTAGTTGTGGTCGATCTCCTCGTTGTGTTCGTAGATCTTGCTCCGATCTTGTTCGTTGCGTTGTTTGGGTCCACGGGAAAGTGGGTTATTTCCCAACATTCTGGTGTTGGCAGGACTTTGTTTTACTTTTATTGGATATGCAATAAATCATTTGGTAAATAATTTTGAGAACTAATTGGATTGTTGTGAGTGAAACGAACTAGACGATTTCGACTTGGACTATTAATCAAAGATAATATTATATGTAATCTAATTTACTGACGTTGAAGAGCTCTTGCAAAAAACATCTCCCGATCACCATCAAACATATATGGCTCATCACCATCAAACATAAATATGAATGCAAAACCATCAAACCCTTGGATGAATATTTGGATACAATATGTAGAATAATTTGATGGTAGTCTAGGGTTTAAATCCTAGCAAGGTGTACATAGTGTAAAAATTATATTTACAAAAAAAATAATCATTTAGATAAACACGTGATGACATTATTTTAGTTTAATTAGATCTTGAGTTTTCTAATTTTTGAGAATGTAGTAGTGTTAAATTTTGATTAGTCGATTTAGTAGAACTAAATATCAAATAGTATAAACCAAAAATATAAACTCAAAAAGGGAAATCGAAAATTGAAAGCCACCTACTCATTTTCCAGAATTGAAATAACTTGCCATTTAACTTTGAATTCTCCGATAGAAAAGAAAGCAATTAAAGACCACATGGCTTAGTTTATCTTTTAGCTAAAACGATTGGTAATAAGAGTCCAGTCAGCTAGTACTTTTGTTTCCCTTTAAGGTGGGTTTTACCCTTAATTTCTCATTTTGAGTATAAATTTACATGAACTTAATTTGTCTACACCTAGACGTTCTCTTGTTCCAAGTTTGTACTTCTTAAAGTAAAATCGCCTCCAATTTATCTAAATAAAATAGAATTTATCACTCATACTTCTTAAAATTAAATCCCCTCCTTCGCCTATATAACATAGCTCAATCATTTCACAGCAAGAACAAAGCTAGTTTCTTCGGCTCCAATTCACCATACTCTCATCTACCTATTAAAAAACCCATTCTCTCAACTTGGAGAGGATGGCAAAAAAATTGTTCGTGTTATTTTCATGCATTTTTTTTCCTTTTCATGCCTTTTCAGGCCTTTTCTTTCCTTTTCTTGCCTTTTCATGCCTTTTCTTGCCTTTTCATGCCTTTTCATGCCTTTTCTTTTCTTTTCTTGCCTTTTCATGCCTTTTCTTGCCTTTTATTGCCTTCATATGCCTTTCCTTGCCTTTTCATGCCTTCTCTTGCCTTTCCTTGCCTTTTCATGCCTTCTCTTGCCTTTCCTTGCCATTTCTTGCCTTTTCATGCCTTTTCTTGCTTTTTCATACCTTTTCATGCCTTTTCTTTCCTTTTCATGCCTTTTCATACGTTTTCATGACTTTTCTTGCCTTTTCATGCCTTTTCATGACTTTTCTTGCCTTTTCATGACTTTTCTTGCCTTTTCTTGCCTTTTCATGCCTTTTCATGCCTTCTCTTGCCTTTCCTTGCCTTTTCATGCCTTCTCTTGCCTTTCCTTGCCATTTCTTGCCTTTTCATGCCTTTTCTTGCTTTTTCATACCTTTTCATGCCTTTTCTTTCCTTTTCATGCCTTTTCATACGTTTTCATGACTTTTCTTGCCTTTTCATGCCTTTTCATCCCTTTTCATGACTTTTCTTACCTTTTCATGCCTTTTCATGACTTTTCTTGCATTTTCATGCCTTTTCTTGCCTTTTCATGCCTTTTCTTGCCTTTTCATGCCTTTTCATGAATTTTCTTGCCTTTTCATGTCTTTTCATACCTTTTCTTTCCTTTTCATGCCTTTTCTTACCTTTTCATGCCTTTTCTTGCCCTATTAAGCCTCGTTGTTGGTAACAGTTTTGATCTCACCGTGTCCAGCGATGGAACAGGTAAAATTTTAGTTATATACAATAGTTAGATGTTTATTTATGTTACATAAATTATAAAATATTCAATCTTTCTCTAAACTATGCTGCACTCTTTGGTTTCATGAAGACGCATTGGATAATTAGCAGTCAAATTTTTCGTATCCAATTTCATTTCGGGATAATTTTAAATAGTGAGTCACTGACTAATGTAATTTTTTTATTATTTGAAGGTAACTTCACCTCCATTCAGGAGGCGATAGATGCTGCTCCGAATTCTGGAAAAATCAGATTTCAGATTAAAATTAAAGCCGGAACATATGGATTTTTCATAGTTCCCAGTCAGAAATCACGACTATCTCTTATAGGCGATGGTGCTGATATCACAATCATCACAGGGAGCCGAAGTAATGGAACTGGTTTTCCAACTCATGATACTGCGAGTGCTAGTAAGTATTCAAAACATTCCGTTTTCTGCATTTGAAATAACCATTATTATATGTGCACATTCATTTCATCCAGTTTACCAAACTGGCATTGGTTTTGCAACTGATGACAGGTGCAATATAAGTAAAAGTTTACTTAAATACCATGATTTCAAAATATTCAACTACGAGATTTCTCAAATTAAAGTTTCGATACATAAGTAAATTTTTTGCAAACAAATACCCATGAAGAATTAGGAAAATTTTTGTTTAAAATGAATATTAGGATTCGTTAGCTTGCGATATTGTCAATTTAAAATTGATCTAAAAACAATTGATTTGGTGTGAGCTGTGGAAGGTATTCCAAATAATCTTTATCTGGGATTATTTTCACGCAAACTTAAATTGTTTTTTATTTGATCATTCCCATACGTTTTGTTATTATTCTGAAAAAGTTCCAATATGGTCTACGTTTTAACTATTTTGATAAGCGGTCTACATTTTAACTTATTATGGAATTCCCCCAATTTTGAGCTTATTTGATTAAAAGCCTAATGCATTCAACCAGACACCATTCAATTTTTCATTTCCCTAGCGCGGAGATATGAAATAGCCTAATGTATCTTGAATTTAATTGGAAGAATAAGTACTGTTATTTTATTTGGCAGAGATTTTCGGGAATGATTTCGTAGCGCAGTATATCACCTTTAGAAATACTGCTGGCTCATCTGCGGGTCAGGCTGTTGCGCTGTTGGTAGATGCTAATCGGGCAGCATTCTACAAATGCAAGTTTCATGGGTTTCAGGACACTTTATACATAAATCAAGTCCAGTTCTATCGCGAATGCGAGATATTCGGAACCGTGGACTTTATATTTGGTGATGGGACAGTGGTGTTTCAAAACTGCAAAATTTATTTTCACCAACCGGCACAACATCAGAAGAACACCATCGTAGCCCAAAATCGGAACTCTCCGATTGCTCCTACGGGCACTGTGCTGCATAATTGCACTATAACGAATGCAACAGACTTCAAGACTAGTCCAGGAATTCAGAGCTACCTTGGAAGACCCTGGGGCGACTACGCGAGGACGGTGGTAATGCAATCATTTCTATCTGCTTTGATTGACCCACAAGGCTGGCTGGAATGGAATAGTGAGACACGTTATAGACTCGACCAATTGTACTATCGAGAGTACAACAACAGAGGACTGGGAGCTAGGACGGATGGAAGAGTAAAGTGGAAGGGTTACCGGGTAATAACCAATGTATCAGAAGCAGAAAGTTTTACCGCGAGAAACTTCATCAACGGTATACAGTGGCTGCCATCCACCAAAATCCCATTTTTTCTTGATCTTATTAGGTAACAAATAATTTAATTTTAAAAAAATATATTAAACTCATAAGATTGCTAATATTCGTATATTGTTTATTTGTAGGGCATGATAAAGAAAAATGGACGTCGAAGTCGGAATAACTTGAGACGACGAATGATGCTGAAGAAGTAGTAGTTGCCTTAGTATCTGTTTATTGCTATCTAGTTAAGAAGTAGCTCTTGATATGTAAATATAATAAATCTAAAACAATTGTTATTGTTCAAATTTGCCAATCGACAAGTTGAAGTACGACCATCAGACGTTTATTACAATTAGAAAAAAAATTCTAACTTTAACCCGATTTAATTAATTGGTATTTTCTATCCTAAAAAAATTAATTGGTATTTTCGAGACGGTTTATAATGTCATGTTAAGAGTCTGGTTTTTGTTTCTCTGGGCTGAAAGCAGTGGATCATCTGGTGGAGTGTTGCTAATATTTGAAGGTGGAGGGGCTGTTTGTACCTTTTGGGCCGGGAAGTAGAGGGAGGATGGGTTGTATGTCTCGGGTGGCGAATCGTGAGTTAGGTATAATTTTACATAGACTAAAAAAATTTAGATTCATGGTCACAAATATAAATATTGGTGCATAATTGAAATTCATATATTAAAAAACAAAAATTGGATTAAGGAATATAGAAATATAATAGGCATAGGCATCACTTATTCATTACAAGCTAATATAGAGATTTGCGCTACCTGATACCTTGATATCAAGAAATATTTTAATTAGTAGTCTTTCTTCCCATGTTAATATCAAGACAAAAAGAGAAAAATTGACCATATTCCTATCGGTCAACTGTAACGGTAGATAGGTTACCAAAATCACGATGATTAATTTTCATAATAATCTCCACCTTTTCAGCCTCGATTTATTTTTGAGAATTTCTTGCTCTAAATATCAAATTTTACAAAATACTAAATCAGATCTCGGATTTTTCTCTAGAAAAATATCAGATTTTACGTAATTATCATCACAAGATCTGACATTATTGAAGAATCCAAAGGACATATAATTAAAGATTAAACTAATATGTCATATGAAATTATGAAAGGTACAAAAATATATAAAAATCAAACCTCTAAAAAATTATCCTAAACATGTATCATACAAATCATAATATTTGGACTAATATATCAATCATAAGAAATAATTGCAGGTTTCGGACGTGGTCAAGAACATTCGGACGTTGTCCGTATACTTGCAAGGGCCCAAGTCATTGGAAAGCTTAGCGGGCCCACGCAAAATAAAACTCTCTACGGCCCAACAGAGACAAGTTGGGAGCATCTTATAATTAGGAGTGAGAAGTGAGAACATATGAGTTCCCTATTGTACGCAACGCACTCTTGTGCGTTTTGAGATAGGTAGGTAGATATATATATATATATATATATATATATATTAACAAGGAAGACAAGACAGAATAATAATACCTACTGCTGGGTTAATCAAGATGTGAATAGAAAGTGAGTTCAAAGGTGTTCAATAGCGGAGTGAAGTTTTACTCGAACTGAATTTGCTTTGAGAAATGGTCATCCCATCTCAATTACAATTTTCATGCCTGATGTCTTTTTCATTAATCAAATACCATCTAAAATATGAATAACAGCATGAGAGTTGGTTGCATTCACCTTTCAAGATACGTCGTGTTCCGTATCCACGTTAACCTTATATTTGTACTGGTCCTTTGAAGAACCTGCGCAAGAAGCTTATTCTACGGACACCACAATCCCTGAATCTATTCAAAATGAATAACCACGTATACTATGCTGACGAAGAACCTCTGTAAACGACAAAATCTATGGACGTCTAAAGAGATCATTTTGTCACTCTTACCAGCAACACGATTTCATCATCATCAACATGCATCCAAACGAAGAAGAGCGGAAATAGTCGCCTAAAATGAGCTAGTATTGAAGTATATGATCATCACCACAGCTGCAATAAGTTGCTACAATAAGATGCTACTATATGAAGTCACTACAACTTATTGCAGCATGAACATCTGCAGTCTCTGCTGCTAAATTCTGCAGCTGACTTCTGCTGATGTTCATCACCTTCCAGATCAGCCAGATTGATGCCAATCATCGTACTCCAATGATCGGGTTCGTCCTTGCCATTATGTAGTCAACCTGCAACGGCTACTTCAATCATTACTGAAGCAGATTGGTGCTCCTTGGAAGTATGACCAACGGTCATCTGCAATTAATGTAACCAGCTGTATATTCTCTGTAATTAGTTAGGATAGCTGTACAACCTGTATATAAGGATTGTAGTTGTCTCACACAAAAAATAATATGAATCTCTTCATTTAACAGCTAGCAACACAAGTTCAAGGCCATGCAGAAGCGGGTCTATTCTATACACTTGAGCCACACGACACGGCGTTCCTTACTCCTTGGTTGGCGCTCCAAGTGAGAAAACATCTCAGTTAGAATCCTTTCATACCTATACATGAAAGCAAATAACATAGGAATAACTTAACTTGGTCAGTACATAGAAATGGAGGCCACAAGTACAGCCTATGTCAAATAGACTTTCTCACTGATAAGGTAGAATAGCTAATTATTGGTAAATGGCTTGTTCTTGTCAGCTAAGTGTCCTATGTAGAATCAGGACTTGGATATGTTTAGTCAGGAAAAGGCAGAAACTTGCAGATTTTAGCTCATGAGTTAAGAGTTTTTGTTGCGTGGGGAACTTCGTACCACCGCAAGAAACGAAGAGTTTATCAAGAGTGATTCGCTGGATTTTCGGATGCATTGTTCGCAATAAATTTCAGTCTTTTGTCATTAAATAATTTGAACATGTTTCTAGGCATGAACCTAGACATGGCCCTTTCGTATCTGTTTGTAATCCTTTCGGATTCCTTTTCCTATATTAAGGAATCAAATTACCACATGTAAAGGTATCAAACAAAATAAATAAAGAAAAGAGATTTTATTATCTTCGTCTTCTTCCTGTCTTCGTCTCCTTTCCACAAATACGGCTCCGAAGCCCAGGAGCCCGAGGGTTCGAGGAGGCCAATCCCACCGGTACAACACAAGGAACTCAGCGGCACATAATAGTTTTTGAAAGGAAAGCCCGGTTAACTTCGACATTAAACTTTGGAAGATTTCTACCAAAAACTACTTTTTGACTAGCAACTTGACCATGCATTTCAAGATAAACAGAAAGACAAAGTAAAATAGGAAAAGATGCCTTAAAGCAACATTTCCTAAACTCTAGGCATTCAGTTCCATTTGAGATACATCTAAGCTAAAGCAAACAGTCAATTTCAGTTACCTACTCTTCAAGCCAGCAGTGTCTAACCAAAATTGACAGCATTTATCTATAAGATCAAAAGATAAGAGAGGACAAGAATCAATACCACGGACTTGGAGGATTGGCATGTTGTGTGTGTGTGTGTGACAGAACTTGAGAGACTCCGAAGATTGTAGTTGTGAAGGACCTCCGAAGGGGGTACATGACCTTCCGAACCAGGCGCCATGGTGGCAACCCGAGAACAGTAATGAAAGAAGAAGAAGGGAAATGGGGAAAGAGACTTTTATTGTATTTGCTTGATGCCGAACTGTAAATGGGGCTTGGCATTATAAAGCCAGCTTCTAACAACTAGATAACTAGGAATTCAAATGAAACGATCAGATGTAATCTGATTTACAAATTAAAAATGAATCAGCTAACAACTAGATAAGCCGCAGTAATTATCTGCTGCCAATTTATTGAATTCAAACTAAGTCTCTTAATTATCCGATAAGCAGCCGTCCCCGTTATGCTGCAACTCTCTTCTTGTCCCGGCGCCTGCGATAAGGAGTACCCCACATAACATCACTCCCCGCCTGGTGAAACAGCTCGTCCTCGAGCTGAAATTGGGGATAAGTCTTCCGAAATTCTGCAACTGGTTCCCATGATGCTTCTGACTCTGCTGTCCCCAACCAATGGATTAGGACATGCCACACGTCCCTGCGGCGGGCTGCCCGCAACGCCTTAGTAGGAGTGGGAAGTGCTCGGCCATGACTCATTGGAGGCAATGCTGGAAGCTCGGTAGGAGGCTCGCCATGGTATTTCTTCAAAAGACCCACGTGAAAGACGTCGTGTAGGCGAGCAGCTTCGGGCAGGCGGAGGCGGTACGCCACGGTGCCAATCCTAGCAGTAACTTGGTAGGGCCCGTAATAGCGGGGTCCCAGCTTGCCCCAAGCGCGACCAGGAAGAGAAGAAGCCTGACGGTGAAGGAGACGCAGCAACACCCAGCCGCCGATGTCAAACTGAACCTCGCGATGATGGGCATCATAATAATGCTTAGCGTACTGCTGAGCTTGGAGCAAGCGTTCCCTGACCTCTTGGAGGAATGCATCACGCCGACGTAGATTATCATCCACCGCAGCTACCCGAGCTGTGTCTGGCTGGTAAGGATGCAAGGTGGGTGGTTCTCGGCCATAAACCACTAAGAATGGGGTGGCGCGTAGGGCGGAATTTAATGATGTGTTGTAACAATATTCGGCCCACGGCAACCATGATAACCACTCCTTGGGTCGGTCCCCAGTTAAGCAGCGCAGATACATCGTGATGACCTTGTTTACTACCTCGGATTGCCCATCCAATTGAGGGTGAAACGCTGAGCTGAGGTTTAGTCGAACCCCTGCCAGATGAAACAGTTCCTGCCAAAAGTGGCTGGTGAAAACTGGGTCTCGGTCACTGACAATTGACGTTGGAAAGCCATGAAGATGGACTACGGCATCAAATAAGGCCTTGGCAATAGAAGTGGCCGTATACAGATGGGCTAGCGGAATGAAGAAGGAATACTTCAAAAATCTGTCGACCACGGTGACGATGACTATCTTGCCGTGGACCCTGGGAAGGCCCTCGATGAAGTCCATCGCTATGTCGGACCACACCTGAGATGGGATCGGTAGTGGCTGGAGCAATCCAGCTGGATGAAGATGCTCAGTTTTGTTTCGTTGACAAGTAGCACATGCCCGAACAAAGTCTTGGACCAACTGGCGTGCCTGTGGTATGTGAAAGTCAGCACGAAGACGATGCAACGTCTTTTGTATTCCCTCATGTCCAGTGGTGTGGGTAGCCTGAACCAGTGTTGGAATGAGGGATGACGATGGAGGTACAAATACTCGTCGGCCATGCAAAATAAGACCGTCGACTATGCACCACGGGGCGCCTAACGTGCCATCGGTGATTGCTTGGTACTGCTGCAAGAATTCTGAGTTGGTTGTCATCTCCTGCCGAATGTCATCAAAAATCTGAAATGTGGGACTAGAGATGGCAAGGAGGCTGCCAAGGTCAGCATCCCTTTTAGACAGCGCATCGGCTACTGTATTCAAACGGCCAGGTCGATATTCCACAGTGAAGTCGTAACCAAAAAGCTTGCTCACCCACTGATGTTGGGGAATGGTGGACAACCGTTGGTCGAGCAAGTATTTAAGGCTGTAATGATCTATCCGGACCAGAAAAGAGCGGCCCCAAAGGTATGGGCGCCAGTGTTTGACCGCTTGCACCAAGCCGATGAGTTCCCGTTCGTAGGTAGCTAATTTGGCATGGCGAGCAGCAATTGGCTTGCTAAAATAGGCCAAGGGGCCAGAACCTTGATGTAGGACCGCGCCAAAACCCGTCCCCGAAGCATCACATTCCACAATGAAGGGTTGGGCAAAATCGGGCAATTGTAACACCGGAGCTGCGGTTAGGGCCCCTTTGAGTTCCGCGAATGCCTTTTCTGCCTCCTCTGACCAGAAAAAGGCCTCCTTGCGTAATAACCTTGTGAGAGGGGTTGCGATAACACCAAAGTTTTTAATAAACTTTCGGTAGTATCCCGCTAGGCCCAAGAAACCCCGTAGGCCTCGAGCTGAACGCGGGGTAGGCCAAGACACCACCGACTAGACCTTATCGCCATTCATGGCCACTCCTTCTGTGGATATGACGTGGCCCAAATAAGCCACTGATGAGGCACCGAAGGTGCACTTTGAACGCTTGAGGAACAGGTTCTGTTGTTGCATCACGGAGAATACCAAACGAACATGTTGAAGATGGGCGGACCAGGAGGAGCTGTATATGAGAATATCATCAAAAAATACAAGGACAAAGCGGCGTAGATATGACCTGAGGATGTTATTCATCAACGCCTGGAATGTTACCGGGGCATTGGTCAAGCCGAACGGCATAACGAGAAACTCAAAATGGCCGTGATGTGTCCGAAAAGCTATTTTCTTGACATCCTCCAGGTTCATGCGGACTTGATGATAGCCAGAGCGGAGATCCAGCTTCGTGAAAAACCGGGCACCCTTGAGTTCGTCCAAGAGTTCATCGACCACTGGTATAGGAAACTTATCTTTGATTGTTTGTGTATTCAATGCTCGATAATCAACACAAAATCTCCAGGTGCCATCATGCTTTTTGACCAGCAAAACCGGAGATGAGAACTCAGAATTGCTCTCTCTGACGATACCCTGCTGGAGCATTGCTTCACATTGTCGCTCAATTTCATCTTTCTGCAGTTGAGGGTACCGATATGGGCGGACAGCCACTGGGGTTGACCCGTTGAGGAGCCGGATTCGATGGTCCCTACCACGGTCAGGAGGTAGACCTGTCGGTTTAGCAAAAAGCTCCTGAAATTCAGCAAGGAGGGTGTCCAACAAGTCACTATCCGAGGCGTGGATAGCTTGCAGGGTCGGTGAGGAGGCCGCAATCCCTGTCCATGTGATGCGCTTGCTGTGATGCCAAAAAGTCATCTTAAGGTTGTCAAAATCCCATAAGATAGGGCCGAGAGTACGCAACCATTGGATCCCGAGCACCACGTCAAAGCCACCAAGCGGTATGGTAAAACAGTCTATCGAGAATTTCTCCTGACCAATGTGCATAAGCACTGCTCGGCATAAGCCACCGCTGGAAACCTGGTCTCCATTGGCCACAGCTACCCGCAAGCCAGGCCGAGGCTCCACGACCAGTCCTGCCCGTTCAGCCACGCCTTCGCCAAAGAAATTATGTGTCGAGCCTGAATCCAGTAGAGCAATAAGTTTGGTTGACCCAACCTGAACGTGGAGTTGCATGGTGTCCCCTGCTCGGATTCCGGTGATGGCATGGAGCGATACAAGAGGTGATGCACTATAATCTCCCATGTCTTCCTGCTCATCCTCTTCAGCGATGTAATCGTCCACCTCAATATGAAAAAGGCGTTGACAACGATGCCCTTTGACATATTGCTCATCGCAATTGTAGCATAAGCCAAGCTTGCGACGCTCAGCTAGCTCAGTAGGCGACAGTCGGCGGAGAGTGCGGTCCCCTGTGGCATTCATGCTTCCAGAGGAGGGAGTCTTCGACCCGATGGTAACTGGGATCGAGGGTCGAGACCATCCGGAAGGGCGAGTGTTAGTCTTGACGGGTACCCCAGCTCGTATCTCTGGTGTGGATCTCCGCTCATAAGCGCGGGCCAAGCTCATTGTTTCCTGAAGATCCGCTGGTTTGGCTAACTCGACGTCGGTGCGAAGTATACTCGGTAGCCCTCCTGTGAAGAGTTCCACCTGCTATCGTTTAGATAGGGGGTCTACGCGACAGATCAGGGTGAGGAACTGCTCCTGATATTGTTCCACTGACCCGGGAAATGGTAGCCTGGCGAGCTCGCTCAGCTGGTTGCTTCGAGTGGGTGGTCCGAAGCATTGATGACATAACTCCACAAATCGAGCCCATGTTGGAGTCCCGGAGTCCCGTTCCAACTGATAAAACCAGAGTTGGGCCACCCCTGTGAGGTGATATGATGCCATCCACACCTTGTCGCCTTCCATTGTCCGTTGTCCGCGAAAGAACTGTTCGCAGCGGTTGATCCATGATAACGGGTCCTCCTTCCCATCAAAGGTTGGGAACTCCAACTTGTAGAAATGGGGGGCACCCATTCCTCCTCCTGGTATGGATTGATCAGTGACCGTTGGACGATTCGGAGACCGTGTACCGTTGGCATATGCGGTCGGGAAATGATCCGTTAAACGCGGGAATGTCGTGGTACGTGGGTATCCGGTGGTTGTGGGCATGCCGGATGACACTGGATACCCCATGACTGTGGAGAAACTTGGCGACGGCATGGTGTTGGTCCCAAGACGAGGATCCAGATTTGCCTGAAGTCCAGCATTTGAGGTTTGAATAGTGGACGGTGGCACCGTCGACCATGCTGGCATCGGGACCCCGAGGCGGGGGTCCATGGTTGCAGATCCCTCCGGTATCGGAGGCATTTCCGGTATTGGCAGGAGGCCTTGTCGCGGGTTGGTGCTACTAGAACTGTCCCCTGGTTGCTTCTCCAAGGCTTGCATCCGTTGGACGAGTTCACCCATTTGTTGCCTCATCTCCTGGTTGCTTACTTCGATGGCCCTCATGAAACGGGCAAGAGATCCTTCGGCCCCTTCAACTCCTGAACTCGCCATGCCTGGAGATGGTAATGGCTCTGATACCAGATTGACAGAACTTGAGAGACTCCGAAGATTGTAGTTGTGAAGGACCTCCGAAGGGGGTACATGACCTTCCGAACCAGGCGCCATGGTGGCAACCCGAGAACAGTAATGAAAGAAGAAGAAGGGAAATGGGGAAAGAGACTTTTATTGTATTTGCTTGATGCCAAACTGTAAATGGGGCTTGGCATTATAAAGCCAGCTTCTAACAAATAGATAACTAGGAATTCAAATGAAACGATCAGATGTAATCTGATTTACAAATTAAAAATGAATCAGCTAACAACTAGATAAGCCGCAGTAATTATCTGCTACCAATTTATTGAATTCAAACTAAGTCTCTTAATTATTCGATAAGCAGCCGTCCCCGTTATGCTGCAACTCTCTTCTTGTCCCGGCGCCTGCGATAAGGAGTACCCCACATAACAGTGTGTTACAAGGATAACTGACATCTCAACTACATTTTGCCAGCAGAGGCAATGTTCTGGCAGCAAGCATCACAAATGACATCCTCGTAGAAACCAAGCTCGACAGCACTCACATTCTTCGCGAGGTGCACAAATATAATCATACCTTCCGCCTAGAAACCCCCCAAAACAATCCTTCAACAAGCACTCCCAAAAAAATGAAAAGCACTACAATGGAACAGAAAAAAACATACCTTGACCTCAGGTCAGGAGACCAGTGATCAAGCGCAATCAACGCACAAGAAATCACCAAAGCACACAACTTCCCCAAAGCCTGGGATGCCACCTACATTTAACAAGCAAGACTTGGACACTGTATGTGCAAAAGTAGAAAATGAACAATCAGGAGAACAAAGTAGGGTCTCCTTTCCATATCAGCAATACAAAGACATAATTCAAGAATCAAAACTGAACAAACAAAGACTTCAAAGAAAAGGGTACTTGGGTGAGAAACCACCGGAACTGGCGGGCCGCCACGACGACGAACTTAACCGGAGCCCGAGCGGAGCCAGCGGACACCTCATTCCCGTCCAACCCCTTACCAATCGAGCTGTCTTTAACCGTAGTGGACGAGAGGGCGGCGCATGACAGTGCGAAGCTGGTTAGTGGGCCTATGAGGTCAATGCCGGAGGCTTCTTGTGCTCGTATTTGACCAGAATTTGAAGCGTTGGTTACGTGTTGGGGCTATGGGGAAGAGAAGAAAATGGAGAAGGTGGCAGGAAGGAGCAGAACCGTATTAGGTTGTCGAAAAGAGTTGACTTCGTGTTTCTTCTATCCTGCCCTGAATAGAGTTTTCTCACTTCAACGAGCATTTGGTTTAGTAATATAAGCGTTACTCAAATTAACCATTGACATTGTAACTATATATAATATTTATCTTTAAAAAAAAATTTCCTCTGTCTTTGTGAACTCAAGTATTGGACTGTTGGTGACAAGACAAATGTGTGACGTAATGCTATAATTTTTTTCCACTAATTATTAAACCGACTAATAGTAAACGAGAAAAGATAGTAAAATACCGTGAGTAGGTATCATATTGGAGATCGTGTGGGAGAAAACTTGAAGCAGGTCCTGGGAAAGCTTTTGATTTTTCTTGTTTTTATTTATAAATGTTATGATTATTAGGCATCCAAACGTGACAATTCCAATCAATGGGAGACCAGTCCATGTGCACGTCGGTTCAGATCCACAAGGATCATTTGTACTAACAAGGAGAAATTCCATGTTGTTTCCAAGTTGGGAGGGGTACCTTGAAGGGCAGCATAATTCGAGGGGGTGATGGCGCAGCCGCCATGGCAACATTTGAAACATGACTTGTGATACACCAGGCTTTCCACTGTCACCTGCATAGACACAAGGAGATCAGTAGGCCTATCAGTAGACACACGATAATTTGTTGTTGACATTCTAGCACATTGATTAATTTAATGCAACCATCACTCATATTTTTATCTTGTCAAGGTCTCTGCTTTTGACATACCGATTTAAAATTTTATTATTATTATCTCTATCTCTGCTTCCGCTCCGTTGCTATTTTTCTCTGTAATACTTGCATTTTCATTTGGCGAAAAACTTTCATAATGCAGCCGTTTTAAATTCGATAAAGAAATTTTGTCGCCCAAATTCCGACAGTGAGTTTCCACGTACCAATTACTTCGACAAATTTAAAAACCCTTAATTTACTATTTATTACCCTCTTGAGATTAGACCTGAAAGTGTAATGCAAGTAGTAGCCCAACTCGTACGTGCAAGCAACGCAACGGATAATATCTTGTGGTCGTCTCTCTATGTAAGATCCTTCTGCCTTTGCTTTGCTGATTTCCGTCCGACCGAGAAACCCTTTACACGCCTCTGCTACATTTTGGGAGGCTTACGCTCCATAGAAACTGTCTACCTACCCGAAAGCATCCGCTCGTGAAATTCAGAAAACCAGAACCAATAATGGCGCAAGGATTACTTTAGCGTCTGATAAAACCAAACCATATGGCAAAGTCCGACTCTTATCAAATACCAAGGTCAATTTAAACCTCGATGCTGAAGAGAGAACTCAGTTCGGCTTTCCTGCAATGCGAAGGAAAGTGAATTGATGCAATTGGAAGCGATCAGATCATTGAAGGAATGGCGACCCTAGTGAGGAACCGCTTAAGTTGGAAGACTGCTCCGTGCTTCGGGGAACATTATTAGTAGTATGAGAGTTGCATTCACCTTTCAATATACGGCGTGTTCCGTATCCATGGTAACCTTATAATTGTACTGTTCCTTTGAAGAACCTGCACCAGAAGCTTATTTCTGAAGACACCACAATCCCTAAACCTATTCAAAATGAATAACAACGTATACCAGGCAAAATTTATGGGTGTCTAAAGAAGACCATTTTGTCACTCTTACCAGCAAGCCAGTTTCATCCATCATCATCAGCATTATGTATCCAAATGAAGAAGAGCGGAAATAGTCGCCTAACAACACAAGTCCAAGGCCATGCAGAAGTAAGTGGGTCTATACAAGTCCAAGGCCGTTCCTTGCTCCTTGGTTGGCGCTCCAAGTGACAACACATCTCCTTTCGTACCTATACATGAAGGCAAATAACGTAGGAATGACTTAACTTTTGGTCAGTACATCGGAATGGTGGCTACAAAGGAAGAGACTAGAGAGGGCGAGAATCTATAACATGGACTTCGAGGATTGGCATGTTTTGTGTGTGTGTGTTACAAGGGTAACTGACATCTCAACTACATTTTGCCAGCAGAGGCAATGTTCTGGCAGCAAGCATCAAGAATGACATCCTCGTAGAAACCAAGCGGCAGCACTCACATTCTTCGCGAGGTGCACATATCTAATCATACCTTCCACCTAGAAACCCCCAAAACAATCCTTCCACAAATCATATACAACAATCCAATGGGAGCAAAAAATGAAAAGCACTACACTGGAGCAGAAAAAACATACCTTGACCTCAGGTGACCAGTGATCAAGCGCAGTCAACGCACAAGGACTCACCAAAGCACACAACTTCCCCAAAGCTGGGGATGCCACCTACATAGCAAGACTTGGACAATATATGTACAAAAGTAGAGAATTAACAATCAGGAGAACAAAGTAGGGTCTCCTCCACCATCCTCCTCTCCTTCTTCCGGGAAAACCCCCCAAAGGTTACAACTTTGGGAGAGTTCCCGGAGGGGACCCACAAGGGGCCCGGTTCGGGCCGTGGCGGGGACGTAGTGGATGAGAGGCGAAGCTGGTTTGTGGGCCAAAGAGGTCAACGGAGGAGGCTTCTCGTCTTTGTGAAACTGAAGCACTGGACCGTTGGTGACAAGATAATTGTGTGACGTAATGCTAAAAAACTTTTCCGGGAAAATATGATAATTATTGAATTGAGTAATACAATTTGAATGAGTAAACGATAAGAAATAGTAAAATTTTGTGAATATAACTGTAACTCTCAGTCTCACTCGTAGAAAATTGAAAAATACGTGAGTAGAGGAGATTTCATATTGGAGATCGTGGGGGAGAAAACTTGAAGCATACAAACGTGACAATTCCAATCAATGGGAGACCAGTCCATGTGCACGTTAGTTTAGATCCACAAGGACCATGTACTAACGTGGCTCCAAGCCATTGCATGTTGTTTCCAACTACTGTCGGGAAAAAAAATTGAGATTCTCCCCACCAGGCTGGTGAAGGCAAGAAACTTAAAGAAAAGATAGTTAAAATTCCTCAACACACACCAGAAATTGTTTCTACAATTTGGAGGGGGAAAGAAGGCACTGCATCTATCCCGTTAGAGCACAACAATAGCCGAATACAGAAACCAGAGTTCCGGGAAGAAATGAACCGGGATCTCTGAATAAAGGCACACTGGAATGAAAGGAGAAGAAAAGCCACACCAAAATAGTTTTATATTCCTTGTGTCGTGAGAGATTCAGGCTTCGGGCACTGGAGCAGCTGCACGCTTCATTGATGCGGACTTGAGTACGTGACTGTAGTTCCCTTTCTCCTTGAAAAGTTGGGAGAAATGGTGCTTGCAGTATAGGGTACCTTCAAGGGCAGCATAATTTGAGGGGGTGATGGCGCAGCCGCCATGGCAACATTTGAAACATGACTTGTGATACACCAGGCTTTCCACTGTCACCTGCACAAATACAAGGAGATCAGTAGGCATATCAAGAAAGCAACATTCTAACAATCTCACCACGTTCTTGAGCGTGCTGTTGCCTTGGATACATATTCATGTTATGCAGCATATTGGCATGAAGCTTTTCAAAAGACTGAGGAAAACACCAAAAGCATCTATGAGGAGATATCTCCTGTTTGATACCGCTAACAACATCGCTATTGATGCAAATAAACTGAACTACTAACAACCTGTGGAAATGTTCATTCAATGCAGAGTAGAGCAAGAAGAGTGGTTCTCAGAACTAAGCTTCGGGCTGTACCTTCTCTAGTGGATAAGCAGTTTTGCCACAAGTTGCACATTTCTCTTGTGTCCCGGAGAACATGCCTGCTGCTTTACTAGGGGACCTTGTCTGGCACCAGAAAAAGGCCATTCAGAGACAGAAAAACACTCACAACAAGCTATGCATAACGTGACCAAACAAACAGGCTACATGCTGCATAAAATTATAATGTTACTGGCTATATTGTTCAGGAAGATTACCATTTCAGGAGTTAGCTTGTCAGCTGACTTGGCAGCTGTGACAAACGAAATAAAATGCAAATTAAGTAAAGCTTTTGAAATTCAAATCGGAACACATATATGGGGGCGCTTGACGAAAAGACACATACGTGACTCGAAGTTCTTGTTGAAATTGCCTGACTCCTTGAACAGCTGCTCAAAGTGAGGTTTGCAGTAGAGCACGCCTTCCATGGAAGAATAGTTGCTTAGCTGAAACACAAAGAAGAAGCACTCCGATCAACTTTCCAGAAATAACATTCTCCAACAAAACCGATCTTATTGTCCAAAGTGATTGATTCTATCGCCATCCCAACCCAAGGGAAACAATCCTTCAGACACACAAGCACATTTAAAGATTCTAATCTTCTATAATGAACCGATTTATCCGCGCACTCGTAACAAGCTATAAATCCTGCTCCCAAGTAAACAAAACGAGCGATGTGCCATTGCCAAATTCAAAATCACATGAGACATGAGCCAAGAGGGAGGGAGGGAGGGAGGGAGAATAAAGGACCTGCAAAGTGCCCTTGCAATGGAAGCACTTGAAGCAGGACTTGTGGTAAGGAACCCCATCAGCAGAGAGGAGCTCCATTGGGTACACGGTCTTCTCACAAGCCTTGCATTTCTGCTGGGTCCCAGTAAAAGACATGGTCTCCCTCCCTCTCTCTGTTAGATCTGACTTCCCCTTGCTCACCTGCAAATCACGAGTACCCAGATCAGCTTTCTCCATCAGCAACCAGAGCAGGAGGACACAAAGTTTGAATCTTTTTTCACTTGCAAAAAAAAAAGGAAAGGACTTTTTCAATGGTTGGGGAAAAAGACGAGATGAGATGGGTTTCAAGTCTTGACCTTGGTGGGACTTGTAATGAGCCCGACCCAACTTCGATCTGAGCAGCTGCGAGGCGAGAAGTATGGAAGGCGAGGAGTCAAAAGCTCTTCCCAACAGGCAAAAGTGGGAAACTTTTTGCAGGAAAAGAGAACAGAAAGGAAGTGGCTTCTTTATGAGGAGAGAGAGAGGAGGGAATTTGGGAGGAACTAGGAAGGACGAATGCTTGTCACAATGATTATTAAAATGGGACGGAGGGAGGGGGAGAGTGGTTAAAGAGAATTATCTCGTCGACCTGGAATGAGTCACTTTTTAGTCTCTCTCTCTCTCTCTATCTATCTTCCTCTCTCCACTATCCACTTTTTGATATTCGTTTGTCTGATTCAACGAACTCCATTTACGCGGCTTCTCCTTCGTTAATTGTTTGTCAATTTTTCAACGCTTCAACTCATTTTGTTTCCCCCTCCGGCTCGCTCATTCTAATTAGTAATTTCTAGGCTCTTCAATGGGTTCTGGCATCCTATTATTTTTTGGAAAAGTCTATTTTAGTACTCTTTAGTATCGTAAAAAATTATTTTAAAATTATGTTATAAAAAATTTATCAATCGAGTCAAACCGCAGTCAATTTACATCAATTGGGTCCACAGAGAGGGAACTAAAATGATGTAAATTGGCAGCTGCCTTGGACTATGCCTTGGACTATACCACAGAATTTTTTACCACAAGGTACTAAAATAATTTTGGACTATATTACAGAGTACTAAAGTGAACTTTTTCCATTATTTTTTGGTCATTTGGGTTCCCGTTCCTACCTCCTCTTTACTAGAAATCAAAAGATGCGGTGGATATTACTAAAGAAACAAAATCAATCTTATATAAAAAAATAATAATGCAATTCAGAAATTAACAAAAAATCAGATCGATTCCGCTATCCAAATTTCTGACCCCGTCGCTGAAAAGAGGACTACTCCTTGAGGAATCGGATTCATTCACCCATGTTCTCAAAGAAAAGAAGATTCACCCGTTGTTAGCCTTCCACGTGTATCAAGTAAGGGGCCCCAACCCAAGCCCACCACTTATTTGGGCTTAACAAGTAAGTTTGTTCTGGGGGCAGCCCAATAATTTCGGAAATAGTAGGCCCAGTTCAATATGGAAACGGTTAACCGTAACCCGCGCATCTCATCTTCTACCCTTAACCCAGCTCTAGTTGGGGGAGTCCCGGAAAAAAAAACTCCATGAACCAAAAAAAAAAATCAAAGAAGGAAGCTTCCGATGGAAGGCCGTACGAAAATTGGCGTCCTTTCTGGGGTTAAATCGGTCCTATTTAATCTCCCATCCACCAAAGTGTCACGAGCCGATCACGTGGTCAACGGTTGACTGAGTCATTAGTTGTTGGTCTTAGTTTGTTAATTGTTATTCTCCAATTCCCTAAAGTTGTGCCACGCACGTTGGACGTGGACGAGGTTGTTAGGATTGTTATGGGGTTAGTGGGAAGGTGGCGGTGTAATAGGAAGCTCATGCTCCTATAAATAGTTGTCTGTCTAGCTCATGTATTTCCATTATCCAGAATATAATTTATCTCCCTCCTTCTTCTCTCTCTTTCTCTCTATTTCTCTATCTCCCTCCGAACTCTCCCGTTCTACCACCTGAGGCCTTAACACAAAGTTACTTGGTCGTAAGTAAGTTTAGATGATTTGAACTCGAGAACTCGAGGGGGTTTCAATGCTCGACTAGAATGCAAGTGGCGGCTTTGTTTGGGGGTGGGTGTGTTTTTGGTGTTTTCCCCGGCCAAGTTGGAGTCTTTTTGACAGTTAAGTGTCGTAATGTTGACTTCTGAATTTAAAAAAAAAAGGATTTTGCTTTGGTTTCAGGGAATGGTGGGTGGGTAGGGAGAAAGAACGAGTATAGATAACTGCTTGATCCCTAATGCCCGTTTCTTTAATTATGAGAATTTGTTTAGGAAGTTTTTTCTCTTTCTTTTTTGGTCTGTGTTTCTAGGTTCTATCAGGAGAAGTGCTTGGGAAATTTTCTGCATCACATTCATTATGTAGTTATTGGGAAACTTTGGTTTGGAAATGGGAATACACCCTCGTGCGGATTTGGAGATATTGTCTACTTTGGGATCGCTATAGGGACATTCCAATTCGAGTGCTTGTGAACGGGGAGTTAGTTTTGGCTACTCTTGATTTTGTTGTTGTTATTGCAGCTGATTTGATTTATGTATGTATGTCTGGTTCATTCCTATGGATTGAAAAAACCACTTCAGAACATTTGTGATCGATAGATCTTCCAAATGTGGTTTGATTTTGGACAGCATTCGACGAAAAAAAATACACAGAGGTTGATTAATACAGGGAAAAAAATCTAGCGCCTATTTACTCAATCTTTTATCGAAAAGCTTGATTGGTTTGATATTTATGATCTTCAATAGAAAGTCTTATCAAAAACTCATCGACAAAAGAACAATTACAGTTACGGCGTATTCACCGTTTTATACGTAAAGACGTACAATGATAAATGGGCACTAGAAGAAGACTTTTCATTTATCAGTGTACGTCTCTACGTATAAAACGATAAATATGCCAGTAGCTGTAATTGTCCTTTTGTTTAGGGGTTTTTTATTAGACTTTCCATTGAAGATCATAAATATCAAACCAATCAAACTTTTCGATAAAAAATTGAGTAGACAGGCGATGGATTTTCTTCCCTATATCAATCAGCCTCTGTGTGTATTCTTCTCGTCGAATGCTGTCCAAAATCAAACCAAATTTAAAAGACCTACCGATCACAAATGTTCTGAAATGGTCTTTTCCAATCCATGGGAAGAACCACTGTATAATCAATCATTTAGCAAATGTGCTTGATGCATTTAGCAAAAGGACTGACTTCTTGAGTTTTGATAATAAAAAAAAGAAGAATCACTTGGAATTCACTCTGAAACAATGGGAAATATGGTGCACGGTTGGTGTTGGTGTAAGCGATGAAGATTGGGCCGCCGAGTATATTCAGGTTAATGGATTACAAAGTAATCTCTTTCCCCATTTTGGAATCTCTTCTTCTGGGTCCAAAGGAAGCATGGTTGCAGCGCCCGCAATCTGTTGAATCCAGATCGCGATCCCCCACTCTTACCTAGCAGTTAGTTAATACTCTTACCTAGCAGAGTCTCTCTTTAAGGACTGCCCAACACCAAAAGGGTCTGGTGACAGAAAAGATGGGGGAAATGAAACCCCGGGAGCTAGGCCAAGCATACTAACTCGAACATCTTCGCGCACTAGGACACTATCAAGAAAGGCTCGGGAGTTATATGATAGTCGTGAATAAATAGGAGTTTAGACGAATGAATTATGGCCGTGCAACGCTTTTAGAAATGAATGTATTAGCACGGTTTTTTTCCTTTAGGCGATATGTGCTACGAACACAAATGGGTGTAAAATAGCAAGTGTAATTACTTGCTATTTCGGTAATTTTTTCTTGATAAATACAATCTACTTATATAAAAAAATCAAATATTCTTATTTTTCCTCATGATGCAAAAAATGTCAACCAGAAATAATACGTTCTATCATATGCAGTTAAAGCAACAATCAAGACAACATCTCTGTTGCAGTTAAAGCAGTCACCTCTTTAACATCTGCAGCAACATGAACAGAACTTTCCATTTGTGAAGCTGGGAAAAATGAGGAGCAGATGATAGAGACTGGGGGCCCATCAAGAGAGAACGTTTTGTAATAATTCACATGCACTAGGCTAGTAGAGCCAGAAATTAATTCCCCATCCCCAGAAGTTAATTCTCTGGGACCGCCCTTCAATGTCTCTTTCCATAAAGAAATGAAAGAACAAGAAGACTCCACGCTTATCCAATCTTATCTTCTCCTCCCCTACCCTTAACCATAATTGCACGGCATTGGAAGAGCCAGCGATGTCATTTACCGACCAAACATGTGAACTGAGTTATGACCCTTTATCTTTCTTCCCCTTCCCTTGTCAACTGCTAGACAAACCAACCAAAGGAGACCGCCATTTTTAAGCTACTATACTAAAGATGGCGTTAGAAAACAACAAGAGGAACTCCAACGCTCAGCTCCTGGATGAGCTGGAGGAGCTCAGCCAGTCCTTGTACCAGAACCACACTGCCACCAACCGGAGAACTGCTTCCCTCGTCCTCCCTCGAACTTCCGTTCCCGCCATTACCCCTGACGACGACCCTGCCCCGAGCCTGCCGATCAAAGGCAATGAGAAACCCGCCTCCAGGGCGAGGCGGATGTCCCTGTCACCCTGGCGGTCTCGCCCCAAGCTTGACGACACCAGCAACAAGGAAGAGACGAGCTCGGGACAGGGAGGAGCGGGAGGAACCAACGGCAGCAAGCACGATGAACCGTGGTTGCTCTCGTCCCCGGCTGATCTGTCCGGTAAGAAAGGGCTATGGAAGTGGAAGCCAATCCGCGCCCTTGCGCATATCGGAATGCAGAAGCTGAGCTGCTTGTTCTCGGTGGAGGTGGTGTCAGCTCAGGGTCTTCCCTCTTCCATGAACGGACTCAGGCTCTCAGTTTGCGTGCGGAAGAAGGAAAGCAAAGACGGAGCTGTCCACACCATGCCATCGCGGGTCTCGCAGGGAGCTGCCGACTTCGAGGAGATGCTGTTCCTGAGGTGCTATGTGTATTGCACGCCCGGCAGCAGCGGGGGGAAGAGCCAGCAGACTCTCAAGTTTGAGCCTCGCCCTTTCTTGATTTACTTGTTTGCCGTGGACGCTGAAGAGCTCGACTTCGGGCGGAGTTCCGTGGATTTGAGCCGGTTGATACAGGAGTCTATGGCAAAGAGTGTGGAAGGTGCGCGGGTTCGCCAATGGGACACAAGCTTTACTCTTTCTGGGAAGGCGAAAGGCGGGGAGCTCGTGGTTAAGCTGGGGTTCCAGATCATGGAAGATGGAGGAGTTGATATCTACAGTCAGACCGAAGTGTTCAAGTCTGGTAAGAAAGGTAACTTCTTGTCCTCGTCCGCCCGTAGGCAGTCCAAGACATCATTTAGTGTTCCCAGTCCGAGGATAACTGGCCGAGCGGAGGCTTGGACACCTTCCATGGCGAAAGCATCCGGGGACTTTCAAGGGATTGAGCACTTGAATCTTGATGAGCCTGCTGTTCCATCTGCCTCCTTGCCTTCGTCGGCTCAGAAACCTGCAGAAGATGAGCCTGAAACAAAGGGGGAAGATCTTGACATTCCTGACTTCGAAATTGTGGACAAAGGGGTTGAGATTGAAGACAAAGACGAGGCCGGGGAGGAGGACAAATCTGAAGAGAGCGTTGAGGACAAGTCCGAGGTTGTAAAAGAGGTTGTGCAGGATCCCGTGCACCTCACGAGGCTGACGGAGCTCGACTCAATTGCACAGCAGATCAAAGCTCTTGAAAGCATGATGGGAGAAGACAGGATTATTGACAAGGCATTTGAGGATGAAACCGACTCGCAAAGACTTGATGCTGACGAAGAGACGGTAACCAAGGAGTTCCTTCAGATGCTTGAGGACGAAGATGCTGATAGTACATTCCAGTTCAGCCAACCAGAAGTTCCTTTTCTACATTTGGATGGAGGTGATGACTCTACTACAGAGGCGGAATCGAAAGGGTACGTCTCTGATCTTGGAAAGGGCTTGGGATGTGTGGTTCAAACGAGAAATGGCGGATACTTGGCGGCCTTGAATCCTTTGAACACACTTGTTGCAAGGAAAGACACTCCAAAACTTGCTATGCAGCTGTCGAGGCCCCTAGTCATCCCATTGAGGGATTCCATTAGCGGGTTTGAGGTGTTTCAGAAGATGGCAGCGGATGGCTTTGAAGGGCTGAGCTCGCAGATTTTGTCACTGATGCCCATGGACGAACTGATGGGGAAAACTGCAGAGCAGGTGGCTTTCGAGGGCATAGCCTCAGCTATCATCCAAGCGAGGAACAAGGAAGGAGCCAGCTTGAGTGCAGCGCGAACCATCGCAGCGGTGAAGGCCATGTCTACAGCAATGAGCAGGGGCAGGAAGGACAGGATTTCAACAGGAATTTGGAACGTGAGTGACAGCCCTGTGCCAGCCGATGAGGTACTGGCCTTCTCATTGCAGAAGGTCGAGGCAATGGCGGTTGAAGCCTTGAAGATCCAGGCAGAGTTGGCAGAGGAGGATGCGCCCTTCGATGTATCGCCACTAAGCGGAAAGCTGAGCGCGGAAAAGGAACAAAACCATCCTCTGGCTTCCGCTGTTCCACTTGAGGATTGGATCAAGAGCAACGAGGAGCCACCGAAGATGGCAATAATGGTGGTGATCCAGCTGCGCGATCCCGTCAGAAGATACGAGGCCGTCGGTGGCCCCCTCGTGGCACTCGTCAATGCCACGCCCGTGGACGCAGAGGACAGCAAGGAAAAGGTATTCAGAGTGACAAGTCTGCATGTCGGTGGGTTGAAGGTAAGATCCGGAGAGAAGCGGAACATGTGGGACACGGAAAGGCAGAGGCTAACAGCAATGCAATGGCTGATCGGTTACGGATTGGGGAAAGCCGGGAAGAAGGGGAAGCATGTGCACGCCAAGGGGCAGGATACACTGTGGAGCATCTCGTCGCGGATCATGGCAGACATGTGGCTGAAGCCGATCAGGAATCCAGATGTTAAATTCGCCAAGTAAAATAAGCAGTACGAGTGGTGATTTCTTAGTACAGAGATACTTCATTCTTGTAATATGGGGCTTTATTATTCAAACATGTTGGTTCCAAGTTGCAGTAAATAATAACGGTTTCTGATAGGAATATGCGCTTCTTGTACAAGTGAAAACCGATGCATGTTCTAACTGAGGAGGAGGTTAGAATCATGCTTCTGGCGGTGGGTGATAATTCGAACGAGAATAGAGTTTTCAAGGCACACCACTTGTCTCTTTATACGGATATTTATTAAACTGATTAATTAGTTTTGACAAAATACGGACTTAGTATAGAGTTCAATTCATGCCATCCATAAATAAATAATTAATTATTCTTTCATTTCCAAGTCTCTCTTAAACCCTTGAAAAACCACCCACACAAAAAAACAAGGAAAGGGAAAAGAAAAAAAAATTTACAGATGAAGCTCTCCCCTTCCTCCTGTAAACTCCTCACCTTTCCCTCCCCTCCCGCCACGCCGTCGCCAACAATTCCAAAATTACAACTTTACCCCTGCCGGCGTTCCCTAGTGTGCTCCCCCCGCCCTAGCCTCTCCTGCAAATCGATCGCCGATGACTTCTCCTTCGCTCCCAAGGTTGGTCTCTCTCTCTCTCTCTGACCCTAAAGGCTTCGTTTTTATGTTTATTTTGAGTTCCGGGAGGTTTAACAGTGGCGTTTGATGCGGTTCAGATGACGACCAGCGAGGAATGGGAGCTAACTACCCTGACGGCGCTTTCTCCGTTAGACGGCCGTTACCGGGACTTTGTCAAGGAGTTGTCGCCTTACATGAGCGAATTCGGTCTAATTTATTACCGTGTCCTTGTTGAGGTAACCGCTTTTAGTTTCTTTTGTCTTTTTTTTTCTTTTGACGAATGGCGGGATTATGTATTGTTTGTTTGTTGGTTTGGTCGTTCCAGGTGAAGTGGCTGTTGAAGCTCTCTAGGATTCCGGAAATTGTAGAGGTGCCTGAGTTTAGCGAAGAGGCGACGACCTTCTTGGAAGGGGTGACCGATGGCTTCGGGATTGATGACGCATTGCAGGTTAAGAAGATCGAGTGTGTCACCAACCACGACGTCAAGGCTGTGGAGTATTTTCTCAAGCAGAAGTGCGGGTCCCAACCCGAAATTGCCAAGGTTTCTGGTTTGGAATGATTTATTTTTCTTCTCTTTTTCGTGTAGTGTTATTTCCTGGTTTTGAATTGTGTGGTGGTTTTCTTTATGGCCGTGGATGCGAAAGGTGCTTGAGTTCTTTCATTTCGCTTGCACCTCGGAGGACATCAACAACCTTGCCCATGGATTGATGCTGAAGGATGCGATGAATAGAGTCATGTTTCCCGTGATGGATGAGTTGATTGGGGCCATTGCTAAGATGGCCACAGATTATGCTTCTTTTCCCATGCTTTCTCGCACTCATGGACAGGTAAATGCAGTCCTCCGTAACTAGTTGGTTAGCGTCGGATTAATCTGTTTGATTCAGCTGGGTTACTTGTTCTATGTGATTTAGGTATTGTTCAGTTTGGAATTTATGAGTTGATGATTTTTTTGCTGCAATGTAGCCAGCCTCACCAACAACACTAGGAAAGGAAATGGCCAATTTTGTTGCCAGATTAAGCTACCTAAGGCGTTTTATTTCTCGTCTTGAGATTATGGGGAAGTTTTCTGGTGCTTCAGGGAATTACAATGCTCATCTCTCTGCATACCCAAACGTTGATTGGCCTGAAATTGCCAAAGATTTTGTTGAGTCTCTTCGGCTGTGTTTCAACCCATGTGTTACCCAGGTCATTCTTCTATCCCTCTTATTCATTTTGGGGCAATTTCACATGGCCACTGGTTTTGGCATTATATAATTTATATTCAATTTATATGCACCATATTAGTTGTCTTTATCTTATCAATTGTGCTCGTGTTAATAATAATTTTGATCACTTAATCAAAGTATGACGGAGCTTATTCTGATATTGTCCTCGTCTTTTATTTGCAGATTGAACCACATGACTATATGGGCATTCTCTTCAGTGCAATTACTTCATTTAATACAATTTTGATTGATTTTGACAAAGATATGTGGGGATACATATCCTTGGCCTATTTTAAGCAGGTTGGCCATGATGATCTCTGGTTATCAGTTTTGTATCGGTGTATTGCTCCTGGAGATCCGGCTTAGTCTCTTGTTTTTCTTGAGACAGATCACGAAGGCTGGAGAAATTGGATCCTCAACGATGCCCCACAAAGTTAACCCTATAAATTTTGAGAATAGTGAGGGAAATCTTGGTAAAGCTAATGCAGATTTAACGTTTCTAGCCCAGAAGTTACCAATTTCACGTTGGCAGGTAAAATGTTTGTCAATGCTGAGCTTGTAACTTTACCATCTCTAATGCCAAACATCCATTGCAGCGAGACTTGACTGATTCAACTGTGCTGAGGAACATGGGTGAAGTCTTGGCGCATTCTCTTCTTGCCTACAAAAGTGCCCTCAAGGGAATAGAAAAGCTTCAGGTATTTGTCTTTACTACATTGGATGATGCATGTGGAATAGTGCAGTGCTGGTCCAACAAAGTTCTGGAATGTGTTAGTAATGGCATTCACATGCTGAAATTATGCTCACAGGATTGCGGTTTATTGCCTTTTCACTACTCCATAGTTGCTCTTTCTTGCTCTGTAATTGGTCTGACTGAATGTGTTTTATATCAAGGTGAACGAAGCTCGGTTGTGGGAGGACTTGGATCAATGTTGGGAACTGCTTGCTGAACCCATTCAGACTGTACGTAGTTTCTGTTTCTTTTTCAGCATCATTCCTTAAAAGGGCTCTACTTCTCTAAGACGAAATCGTTCCATATGCCATATACAGGTGATGCGACGGTATGGAGTCCCGGAGCCTTATGAGAAGCTAAAAGTGCTTACCAGAGGAAGAGCAGTTACCAAAGATGGTATCAGAGGCTTCATTGAAGGCCTGGAAATACCCCAGGAAGCAAAAACTCGTCTTTTGGAAATGACACCTCATTCCTACATCGGTGCAGCCGTCTACCTAGCCAAGACTTCTCGATAAAATCAGTGTTTTCCTAGGTGGGGTGCGGTTAAATTTTGTTGTAGCCAACACTAGTTGATGCGAATCGCAAAGCAATGAATCGCATCGACATGGAGGATAGCGGGTTCGTATCACTAGTCCTAGCTTTGCAGGCTTCTTTACCATTTTCTCCCGAGTTCAGGCTAATTTTTGGAACTTTAGAAGACAGGAAGTTTCAGATTCCTGTATCATTTTGAGTTGACTTTTACTTGATTATAAAATGTACAACCAATTGAAGCTCCCATGCAAGTAACCTGGCTTTTTACATAAGGGCCTTCTAAATTTTCGGAAAGTGCACGTACGAGTCAACGAAGCCAACAAAAATAACATGTCAGGACATAGACCATATCTTGTAATAATAGCAGAGCCACAGATATTTGAGAGGTGGTTATTAACTTACCCACTTGACCCACTCTATCTACTCAGCACCTTCCACGTGGCGGCCTGTCGTTAACTGCTTATCAACAATCCTGTATTCTCCCAGTTTCCTATGCTCTCTAACTGACAAGTAACGGCCAGCAAAAAGCTTGCACTTTGCACATTATCGGGGGGGGAAAAAAAAACTTGATCGCTAACATGGAGACCAAAATAGCTGCTTGCTATGCTCGTGGGGGAGCCTTGTTAGGTGGTGTCTCTCATCAGCACTCTAAAGCTTCGGTGTCTGCACCTACCATGTCTGCTTCCTTCATCACCTCCAGGGTAATGCTTCTATCATTGACCAACGAAAGGCCTCGAGTTTAAACCGTGGGAATGCAGTTGTGTTAAAACTATGTATTATGATCTGACGGTTCGAACTTAGATTAGTTGAGTTAGTGAGTTGTTGGATTCTAAGTGGTTTTCACCCCAAAAAAAAAGTAACTTGTGCTTGCATTCATTATGTGGGCCTCTCACTATCAATAGAACTCTGTAGATACTAAGTAAGCACCTCCAAGCCAATTTAGCACATGAAATTGAGAAGATAGAAGTAGGAAAGGTGCATCTGTGGACTTTTTAAGTTAAGTAGGTGAAATTGCATTGCAGACTCTGAAATCAAGCTTTCTAGGCGGAGAATCTTGGCGGTTGGTACCGAGGGCGTCATCGAAGCTCGGAAGATCAAGGGCCTCTGCTGCTGGTGTAATCAAATGCGAGCTCGGAGATAGCTTGGTGAGTAACGATATGTTATCAGGACCTGACACTTTGTTTTGGTTCATATGAATTTTATGAATAGAAGTCTTGGTGCATCTGCAGGAGGAATTCCTCGCCAAGGCGACCCCGGATAAGGGACTCATCAGGCTGATGATGTGCATGGGAGAGGCGATTAGGACCATTGCATTCAAGGTCAGGACAGCTTCTTGTGGAGGGACACAATGTGTCAACTCCTTCGGAGATGAGCAGCTCGCTGTTGATATGCTTGCCGACAAGCTTCTTTTTGAGGTTAGTTTCGATGTGCATATCGTTGTTCATTCGAAAATGTATCTTCCATTTAGTTGCTTGTATGAATTGTGACAACATTTCTCAGTCAAACAAGTTCTTAAGAGAACTATCTGGTCCCTTTTAAGCTCTGATGATGCAGATAAAAATCAAGTTCTTGCTAAAAGAGTTTACCACTGGCATATTCTAGACTTGTTAGGACGAATGCATTTAAATCAACATCCACCTGACATGTCTTACGTTCTTGATCTGCAGGCATTGCAGCACTCTCACTTCTGCAAATATGCCTGCTCCGAAGAAGTACCCGAGCTGCAAGATATGGGAGGTCCAATTGAAGGTAGGTACTTCTCGTGCTCGGACTTGGTATCCATAGTTGTGTTCTGGTATCTGCTGCCTTGAACCTTGAATCAAAATCTACTCAATTGCCCCTCTCACAATTGTTGCACGACAACGAGCAGGTGGATTCAGCGTTGCCTTTGATCCCCTTGACGGGTCCAGCATTGTTGACACAAACTTCTCAGTGGGAACCATCTTCGGAGTGTGGCCAGGAGATAAATTAACTGGTGTTACAGGGGGAGACCAAGTAGCTGCAGCTATGGGAGTCTACGGTCCCCGAACTACATATGTTCTTGCTCTTAAGGACTACCCCGGAACCCACGAGTTCCTTCTTCTCGATGAAGGTACTCTTTTGAACACTTGACCTCAATAACAACCTTTTACTTTCTCCTCCTCCTCCTCATCCGAGGACCTTTATGTGGTGGAATGATTTTCAGGAAAGTGGCAACTCGTGAAGGAGACAACCGAAATCGGAGAAGGGAAGATGTTCTCCCCTGGTAACTTGAGAGCTACATTCGACAATTCGGACTATGAAAAGGTTCCTTGTTCATCCAAACTACATCCCTCTGTTATGAAAACCTGGTACTGATGTCCTAAACCATTCCGCATTTTTCTGTCGTGACTCAACAGCTGATCAATTACTACATAAAGGAGAAGTACACCTTGAGATACACAGGAGGAATGGTTCCGGACGTCAACCAGGTAAACGAAAACTTTCTCACTCGATCTAAACCAAATAGAAATTTGAGACAAGAATCCTAACAAACTACAATTCCAAGTGCAGATCATCGTAAAAGAGAAGGGTATCTTCACGAACGTACTTTCGCCAACCACAAAAGCGAAGCTGAGACTGCTGTTTGAGGTGGCTCCATTGGGACTACTGGTTGAGAAAGCTGGAGGTTACAGCAGCGATGGACACATCTCCGTGCTAGACAAGGTGATTACCCTGCTCGACGAAAGAACCCAAGTCGCATACGGATCAAAGAATGAGATCATCAGGTTTGAGGAGACCCTCTACGGGAAATCGAGGCTCAAGGCTGGTGTTCCCGTTAATGCTGCAGCTTAATGCACTACTACTAGCTCTGTACCCTTGCTTCTATTTATTATTGGAATGAGAGAAGAAAATCCCTCAGGTTCTTGTGATGTATGATTAGCTCTGTACTTGTTTCTTATAAAATCATTATCTAAGATGAAACTAATGACAAGTATCCGTTACTACCATATCTGGCTGTAATTCTTTCCCTTGATTCCAGCTATTCGAATCATATCATGCTGGCAAATCCTTCCATCTCTGGCTCCTCATAATTTTCATAACTGATCCAGATCTTCCTCAAACAGCTTCTATGATCTCCGCCTATAAATATCAATTGTAATCAATAGCATAGTTGTATAAATGTAACCTTCGACAAAGCAATGAGATGTGAAAATTTTCAATCTGTTCATGGTATCAGAGCCATAAGCTCTAGCTGAGAAAATCTTCCCAAATCAGCCTTCACCAAAGTTCCAATGGCTGCTACGCCCACCCTTCCCAACCCTTTCACACAACTATCTGAGAAATTAACTCCTTAAAATTTTTTTACCTAGAAAGCTCAAATGGAGCCAGTGCTGTATAGTTACGATCTCTATGAACATGTTGATGGGACTCTTTCACCGCCATCAAAGACCATTGCTGGTGAAGGTGACGGAGTGATGGTTCCCAACCCAGCTTACAAAGCCTGGTTCAAGAATGATCAGAGGGTCGTGGCGCTGCTAAACTCCTCTGTCTCCAGCCCAATCCTTCCTCAAGTTGTTGGCTGCAAGTCAGCAAAAGAGGTGTGGGATCGCCTCACCCGTATCTATGGTACGAGTTCTATTGCTCAGATTACACGGCTCGAGAAAAGCTTCTACGGTCTGTCCAAGGGAACATACACCATTGACGCATACCTACATCGGGCTAAAGATATAGCGGATCAACTCGCCATCTTTGGAGAACCCGTCTCGGACAGAGATCTTGTCAAGCGGGTTGTTAATGGTCTCGATGAAGCCTATAGACCCTTCGTCAGGTCAATCAAGGTCCGGCCAGATCCCTTGTCTATTGAAGACCTTCATTCACTTCTCCTCAAAGAAGAATAGGTTGTCAAGCGCCTGGATGCCCCGGTTCAACTCCTCCCTTCAGTGAACTATGGGGCCAAGACGTCGTCTCGCGGCCGTGGCGGACAAACCAGCTGAGGAAGGGCATTAGTCCTCCTCATCACCGAGTGGCTACTCTGGCCACCAGCACCATTATTCTGAACCGCCTGGGTCGGGATACAACAACAGTGGAGTAGGCATTTTGGGCTCTGGACCAGGCCCACGTCGACCTCCATCTGGAAATGGGTTTCCACAATTCTGGAATCCGGATACTGAGATACAATGCCACAATTGCCTTGGTTATGGGCACAAATATTGCAATTGCTCGTCAGCTCCGCGTACTGGATCTAACAAGCCGGGGGGGGCAAGTGCATCACACCACATCGCCGCAGGGGTCATGGGTACTGGACTCAGGAATAATGCACCACGTGACGTCAGATCTCAATAACCTCCATGTCCACTCTGAGTACACTGGTCCGGAAGAAGTTCAATTTGGTAATGGACAAAAACTCCCAATCTCCCATGTTGGTGCCACGAGCTTTCCGTTGTCTAAGTCTTCTGTCAATTTGTAAAATGTTCTATGTGTTCCTCAATGCTGCACTAACCTTATTTTTCTTAGTGCGCTAACCCGGGATAATAACATTGTTGTTAAATTTTTTGGTGATCGTTTTCTTGTCAAAAACCAGGTGACGAGGGAGATTTTGTATCAAGGCCGGAATAACAGAGGCCTCTACTCGCTCAATGTTCCATTAGTCGCATCTCCTCCAAGAGTCAACTTTGCATCTGTTCCGTCTATTAGTGTATGGCACCAACGTTTCGGTCATGTTAATTTCAATGCCGTGAAAACTGTACTTCATTCGCAGTCTCTTTCTTATTCTAATAAACGACTGTCTAATCTTTGTCTTGGGTACAGTGTCGCAAAAATCCATAAGTTACCCTTTCTTGTATCGTCCTTTCATGCATCTGGTCCCTTGGATCTTGTTTGTAGTGATATTTGGGGACCTTCCCCATGAAGTCTTTTGATGGTTTCTCCTACTATGTTGTGTTTTATGATCACTACAGTAAATTTGTCTGGCTATATTTCTTAAGACACAAATCTAACCTGTTTGACGTATTTGTTCAATTTCGTACCCAGGTAGAAAAATACTTTGGTTGACCGATTAAAACCTTTCAATCCGACTTCCAAGCTTTAACCAAATACTTTCAAACCAATGGGATTACACACCATGTCTCCTGCCCGTACACACCCGAGCAAAATGAATGTGTTGAACGTAAACACAGGCATCTTGTTGAAACCGGTTTGGCAATTCTTCACCATGCGTCAATTCCCCTACATTATTGGTCACTGATATTTGAGTCTGCTGCCTATATAATAAACCATATGCCCACACCATTGCTACACAATGAGTCACCTTTCCAAAAATTATTTGGGGAAGCACCAAACTTGACGAACTTGCGCATAATAGGTTGTCTTTGTTACCTGTGGTTGCGACCTATCACCAAGCATAAACTTGAACCCCGATCCTCCCCGTGCATCTTTATGGGATATAGCCGGCAACACAAGGAATATCGATGTTTTGATTTATCAAGTCATAAGTTTCACGTTTTCCGTCATGTGCTCTTTGACGAGTCGGTATTTTCTTTTGCAAATCCGAACTTTCGTGGTCGTCAACAAGCCCAGTCTAGTACCCCTGCATCCCCAGGTCACGGCCCCCTCCATTTTCCTCTTCCAGATGTCAAGCCCCTACACATGCCTAATGGGCCTTTACCAAACAGCCCACTGCCCAGCACCAGCTCTTCGGGCCGAACTGAGCAAAGCCCACCAAGTGGTGAGCCCACTGTTGGATCTGTCCAAAGTACACCGCAACCTGTATCAAGTGCTTCTGATTGGCCCGCTTCAGTTACACCATGCGTCAATTCCCCTACATTATTGGTCATTGGTATTTGAGTCTGCTACCTATATAATAAACCATATGCCCACACCATTGCTACACAATGAGTCACCTTTCCAAAAATTATTTGGGGAAGCACCAAACTTGACGAACTTGCGCATAATAGGTTATCTTTATTACCCGTGGTTGCGACCTATCACCAAGCATAAACTTGAACCCCGATCCTCCCCATGCGTCTTTATGGGATATAGCCGGCAACACAAGAGATATCGATGTTTTAATTTATCAAGTCATAAGTTTCACGTTTCCCGTCATGTGCTCTTTGACGAGTCGGTATTTCCTTTTGCAGATCCAAACTTTCGTGGTCATCAACAAGCCCAGTCCAGTACCCCTGCATCCCCAGGTCATGGCCCCCTCCATTTTCCTCTTCCAGACGTCGAGCCCCTACACATGCCTAATGGGCCTTTACCAAACAGCCCATTGCCCAGCACCAGCTCTTCGGGCCGAACTGAGCAAAGCCCACCAAATGGTGAGCCCACTGTTAGATCTGCCCAAAGTACACCGCCACCTGTATCAAGTGCTTCTGATCGGCCCGCTTCAGTTGCACCACCTCTCCAAGTGTATACTCGAAGGAAAACACAACAAGTACAATATGCACCTCTTCTATTGCCACTGGTGATGCAAACCAATCAACATCCTATGGTCACTTGATCCAAGGCCAAAATGCAGCCTCCACAAGCACTCACAGCAGCAACCACATATTCTCCCACCTGTTTCTCAAAGGCAATTAAAGATCCTAAGTGGAGAGAAGCAATGGCAGACGAGTTTCGTGCTCTTTTGGCCAACAAGACATGGGTATTAGTCCCTCGTTCTCAAGCTATCAATGTTTTGGGCAACAAATGGGTCTTTCGTATCAAATAAAAACCTGACAGTACGGTGGACAGATATAAGGCCTGCTTAGTGGCCAAAGGCTTCCAACAGCGGCCCGGGATAGACTTCTCCAACACCTTCAGTCCGGTAATCAAACCGGTGAGGGTTCGGCTTCTCTTATCCATTGCTATTTCAAATGGCTGGCATATTAGGCAGATGGATGTCTCAAATGCATTTCTACATGGCACTCTTACTGAAGCAATCTATATGAAACAGCCGCAAGGTTTTGTTCATCCCGATTATCTGCACCATGTTTGCCGGCTGCTCAAATCACTCTATGGTCTTAAGTAAGCGCCTCGAGCATGGTTCTACTACTTAAAATCTGCTCTCACTGCCTTCGGCTTTCGCGGCTCTCACACTGATACGTCACTTTTTTATTATGCCCGCTGCAACACAAGGCTGTTCGTCCTAATTTACGTGGATGATATTATAGCTACTGGTAACGACACAATGTTACTTGAACTACTGCTCCAACACTTGCAGACAAGATTCTCAATTAAAGATCTTGGGCGGCTAAATTATTTTCTTGGTGTGGAGGTCACATGGCATAATCATGGATTACATTTCTGTCAACGCAAGTACATAACAAAAATCCTAGAGAAATCCAAAATGCTGGATTGTAATGACATGGCGACACCTGATGCACCAGTCCATAGCGAGCCTCAAAGCCATAAAGATTGTGACACACTGCTCTATCGGCAAATCGTGGGCAGCCTTCAATATCTCGGCATTACGCGTCCTGAAATTGCGTTCACAGTTGGACGAGCAGCTCAAACGATGCATGATCCCACTCCGGCCAGCTGGGCTCGTGTTAAGCGTATCCTCTGTTATCTGAAAGGAATACCTGATCATGGTCTTCAACTCAGACATACGGCTGTTCACAATCTTTTAGGCTTCAGCGATGCTGATTGGGCCAGTGATGTAACTGATTGTCGATCAACCACAGGATATGTGATTTATCTTGGTCCAAATCTGATCTCCTGTGCTTCTCGTAAGCAAAAATTAGTATCTAGATCATCTACCAAGGCGGAATACAGAGCGGTAGCCACTGTTGCTTTAGAGATTATCTAGCTGCAATCTTTATTGCACGAAATTTAGATTCCTTGCTCCGCCTCGCCTGCCAATCCGGTGTCTCACAGTCGCTCCAAAGACATGGAGATCGACTTTCACTTCGTCCATGAAAGAGTCGCTGACGGCCGACTCAATGTCTGGTACATATCTGGCAAAGATCAAGTCGTCGACATTCTCACAAAGCCGTTGCATCGCATCCGCTTTCAAGAACTCAGGTCGTTCCTCCCCGTCAGCTTGAGGGGGCGTAATGACAAGTACCCGTTACTACCATATCTGGCTGCAATCCTCTCCCTTGATTCCAGCTATTCAAATCATATCACGCTGGCAAATCCTTCCATCTCTGGCTCTTCATGATTCCCATAACTGATCCGGATCTTCCTCAAACGGCTTCCATAATTTCTGCCAGTAAATATCAATTGTAATCAATAGCATAGCTGTATAAATGTAACCTTCAATAAAGCAATGAGATGTGAAGAATTTCAATCTGTTCAGAAACTACTTGGATAATGCAATGTTCCCCCCAGCTAGCTTAATTGAAGTGTAACATGTTGCACAGCAAGAACACTATTTTGTCCTGAGATGTGAACATGCTTACAACATCCTAACCGAAATATCCGAATTTGACGTTCTCCAAAATATCCGAATGTGACTCACAAGGAAGCCAAGCTATCCTAGTGAATTTCTCCCAAGTTGTTGTAGTTATCGCCATTGTATTTTCACGAAAAACAATGTTAAAGGATGTTCCATTTAAAAACTGTTCGTCTTCATCAGATTTGGCCACCAATTTGAGAGGCAGCAGCAATTAATAGAATTAAATCCTATGGTACATATGCCTTCTTTCTCTGACTGTCTTTTTGAACATACAGAAATTAATTTGGTGCGTTACGCATATATACAGGCAGTTGTTGCTGAGCCAGGAAAAGTAAAATGGAGAGGCTCGGTTGGTGGCATAGTTGATGCACCAATCGAGAAGGTGTGGCCAATTGTATCTCAGACCAAGAAGCTACACCAATGGATGCCAATGGTGGAGAGGTGCACGGAGCTAGAAGGAGAAGAAGGCGTTTCGGGGTACGCGCGCCTTGTCTCGGGCTTCATGTTCCCTCGACAAGACAACGAGCGGTCATGGATCAAGGAGAGGTTGGTCTCCATGGACGCTGCTTCCTACAGCTACGCTTACAAGATGGAAGCATGCAACGTCGGGTTAGATGGATCGGTCAACTCGTTGAGGCTTGTTGATTATGGAGATGATGGTAATTCCACGTTGGTCACTTGGTCGTTCGAGATTGACCCAATTCAAGATACTTGTGAGGATGGTATTGTTGATTATCTTGGTTTCTTGTACAAGTCTTGCATTAACCGGATTGGAGCCGCCATACAAGCCGGAGACTGAATTTTTTTCTCTCTTTTTTTTGTATTTCATGTGGTGTAAAAGAGAACACAATGTAACTCAATCAAGTGTTCTGTGTAATTAAGGTTTCTCTCGGGTATTTCGAGACGAAGAAAATGAGGTGGAGCTAGCAAATCGAACGTTAAATTTTGGGTGGATGATTTGGGATGTGGTTGTTCCAGTTATTCTTCGAGAAATTAAGGAAGCATTAAGGAAAACACTCAAAATAAAATTCTCGATCTATCGTAAATCTAGAGTCTAAAAATATGGTTAGGGAATTTTCGTATACATTTACTTTACTTTTGGTATAATTAAATGTTAGATCTTGGACTTTATGGTCTTTTAAAAATATTTTTTGAATTCATGTACGAACTCATCATAAGTTTATGATGTGTGTTTATTCCGTATCTTAAAATTTGTTCTTTAGTACAGATGGTCTAATTCTTTTTGTTTCAGTTTTTTAAGATGAATTAAAACTTTGCTTATAAAAAAACTAATTCTTGTATATACATTAACTCCACAATTACAAAAGACCTACTTGAGAATAAGAAAGAACGTCTGGACTACTGGCGGATGATACTATAGAGAAGCTCGTGACGATTTATGGTTGCTTGGTCCAAGTGAAAGTTTAGACTAAACCTATTTTATCGAGTTTCAACCTTATAAATAGAGAAAGACTAATAAAAAAATTATCTGATCATACTTAATTTCGAATTTGTGGTTGTATATTATGATAGCGGTTACCTTAACTACATCAAAATCGCCACAACAATTCAAGGGTACCTCTCAAAAAATTCGGGATAACTTCACACCATGTTTTAATCATAGTCTCCAAAGGTGGAAAACTCCATTGGGGAACTTAATTGCCTTGTTTTATATAGCAATAATCCAGTTCTCGCAGTAGTAGTTGTCGCGAACACTACTGTTAATATCGGTACATTGCTTAAGGACGAAGCTTACGAAGCAAAACTCTGCGATTCCGATGGAGATTCTTGGAAGTGGTGAAAACGACGTAGAATTTGGAAATTGACGGGGGAGTAAAAGATGTGCCGAACTCTGCGATTCTGATGGAGATTCTTCGAAGTGGTGAAAACTACGTGGAATTTGGAAATTGACGGGGGAGTAAAAACATTGTTTTAAAATACGGATTTTAGTACGGACTGGATTTTATCCGTTCTTCGGTCCAATCGGGATCAGACCGGTATTTCGGCCGGTCGGATCGGAATTTTTTATTTAATTTTTAATTAAAATATAGGTAAATAATAATAGTTAGATAAATATAGGTGCAGTCTTCTGCACGTTTCCAACTTCCAGAAAACCCACAACCTTCTCTCTCCTTTGGGAAAAAAGTTAGGGAAAAGTCCACTTTAGTACTCTGTAGTATCGCCCAAAATCACTTTAGTACCCTGTGGTAAAAAACCGATCAATCGAGTCATACCTACCAGAACCCTGCCCGAACCTACCAGAACCCTGCCCGAACTACGTGGCCAGCCACTTTTTGGACATCCATCTCCTTCCCTCCTCCTCCTCCTCCTCCCCTCCGCCGCCTCCTCCCCTCCGCGTCCTCCTCCTCCTCCGCGTCCTCCTCCTCCTCCTCCTCCGCGTCCTCCGCGTCCTCCTCCTCCTCTCCGCGTCCTCCTCCTCCGCGTCCTCCTCCTCCACCTCTCCGCGTCCTCCTCCTCCTCCTCCTCCTCCTCTCCAAGTCCTCCTCCTCCTCCTCCTCCTCCTCTCCAAGTGGCGCCACGTCATCAAAATTTGGTGATGTGGCTGGCCACGTAGTTCGGGCAGGGTTCGGGCAGGTCCGGGCAGCTACCCGAGGATCTTTTTGATGTTAATTAGAATAAGTATGACTCGATTGATCGATTTTTTACCACAGGGTACTAAAGTGATTTTGGGCGATACCACAAAGTATTAAAGTGGACTTTTCCCAAAAAGTTATCAACCTTATCTCTCCCACCCAATCTTATCTCTCTTCTCCAGAAATTTCCTCCTCCAATTATTTCCTCTCTCTCCTCTTAACTATTTGTCTATTTCTCTTTCCTTGTCTTCCCTGCCAAATCCTTCGATTACACCTTCTCAAATAATTTCATCTCTACTTAAATCTCACCTTCATCTCTCCAACATTCAAAAAGGCAAAAACCACATCATCATCATAATTAAGCGAGGGAGAAGATGACGAAGGTTCCACTTTTAGACGCCATGATTCTACTTTTAGTGCATCAAATTTTGTTTTCTAGGGACGGAGCTGGAGACGACGTCGTACCGAGGTCGAGCTGGAGTGGAGACGCCGGAAAGGAGGTGACGCTGGCGATGGTCGGTCGGTCGCGGAGCTGGAGTGGAATGCGGACGCCGCCTGGAGTGGCCAATTTTTTTAGGGTTTTAGTCGGGACGGGACCTTATTCAGTATAAATTTCAGGCAATTAATTAAGTTCTGGTCTTTTTTGGTCAAAACGAAACTAAAAATCGTCCGGTCGAACCAAAAAATGGACAGTTTGACCAGAGGCTGTTTTTCACTGTAAAAACGGACCGCTTGAAGGAATGATTTGCGGTCCGATTGATCGGAATGTTTTTTTTTTAACTATGAGTAAAAGATGTGTAGAACTCTGCGATTCCGATGGAGATTCTTGGAAGTGGTGAAAACGACGTGGATTTTGGAAATTGACGGGGGAGTAAAAGATGTGCCGAACTCTGCAATTCCGATGGAGATTCTTGGAAGCGGTGAAAACTACGTGGAATTTGGAAATTGATGGGAGAGTAAAAGATATACAGAACTCTACGATTCTGATGAGATTCTTGGAAGTGGTGAAAACGACGTGAAATTTGAAAATTGACGGGGGAGTAAAAGATGTGCAAAACACCCATATTACATAGACCGTTACCCACCACTTGGGTCCCTCCCTACATTATCGATTGCTACCCCTTCTGGAAGGAGAAGGACTACTATTTAATATTATTCATACAGGCACTATAATTAGGGAATCATCTAGGAAATTTGGTTTGTGGTCTGGGGCAATAATATTTAACAAATTTTGTATTGCTAAATGATTTGTACGTCGCACTATATTTTCAATAATTCTCTTGAAATAAATCTTGAGAGTAACCATTTTAAGGCAGTCTTGAAAGTAAGTGGCACATTAAGAAGAGTCATATTTAGTCACCACATGATCTGACAGCATTAGAAAGTTGACGTGGCATACAGTTATCTGTCTGGTTTGACATTAATCGTATAATACAGATCTCAGAAGTTTGGCCAAATATCCCTATTAGACTACCCGCAGCAGCGGGTTTGGCCGATAGATCGGCCATTTTTTATTATTAAAAAAAATGAAAATGGGGAGCGAGCGGCCGATAGGTTTGCTTGCCCGATCGCCGCTCGCGAGCGGAAAATGGCCACTTCACTTTTTTTCTTCTTATTTATCTATTTAGTTCCACTTGACATAATATTATTCATTAAAAATAGATATTTTGGGATAATATTTTCGTGATTATCTAAACAGACCTTATCTTTAGCAAAACTAAAAAAAATATGAAAATTATTAATTTTCAAATCTCTATAAATATAGTTCAATGTTAACATATTTTCATACACCATCATAATATAATTTGTATTCGTAATTTATTATTTCTGACTTCCATTTGTACCTCAAGTATTTTTATCTAATTTAGTATTCCAAAAAATGATAGTAGAAAATATGTGGATGAGAGAGAAATTAATTGTTTATTCGGTGAACTGGTTTGTTGCTATGGGTAGAAAAATATTTAATTGGATTGGATTGGATTGGGTTAGATTGGGTGTAGATGAGAGAGAAATTAATTGTTTGGATAGTTTATGGGTGGTCTTAAAAGTGTCACAAGTGTAATCACTACCTGGTTTCACTATTTAGCGCTGATACGTATTAGTTAAGAAAAAACCAATCGCCTAATATCTGATTGGTCCGCATCCAAAAACAAAATTCCCCAAATTACGAAAATGTTATTTTAAAATAGATGTTCTAGAATTATGAAGAGGGCCATCTTTGTGTAGCATGCAAGAAAAGGCCCGAAACGAAAATCGCACATGAATTAATTCTTGGCAATGTTCTTCCGTTCACCTAACTACGTAAAACGACGTCTCATCATCAGAGACAAATTTTAAGGTGGCGAGTCACACATTGGAACACTTGCTTTGCAATGTTAAATATCAAGGACTCGACTTTAGAGATCAAAAGAGAGGAAGACTGTGACAAACCTAATTAGAGGGGGTCAATATGGAGCACTGCAATTGGGTTCTTACAATGCTACTTTCGATTTTGTTTTATCCGGTTTTAATTGAATCCACGACTCGCCATTACAATTTCAATGTAAGTACAACATTTGAAAATTACTTCTTACCAAATTGGAATGGCGGTTCATTTGAAGAATATCGAAATCGAGAATTCTACATTGAGATAATGCATTTTAATATGCACTTTGGCAACTAATGACTGATTGATTATTGCTCCATGCAGGTCGTAATGAAGAACACAACGAAGCTATGTTCAAGCAAGTCCATCGTCACCGTCAATGGGAAGTTCCCGGGGCCGACGCTCTACGCAAGGGAAGACGACGCCGTTCACATAAGGGTTACTAACCATGTCCAATATAATGTTACCATTCATTGGTACACCCCTTGATTAATAATGCCACTTATCCTTCTTCTTTTTCTCCTTAAAATCCAATTCCGGATGCAAATAAAGTCAATAAATGTTGGAACTTAGCTAGTTCAAGAGTTTTCATTTGAATTTTAGGTAAATCAAAAATTGTATTGAATTTCCAAAACTAAGAAAATGTATTATTTTTCTCATAAAAATAGTGTGGGGCCTATGGGCTAATGGTAAGTAATTTGGGCAGGCATGGAGTGAGGCAATTGCAAACGGGCTGGGCCGATGGGCCGGCATACATAACACAGTGTCCAATCCAGACGGGGCAAAGCTACCTCTACAATTTCACGTTGAGGGGCCAGAGAGGAACACTTTTGTGGCATGCACATATTTCGTGGCTAAGGGCCACATTGCACGGTGCCATTGTTATATTGCCCAAGAGAGGCGTCCCTTACCCATTTCCCAAGCCTCACAAGGACAAACTCATCATCTTAGGTATGTCCCATCCTTTTACTTAATTAGCCACTTTGCAAATGTAATTAAGTTAATTGGAGCTAATTAATTCTTAGGCGAATGGTGGAAATCTGATGTTGAAGCGGTGATTAATCAGGCTACGGCTACCGGCTTGCCTCCCAACATATCCGACGCACATACCATCAATGGCCAGCCTGGACCGATTCGTGGCTGCCCTTCTCCCGGTAAAAAATGTTCACGATCAATTACTACTAATTATTTGGCACCAGATTTACCATCTCCTCAAAAATTATATTTTCCATCTTAATGACACAGGCTTCACCCTACACGTGGAAGCCGGGAAGACCTACCTGCTACGCATAGTCAATGCAGCGGTCAACGACGAGCTCTTCCTCAAAGTCGCCGGCCACAACCTGACCGTAGTCGAGGTCGATGCTTCCTACACCAAACCCTTCCAAACTGATACCGTCTACGTCGGGCCGGGTCAGACCACAAACGCATTGCTCAAAGCCGACAACAGCATCGGCAATTACCTTATCGCCGTCTCCCCGTTTATGGACACAATCGTCCCCGTCGACAATATCACCGGTATAGCTTTCTTGCGTTACAAGGGAACCCAACAATTTTCCCCGCTTGCCCTAACATTTACACCTCCGATCAACGGTACGCCGGTGACAGCCACCTACTTATCCGGTCTTAGGAGCCTTAACTCCGAGGAATACCCGGCCAAAGTCCCAACTCAAGTTGACAATTCCCTATTATTCGCGGTCGGAGTTGGGACTAACCCATGTCCGACTTGCTTTAACGGTACCAAGACGGTCGGATTCATAAACAACGTGACATTCGTAATGCCACGTGTCGCGTTACTACAAGCGAGTTACTACAACGTCGAGGGCGTCTTCACCGATGATTTCCCGGCGGCCCCGCTGGTTCCGTACAATTACACTGGCCCCCAGCCGAGTAACTTCCAGACCACGAAGGGGACTAAATTGTATAGATTGGGGTATAATTCGAGGGTCCAGATCGTGATCCAGGGGACGAGTATGATTGCGCCCGAGAGCCACCCGATACATCTTCACGGGTTCAATTTCTTTGTCGTGGGAAGCGGGTTAGGGAATTACGACCCCGGGGTGGACCCCGAGGGGTTTAATTTGGTTGACCCGGTGGAGCGGAATACGGTCAATGTGCCTACGGCTGGATGGACCGCTATTAGATTCATTTCAGATAATCCAGGTAAACAGCTTTTTTTTAATTGCACGGTTTAATTTGGTTTGTCCTAAATTCGGGAGTTGGATTAGGTACAGAGTAAAAGGATCATTACAGATTGTTTGGACCGAAAGACCGATAATGACATGCTCCGGTTCTGACAATGGTATTGCCCCGGTTACGATACTGGCATGCCCAATTATTGATAATGATCTGCGTGCTATGACAATGACATGCTCAGTTATCGATAATGGCATATTAGTGATTCCAGTCGTGCCAAGGCTTTTTTCAGTTTTGTCCCTGTATTTTAACTTTTTTACAAAAAAACCTCTGCGTGTCCTTCGGTTCGAAATGACCCATTCCAGACCTAATCCAAACTCATTAAATTCATATTGTATGTATTTACGAGGCAAAATTTTTTATTATGTTACTGTTTATAGTATTGGGGAATTTTAGTGGCAGTGACGGTGGGTGGGTGCAGGTGTTTGGTTCATGCATTGTCATTTGGAAGTACACACATCGTGGGGGCTAAAGATGGCGTTTGTGGTGGACAATGGCGAGGGACCCAACCAGTTCATTCTACCTCCTCCCGGCGACCTACCCATGTGCTGAGACGAATCATTATTATAAACCGGCCACCATGAGTCTAGTTTTTTTTTTTCCAGATATATATGCCCATGTGGATTGAAGAGCTTAATTAGATTATTTCCCCTTCTTGTTGTTGTTAAAGTGTGACGATAGAAAAATGCAGCTGTAAGGAAAAAAAGTATAAAAGTAGAACTGTCTGGCTTTCCAGTTGCGATTACATGGTGATTAAATTAGTCGTAATAAAATGCTTATTTTTAACTTGGTAAGCTTATTAAAAAGAAAATAACTAATCGCGCCAGGTAGGGGTCGAACCTACGACTTTCTGCTTAGGAAACAGACGCTCTATCCACTGAGCTACAGGCGCTTTTGTGTCCATTCTTCCGAACTAAAGATTAATATTGTTTTGAAAGGTTATATATGTGTCCATCATAGTGAGACCTACTTGTCGGTGTATAAATAATATGCACAGAAAATGCCAAAAAAGATTGAAGCTGTTGGAGTCCAAGGTTGCAAAGATTACGGAGTTGAATAACATCTTCATTCTTGTCCTTTTTAATCTGAACCCTAAACTCTTCTTTCTTCCAAAAGGTTTACTGTTTCTTCAGTGATTTCATGATGGCAATAAGTGAAAAGAATGATTTTCACTCAAATCATTCTTACTTTGATTTGTTTCAAAAGATTTTCAATAAAGAAAAAAGTTTCACAAAAAATTTCGAAAATATCTCCCAGACAAAAACAAAGGACAAGAAGGAATTTTGAAAAAAGTACATCAATTGCTGATGCGTTATATCTAATTTAACTAAAAAATTGAGTACGAGTATCGAAAATGTAATTACGTTAAATTCAGTAGATATAGTTTTGCCCCTTTGTGTCTAGACCTAATTCCATGTTTGATTAGCTAGGTCTGCTGAGTGTCCGAATTGGAAACCATTGAGCTACTTGTCAAGTCAGTGCTAGTGCCTCAAATATCATCAAACAGCCACTTTTGAAGCCTCTTTTTCTTCTTCAAAACCTCCTATCTTACTCTCCTGACAAACCATAAGTACAGACCGAACCGAAACCAACAGCATTAGTTCAGGTTCGTCACCTCTGTTTCTAACTTTTACTTTCACAAATACAGGGAGCCAATTTCTCCTTTTGAGTTATATCTCATGCAATTTGCAACAACAAAAAAAACGTAACAAAGAGAAGAACCTTTATTTCTTCCTCTCTTTTTTTCTAAACATTCTCCTTTTCTCTTTTTCACATTAGCATCTTTTTGGATTTTCACCCCTGCTTTCCCTTGGGGCTGCTTTATTCACCTTATCATCATCATCCTCCTCAATAATTAAGATCCTCTAGTCCTGTTTATATATTTGCAAAATCCTGCTCTAATCCTGTTTTATCCTTAAGAAATTCCATTTCCCCTGGCTGCTTCCAATACACAAAAGATCAGATTTCCACCCTCCTTGTCTTTCCAAGATTCTCTCCGATTCAACTGAAGTCGGGTCTTTATCAGATTCTCCGAATTTTTATTCGGCTAAGAGATGGAGATTCTTGGTTCCCTTGTATATTATTGATCCTGAGAAAAAAGGAAGGAAAAAAAAAACAATATTTCCTATCTTTTTAAGGCCCTATCAAGACCTCAACTTTTACGAGACACTTTCTGCTCCCACTAACCCTTTATACCTTCTCCATTCCATCTTCTTCTAGCATGTGCCCTCCCACTCCAAAGCTATAGACTCACACAAGCTACCAGCTACCCGACATGGAAACTCTATATCCATCATCCTTCTTGATGTCCAACTCCGGCTGGCTCGGCACGAGCACAACAGAGTGGACCAAAGAAGAGAACAAGCGGTTCGAGAGCGCCTTGGCTATGATCAGCGAGAAAGATCCCCATAGATGGATCAAGGTCGCGGCCTTTATACCGACGAAGACGGTGGACGATGTGATCAAGCAGTACAGGGAGCTGCTAGAGGATGTAAGTAATATAGAGGCAGGGAAGGTCCCTATTCCTGGATACCTTAGCTCGTCTTTCACATTCGAGTTGGTTGATGAACGCGATTTCGATGGCTATAGGAAGCGGCCTCTGTCTTCCAAAGCCGCTGATCAGGAGAAGAAGAAAGGTGTTCCGTGGACTGAAGATGAGCACAGGTAATTAAGTAGCTTTGATTGCTACTATTGATCCAGTATTCTTTTGCCACCTAGAATCATAGTAATTCAATTCTTCGACTTCCATCAATTCATTCACGTACGTCTTGTGACCATCTTTTTACAGGAGGTTCCTGATGGGGCTAATGAAGCATGGGAAAGGAGACTGGAGGAGCATATCAAGGAACTTCGTGGTCACAAAGACTCCAACACAAGTAGCAAGCCACGCACAAAAGTACTTCATAAGGCAGCAACTCTCAGGAGTCAAGGACAAGAGGAGACCAAGCATCCACGACATTACAACTTCCAACCTCGCCTCATCACCGGCTTCCTCCCCGCTGGACCGTCCGACTCACAGGCCTCCCGCCTCGCAGAAGGGCCTGATCGATTGGAGCCGCGCAGGTAGGGACGCCTCCAACTCGGCTGCCATGGTGTTTGGTTCGGCTAATGGCAACTTCTTCATGTCCGGGCAGAATCTCAACGCGGGTTCTTATTACCACATAAACCAAGTCCGTTGATGTGGATAGCTAGCTAAGTTACTGCTTGTAATTGATGATCCATAGATGAAGTGAAGTCCCACCTGGTGCTGTTATATGTTTAACAGAAGCTAAAATGGTAGTGCTTTTGGTAATTTCTTGTTAGTCTCTTGCAAAGTTGCATAATTACGAGTACTTCATATGCTATGTACATAAACTGGTACAAAATTTCTCTGAATGTAAGTAACCAAAACTAGAGTTGTTTCAAATTTGAAGATAGCTAATAATTTTATTTCTATTCGGCAGAGTTATGTGAGTTAGGGCTTAATATAAATTTTTAAAAGTGGATTAATCTAGCGACCATTTTTTAGGCGGATCCTTATTAAAAACAAGTCTACTGCTACTGATAATCTTAGCAAGCGCAGTGATATTTTAATTTAGGCACACTATACCAACTTTATTTAATTTTATTGCAATGATATGTAGAGTCCAAAAGCACTTGAAAGAAAAAAAGGGAGTTTTCACACAGGAGGGACAAAACCTCTGTAATCAAAATGACATAAGAAAATTCCATGTCATTGTGTGATTTGGCAGAGGAGAGTCACTTGTCACTTGGCCTTTTTCAATACTGTCCTATCTCATCGCTCCACCATTTTATTCCTATAGTATAGTCCACGATTTTTTGGACTAACGGGGCAATTCGGTAAGTCTAACTCGAAATATTTAGTTAAATAAGATTAAATATTTATTAGTCGATTTACTTTTTTTAAGACAGATGCTTATAAATTTATATTCTTTTAAAAGTTTTATTTAATTTTGATTCGTCCGTTGGAGCCATTATAAAATTAGTACAGTATCCTACCCTTTAAGGCCACCTCATAAACTTTGTGCATTATTTTATGGACTCAATATGGCCAACTTGACCAAAGCGAAATTGATCACAATCTCTCTTTTAGTCGTAGCTGAGTCCGAATTCCACTTTCCTGATGCTTCAATGCCTAGTACAATATTGAATCATCCACGTTGGATTACCAATCTCATCTTTTTTGGCTTCATCTTACTGCCCCTCAACCTTATTTAGTTCTGAAACATGAAATTTAAAAGCTTGTGGGTTCAATTTTTTCAATTATTCCATAAAATTACTTAAACAAAAAAATTAGCCCATTGGGTTTCCATATATACCAAACAAAAAGGCGAAACAAATTAGAAAATTAACGAACTGGAGAAGTTGGTTGCACAATCTGGTTGGACCTCTTTCCACAACGTGGGCCAAAAATTTGTATAGTTTTATTTGGCGAGCTCCTTTGAGGTGACAAGTCCATAATTAGAGATGTCTATATCGGCAGACACGTCGACCATCAACGATAATAATTTACTTAAACACCTGAATGGCATAGTGGTCATGTTTAACCAAGCAAAACTAATTCAAATTTTTTTCCATTTGTAAAATTTGAATCTATTTATTTTTAAAAAGTTCGGATTTTTTCCGCTTAGACTAGCTATCATAAAAAAAATTGAGTACTAATAAAAAGATTTGAGAATGAAATAAAATGCATGACGGTTAACTGCAAGGGCCAAAAGTGTTCCGGTCATTCTTTTTCGAGGGTCACTAATAAATCTGATTTTCTTCAACCAATGGGACTCTGCCCTTTGATACTTGTCTTTCCGCCAACCCAATCGCCGATGGTGGCCAAGACTATTTCTTTTCGAGGTCTGTGGAGGCATCATATGCTTTATTTTTCTCTCTTCTTTTTCCTGATTCCTCTTTTCAGTCGGTTGACAATCCATGGATTTAACAATTCCACTGTGTTTGGAATTTTGTGTTTAATGGTAAGACATGTGGATATTGCAATTGCTTCAAACTATAACCATAGATAGATTTCTGGTATTGTTCCTGTGATTCCTACTAAGAAGTATAAGGGGGTACATAACTTATTTTTGGGTTCCCAAATTGGAATTGACCTCTCTAGTTTCATGCAATCTGAAATTTTGGGTTCAAACCTAATAAATAGAAAAAAATATTATTAGAAAAGTTATGTTTTGATAATTTTTTACTCTGAATATGATAAGTTAGAAAAACATGTTTTACATCTTGTATGGAGTGGATGGATGATCATTAGAAGAAAAGTTTCACCATCCCACATATGTCACAATGATAACAAATTAGGTTTCTGATATTTATTGCTGGTAGAAAACATGTGTCTTTAATTCCCTATTGACAAATGTGGGACAATTCTACCCACCATTGTAGCCCCTTTTAACCATTATGAGAAAGGCTTAGAGCCCACAAAAATATCACTTCAAAGTATCTCACTTTTTTCTCAACCAACCATTAGGCTCCAAAAAGTAGCATTTTGCTATTGGTACTAAATGATTAACCTTTTTAACATAAAATCAACTTCGAGATAACCCTCTTGATGAAGCAGCCTTTCATGCAAGTTGCTCAACAAAGAATAGACCACTCTTTCCACCTTTATTCCTGTTTTAATGAAACAATGTGACCACTTCTATCTCTCTTTTTTAACTCTATGAGCATATTTTTTTAAGAAAATATATAAGACGTTGTCGGCAATCCAATTGACCACCAAATCATGCTTATGAAGAATTGAGCATTAGCTAACAAGGTTCTGATGTGTTTTTTAACTGAAATCACATGCTATTTGGAGCCCGCATAAGGGCACAAATATTTTTCTACCAAATCTTAACACAGTTGTATTATCATAAATCACACCTATAATATTTAATTAAGTTAAAATAACTTTTCATTTAATCTATTATTCGGATACGAATGTTTTCGATAAAAAAAAATTAGGTTGCTGTTATTCATTCTATCAAGATTTCTCACTATATTTCGCTGTGTCTCGCGTCTTATTTTTTTTACTATAGAACAACCTTTCAACTTGTTGCCGACTCATTACAAAAAAGTTTGTATTGTCTCAAATATAAATGTAGATTTTATAAACAGTAATACATCAATTTGACAGTGGACACTACAAGATGGAATATCACTCTGTTAAAATTTTATTACATTTGTATATGTCCAAATGTAGTCTCAAAATTTTATTAAATTTTTCAGAGTGGAATTATCGTAAAATTACTCAATTTATTGGGCCGGGTCGGGATTCCACCTAGACGCGGAAGGAAGTTCTATCGAGGTGCTCCTTTGGGCTCGGAGATATGCAGATTAATTGGCTCCTCTTCTTTTTTGGATTTCAATTATTTGGCTCTTAGCTTTCGTCCAATTTGGAGGAGGGTTTATCTAACACCTCACCTGGAGAACACACGCAACCATAGAGCTTTCATTCTTCTACGACATTGGGTTGCTTTTTTCTTAACATCTGTTATTCAAAAGTCGAACATTGTCAATCTAAGAAGTGCTCTAATTAATTATTATTTCCCTAAACGGAGAGCCAAGTTGTTGGACCTTGGACCCATCAGGCAATTATTATTGTGCCTGATTGGGCCCAGGCCCATAAGTTGGGTTGGATGGGCCGGTCAACCCACGTTGACCGGCCCGATGCCACGTAGGCGCCACGTCAGCGTGATGTGGCACTGACGCAGTTGCCGCCAAAAGGTGGCGTCTCACGTGGCGCCACGTAGCGGACATGCAGTCTGAAGTGCCACATGGCGGACATGCGGTCTGAAGTGCCACGTGGCGGACATGCGGTCCGAGGTGCCACGTGGCGTATTCTGGTGGGGAAATCTGGCTGGACCAATTTGTAAGTTTGTCCACAACCACTCAATAAGAAAGGAAAAATTCTGGATTAGTTCCTGAATTTTGATCAGATTTTCTATAGAGGAAATCTCGTGAAAATCAATTACGAATTCGTTAAAATGTGATCGTAATTCGACTAGCACGAAGATATTGTGGACCCGAACCTGTGGACCTCTTGCTTCAACAAGTAAGTGATTTATTATTAACGAATTAGTTTGTTAATTATCTGGCTTTAACACGTAATTACTCGTTAATTACGTGTTGAAACCTTCAATTGGTATCAGAGCATGGTTGAAACCATGTTTTGATGATGATATGATGTTTTAATTCAAATAATTATGTGATTTTTTGGGTTAAAAATCGTATTAATTGTGATTTTATTAAAAATCATAATCTGTTGGACTTTAATATAATTAATTTAGAACCAGCGGGACTAAATTAAATTTTGCCTAACCGCGCGGGCAAATTTGCGCACGCGCGAAACCTTAAGGTACCAATCAGAAATTTGACCACTTACGTGGCACCTGCGTGTCATGGAATTCGGTACAATTTTCAAAAAACTTGGAGATTAATTGGAAATTTGTCCAAAAATCCCCAAATCAACAGAACCCTAATCGGGCGATTTGGGGGTGATTTTTTCCCAAATCGAATTCCGTCGATTTTGTCAGAAATCTGACGATTTCGACGCCGTAGATCGACGATACTCGATTCTCCGGCTTCCCCTCGACGTTTCGATACCACGTTTTTGGATCGACGTCACCGGAATCGCGAGATTGAAGCCGACGACGGCGGAGAGGCGCGGAACGAAAAAGACGACCGCGACGGAGAACGGTCGCACGACAGCCCGCGACGCTGATACGGACGTGCTCGCGACACCACGACGAGTCGATTACGATCGGTCTCGGCCGTTGGTTTGCCGCCGTTGCTCGGCGGTCGTAGGCGGAGCGGCGGTCGAGTTTTCGGCGATCGCGGGAGAAGAGAGAGAAAGTTGAAGGGGAAAATATGCGAGGGGCAAAATCGTAATTTCATGATTTTTTCTGAAAATATTTATACCCTGGTAAAGAAAATCAAAAAACCGGACAGATTAGCTTGGTTTTTTGGTTCGACCCAACCCGATTTACGGTCAACTTAAATTATTAGGTTTTTTCCTCTTTTAATTGGATAAAATCAGTTTTTATTCAATTAAAATCCAATAAATTGATAAAAATTTTGAGAAATTTTTGTCAGTTAGGTTTTTTAAAATTATAACGATATTTTTAATAAACTTAAAAAGAAAAAATTTTGGAACGAGTTCTGAGATATGTTAAATTTAACTAAAATCACATGAATTGATCCGTAGTATGATCATCAAAAGATTGAAAAATGAGTTTTTCAATCATATTTTGGGAGAATATGAGAATTAACCCGAAATTGAATTGCAATTGTTGCAAGATTTGATGGCTACTGGAGGAAGGTATCTGAACTTCTGAGCAACGGAACTTCGACAAAAGGTTCTGAAGTACCGTTTACTACTGCGTATGCCTAAGGATGACATGTATGTTATCGTTGAGCACATCGAGGCTTTTCACCGGGAGATGCAAGACTGCATCTGGGCCGGAGGGTATGATCATGGAGAGGACTGGCCCTCCATGTTTCAAGACCTCCTGGTCACGCTAAAAATCTGTGAAGATATGTGTGTCTTCTCGGAGCCTGAGTTCAATACCCATAGAGATGCCCTCTATGGTTTGATCCACTATCTCGAGGAGAGGAGTCTTCGCAGAGAAATGATACCTTCTCCTGTTCTAGAGCTGTGAAGTGGTTTGATCTTGAATCGCTACCTCGCTAAGGAATACTATTATAGTTTTCTTCCGCTTCTGATCATCTGGATTATGGAATCAATCCCGGTTCCGGCGGTGAACTTGGAACTTTCCACCGGATCGTCCTCGGACCCAGATCCAGATATGTATCTGGATTCTCCTACCAGATCGCCTGGACATCCGATCCCTGTGTGATTACATGTTATGTTTAACTGTCCCCATGTACAAATATTATTTTTGGAGGACTTTTGTACAATAGGTTGAGACCTTGTCTGAGTTTTTGTGCATGTACAAGCACACTCAGAGTGTACAAATGTATGTGTCAAACATGTAATTAAATAAAGATATTTGTTTAATTGCTTCCACTTGAGTTTACTATCGATGAACTTTCAACGGTTGAAGTTTAAGATTAATACTTGAATGGTGAGGGGAAGCATGCCCGCGACCCACTTCGATTTTGAGATTAATTAAAGACTTCATATCGTTAAAAGTTATGAGTGATTAGTAAATTGAATCATATTGCCAAATCAAATTCTAATATGTTCTCATATTAAAAAATCTCTATAGAGATGTCAGTTGCTTCTAGATCCATCATAGCTGAGCTAAACCGTGAGTTAAAACTCAACGGTGAAAACTATGAGAATTGAAGCATGAAAATTCAATATGTGCTTGAGGAACAAGAGGTTCCGGAGCACATACATGTGATAATGGATGAGCCTGAAGAAGGCACAACTGCTCAACATAAGCGAGACAAAGAAGCTTATGTTATTTAGAAAAGAAAGAACACTACTGCTCGATTGATTTTGCTAAGTTCAATGATGGATGATATCACCCGACAATTTTGCATGCATGACAACGCGAAAGAGTTATGGGATGCTCTCAAACAAAAATTCGAAAAGCTTTCAATGTCAAAGCTGCGTGCTTTGACCATAAGGTTTGACACCTTTAAAAAGCGTCCGGAGGTTCCCATGAGGAAACACTTGAGAGTGATGTCCAATATGATCAGTGAACTAGCAGAGACTGGTCACATACTTAGCAACGAGCAGCAGATTCAAGCTGTCATCTGTTCTCTACCACTAAGTTGGGAACAGATGAAGATGAATCTTACCCATTCCGATCATTTGGTAACATTTGATGATGTTGCCACACACCTTGAGCTGGAGGAGGATCGCCTCCTAGCTATGAAATCTCACCCTGAAGCCCATTCGATTTGTTCGACTGGGAGTGGTGGGAAAAAGAAGAAAGGTAAAAGGAAGGGTAAGTGTAAACAAACTCCAAAGGCTAAAAACCATGGAACCAAGTTGGATGGCTCCAAGGCTAAAAAGAACAAGCGGTTTAGCATTTCAAAAGTGAAATGTTTTAACTGTCAACAGAAGGGACATTTTACAAAAGATTGCAAAATGCCCAAGCAGGTACATCTAAACTCAAGTGTGAGTAAGTTGTATGTATCCTCTTGTACCCTTCTAACTGAGTCACATTCTATGTGGGTGATTGATTCAGGAGCGGCAGACCACATAGCTAGAGACCGTTGTTCGTTCATTGAATACAGGCAATTGCTGGCTGGAGCAAAAACTATTTTTGTTGGTAACAACTCGTGCGTGGATGTGAAAGGCCTGGGCACTTGTAGATTACACCTTCGTGGTGGTCGTGCCCTTCTTTTACACGACGTGTTGTTTGCTCCAGACAATCGAAGGAACCTGATCTCAGTTTCGGCCTTAATGTCTTTAGGTTTTCGGTTATCGTTTGAGGACGACACCGTTAGATTATTTTTGGATGATACATATTTTGGCCTTGGATATATATCGGAAGGTTTTTTGATTCTGGATATTGATCCTTGTGAAAGTTTTTCCTTTGTCACTAGTTCAAACTCATCAGAGGATGATATTAAACTATGGCATTCTAGACTTGGCCACATCGGTCAGAATCGTTTAAACCATCTAGCTAAGGCAGGACTGTTGGGAAATATAGAGAAATCTATATTACCCAGATACATATCCTGTCTAGAAGGGAAAAGCACTAGAAAACCTTTCGGTACTGGGGCTAGAGCCAAATTTCTACTACAATTAGTCCATTCTGACATATGTGGTCCAATGAACGTGAGGGCAAGGCATGGAGCATATTACTTCATCACCTTCATTGACGACTATACTAGATATGGTCTGATATACCTGATTTCTCACAAGTCTGAAGTCTTAAACTGCTTCAAGACATACATGAGTTTTATTGAGAATCAGAAGGATAGAAAGATAAAGGCCTTACGAACTGATCGTGGCCGTGAATATCTTTCTGATGAGTTCAAAGCTCTATGCATTGAAAAAGTGATTGAACATCAGTTGTCCATTCCTTATACACCCCAGCAAAATAGAGTTGCTGAAAGAAGGAATAGAACCCTTCTTGATATGATTAGATCAATGATGGCAGAGGCAAGTTTGCCTATATTATTCTATGGAGATGTGCTCCTGACTGCCGCATACGTTCTAAACCGTGTTCCCTTTAAGTCTGTTATAGCCACTCCTTACAAAATGTGGACAGATCGGAAGCCCGATTTGTCCTATTTTAAGCCATGGGGGTGTGCGTCCTGTGTCCATTCTACCTCAAGTACTTTCGGTAAACAAGGATCGAGAGATAAAAAAGTATCTTTATAAGATACCCAGAGGTATCTAAAGGGTATGTGTTCGTGGGTGAACTGGACAATGGACATGTAACCGAATTTGAATCATGCGATGTCACATTTTTTGAAAATGAATTTCCAAAGTTGGGAAAGGTTAGTGATGACCTTACCCTTTATGAGACAAATGAACCAGAGTCATCTGGATCACTTCTTCCGAGTGGGATTACGATTCCTGGATATGATGAATATATGAGAGATGTTTATCAAAACTGGGAATACCGTAGGTCTAGCAGAACTAGCATACCACGCCGACGATTTGACATCGAAGGCGAGGCTAATGCGTTCTTGGTATCACTAACAAAATTTGGTGGTCCAAGTGAAATTCTTCTGGCCATCCTGCAGGATGAAGATGAACCAAAGAATGTATCTGGAGTTTTGTCATCTCCAAAACGAAATGAATGGATGAATGCAATGGAAGAAAAAATGTCTTCTATGATCAAAACTAGGTTTGGGATCTGGTTGACCTACCTAACGGGCATAGGGCAATTGGGAATAAGAGGATTCTCAAAATCAAGCAAAATACAGATGGCAGTATCGAAAGATACAAAGCACGTTTGGTTGCCCAAGGGTTTAAACAACAGGCTGGGATAGACTACGAGGAGACTTTTGCACCTGTTGTTAGATTTACGTCAATTAGGGTCATTTTAGCTATGGTTGCTAACATGAATCTAGAATTACATCAAATGGATGTAAAGACTGCTTTTCTCTATGGAGAATTGGATGAAGAAATCTACATGATTCAGCCTAAGGGCTACATTCAAAAAGGCTGCGAACACAGTTTGCAAATTGAATAGATCAATTTATAGCCTTAAGCAGTCATCTAGACAGTGGTATATTCACTTTCATAATACGATCATGCAGCATGATTTTATAATGATAGACGAAGATCACTGCGTGTATGTTAAGCGATCAGGAAAGAAGTTTGTTATCATCACTTTATATGTTGATGACATACTTTTAGCAGGAAATGACATGGGATTTCTTGTCGAAATCAAAAATTGGTTATCTTCCAACTTTGAAATGAAAGACATGGGTGAAGCGGATTACATACTCGGAGTTAAGATTTCGAAAAATCGTTCGAAAAGAATAGTATCTCTTTCACAAGAGACATATATTTGCAAAGTAGTAGAACATTTTAATTGTGATCACAGTAACCCAGAGTATGTCCCATTGGTTAAAGGTCATAATTTGGGTAAGGACATGTTCCCAAAAATAGCTAAACAACGTGGGGACATGGAGAAGATTCCTTATGCCAATGCAGTTGGATGCCTGATGTACGCAATATTGTGTACTAGACCTGATATTTGCTATGCTGTTGGGATAGCAAGTAGATATCAGTCTGATCCAGGCAGTACTCACTGGAAGACTGTCAAAGGGATTTTGAAATATTTGAACACTACTGCAAAATACTCCTTGTGCTATCAAGGCCGTGACCTGATATTAAGTGGCTATACTGATGCTGATTGGGGAGGCGATGTGGATAAGAAAAAGTCTACATCTGGATTCGTTTTCTTGTTGAACGGGGGTGCTATCTCATAGAGCAGTAAGAAGCAAACATGTGTATCCCTGTCAACAATGGAAGCGGAATATGTAGTTTCAGCTCATGCTGCATAAGAAACGGTATAGTTGAAGAGATTCTTAAGCCATCTCTCCCTGATCAACTCGACGGATCCAGTGAGTCTATTCTGTGATAACTAGGCAGCTATAGCATATGCTAAGGATCCTAGATTCCATAGCAGGGCTAAGCATATAGATATTAAATTTTACTTTGTTAGAAATTTAATAAAATATAAAAAACTGTGTATGAAACACATATCTACACGAGATATGGCCGTAGATCCAATGACTAAAGCATTACCTCGAGAAGTGTTCGAGAAATATGTTAAGTCAATGGGTTTACGACGGTTTCATTTGTAATCTAATTAGTTAGAATAAAGGAGTTTTATTTGGCAATATGAGTTATTTATGAAACATGTCGGACAGAGAAGTAGCCCACTCACATGGGTGTTTACCTCAGTGGGAGTCAAGAAGTTGATTCCTAGATGAGATGAGGCAGTTATTGGACATTCATAAGTGCATGTCCTATGACGGAATGCCGTCTTGCTCAAGAGCAAGTTTTCTTATGGGATGCAAGAATAAGTTGCTGCATTTGGATTTTCTACAATCCATATGATAAGATATAAGTGAAACTTATCATAGTGTCTGTCCTATTAGCCTAGAGTTAAGCTAAGGCTGATACTCTAGTATGGTGTTAAATGACATGTGTTTCTTTAAAAAGGAAAATATACCGTAACACGTGATCAGTATCATGTGTGCTACTCGACCACTGGATGGGATAAAAATGTTGAGTGATTTCACAATCCCTAGTGTGAGACCAATTTTTGAGAACTGTGATTTCCGAAACATACCCTTAAGATCCTAAACGTATTCTGGAAGTATGATCCAGTGCTGCTAGCTTGGAAAGTTCATGAAAAGGTTATGGCATAGCGATTCGACCTGGCAGGGCTGACCAGAAAAGTAGGCTGTATCATTATGAAAAGAATATAGTTAAGGGAGAAGGAACTTTGTTCATCACATTCTGAGTTTCGTAGTTCAGGTGCACCAATTGTATTGAAAAGTACAATAGTAAACCCGAATATAATTGTTTGAAATCACTGATCTGAACAATGGAATATGACATGAGTCCTGAGGTAATAGCATACATTATACAAGAAGGTTGTCGAGATGCTACTATTCAAGTAGCCTGAGTGTCCGTGCTCTTGAATTTGGCTTAACATACTCGACGTGTGCTGGTCGCACGAAATCCTTTAAAGAAATTTGATAACTGTTGATCAAGGTCAATAATAATTGAGTGGAAGATGTTGGACCTTGGGCCCATCAGGCAATTATTATTGTGCCTGATTGGGCCCATAAGCTGGGTTGGATGGGCCGATCAACCCACGTTGACCACCCCGATGTCACGTAGGCACCACGTCAGCGTGACGTGGCGCTGACGCAGTTGCCGCCAAAGGTGGCAGCCCACGTGGCGCCACGTGGCTGACATGCAGTCTGAAGTGCCACGTGGCAGACATGCGGTTTGAAGTGCCACGTCACGTGGCTGACATGCGGTCTGAAGTGCCATGTGGCACGCCACGTGGCAGACATGCGGTCCGAGGTGCCACGTGGTGGACATGCAGCCCAGTAGTGCCACGTGGCGTGCCACGTGGCGCATTCTGGTGTGCCGGATTTCACCTGATTTCTCTATAAAAGGAGAAATCTGGCTGGACCAATTTGTAAGTTTGCACACAACCACTCAATAAGAAAGGAAAAATTCTGGATTAGTTCCTGAATTTTGATCAGATTTTCTATAGGGGAAATCTCGTGAAAATCAATTATGAATCCGTTAAAACGTGATCGTAATTCAACTAGCACGAAGACATTGTGAACCCGAACCTGTGGACCTCTTGCTTCAACAAGTAAGTAATTTATTATTAACGAATTAGTTTGTTAATTATCTGGCTTTAATACGTAATTACTCGTTAATTACGCGTTGAAACCTTCACAAGTAAATGAGAGGAGAGCCTCAGACTACTCACAACGGCGACCGTACTCTTGAGTCGCCCGCATTTGAAAAAAAGGGAAAATAAATAAAAAAATGTTAACTAAAATGTGCTCCCCGCCCGAGCTGGGTACGGGGCATGCCAGGCGGCCCTGACACACGCCATGGGTTGACCATTATTTTATTTTTTTATTTTTTTATTTTTCAGTCTACTTTAATGATACTTGGCACAATATTATTCGATAAAAATATAAATATTTGTATTTTTTATTCTCTATAAATTACGTCTAATATTATCAATTCGTATATAGTTTAATTTTTTAATTCTCTATGAAAATTCCTATAAATAATATATGTATGTGGATGAGAGAAAAATTATTTATTTATTTCATAACTTGGTTTGGACTAGATTGCCATTGGAGAAAGAAAATATCTAATTTGATTGAGTTACATATGGATGAGAGAGAAATTAATTTTATTCCATGACTAGGTTGGGGTAGGTTGCCATTGTACATGGGCTCATGAATCCTAGGGAATTTCATTGCCAAACAGTGGATGCATAAGTAGCAGCCATGATCCTGTCCTGACCGATATTTTTCTCAGCGTATGAAAAAGATTGAGCGCATACTTAAGGAAAAAAGAACAAGTTTAATTAAATCTGAATCTATATTCCTCAGCACAAACCACACCCAGAAATCGGTGGCTCTATTAGCCTAAATAATTAGAACAAAGCTAGTGTATCAGTGTTTTCTCTAGTTGGACTTTCAAGCTATCCTAGGAAAGTAGCACCAAAGTTCGCAAGGGCTTTCCAGAATTTGCGAACTTTCCAGAATTACAAGGACGATTCAATATTATTACATGCCAGCTGTCTACGGATGACAAAATTTAGGTTACAAGTAAGACCTTCTCAGCAGTAAAAATGACAAAAACAGTTGCGTAGTTTAATGTACAAACAAGGCAACAAAGTGGTAAAGGGCTTCATTTACATCTCTATGCAGCCTCGAAGGTGGACGGGTCCAACGGGATAACGGAGCGACTGTCTGGGAAATCTGTTCGTGGTCCGGCAAGAGAGTAATACGCAAGAACATGAGCTGGATGCTCAACCACGACGGACTCTCCTAGTTGATTGGCTGCAGCAACCCTTCTTGGGGGGATCAGCTCAATGTTCCAAAATGGTCGAGCCATTGATAACAAGTCAATTCCCGTCGGTGATCCTCTATAACCTTGCACCCATAAATATCTCAGACAAGGCAGTTGGCTCACTGCTCTAGCCAGCGCAGTTTCACTGAAGCAGCAGCCCCTCATTTCAAGTTTTACCAGACTCGGGCATCCTCTGGAGAATGCTATAAGCCCTTCATCAGAATCCCCAACATAACCAAGAAGCATCCACAGCACTTTGGTACTGTACTGCCCAACATAGCCTAGCCCAATATCAGTCAAGCCCCCTTGTCGAAGATACAACGCAAACCTCGTGAGCTTTTGACAGCCACTCAGAAGTGCCCGGACTCCATTATCAAGAGGCAAATCGGTAATCGTCTCTTCTCGATCAAGCAAGACCAAGCGAAAATCATTAAGGTTCTTCATGTAAGTGCCAATGTGTTCCAAAGCTGAATTTGTTAAATCTGACACATACACAGCCAAATACTCAAGCTCAACGCAACCTTGAGACAGAGCAATTAACCCCCTCTGTGAAACTAAACCTTCTTCATCCTCCATGCCTTGCTCATCAGCACCACGCTCAATCCTAAGCCTCTTCAACCGCTTACAGTTTGACGCAAGAACTTCCAACCCCCTATCTCCAATAACATTTCTTGTCTGTCCATAGAAAGTAATTTACAAACAAGTGATGGAGATACGTAAGCTCAAGATGCAGCAGGAAGCCCCAAAACAATGGAAATTTGGAAACTAATGCGTTTTGCAAATTTCTCATTAACTTTGATAAAATAACTGCTTCCCTTAACACGTCCAGAAATGCTCGTTATACAAATGCGGACATGTATAAATTTGATAAGTAAATTTGCAAATAAGAGACGGTAGGTTTTACGCCAGCATAAACAGCATGGAAGAATGTTGGCAAACAATGATGATTTACGACATGTCGTATACAGCAAGAGAGACTGCAACTTGTGAGGCCATATTTATCATCACAAGCAAGCATCATCAAATAACTGTATCCAGATAAGGAAAGGTGTTCACGGTTATACCTCGAGGACTTCCAAGTTGGGACACCTTTGGATCAAAAGGCAATGGTCTTCAGTGTCGAGCAACGCATATAGCAGATCCAATTTGACAAGGCCAGCAGCAATTGATAACACTATAGGCATCTCATTGTTGCCAAAGTAGGTGAGACCTAAACGAGATAGTCTGCGAGGAAATGTTACAGCGGCGTACTTGTCGGGCTGATCAGGGGTGTCGTCAAAGGAACCTCCACAAAATTCTTCTAATGCAGAAGCAGTACGGAAGAAGCCGCCAAGTTGTAGAATTTCACATTCACTAATTTTTAGAGACACCAAGGACGGACAGTTTCTTGCTATGATTTCAAGATCTTTGATATTGATTTGGCAGAGATCTGTCATATAAAAGTTCAAAACCTCAAGAACTGTATTGTTTAAAGCAAGCTCATGGAGCCAATCACCATCAAATTCCTCAATTTGGCTCTCTTCCAGAAGTAGTGTTCTCAACTGCCTGTAAAACGAGCCCAAAAAAGTCAACCTCCCTCCCCCCCTAACAAACAGACTGCTATTTCAGCTCCAATCAGCCAATAAAGTATAAACCCTAGCGGAAGAGTAGTAAGTAGAGTCAATAAGAAAGCAGGCAGAGGAGGCCGAGACGGCGGTTACCTGCAGGAGCGGGCGACGTGGAGGAGGCCGTGGGTGGAGAAGCCGGAGCACTTGTCGAGCTTGAGGACGTGGAGGACGCGGCCGCGGGAGGCGGTGAGGAGCTCCAGATCGGAATCCCGGACGATCATCCGGCGGAAGTGGAGGGACCGGAGGCAGGCGAAGTAGGGAGGCTCGGCGATGACACGCACCCAGGGCCCCACCGCGCCCCCCCAGTCGTCCGGGATGAGGTTAAACATCGCCGCGCGAGGCTTCCCCTTGAGCTTCAGCGACTCCACGTGGGGGAAGCGCCGCCGGAGACGCGACGGCGTGGTCGTGTAGCAGAGCGCGATCGTGACGTGCTTCCGCGTCTGCGAGTCGAGCTCGTACCAGCGCCGGCACACCTGTGAGACGGCGTCCCTGTCCCGCGGCTCCGTTATGTAAGGCATCACCACGCTCAACACCACGTCCGGCATCACCATCGGCGCCCCCCTCCTCTCCCCCATCCTCGTTCCTTTACTTACCGTTATTTAACCGATTTAGTAGTAACCGTCATGTTATAGAGAGAGAGAAAGTGAGCGAGAGAGAGAGAGAATGCCGTGGGGAAGTGGATATTTAGAGAGAGAGAATTTATTAGTGTATTAATGGAGGGGGAGGTGGTGAATGGAGGGCGGAGATGGGGCGGGGGAGCTGCATCGGAGGGCTGAAGATGGAGATATATTTTTTTTGAGATAATTACTCTCAGGACCTCAGGGTATAGTCAAATAATCTCTGAGGACCCTGTAGTTTTTCTACTAATTACTGAGCCCCTGTAGTTTGGTTATTATTATACTCTCGAGTCCCTGGCTGATGTCAGCAGTTATTTTTGCCTTTTTTGTCATGGAAATGACCTTTATGCCCTTACACAAAAAAACAAAAAAACAATAAACCCATCGTCTTCCTCGCCGGTCCAATCGGACCCCGACCCGCGTGCTTGTCAGGACCAACAGGGCCACGTGTCGTCTTCTGCCAGGACGACTGGCTCGAGGGCATCGTAGCAGGTGGACCCCAGGCTCGAAAGCTCCACGATCTCCCTGAGCTCCTCCTCTTCCTCGGAGGAGAAGGATGACGTGGAGGAGAGCTCCAAGGTGGGGTCCATGTGGGCGGCGTGGGTGGCGGCGGCCTGGACGTCGCGGGGGGAGGAGGAGGCGGGGCGGGGGAAGGAGGGGGCGAGGTCGGGGAAGTTGAGGATGGCGGCGACGTCGTGGGCCCGGGCGGCCATCTCCGGCGTCGGGAAGGTCCCCAGCCAAATGCGGGACTTCTTCCTCGGCTCCCTTATCTCCGACACCCACTTCCCCCAGCTCCTCATCCTCACCCCCTGTACACCGCGTGCTTGTCGTCGTTTTTCTTCGGGGTGTCGTCTTTGTCTTTCAGGACGGCGTCGTCCCGAATGCGCTTGGGGGGCGGCGATGATGACGTGGAGGAGTTGGACCAGCGATAGGGGATAGGGGATTGCTATCATTTTTTGACCGGCGAGGAACACGATGGGTTTATTGCTTTTTTGTTTTTTTTTTGTGTAAGGGCATAAAGGTCATTTCCATGACAAAAAAGGCAAAAATAACTGCTGACATCAGCCAGGGACCCGAGAGTATAATAATAACCAAACTACAGGGGCTCAGCAATTAGTAGAAAAATTACAGGGTCCTCAGAGTCTATTTGACTATACCCTGAGGTCTTGAGAGTAATTATCTATTTTTTTTTGTTTGAGAATAGGATGGAGATAACTCCTTTTGGTTGTTTTCCGTTAGTTTTGTGGCGGATCTACTGATATATTATTATTATTAATAATAACTATTATTATTAGTAGACAAAACAAAACTAACGTCCTTCTCCAAAAAAAACAACTAACGCTCCACGGAGAGAGATGCTTGTGGGTAATAAAATAAGCTAGTCTAGCCTTAGCCTAGGGAGGGGAGAGAAAGAGACTAAAAGAAGAGGAGTTTTTAAGTGGAAACGACAAATAGATGAAATAAAGGTACGGGAATGGGAGGGAAGGAAAGCGGTGTAGTTTTGGTTTGGCCTGGTCTGGATTGGATTAGTTATTAACGAGATTAGATTAGACGATGAGATGGTAATTACGTTAGAGGAGGCTGCTTCCACTCCTAATCTCCGGCGCTGATCGTATTAACTTGCTAATTTTTTTTTTTTGCTCGTTTCTTTTATGGGATCTGTTTCTAAATGTATGTAGACGACAGACGACAGCTTGGGGGTTGGGGAAAAGGAATTATAGACGACAGCTGTAGCGCATAGGACGGCTTAAGTTTCGAAGTAAGTCAAGAGATCATCAGCCATCCGCCGGCGTAAAGCTCAACATTTTCAGCAGCTCCACCTCCACTCCACCCATAATATTTATTTATAAAACTTAATTCAAAATTCATGATATTGAAAATTAATAACATTACGTCCACGTCATTTAAATGTTAATTGCTACAAGTGGTCATTAATTAATTAATTTACGTCAACCTGGCTCTTTGTAGAATGTGGGGGTAGCGTTGTTTTATCACAAAAGAAAAGACGCCAAGTCGATCCAATCTTCTCGCTTTGGTGTCTGCCGTGTACGATTGGTATGTGTAATGGTTGCGGCTTAGATCTTACTTTAAATGGGATAGATACCAATATTTTAAAATTTTGTTTATATTATGGGAGATTAATTAGTTTCCTAATAACTTTAGTCAAAATTTGCTTAATTTCACGGCCACTTATTGAAGATTGTGAAAACCGCTATGTTTCTCATTGCAATAACTCGAATATATACAAAGAGTTGCTAGGCTAGTTTCTAGGGTTAGGATTACATCCTAGAATATACACATTCTTGATCTAACAATACTTAACATATCGGAGAATATGTGTATTCCATAAAAGAATATACACATTCAATAATACTTCCTCTTCAAGTTAGAGCGTGGAGATTGACAACGCCCAATTTGGAAACAAGAGTCCGGAACTGATCAACTCCAAGCCCTTTGGTAAAAATGTCGGCCAATTGGGATGTTGTGCAGATCTTGCGTGGAGCAATTTCATCTGAATCGACGCGCTCACGTACGAAATAACAATCCATTTCCACATGCTTAGTTCGTTCATGATAAACCAAATTTTGAGTAATATAGAGGACTGCTTGGTTGTCACAGTACAACGGAGTGGGAGCTCTTGGAGTAATGCTGAGATCGGATAATAACCATCGCAACCAAAGGATCTAGCTGACAGTGACTGCCATCGCACGATACCAAACTTCAGCGGATGAACGAGATACCACACTTTGCTTTTTGCTCCACCGGGATATTGGTGAACCACCCAGGGTGATGAAATAACATGTACGTGATCGTCTGGTCACAGGGCAACCTGCCCAGTCCGTATCACAGTATGCAGCTAGCTCGAAACTAGGCATCTTTTTGAGCAAGATGCCCTGGCTTAGTGTGCACTTTGGGTAGCAGAGAATCCTATCCGCAACATCAACATGAGCTGAATACGAGCGGTTAACAAATTGGCTAAGAACATTTACTGCATAGACAATGTTTGGTCGTGTCACAGTCAGGTACATGAGATGGCCCACCAAGTGACGATATCGAGTTGTGTCATCAACTACTTCATCGGTGACTCGTAGTCGATGGTTCTGTTCGATGGGAATGGGACTTGGCCATGAGAATATCCAAGCAGGTTTTGGTGTGCGACAATGTGAGAATATCATCACCAACTAGAATTACATCATCGATGTACACCAACAGATAAAGAACTTGGGTGCCTCATCGATGAATGAACAAGGCGTGATCTGCCCTTGATCTTTGATAGCCCAGTGTCAATAGGGTCGCACTAAGCTTGTTGTACCAGCTGTGGAAGCCTGCTTCACATCATATAGTGATTTCCGAAGGCAAAAAACTCGAGTATCCCTAGGTCGGCTAAAACCCGGTGCAATGGTCATAAATACTTCCTCCTTTAACTCTCCATATAGGAAACCGTTATTGACATCGAGTTGGTGAATAATCCATCCTCGCTTAAGTGTAGCAGAATGCAAACATCGAACAGAAACAAGTTTTACAACTAGTGAAAATGTATCATGATAGTTGATGCCCTCCGCTTGTTTGAACCCTCAGGCAACAAGCTGGGCCTTGTAATGTACAATCTCACCATTCGGTCGATACTTGATCTTATAAACCCACTTAGAGTCGACAACTTTCTTTTCAAGAGGAAGGTGAACAATGTCACATCTCCCATTGTCCTCGAGGGCTTTAATCTCTTTGCGTATTGCACCAAGCTACTAAGACAACTTGGCTGCTTCATAATAATATCGTGGCTCACAATTGGAAATAATCTTGGTCAAGAACACCGGTGAGCAGTGGGCCTGATAGGCGTGTCTGGGGCCACCAGTTCAGGTGTAGTAGCGGATAAATCAGCCAAAATATTTTTTGATGGGCCCTTGGGTTGAAGAGGTCGAGTTGGGCCGGCCATTGGTTCAATAGAATTTTCTTCTATTGGTGGAGGTGGGCCTGACGAAGAGACTGGATTAGGGCCCGGAATGGTGGGAAAATTAATACCTACAGATGCAGGCAATGTTAGTGGTGAGACAAACTTTGAATGGGGTTGATAGGGAAATTTGTCTTCGACAAAAGTAACATCTCTAGTGACCAAGAATTTTCGTCGTTGGATGTCATAGACTCGATACCCATTTTGACCAAAAGGGTACCCAACAAATATGCACAGTGTGCTCCGAGAATCAAACCTGTCCGCACAATTATGAATGTCAGCATAAACCAAACATCCAAAAATGCGCATGTGATCATATGATGGAAGTCTTCCAAAGATAATCGTGTAAGGGGTTTTTTAGGAAATGGCTATAGATGGTAGTCGATTGATAATGTATGTGCCAGTCAACACACACTCACCCCAAAATGTAACTGGGAGGTTCAACTGAAATTGAAGAGCACGAGCTACCTCTAAAATATATCGATGGCGACATTCGACCACTCCATTTTGTTGTAGAGTGTACGGCCAGTGGTTTGGAAAATAATTTTGTGAGCTTCATAATAGTTGAGTAATTCAGCTGAACAAAATTCCATACTGTTTTCGGAGCGAACACTTTTGACGCCTTTACCAAACTATCGATCGACCATGTTGAAGAAGGCAAACATGTGGCGAGCAACATCAGACTTATATTTTAGCAGGTACGTCCATATACCTCTGTCGAAATCATCCACTATCGTTAGAAAATAGTGAGCACCACATGAGGTAGGAATTTTGTATGGGCCCCAAACATCACAGTGAACCAGATCAAAATATTATGTAGTTTTAATCATACTAATAGGAACAGGCACATATGTTTGTTTAGCACGGATACAATAGTCACAATGCTCCATCTTATTGGTGCAAGTCTCAGAAGACTGCACAGGTGTCAACGCAGAACTTGAGTCGCCCTTGATGCCCAAATATTTTGTAAGGCTGTTGAGTTACTCCTGGGATATGCCAGGAACGAGGCTCTCTTCTGACCGGACATGGGCTGTCTTCGGGTTCTTTTCGCGATAATTATTCCCATCGCACGAACCTCCTCTTTCACGGCTGTCACGCAAGTTCAATTCGCATCCTCCTCTCCTCCAATCCTCCAGTGCCATGCTGGCATGTTGTATCTCCTTTGGCCAGCTCCGGTCTGCGAGAGTGAAAGACGGTAGTTTCTGAGACGGTTTTCCTAACCAAGGAAATAGTTCTTCGTTGTTCCTCTTCAGTGATGAGATGATAAGCTTAATGTAAGCTAGGGATCGGTTGTGTGCTTAGTATTTGGGACTTGACTATACTAAACATATCATCCAATCCCATTAAGAAATCATAGAGTTGTTATTCCTCTCAAATCTTAGTCATTTATCGTATCATATCGTGGTCACAGTTGGTGCAGGAGGACCTTTGAAGCAGGCGAATCACATGAACTTTATCCTAAAGTCCTTTCAGCATGGTGTAGTATGTTGAGACAGTCATCTGATCTTGGCGAAGAACAGAAATCACTCGACGAAGATCATAGGCCCGAGAAGCACTTCCTTGGCCAAATCATTCAGTGATATTGGAGCAAATATCTTGAGAGGTTTTGGCGCAGTGAATACTACTCCAGATCTCCGTTGCCATCGAGTTTTGAATACATCCTTTCACCATGTGGTCTGCTCGAATCCAAAGATTGATATCAGACTATGCCTGCGCTGGTTTCGGAAGGGATCCATCTACGAAACCAAACACGTTCTTTGCGAACAAGCGATCACTCATGTCTGTTACCCACTCCCCATAGTTTCCATTATTCAAGAGTTATGAAACGAAGACTTAGGCGGGATGATCGGATGGATGGATATAGTATGGCGACATTGAGTCAACCGTACTTTGTGCTGCAGCGGTGGTGACAACATCTCCATGGTCCGAGCCGTTGCGGCCCTAATTGTTGGCACTCTCGTTGGAAATTTTTGGTGGGGTAATAATTTGGCGGCATGTATGCTAAGTTTGGTGGGGTTATGCCAGGTTGACTTTGATACTATGAAGATTGTGAAAGCCGCTACATTTCTCATTGCAATATACACAGCCGATACACCAACTGTAAATGATCACGCGACTGCTCCAGCTCCACGCGGCATTGCCCCGTCAGGCTTTCCCCAACGAAGGAGGTTTGAGATAAACAGCTAAGGTCAGACGCACGATCGCCTGCCAGTGGAAGGCTTTCTGCGTTCAGTCAATCTAATCTAATAAAATAGAGATTTTTTTTTTTGAGAGAGCGAGAGTTTATAATCCAAGAGCATCCCACCATATCATCTGCTATATAAATAGGCTCTTTCGGGCGAGTGAGTCACATGCGTTCAAGTCAAAACAATAGAAAGTAACTCGACCTTTATGTGATATACATGAAAATGAAATACATATTGGAGAATATACGCATTCCATAACACTTATGATGTCCTGGTTGCTATTTTTTGAATTAAGCTCAGGATTAGTGTGGTTATGGTTGGCCATTTGCTCCACTTGCATGTTGTTGATTATTTAAGGGTTTCATTAAAAAAATTGAAAATATATAAGGGTTAGGTGAAGGCAAAGATATGATCTGCAGACGTATGATCGCCTGACCAATTCCTTTTTTTTATTTGCCTAAAGTGCTACAGCGGACTGACCAATTCCTTTTACCAAAAGGGAAAGTTGGCGTTCCCCCTGTTTTTTTACAAGTAGCGGAATTCCAGTTTATTCTTTTTATATAAGTAAATTTGTATTATTTTTCAAAAAAAATATCAAAGTTATAAACACCAGTACTTCCGTTTACCTTAACTATAGAAGCAACATCTAGTATCTAGTTTACCCACGCACACAAAAAATCTAGTATCTAGTTTATTCAAAAATATTAAATAGTTGTTTCGCATTCATTGTCACTTTATTGTCAGCCTTCGTCTTGGCTATTTACTCTCTCTTATTCTTACCCAAAAAAATGATGACTCCTTAGCTTTAGTTCATTCTGACAAGTATTTGTATTGAAAATTTTGAAACCACGAGTTACTAGAATTAACTTTTTTTCCCTTTTCTCGAGTCCGTGAAAACTCTATTCCAGAAGAGACAAAGCAATCAAGTTTGAAGTTGTAAGATGGGTAGGTGGATATCGTTGGTATCAACTCAGTGGGGTCACCCCTTTGACCTTTAGAGGAGAAAAAAATCAAAAAATATAAGTGAGCTCCACGCAGAAACTATGAAGTAAGTGCAGTTGCTTCTGCTTTCAACAATTGAAGGATATTCCCACCCAAAAAAGAACAATTAAAGGATATAGCGGCAGTATGGTCCAGCTAATGAGTGGCTTATTTCATGTGGAAATGAGGGCCCAGGTGTCGCCATCTTATATGCTCAGGTGAAACCCATGCTGTTCTTCTCCATAACTTCACTACCAAGGCTCGTCTTTCAGTTTGTTAAAAATGAGAGATTCAATCCTAAATATTTACATGCTCAAAATTGGATGGTTCAATATTATTTTTTTTGGGTGGAAATGGTGGGTGCTAGGCACCCTTTCATTCATTTAACTGAAAGTAACAAGCGGAAATAAAATGCTATCATCAACTTGGTACCACAATCATATTAGCAAAGTATCTCCGATTAAGAGAGATGCAAAACTATCAAATTTATGGACACGACTGACTTCGAATTGCCGGCTAGATCTGCAAAGCACTAGTTACACCTACTACAAAATGCTGCCTCTGCACCCTCGTATCTACACTTTGAGCAACAAAGAAGCAGATGTACACCGTAGAGTTACCAAAAACAGTGGAGCATCAATCCTTCCTTTCTTCTCTCGCTCTTAAGACCGAGCTACCCTCATCTCCCATTAATGACTCACCGGAGAACATTGGCCCATCCGTCTGGCTTTGCTCTGGTATAACAGCAAGACCGTCAGATCTGTCCCAAACACCCGACAGTGAGACCAGACCCATGGTTGCGATGCCATTTGCCATTGCATCCACATCTCCAACTCCGGTGTACAGGCCACGGCTGCCGGCAGCAAATATGGAAGGTATCTCATCTCTAAACCCATTGTACAGGCCACGACTGCCGTTAGCAAAGAGGGGAGGTATCTCATCACTAACTCCGCTGCACAGGCCACGTCTGCCCGCAGCAAATATGGAAGATATCTCATCTCCAACTCCGTTGTACAGGCCACGACTGCTGCCAGCAAATATGGAAGGTATCTCACCACTATTCGAAAAGACAGCAGGTAAAACATCCATTATATGGGAACTGGGGTGGTTTGAACTGCTGAGAAGCAACCGCAGGGTCTCTCGTGCTCCTTTTTCGAGCATAGACTCTGTTTCAGAAACTAAAGGACTCACAAGCTTTGGCAGCAAGGGCGGTATGGAGCTCTGAATAGCGGGACCAGCACTCACAAGATAGCCTTGGCCTGACGAGCAAACATCAATAACGGGAATGTGAACAATCGGATCGCACATTAAAGGAGTGAACGTCGGAAGAGAACTTGTCAAAGGCAACCGAGCCAATGGCTCAGGAAGGAAAGAAGGGAAGTCCAATGTGGGTACATCAGACAAACTAAGTGACAAGGAAGGACTCAACAGGCTAGAGGGCCTAGTGGCTGAAAGCAACGAAGAAAGTGGTGGGAGTGAAAGTGATTCAATGCATGAGATTGGAAGATCTGGTGCAATCAACTGATGTTGTGAACTTGATGAACCTTGTGGGCACCAACAATAGTGTGGAGAGAAAAGTTGTGGGGTCATGAACAGTCCACGAGAAGCAGGGTCCAAGAGAGGAGGGGGTGTCATTTTCCCTAGAGATTCAAGAAAACTCAGTGGTTCCAAAGACCAATTCTTAATACCAGGAACCTTCTCATTTTCAGCATGATTTGAATCAGGTGCACCATCAGCTCGCACTTGAGCACCCCTCAAATTATCAACCGCAGAGAGCAAACTGTCACCACGTCTCCTTAGCTTGTCTCTTGTAGCATTCCTTAAAGAAGCACAGCTTCTAGGTTGCCCATCTTTGAAAGAACTCAATCTTGGACTGAGACACCCCTGGTCCCCACAGCGTTTCGGATTGCCAGTATGTCGTGCACGCTTCAATGCCACAGTGGACGTATCAGAGTTGCAGCTAGAACTAAAAACACATGAAGAAGTTTCTCGAGCATTGCCTCCCACTAGATAGGCACGGAGGTGAGTTGCAAAGCAATTTAGACGCAACTTGTCAATCCCACTCAGCTCAGCTATGGATGGTTTAGATTTGAGTATATCCTTCATCTATCAACAAACAAAATGTAACATTATTAGCAGAACATCCAAAGAGTATATATTTCCAGGCAAGACAAAACAGAAGCCCATGTCTCAACTCTCTTATAAGCATTATAAACAATTCCTATTAGCAATACTTTGAAATTGAAGAAACCAAACTCTTTATGAGAGTAACACTTCCTAATACTGGTTAAATTTCCAAAGAATACACATCCTAGCATCCAAATACAACTGGGAGTACCACTGCCTAATATTGGATAAATATCCACAAAAATACACATTCTACCATCGTTTAGAGCAGACTGCTTGCATGCATCGTCATATCTTACACAAGAAGCTATGTATACCTTTGCACGCAACTCAGTTCCAAGGAGCTTTGATTTCTCTGAGCACCAAAAGTAGAAATCTTTGCCATCAGAGACTTTTATATGGAATGAACGACCAGTACTGTCAGCTGGAATCTCCTCGATGGAAATGGCAGGACAATAGGATTCACTGCCCACAGTGAATAGCCGCTCCGTATTACCATCATCCCCAACAAATACAAGGCGCAGATCAGATGTTGGCAACACCATGAGATTTAAATTCCCTCTGAAATTATTAAGAAATTGCGGAGAGTTAGAAACATCATATGAAAGTTGAGCAACAAAAATAGTAAAGCTTAGACATCAAATGCAACGATAACAAATGAGTAGTAACACTGTACCGGCAAGTTCTAGAGAAAACTAAACAAGCGAACTCAAAACAACAGATGACCACACACATCAAAGATACATAACCATCCTCTGTGAAGGGATTCAGAGGCTTTGAAGAACATAATACACCCAAGGGAATCTGGTTCTTGATTTTAGCTATCAGATAAATATCCACTTATGAGCAACTCAGAATGGTATTCAACAACATTGCATGTCTCAGAATAGTTCTACAGCAGCAACTACTTTGAGTGTCCTAGGCATAAGCTATTGTGTCCAATGACAGGATGTTTCCACTCTGCATTGCCTTAACAAAACTCAGATTTGATTGGACTCAAATTCATGGTTAAATTTTCACAAATGCTGCTAGTTCCTATACTGAGGCGCAGCTCATATTGCAAATCCAGATCATGGTATCTCGAAAACACGTGAGTATCAAACCACAGATCTAACCTTATGCAAAAAAGGAACACAATGACAACAATGGTGCAACGGAAAACTATCTTATCGTGTGAAAAAAGATAGAACGCGACATTGAAATTAAATAGTGGAAGTTCATTGCAAAAGGACATATAAAATAAAAGGCATAAAGCTGAACAGAAGTGAATTCAGGTTAAGTCAGTACAAGACACAATACTATCAAGCATAACCAGGAGACCAAAGTTCTCTCCAAAAAGGTGGTGCAAGCAACAAAGTTAGGCATCGAATTGAATGTGTGTAGCATATAACATCTGATATATAATGTAGGAGATGAAACTACCTTTAATTCCTGATAATTCAGAGAGCATACTAGAATACGCCCACTTTACCTACAAGCCAAAAGACATTTTTACTTGGGAGCACAAACATTATTACCACAAATAAGCTTAACATAGAATTCTGCAACTATGTTAGTTTAAAGATCTCACTCGAAGTATATTCAACTTTGCAAATTAACTCTATTCAATGAAAATCTATAGCAGAAAGTCAACTTTCATGAGACATCTACACAACAAATTTGAACAGCCAACTACATAGTAATAAAATAAGTTAGGAAATTTCACAGCATAATCACCCCAAGATATTCCAGGGAACTGTGGCCTCAACCCACCCCGTAAATGATTACAACATTTGCATAGTATTTCACATGTCATATTGAGTTGAGGTGAATGAACAAGAAAGCAGTAAAAGCTTCATAGCACGGGAATTTGGCACTACAGAACATAATAAGGCATCAATGCACCAGACAATGAAATGTTAAAGTAAATGCCACCAAAGGGCAAGACCCTGATGCACACGAGAAGCCAAGGATGCATGAAAACAAATACATCTATCCTAGAACTTACATATATGTAAGCAACATTGGAGATACACTCCAAACATCACAGAAACAACGTGATGTATACACTAGAACAAATTGCCAGCATGTCGACCAACAAATGAATGAAGTACACAAAATTTTAGCTATAAGAAAAAGGTCAACATGACCAAATGTTCTAAGCCAGGGGATTATAAACACTTCAAACAGACAAAAGCCACATATCATATGATCAAATAAAGCCTGAGTAGGCAACACATCAGACCTATAGTCCCTTAATTTGATTATTTGGTCTCTGTTTCCTTCTTCCTTTGAAGCATCATCTGACAACGAATCTCAACAAACATCACGAGACGGAGAGAGCTAGGCAATACCGATTGGGAATTCAATTACCTAGAGGAAGATGGAGAAAACAGAGTCCCTCGCTTCTCAATCTTCCCGACCCGCACCGATACCAAGGGAATGCAGAAACACCTCGCTAGCATGCCAACCTCGGAAGGTTCAAAATGCTGTTCCACACAAACGGCAACCTTATCAGCCAATCATACAAACGCCAGATGTTCACCTAGCCACTCAACGGTAACTACCTTATTAAGGTGCGCCAAGAGGCGGTCCTCGGCGACCCCGCCAGCTGAGGTTGACTTAAGAAAGGGCTTCAACCGCTCGTCGGCCCGGCACGCGCCCACAACCTGCAGGTCGAGCGCGTGTAGCCACTGCAACACCCTGTCCTCCCGATCCCTCATCAAGTCCCCGACCACGCTCTCCCCCATCGCCGCCGATCCAGATCCGGATCCCGCCGACGACGTCAAGGAATCGCCGCCGCCGCCGCCGCTAGCCAAGTCCTGGCTCTCAAGATCCTCGTTGAGCCCCGTTTCTCGAGAGTCAGCCATATCAAGAAATCTTCCTATTCTTTTACTTTTTTCTTAAAAATTTATTGCTAATTCGAAACCAGAAACCCTACCCGGTCTCGCCTTACAAACGTTCCAAAAAGGACGACGTAAAATACAATCCAATCAAAGCGGAAAACCAAGACACAGCCCTAGGTTTCTTTCCCTTTTCTGAAATTTCTTCAACTCTGAGTAATTAATTTCGTTGTGATTAAAATTCCGAGGAGAAATTTTGTTTTTGAAGGGAGGAGGAGATTATGTGAAGCACCGGAAATATCTGGGAGGAGGAGATAAGGGGAGGGAGAGATAGAAGCCGAGCCTTGCCTTGCCTTGCCCAGAAAACTGTATTTATTTTCTTATATAAATAGTACCTACCTGGTCACGCCGGACGCGACGTGCGATATCAACCGGAGATTGTTAGTTTCGGTTTGGGTTCCGCGGGGGACGGGTTATTGCTTACGTGTTGTTACCCACGTCGTCTTCGTTTCATTTTGGTAGACCTGGCCATGAATTGAATCTGATTCATGATTCGATTCGATTCGTTAAAAATTTGATTCGATTCGATTCGTCAATAATTCGATTCGTAAAAAATTTAATTCGAATTCGTCATAAAACGAATTGAATACGGTTCAAGATATTTATAATTCGCAAAACTGGCGAATTTAATTCGAATTCGATTCGAAAATTTGATTCGAGTTAAATCCGTGTTAAATTCGATTCAAATTCATGTACATATAATAATAATATATTTTAAAAAAATTCAAATAAAATGGGGAGATTTGAGAGCGAAAAATTCGGTTATAATTCAATTATAATTCAGTTATAATTCGATTCAAATTCGATTATAATTCGATACGAATTATGAAAATTCATAATTCGTATTCATAAAACGGTTTTGGTTTCTCGTGCCTGCTCCAAGTGGGGCCCATCTCTTTCCCCGGGAAAAAAATCCTGTTACATTTTATTAGTGTTATATACTCGAAAACATTACAATCTAGACGCTGGATGTCCATTCTAGACCAAACGAGGTTGTCAATGCTTCCGGTCGCGGTACCTTGGAGGAGAGGCACCAGCAGTTTATCTGCTGGGTGATTCTTTTTCAAAGATCTAAAAGTTTTTGAGATAATTACATACAGAATTCAGGGTATAGTTAAATAGATTCTGAGGTAGTTTAGCTACTATTATATATTCGGGTCTCTTTAGCCAGAATCGATAATTTTTTCGGCGAACTCCCACCTGAAATATCTAAAATGTCCCTCCCATGAACAAAAATTGAAGCTTCAAAAATAAAAAACTTAAGGACCCAACAAAACCCAGAAAACAGAACCATAACCCCCAAGAACTTATACTTGAACTCGAATGACGGTGGCGACTCGAAGTTTCTGCCTTGTGGTTTTCGGCAGCGGCGACGGTGCTCGCTTTCTTCCTCGTCCATCTAGCCCAAAAGCCACAATCGTTGGGTTTTCCAGAACATAATAACACTAATTGGGTTTTCTACCAACATCAAAAGCTTACTGGTTCAATCGTATGTTCGCCGGTCAAAGCGGAGAAGGAGATCTACCACGGCGGCTCCGTCATGCTCCTCGCTGACCTTGACCTAGTGCGTGTGTTCGCCGGCAGCAGAAGGCACTCCATCAACCTCTCAATATGATGACGGTGAAGAGGACGATGGTGGGGGTTGGCGGCTTCAACGACGTGAGGAACAGGGCGGTATCGGGCTGGGCTGGGTTTTGGTTTCCATCGTCTTCAAGCTCCAGCTTGTCTCTTAATGGCATTTCTATCTGTTAATAGTATTTCTTATATTTTTAATTCATCTTCCAATATGTAAATATGTATTTCTCTCAGCATAACCTCTTGATTTAATTTTGATTGTCTCTAATTAGTTTTAATTTTTACTAAAAAGTTAGGGTTTGAGATTAGTTTTGAAATTGGGAAGAAGATGAAGTGGAAAAAAAAGAGATTTTTTATTTTTAAGTGGGAGGGACATTTTAGACATTTCAGGTGGGCATTTTAGCCGGAAAAATTGCTGATTCCGACTACAGGGACCTGGATGTATAATAGTAGCTAAACTACAGGGGCTAGCAATTAGTAGGGAAATTACAAAGTGTTCAGAATTTATTTGACTATATCTTGGGGTCCTCTCGGAAATTATCTCAAAGTTTTTTAATGATCTTTAAAATTTTGTTGTGGAATTGTTGTGGTGTCTGGAAGGCGGAATTCTTTCGAGCACTTAAGTTTTTAATCCGTAACCATGACACCAGTATGATTGCTTTGTTGGAAACGAAATAAGCGGAAGGCAAGCCGATGAGGTTTGCAGGCGTAGTGGCTTCCGAGCTTACCGGGTAGAAACTAGAGGACGTAGGGTTGGAATATGATTGCTTTGGACTCAGAATATGGATGTCCGCATTATTAGACAGAAGCCTCAGTTCTTACATTTGGAGGCGGCCTACCTTGGCCTGAAACCATCTATGGTCACGATTGTTTATGCCTTACCGCCGGTAAGTGGAAACGGGGACTACTGAGAGGAGATAGCGAGAGGAGTTGGTGAGAGAGAGAGAGCGGCGAAATTGGAGATGAGTTGTGGTTTGGGTCCGTTGGATACAATATCTGAATTTGGAAACTGTGAGACTGTTTATTGGTGAGCATAATGAATCGCGCACTAAATAAATAAATAATTTTTCTGTCATCAATATACAATTCAATCCAATCCAATCTAACCCAAATTTTTTATCATATTTATTGATGATCTCATTCAATTCGCTCACTAAATAAATAATTTATTTATTTCTCGTGCACATATTATCTATAATTAATTTATGTTTACGTATACATTATAATGAATAAATAAAAATTATGCGTCCATAATTATAACAAGAAAAAAATACAATAAAATAACAAAATTAAGATTGTAAAAATTGGAATACAAAAATAGAAAGCAATAAATCCAAATGGATGAGTGAGATGATATATTTATAAAATATGTCAATATTTGGCTCTATTTATAGAGAATTGAGAAATACAATTTTCTTATTTTTATTTTTATTAAAAGATAATTTTAATTTTTTTAACTACACAAGTAGTATCTACAAATATCTATTGTAACGAATGATATTTTACCATGAATCATTAAGATTGAATTAAGATAAAAAATAATAATAAAGGCCAATCGGCGAGCCGCTCGGCCAAAACAAAGCCATTTCTTTTCTTCTTTTGTTGCTTGTCGCCTAGCGAGCGATCACTAATAATCATGGTCTGACAACGATGAAAGGACCGAGCGGGAAAACCGAGGCTTTCTCGATAAAGGGTCAGGGAGAGTGCAATTATTGGCGAGTTATTTTGATAAAACTTATTTTTTTTAAAGGAAGCCGTCAGTTGTATAAACTTAGGGTTATTCCTAGTTCCTACCACAACAAATATCTTGCTGTGGACCCCACGATAAAGGTACCTTGGACGATGACATTCAAGTGAAATGGTGAAACCCAACCAATGACAACTTGGATTTGCAAAGCTCTGTTTACCAGCAGCTTCCATCCTCGGGGTTTAAGGTAGAATGGGACAAGTTTGGTCATAGTTGCAGGTTTTAAATTCCAATCAGCAGAGTATGAAGTATTTCAGAAATCAGATAGTGACAAACATCCAATTGGTTATCCAGTAACATTTAATCAGCCAGTTCATTCATTCATCTCTAATGTTCTCAACTGTTGTATCGAAATCATAACGCAACATACTCCTGCATGTATTTTGCTAAGCATTGTCTCATCAAAAAAATCCGACCTCATTTGCTCTTCTTTGGTTCTGCCACGTAATTATTAATCAACGCTTCTACATCCTTCCAGAAGAGGCCCTCCACCAAAACTCCTTCTGTTGTGAACCTGATGAATCATCCAAAGTCCAATTTAAATGCTTGTGCATGTTACGTGTGTGCATATGCGTGTATATCTGTATGTATGCATGTATATATAGGTGATGTATATATGATGCGCGGGAGAGAGAGAGAGAGAGAGACCATTTGGTGACACTTTTGGTTAACTCAACGGGCTTTCCAGCAGAAATGGATTTAGGATCTGCACTAGCTATGCTCAAAGTGTACTGATCAGAAAATCTAGGTAATTTGGAAGAAACCACCAAACCGGTGCTGGTGTAGGATCCCTGCACAAAAACCAAACAATTGAGACTCAGAAAATTGGGCAGCCAAGGATAGCCTCTGCTTCTTAGAGAGCAACATCACATACATTATGTAAATTTAAAACACCCGCACTCAGTTGCACAAGCAAGCTACAGGTACATCAACTAGTTCAATATCATCACAACCAAATCCACGAACAGAATCCACAGGTTACCAGAATGCTTCAATGAAACAGAAGAGGAAGGAAAACTAACTCATGCAACAAGAATCTAAAGTAAGGCTTGCTTCAACGATGTAAGATTAAAAAATGAACCAAAAAAGGATAGTACATTTCATCCACTTCATCAAAACTGCAAGACAGTCCTAAACCAAATAACGGGAGCAATGGGTGGTCAAGTGCTTGAACTCTACCCAAGAAATGAATTCAAGTGTAAAAACGCAATAGCATCGACAACCCAATTATACAAAAAAGAGCTGGTGTGGGAGGGAATAGTCAGCAGCTTTGTATACCGAACAGCAGCAGACAGCAAAATTAGAGGGGTAACTGACCTCGGGTGGATAAGTAAACAAGATGGCATTCTTCTCTTTGGTGTACATGAGCAGCTGCAACAATCCGTTGAAGACTACATACTTGCCAGAGTGAAGGATCTTCTAAACAAAGACTGAATGAGTTAACCCTAGAATCGGAGACCCAAACCCGACGATCAAGTGATTTAACCATAAAAAATCCTACATCGAGCAGATCTGACACCATCATTTCTAGGCATCAAATTAAATGAAACGAAAAGGATATAAGCCAATGCAAGCGATGAGGAAGTCGCGGTTCTCGGGGAACTTCTTCTTGTAGAACTGAGCGACAAGAGCGATGACGATGATTACTGTCCCCATCACCAGCCTCAGGTTGCTCATCCTCACGTCCTCCGCGTAACCTCGGCCCGTCACGATCTGGAAACCCCCATTTCAATCCGATTCAATTCCACTCCTAATTACTCATTTCACAAAAAAGAAAATGCCGAAACGGGAAGGAATCGGGGATTAGGGTTTTACCTCAGAGATGGCCTCGTCGAGGACGTTCTTGATGGAGTGGTGGTCGAGGAGGTTTGCCTTCTTCGGGGCCGCCGCCTTCTTCTCCGACATGATGTTGGCTTCGAGGTTGCGGCGGTGGAGAGGAATAGATTTTTTAGGGTTTAATTCGTTCTCTCGTGTTTCCGGCTCGCGACTGGAGAGAGAAGTGGTTTTGGTCAGCGAGTATTATATCCCCGTTTGACCTTGACTCTCTCTTCTACCATTATTCACTTGCCTTTCTATTACACCCCGAATTAATGGCGTTTTACTTATATTAATTATTATTATTAGTAAAAAATTATCATAAGTCGATTAACCCGATAGGATCATTGGAATGAAAATATCTACAGAGTGTTTTTACTTTTTAGTACATCTCCCATTGTCAATTGGTCTACACTACACATTTTGTGCTATCATTCTTAATATTTTTATGTAGCCTACGACGTTTTACTTCCAGATCGTGTTAAATTTAAACATAGTAGTGATCACATTTTGACCTTCTGGTATCGGCGATCATATACATTCAATCCTCGTGCAAGTTAGAACGATTGTTATGTAGAAGATATTATAATTAGTGGAAAAGATTATATAAGGTAGATACAGTGACGGTGGAGATTATGCCATCGATGGTTAGAGATCCTAGGCTATGGGGCAGAGATTATGGTAGCCATTGTAGAAATTTAAACATCAATGACGGTAGAGATTACGGTAAATACACAAACATACTGCTGTACAGAGCTTCGAAGAGACAGAGGAACAGGAGGCAGATGTTGGGTTCTCCATGTCTGATTATAGAGTAGTATTAGATAAATGTTTCAGTTGTTGGCTCCGCGCTTACGGCCCGGCCAAATTTAAATGACAATGTTGCAAAACTCTAAACAAGATATCCGATGCAAAGGTTGAATTAAGGAGGCCGTGCTCTTGCTGCGTTCCGTCCTCCGGTCAGCAGCAAACGAGCACCGTTGACGAGTTCTTCTTTAACCATGAACAAGATGGCCGCTGCAAAAACGCTCTGTACAATTTTTGTGCTCATGCCTTTGTAGAAGCCGTAGAACCCTTCATAGTGTATCATCTTTAGGATAGCATCCAGTGTGCCTGAATGTTTAAGTAGAGAAACGCAGACACAGATCACCTTAATTTCGAAACAACAAGGTAAATACCAGCAGAAATGATTAATCATGAAGATCCAGACCTTCGTAATGATGCCTTTTATCTCCCATTGTAACTTGCTTCGCTTGAAGCCTTGACTGCAGTGGTGAACATGTAGAAAAGGAAATCACACAACTATCTTGAGAATAAAGATGGGCTAGTATTTCCATGGCATAACAAGGTTATTTAACTAGCTGCATTATGTTATTAGATGGCAAGTGTGTCTTTCACAAATATCAACAGGCAGCCTTTCCAAGCAAAAGATTGCACTTGCCTTCACTACGAGCAGCGGATATGTCACAACAGTTGCCCCAAGCTTTGCTAGAGCACCAAGAAGAAATATCTAGCATGATAAGCCAAGGTCCAATTGAGTGAGAAACAACAGAATTAGAGCACCGCACAAACATAAAAGGAATCTGTACTGTTGTTGAATGGTTTATGAGGGGAAGAGTTAAGATCAAACCTCCAAAGCTGTGACCTGATTGTCACCTTTCTGCAGGAGCCTCCGTCTCTTTAGTTTTTTCAACATGGTTTCATACAGCATGAATTGCATGGAAGGATTGCTTACCTATAACCAATGGAAGGACGATCAATGATAACTCATAGCTGAAATATGAGTCGATTCTGACATACCATGATCAATGTCGGGAATACACCTTTCCAAAATCCAAAAAGTCCGGCTTCATCATAGACTTCCTGGACCTGTTTAATAAATTTTCATCCGAGTTAAAAAAATAAACAAAGATTCTTAGATTTTAACTGATATCCATGATGTGTACATTGAAAATAATAGATAACAATTACCAAACACAAGCTTTAAACATTTAGCTTTGACTAATGGATAACCATAGGCCATTCCAGAAGTATCTGATATCTTAATGAAGGTCTTTAAAACTTTAAATGAGCAAGAAAGACAAAATTTCAGGAAATGCACATTAGATTGCACGTACCGCATGACTTGTTCCAAAGGGAGGAGGTTCAGTTGAATCTAGAACTATTTCATCCGGAATAACAGACAATAACTGTGCAGATTCGGGTTTCTTTGAGCTCTTTGTGTGTGTCTGCCAAGGAACAAGAAACAGAGGGATGCTTATCTATTGCATATAAGTGTACAACAATTACTATTTCTCAAAGTGGTTACAGCTATGGAAGAATATGAACTTCTCTCCAAATGCATAAGCACCAAACTACACATGGAATATATGATCCAAAACCTTTTTCTAAGAAGAAAAAGTATGAAGCTCAATAATGCCCTCAGTTAAATTAGCTTCATAACATGAGGTACTTGCAGAGATAAGCTTTTACCTGCATTCGTGTAACAACAACCCAGATTGGATTCGTCAATAGAACATTTACGCACCTGCATAAAGAAGCATTGATCACTTCAATATCAAGACATATAAATTATAATGGCTAGAAAATTACTGAGAGCAAATTCGTTGCCAGCATGGTTTTGAGTCCTTTGACCCCACCCCCACCCCCCCTCTCTTAAAGCAGCATGTAGAAGCTAATTACCCGGATAAAGCAGCAACAACAAGCGAGGAGAACATTCCCACTGATCCATCTCCCATCCCTTTCCTCTTACGTTCCATAGCAATAGCCTCGGCTCTGTCCCTGAATATTTGATAGAAATAATAATAAACACCCTGTATCATGGAAGGGACAACATATAAGAACCCAGAAGAGCATCAAATCAGTAATCAAAATAAAATAAATTCTGGAACATCTAATAGATTCATTCCAATCGTTAAAGCTACATTTTCATATGAAAGTAATTCAACAGCACACAAAAGATAACCCGAAAGTCACATCAATTTGTATTGTTCGGCAGGTAAATGTTTTCATATTTTCTTGCGTTTGGAAATTCATGGAAAACATTTATATAATATTTGGGTGGGGGATTTTAGGAGTGCAAAAACATCTTCCCTGGTCAAATTTTCTTTGCAAACACCAAAGATGCAGAAATCAAGCCTTAGTTTAAAACAATACCACATCCAAAAGCACATAGAACATTCACTAGAACTCGAAACAACAACGAATTTCAAGCCCGTCCAGGGTAAAACAAACAAACAAATCCCCTAATTTGTAGTATTAAGTTGCAAATACGAAAACAACTCTTCCCCTTGGCTCCAAACAAAAGCCTGTAAAGAAAAATTCGGTCCTCACCTGAGACGCCGCAGTTCCGACCAGCGAAGGCGTTAAACCACCGTACAACCGCCCCCATCCTTCGTGCTTAACTACCTAATCACCATCACCCTTAACCGTCAATTACTTAAAAAAACCTCACTCGAAAAATATGAAATAATTAATAATTGATTAAGAGAAAGGAAAAGGTGCACCCGCAACATTTGCTCGATGGTACAGAGCCGTCTCCTCTTATCTTCCTTGGGATCGCGATCAGTTTGCTGCCTCGTGTTTACCTACCCCCGACATATTAGGAAAAATAAAAAAAAAAGACTATTAGGAAGAAAAAAAACAGAAGAAAGCAAGAAAGAATCTAACCGTTTGGAGAGGGTAAGTAATGAGCTGAGCGATGATCCCGCCGCCTGCTCCCGCCAGGCCGTTAATTAGCGCGTCCGACATGTTTTCTCCTCGCCGGTTCCGTCTCTCTTCCTTATTACGAAACGATGATAAATTTATTTTTCGGAAAGCGACGAACGAGGAGATCTAGAGAGAGAGAAGGAGGAGAGGGAGGCTAATTTACTTACTTTTTGGGGGAAGTTTGGAGCTGTAGTTGGGTCCCACCCACCCTGCGACGTGCTATTTAGTATTTTCACGCACTTCAAGACTGTTTGTTTCGTAGACGCAAATGAGGGTTTAGTTTAAGTGCCGTTTTACACAAAAGAATGGTTTGACGAATTTGCCCTTTATGTGGAAAAAAGACTTTGCATCATGTGTGATGAAAATACTCAGGATTATGTATTATGTGAAATAGATATTTAGGACTTTTTCTCGTATAAATTTTGACTTTTGTTGACGACGGAATGATAACATAAATGACGTGTCAAATAATATTACTGAAAATTACAAAAATACCTCATACTAGAAATTTAAAAAAATTAAACTAAATATGTTGACATAATACCATAAAAAAAATTATTGGTGTCGAACTGAAGGTCTAGCCTGTATTATTTACTCTGTACATTGGTTGTTTTAATGTAAGCTGCTTGTCTTTTTCGCTTAAAGTAAGCCGCTTGTTTTAAAATTTATAGCATGAAGATAATTTTGTAATTTCCAATCATATTACTTGTCACGCCATCTATCTGTGTCATGTCAGCAAGTTGAAACTATTTCATCATTACCACGTCAATGAAAGTCAAAGCTTGTATGAGAAGAAAATCATAAGTGTCTATTTCACATATTACACGGTACTAAAATGGGTATTTTATTTTTATAACACAAACTGTAAAATGTCTATTTCACAAGCGAAATGATACAAGGTACTAAAGTGTATTTATTCCATATATTTTTTGGGTCAGGTTTTGCTGGGATGGAACGGCTTCAATGGTTATGGACCTTATGGTCCAAATTGGCGTTTTTGTAATTTTAAAAGGATCTCTCAACTAATTGAAAGCGAAGATTACTTGCCGTTACGGATTTGCCGCCGGGCAAGCTGGGTGTGAAGTGAATGGCACGGAAATGTGACAGAGAGATCGATGTACATTAATCATAGGATATGGACTGATAACTACGGAATTAGTAACAATAGATATTACGTTTCACTATCCCAGAAAATAAAAGGATACTATTACAACGTTTCTAGACTATTATGAAGAAAGAATGTAGTCAACCAGCCTCGTACTTGGTTTTGTAAGGTCAACTATTAAGGTCAGCTTCAAGAAGCAACTTCACTTTAACACTATCCTGAAGATTCACAGGCTGTATAGGATGCTGTTTGCCCCATCGAGTAATTGGGTGTGATCTGCTCCAAAATTATGGTTAGTGTTGGCATTTGACTGACCAAACAATCCGGTAGCCGTGAGAAATGCAGCTTTTCCCAGTCTTTCCTTGCTACCCTTCATGACATTCACTATTTCGACACGCCTGAAACAAAAAACGAAAGAGATACAATTGGTGTTTGTTTCGGGAAACATCGAGGATTTGTACCATCTTTACTTCAGAGGAGCACAAATCACAGTGCAGAGGAGACACAAAGCCAAAACAAACAGAGGCGAGTACCTAGCACACACGTGGTTAGGAATGAGCAAATAAACCAAAAACTGTTAAACCGAATCAAACCAGATCAGACCGAACCAAAAAGAAAAACAGTCCGCTCCGGTTCAAATAATATAAGAAATTTGGTTTCCGGTCCGGTCCGGTCTGGGTTTCTCCCATTCTGGAACTCGTTTTTGTACACTTTTGGGTACTCCGGTCTGATTTTAGGTCGAGCCGGACCACCGGTTCGGTTCCAGTTCCGGACGGAGTGGTGTCCGGTTTACAATATTTCTAAAATTCCGGTTCGGTCCCGGTCCAGCCAACTTGCTTAGCCCTACACGTGGTACGCCTATCACATATAGCAAAAACATAGTACACATTCAAAAATCGACAAGTTTTTGATCAGGAGAAACTTGTATCACAGAAAAAAAATGAAGATAGTCCAAGTAGACATGCAAAAAACATCCATTTTTATCAGACCTGACGCTTCAGGGAACATCATCTTACCATTTGCATATAGAAGGCGGTCGTCAAGAATATGAACCATCGGCCACATGCTTGCTTTGGTATAAAGGTAACTCATGACAAGAGTGTGATTGCCCACAAAACAAGGTTGCAACTTCATGCAAAAAATCCATGCGGCAAAGGACATGCCATCTTCACTGCTATCTGGGCGAATTATATTATCCGCACGGAGGAACATATGGCAGACTGCAGGAACATAGCGAGTCCGTCTACCCCATTAGCACAAAAGAATAGAATTGTCACTGCACCAATAACTGATTGAACAGCATCTTACCAATATCTAGAAAAGGGTGCTACGAGGAATTCATAATCCTTTGCATCTGCTCGGTCTTTGGCCTGTTTGGCGCTAAGGGATCGGAACTCGTTTCTTTAGCTTCCTTGAACAAAGCCAAAGCTTCTGCAGAATGCTCATCCTGACAATGGCTTTCTTCAAAAAGTTTCAGTGCATCCTCCTCTTTCCCAGCATGGAGAAGACCAGTAATAAGGATACGGTAAGTCATACCATCAGGAACTAAGTTTCTTTGTAGCAGCTCTTGAAAAAGCTCCAGCGCTTCGTCTATCCTATGTTGTTTGCAATGACCATTAATCAAAAGTTTGAATGTAACAACATCAGGGGCACAACCCAGAGAAATCATCTGACGAAATAGCCTTAATGCCTGATCCATCTGGCTTATCGAACAACATCCATTTATCCATGAATTGTAAGTAACAATGTTGGGTTGAAAACCATTCCGTATCATTCTTCCAACAGCACTCAGAGCATCCAAAATTAAGCCGCTTTTAAAGAGTTTATCAACCAACAAATTGTAGGTGACCACATCTGGAATTATATTGCCAGCCATCATGTCACTCATCATTTTCTTAACTTGATCCCAATTTCCAGTCTCACAGAAACCACGTATCAAGCAACTGTATGTAAAAACATCTACTGAAATCCCTTTACGTTTCATTGCAGAGAAAAGGTTCAAAGCCTCACTTGGTCGCTGATCTTTGCAAAGACCATCAATGAGAATGTTGTACACGTCCGTGTCCAGCTCACAACGCAATTCTTCCATCCCAATAAGCAACTGAACGGCATCGTCGATTTTTCCGATTTTACAAAATGCATTCATAATAGTGCCATAGGTAACCACATTAGGTTGGCATCTCCTCTCCACCATCTGGCTCAACATCTCCATAGCTTCCTCGAGCCGGCCAGCAACACAAAGACCATTGATGAGCGCGGTGTATGTCACCACATTCGCCTCGCATCTCATGTTGTTGAACAACTCCAGCGCCTCCTCAACCCGACCGCCACCACACATTCCATAGATAAGGCTGGTGTATACCACAACATTCGGCTCGCAGGTCATCCTATTGAACACACTGAGCGCATCCTCAAGCCGACCACCAGCGCAAAGCCCGTTAATAAGAGTACTATACGTAAACACATTAGGCTTACAAGACATCTCACCAAACACCTTGAGTGCCTGCTCGAATGCCCCACATTTACAAAGCACATTGATCAGCGTGGTGTAAGTAACCACATCCGGCCGGTACCCAGCCTGCTGCATCTTCCCAACCAACTTAACCGCCAACTCCCCATTCCCGCCTCTCCTGGCAAACCCTTTCAACAATATGGTATAAGCAAACGCGTCGGGCTCGTAACCTCTGTGGAGCATTTCCTCGAACAGCTGGACGGCGCCACCCGTATTGCCATCCAAAACAAGGCCATTCAGAAGGGAATTAAACGTCCTCACAGTGGGCTGGTACCCAAACTTCATCATCCTCCCCAGGAGAGAGAACCCAAAGCCGACCCCGCGGCCGCGGCCGATCCGGGAGGAGCAGAAGCAGTTGATGAGGACGTGGAAGGTGATGAAATTGGGGACGAGGCCGAGCAGCTCGGCGCGGTGGGCCAGGGAGACGGCGGTGGAGTGGAGCTTGGAGTGGGAGACCGCGGCGAAGAGGTCGTTGAAGTCGCCGATGGAGGGAAGCGGCTTGGAGCTGGCCATCCGGTTGAAGGCGTCCAGAGCCTCCTCGACGGTGCGGGGAACGGCGGGGATTCGATGGAGGAGGGGAGCTGAGGCTGTCTTGAGCTTAGATAGGGACATGGTGGGGTCCGGGAAGAGGGGACGGCGGCTTGTGTCTGTGGATTAGGGATGTAGGTGGGTTTCAACGTTCCACCTCCGATCCTCTACTTCCATTTACCGCGGTTCCTATATTTTTTTATGTTCCTTCTCTTGTATTGTAATATGTTGCTTTTTTTTTAATATCTGATATTTAGATATTTATTAAGTTGAATAATTCAATTCCTCAAAAAACAAAATTGTGTAATTCAAAATAATTAAGAATATAAAGAGGGGAATGCATTTTTCGGTTAATCTAATAAAAAACAATATCGATAAAAATACAGAGATATTTATGAAATAATAGAAAACAATACAGAATAATTGAAGGTTAAAAAATGAAAAAAAAATAATTACTAAAAATCGGGAAGGAGGTGTTAGTATATATGTCCTAGAGACAATCCTAGTAAGAACATTGTACTTGATCATATTCAATTGTTTCATATTATTGATTTATAATACTCGACATTACACTTATTGAATATAATGTTTGATTGTTTGCGTATATTTATGTTAATGTTCCCATGAACTAATATTGTTATTGAGAATGTGAGATCTCAGATGACCATGAACATAATTCTTAAACAGCCACAATCAATGATCATCGAGAATGGGATATCGATGATGCGATTGAGATTGGTGTGCGATCTGCATCATATCCTTAGACGATGTAGTGGTTCTCACAACTACGAGACACTTGGTGTTTCATGATGGATGCACAAATACTTTAGAGAGTATTGGCATGCCCAACCGAGAAATCGTTTGATGTATTCTAGTTACGTATCTACGGGAATATCGATTTGTGAAGTAGTGCAATAGTCCTCCGACTTGAGGTCAATATGCACGACATGTACGGAGTGATGGACTTTGACCATAACCAACACTTGCACTCCTGACGGGGTAGATACGGCATGTGTTGGGTACATCACGAAGTGCATGTGCGTGGTAGTTGAGCCAAGAATAGGATTCATTCATCAAATAGACTTGGAGAGAATACTTGTCTTCTCATAACTAGTTTGATCGTTAGTCATTGGTGAATGCACGTCACTTTTGGAATGGTGTCTAAAAGTGACAATATGATTAATTAGTAGAATGAGAAAATATGATTAATTTGTTTGAATAGACACTTCATCATGTTCTAGATTTAATCGAGTATTCGCGAATGAAAGGACCGTAGCTTCACATTACAGGTAGTTGCAGTATCCTCGTAACGTACCTCATGTGTTGAGATTGTCTGGTCTATTGTCTAGGGTTCGACCAAGACTATTAGTTCGACTAATCGCTTGACATGTGAGGGCCTATGGGTCACACAACAAGTAGTCTTAATTTACAAATTGAAATTAATTAGATTAGATATTGATTTGATCAAGAATATTTAATCTATAAAAAATATTATAATTCTATTAAATAGAATTATACTTATTTAATTAAATAATTAACATATAATAAAACTAATTAAATGTTGGTCAACAAAAGTTGCTTGGGCCTCAAAGCCCAAAAGAAAAACCAAAGGCTACTGCCTTGGTGGGCACGTAAGCCGAGCCAAAGGGCTTAGACTACTCACAGTAGTCGTTCACCCGAGCGATCGGGTAAATATTTTATTATTTAAAAAAAACGAATTAAAAGCCAATCCGCGCTCAGCCGAGCGGATTGGCTAGGGCCTTTTTTTTCAATAATCTAACTATTTAGTTATTTCCACTTGGCATAGTATTATTCGTAAAAATAGATTTATTCGGATAAGATTTGTGTAGTTATAAAAATTGAAGTTATCTTTAACAAAATTAAAATTCTTTTTTTTAATATCTATAAAAAATAGAGCCAAATATTGACATATTTTGATTCACAATTTGTATTCCAATTTTTGACATAACTAAATCGTTCGAATATTAATTTCAAACATATTTTTGATATTCTTATACTTCGAATTTGGAGAAGTCATAAACTAAAAAGTTGTAGATATATGTCCCACCTTCACAAAGCAACTTAAATCAACTCAATTGGACTACAGAATAAAAAGTTGTGGCTCCCAAATCGAAACTCGTACTCGTAACTCGCTCGACTATTGACTTCAAATATATTTTTGACATTCTTATACTTCGAATTTGGAGAAGTCATAAACTAAAAAGTTGTAGATATATGTCCCACCTTCACAAAGCAACTTGAATCAACTCAATTGAACTCCGGAATAAGAAATTGTGGCTCCCAAATCGAAACTCGTACTCGTAACTCGCTCGACTATTGACTTCAAATATATTTTTGACATTCTTATACTTCGAATTTGGAGAAGTTATAAACTAAAAAGTTATAGATATATGTCCCACCTTCACAAAGCAACTTGAATCAACTCAATTAGACTCCGGAATAAGAAGTTGTGGCTCCCAAATCAAAATTCATACTCGTAACTCGATCGACTATTGACTTCAAATATATTTTTGACGTTCTTATACTTCGAATTTGGAGAAGTCATAAACTAAAAAGTTATAGATATATGTCCCACCTTCATAAAGCAACTTGAATCAACTTAATTGGACTCCGGAATAAAAAGTTGTGGCAAAAGTTTAGAAACGAATATCGTGTTATTGAAAACATAATTATTTTCGTAATATATAATTTTAATCTAAACAAATGAGAGTAGATAATATGTGGATGAGAGAGAAATTAATAATTTATTTTGTGAACTGAGTTGCTGATGTGAGTAGAAAATATGTAAGTGGATTGGATTGGATAGGAATTGGGTATGAAAGAGAGAGAAATTAATAATTTATTCCGTGACCTGGATTGAATGGGTTGCTGATGTGGGTAGTCTTACAGCCTTGGTGGTGACGTATAACACTCCTTGTAGGAGTTGTTATAGTTATATATATATATATATATATATATATATATATATATATATATATATAGGTTCCTAGGTTTAATTAAGTTACAGCTTATTAACCTAGAAACACATTACTTTCTCTAGTTATTTTTGGTAAAGAATTCTTCTAGCAAATTTTCGAAGATTTTAATTGTCAAGAAATTCGTAGACGAAGACTACGTGGATACCATAGTTGAGAATTCGATCTACAACACATTGTAAGAATTCTTTATCTATGTTGTTATATTTTATGATATAGTGCTATGATCAGATTTTGTGTTGGTACAAATTTAATCTTCCGCTGCCATAAATCTAGGATTCGTATTTATAAAACCCAACATGAGGGACTACTCTTATTTCTTTACTTTTGTTTTGAAGAGTGAAAGGTGAGACTACTGACGAAGAAAAATTGGGACAGAATATTCGTTTTGTGAGTTTGTATTTTAAAAGGATAATTGACTTTAGAATAAATTTTAAAACAAATAAATTAAGAAAGTAATGTTCAGGCGTCATAAATATTATTGTGTTCCCAGATACTTGTAATTGTGAATCCCAACATGCATCGCCTATCCAGTCACCAGATATATATATATATATATATACTGCTGTATATCTGATCGTTTATTAGTTTCCCAGTTTCTAACTACCGTTTGTTCCCATACCAGGACTTCGTCTGACCATAGCTGTGGGTGTTGCTGTTCTACTAATAACATATCAGAACTATATAATCGTCCAATTGGCATTCTAGATCCTCGACCTCTAAGATTAGATTCTCCCTGGTATGTGATAGATGGTGGAAGCCAGGGTTCTCTCCCTGATCTTTCTGTTCCAGAGGTTCCCGGAGTTATAAATTCTGGTTTTGGTCTCTTAGTTCCTCTATCAACTGGTACCATTTTTTCTTTACGTATTTATTTTTATTTTTCCAGGGTTTATTTTTTCTATACGATGTACTTTTCCTAAGATATTTTCTTTTTCCCTTGTTTTTATTTTCTTTGTAGCCTCAATGGAAGTCTTACTATAGCCCGTAACTGCATCACCATTAGTACCATTTTTGGACGTTTTACTATATAAAGGCCCTGTTAATTTACTAAGATTTGGAATAAATTTTCTTGCATAATTCATGATTTCCTAAAATCAGGCTACAACCATTCACCATAATTATCACTCATCACTTCTAACACGTTTTCAAAATTGCGATTAGACGTAAGGGCTGACGTTTTGTCCCAATTAGAAAGGCCTCCATCACCACTATGTGGTAGGATCATTCGCCATTGATCTGTGCTCCATATCTGTGTATAGTGTCCTTCTCCGAGGAGTCGGAGATTCTTCCATCCCCGTGGTATGGGTAGACAGGCTGGATTCTGTAGCAATCGATAGACCTCCGGGTTTCTGATCTCATTTATATCATAAGTCTATGTTCTAAAGCCTCTAGAACTTAATAGTTACGCAAGCCATTAAAAAAAAAAGAGTCAGAGTCAGTCGATCCGGCGATTGCACATATCTCCCGTCGGCACATCCCCCCTTAAACGAGTTTTCAGAACCAGGAAATAGAATTATGATTCCCGAAAGAAGTATATTATACGAAAATACAGATGGATCCTATGGTTTAAGATTTAATAATTATAAGGGAAAAGAAGTAAAGGAAGATCACGATTCTGGATTTTGTTATATCATCCCCTATTAATCCTAACTTTTCTAATTTCTGAATTGTTCGGCCATGTTATTTTCTTCAATAATTTTTTATATTTTCCCATATTATCTCTTTCTGTTTCTAGTTTTATTAATTTTTGTTTAATGAGTTCAATTTCTAATTCATGTTTTTCAATTCGTTCATTATAACAAGCTAAGCGAATATTTTAATTTACCACTTGTCACAGACATTATAAACGGTAAAAGCTTAATTAGCAATTTTTATAAGCCAGAAACAAACTACATGGACCAAACAATGGTACCACTTGATAGAGGAACTAAGAGACCAAAACCAGAATTTATAACTCCGGGAACCTCTGGAACAGAAAGATCAGGGAGAGAACCCTGGCTTCCACCATCTATCACATACCAGGGAGAATCTTTATCTGCATATTTATGGAGTGTCCACCACGCTTTCGCGCGAACTCGGATGTTTGGATATATTTATTAGTGGGAAACGTATAAACATGTTTACTAATGGTGATGCAGTTACGGGCTATAGTAAGACTTCCATTGAGGCTACAAAGAAAATTAATGCCAAGCAGAAATTCTTTACTACGAGTTCCTTCTGGCGCAATGTTTACTTGGGGAAGGTCATATTTAGTACTATAATTGCCTGCAAAATCTATCTGTCTTTCATCTTCGAGGTGAATGATGATTTATCGTTTTGATAAAAACTTTGAACATAAGCTACAGCCAATATTATATACAGAAATAATCTGGCCATGCCAATTTATACAAATAGATCTAACTTAGTAGAACAGTTAGACGAATATGAAATACAAAGTATTAGAACCGACGATTCTGAGAATTCTATTTATAGTATAACCAGTGAATCAGATAGAGAGAACTCCCCTAAAATAACATATACTTACATGAATATAGAAGAACATGAGTGTCTGCATGAATGGATTAGAAATAGAGGAAATAATCATATAAGCTGCTATAACTGCAAGCTATATCCTGCAATAGAAAGACGTTATCAATGTAATTATTGCTTTAAAGAAATCTGCTTTCTATGTATTAAAAAGATCTATAAAATCGAAACAGATCAGCGGCTTTCATAGTTAGAAACCATAGTGAAATCAAAAGAGGAAATAGTCTGACTGACCTCATAGTCAGTCTAGGAGTTCATTTAGAATCTGAAAAAGAATTAAATACTAAGAATCATAATAATTTGACAGAAGTAATCACTGAAGTTAATAGACTGTTAAAAATATCCTTAGAAAATCAGAGTTATATTAAAACTCAAAATGAACAAATTATCTTAGAAATTAAAAAATTAAACATACTTATAGAAAAACCTAAAAGAAACGAGGTAATAACCTTCCTATCACATCCTTAGGAAGTCAGACATGCCATGCGCAAGACCAAGAAAGTGGAACTGTACACGAGATTGGTAATTAAAAAACGTTATGCGCACTCTCTTTAATTCAAATTTAAAACTTCTTATCTAAATTAGAAAATTTCTCACCAAATTTAAGTGCTGGTATGTTTATTTTAATTCAAATTTAAAACTTCTTATCTAAATTAGAAAATTTCTACCCATTGACTCTATAATGTTGCAAAGTGCATTGACAAAATGTGATCAACCAAATCTGTGAACGACTTGCCGTTATTGGGCTCTAAACTAAGGCTGGCCTTTACTCTCGGCCCCACAATCCTCTCCCTTATCTCCTCGTCTTCCATCCCACCCATAATTCTTGCAACAACCCTCTCGGTCTCTCCTCTCTCGAGCCCATCCTCCATTTGAAGCCCTACCCTCCAAGCATCACTCACGTACCTAGCGTTGACTTTCTGGTCGGCTATCTTCGGTGTGCATATCATTGGGACCACTTCACAGATACTCTCCAACGTGGAGTTCCACCCGTTGTGGGTCCAGTAAGCACCAATTGCCTTGTGGGCCAGGACCTCCATCTGTGGGGCCCATTTGACCAAGAGCCCTCTTCCTTTGAACTTCTCCTAAAGCCCACCGGGAAGGGCCTCGGCCCAATTCTTGTCATTGACCAGGCCTGGCCTGACGACCCACAGAAAGGGCCGGTTGGAATTGGCAAGGCCCCAAGCGACCTCGAGAAGCTCTGACTCGGTTCTTGACACCAAGCTACCGAAGCTCACGTATATCACTGACTTGGAGGGGTGTTTGTCTAGCCAAGAAATGACACTGTCATTAGGGGTTAATAAGCTACTTGTCGACCGGTGTGATTCTGTCAGACTCGAGGCCGGATTAGTCAACTTAGAGAATGTGCTATCGGGATACTTGTGCTTGTGAAATGGGTCAATTGGGAAGACCCGGATGCCAAATTCCTTCCCAATTGCGTCCACAGAGGAGTGTTCGAGCTCGAGGAAGGTGTTGAGGATTACCCCTGAGGATGCCTTGGCTTGAGTGTTCATGTTGGATACTTGTTGGGATATGTCGAGAAAAGAAGCAAATGGTGGAAATCGAAGGCCCAGCGGCCGCTAGCCTCCTAGCCCTCGTTGGGGGGAGTTACATAATGTTAGATTTATGAAGGCCCAGGGGCCGCTGGGAGGGCAACTCCCGATGCGGTGCACTGCGGGAATTTTTTTATAAGGACGACCTAGATAGGTTTCTTGTACTCCAAGGGTTCGTCCATTATATAAGGGCATATTACCTAAGGATTTTGTATGGCTTTGTGACTCGTATCCATCAATAAAAGTTCTCTTTTCTCTCCGTGGACGTAGTCTCTTGTGTCTGTGTTCTTTGCACGTTTTGTTCTCTTGGTTGCTGAATTCCTAACAATACTATGTTGTAGAACGTTTCTGTGTCGTTTGTGGCGGCTGCACGGAGGTCTTTGACTTTTTTTTAACAAGTAAAGAATTATATTCCTCCAGAACATCACCAAGAAAGTATACATCACTGATACCGAAGTAACAGCGTCCTAGTCGCCAGATAATGAGAACCAAAAAATGAAGCTAGTGATTAGCGCTATCCGGAGACATCAGGAAGTGTCTCCAAAAGAGCATCAAAAACAAAATAGCCCAAAATTAAGGAGGTCTTTGACTTTGAGTGGTGGGAACTCGATGATCGGCTGATCAATATCTTTATCTCCTATCAAGTATTTAAGTGGAGCTTAACTCACAATTCAAATTATTTTGTATACATTTTCATTTCAAACATATTGAGACAAAGAAAATTCAAATACATTAGTAATTTACGTTGAATTCAAGTGATGAAAATTCAAATTTACACGTAGGGTATTAATAAGAAACCAACAACCGAATCGAATAATACTCAAAACACTTCGAAAATAAATTCTATATGATTCCTTTTTCAATCTAATATAAAGTGAACAAAGGACATTTTTCTTCCAAAATTCAACCTAGAACGCTAATAAATCATCTCACATAAACCAGAATACAAAGAAAATCCTTAATATCCAACCAAGCATTATAAACATAATTCCTGTATTTTCAATCAACCAAACACGAAAGACAAGTGAATTTTATCCTTTCAATCAACCAAACATGAAAGACAAGTGAATTTTATCCTTAACAAAGCAGAGCCTAAGTGTCGTACCTTGGATAGGAAGGTACCCTCTTTGAGCAAGATCCAAAGAAGCAGCAAGAGCCATCATGCACACAGCTCAGCCCGTCCTCAACACAATCTTGGGAAGCTTGAACCCATCAGCCACTCCCTGGGTGAAGTAAAGCTAGCAACCAGCTCCTCCTCGGCCTCTCCCAGCAACTCGGACATGCAAACGCGGAATGGCTGGACAGATCTGAAGTTAAGAAGGGAAATAAATGCCATGCAATTCGTCTTCGAGTCTCGAGTTCGGGTCTAATGAACTCCTCGTGGATGCAACGGAAGGTGAGATGGGGGTGCTTGGAAGGGTCCAAGGAGTTGTAGTGGGAGTGGAATATGGTGATGGAGAAGCCCTGAGAGCAGGGGCGGAGGAACGTATGTTTTTGTGGGGCACTTAATTTTTTTTGTTTGATAACTATGTATATTTTTTAATGTATGTCCTTACTAAAATTAGAAATTGACCTCATTAAAAAACTAATCACAATAATATTGTGGATACATACGTTAAATTTTTTGATAAAAAATATATTGTCCCACTCCCCAAATTTTTTTACTCTCCCTCTGCCTCTGCCCGGGAGTGGAGGATGTTGGCTAGTTGGATCATCGGGTTGATGTGGCCTTGTAGAGGCAAAGGGAACAAAATCAATCTATATCCTTTTCTGGTTTGTTCCATTTTCCTTCCGGTTCCTTTCTCTCTGACTCTGGTAAGTTGACTTGTATTTCTCACCTTATGATTTTTTTTGCCTAATAAGATCGACTAAATCCAAAATTAATAAAACGAATTTAGAAAATATTTAAAATTTTGGCTGTGGTCCTTCGATTATTTCTGGTTGTTATCTTGCAATAATTTAAGTACTATTCTATAGAGATACTTGGTATATTCTAATGTTATTAACATTATTTTAGGGGAAAGGTGCAAAGCCAAATGGATTTTTTTTAATAAGGACAACTCTTTATCCGAGAATGTAAGAAAAAAAACATTGCCATTTACCTAACAATATGACCTTGGACCTACAAATAGGAGTTGATATAAATAGTAAGGACTTAAAATTTCAAAATTTTGTGAACATGAAAAATATTATTGGTAAAGTTACATCAAATAGGATTCCACAATACTCAATAAAATACTCAACGAAAAAACGACAAAAAAAATTTGACGTTGGAGCTCGCTCACTCAGTCATTTGGACGAGTAAAACAAGTGAGAATCAACTGGGCTTTTAGGACCACTGGATTCTTAACAAAAGCCCATATTCTAAAGGAAATCGACCAAACGCGTTATTGGGATACTCTACTCTTGTGCCCTCGTGATAGGTTGGCCCACTTTCAACTTAGGGTCATTTAGTTATTTTAGTTTTTTTCCAATCTTTATAACGAGTGCATGGTACTTACTATTATAAAAAAAGGCAAAACGGCATGTATGATATAGTCAATCCGCATATGTAGATCTAAACTGGTTATTAAGGGAAAATATGTTATTTTAAACTATGTTGAATTTCGACCTTGTTTCAAAATTAGGTGGATCAAGATCAAATTCCTATTCAAAATTTGGCGGAATTTAACAAACTTTGTAAGAAGATCTGGATCCATAGTTCGAAGTTGGAATTTAATGTTTACATTTCTCTCTAAAAATAAGGGAAATACCGAAATACTGAAATTCGTACGCGAGAAATGGAAAAAAGCAAAAGAGGTTTCCCTGAAACCAAATAGAAGAAAAAGCAAAAGTAAATAGACCAGGAAAAAGCAGAGCAGAGAATGGGACCTTACTGGACGCATTATTGTATGCGATTAAATTAGCTGGCCAATAATCCAAGGTTGCTGCCTAAGCACGGAAAAAGCATCCAAATGAACTGTAACCTCCGAAGTTATTACAGGACTTCCTTGTATCTTCGGTGTATTTACATGAAATTTAGCATATTCTCGGATTCTCTGTTTCCCAGTATAATGTTGCAAGTTTTATGCAACCTAAAAAAATGTTGCAAGTTTTATGTCAGATTATATAAGCACTTGGTCATTATTAGCCCTCGTATTTACCCACAATCCAGGAAGGGGAACTCAATTCATTTATTTTATTAAATATCTAATACTTAGAGTCGTTTCATTTACATACAATAATTGAATCGTGACGGTATTGTTTAGTAGTAAAAGTTTAACCGGTTCTATGAATGCTACCTAATAATTAACGAACCCTTCGGCTCAGATTTTATTTTTTTTCTTAAATAGATTAATTCTTTTTGCTCTCAATTAAGCACTAAAAAAAAGTATTCTCATGATTTGTATCTAAAAATGATTAAAGAAATTAAAAATTGGGATTTTTAAATAATGAAATAGAAATTTGAAAAGCCTCTAAATAGAATAAATATGAATAAAATATCTATGGATAAAGAATGAATACGTTTTTAGATTGAATTTTCTAATAGAATATTTTTTGTATTTAGGCTTAGAGTAAAAATTTCGTCAAATAAATATAAATCTCTTACTATTTTAATCGACTCAATTTTTATTCTTGTATTTTTTATAAAATTTCAAAAGAAAGAAAAGGGAAACCAACGTAGAAAGGGATGGGGATGCAAAATAGGAGGGAAGATAATTTGACCGAGTCAACATGAGTTAACTTTTAAGTTCACGGATCACCGAAGACGCAGGTACCGATGATGTCTTGTCCGGCTGCGAGCTGTCTTTAATATTTTATTTAATATTTTGACTTTGTAAACCTAAAAAGAGAATAATAAGAAGAAACAGAGAGAGAGGGAGATGGGATAATAATAGGTCGGGCCTCGGGCCCTGGGCCCACTCCATCATCTTGGGCAATAGGAGAATGACGCAAAAGCACGAAAAAGTTCTCGCACAGCAATTCCAATGCTTGGCCCATTCTCAAGTTAAAAATAATTTCCTATTTAAAATAAATAATAAAAATTTTACCCTTAATATCCAGGACACAATCGCAATATTAGAAAAGTAACAGTGTTGAACGGTAAAGCAATATTTTATTTTCCAGAAAAAACTTATAATAAGTTTCTGTAAAATATTTTTCCTGCTATACAATTTACAAACATATCCATTCCAACCCCCTTGTGCTTCACGCCGAAGCAAGATGCAACTTTCTCAAAGAATGTGGGCTGCCTTTGCCTTTCGCTTTAATAACTTGCCCAAAAACAAAAGCAAAGCAAAGCCATTTATGGATTGGATTGATTTCCCACTCAGCTGCCGGAATTCCATTATTTTGTCCATAAAAATAAATTAAAACCACATGATCGATGATTGTGGTGGTCCCCCAATTTCGCCTTAGTTACTACGCTATTTGCTTAAAGCCATTTATTAAGGACCCAATTACGGGCCTTAATCATCAATGTGGTTTGGTGTAATACTTATTACGGAAAAGTACACCTTAGTACTCTGTAGTTTAACAAATTTAGCGTGGAGTATCCTGTGGTTTAAAATTGGTAATTGAGTCCCTGAGGTTTACCAACAAATTTCTGGGCAATTGTCCGTCCAAACGCGCTCGAAACGTCATCGTTTTCGTGCCGACGTGGAAGAAACGTGGCAACAGAGTGACTTTAGTGAAAGCTAACATGTATTAGGACAAATTATCTATACAGTCCCGAACCCGGTTCAACTTTTTCCAATTTTTCTCACTTAAGTCTACCTAACCCGGTTCACCTTTTTTAGTCAAAACGGCATCGACTAGGCGCTAACGTGGACTGCCACGTGGTAGTGACCGGATTATTCGATGTTGATGTGGTGGTAGTAAATTATCAAATTAGTACCAGATTTATTTTTTATTTTCCTTATCCTCCCCCCTCTCTTTCTCTCTCTTCTTCCATTCATCTTCAACCACCATCCCCATCTTCAACCTCCAAGCAATAAACACAACCCCCAAAATAAAAAGTAACAAAAATAATAGGACCCAAATAAACACAGAGATTGCTCTGAAAATTATCCAACCCATCAAGTCAGTCACAAACCCAAATAAACCACGCCCAAGTCAACCAACACATAAAGTCAACGCACAAAAAACCACAGAACCGAACACCGAGAAGCAAACAATAATCAAAGGCGAAAAGGTACGATATTTACGGGCGAAGGAGATTAAGTGATATTAATACCGGGAAGTTCCTCGGGATCCCACTTATATACAACAGTCTCGCGAAAGATGCCGAGCTTGAGCTTCTTCCTGCAGATCATCCGTCGGGTAGAACCTGAACCCCGCCGGCCACGCAAAATCCTCGGAAACCCAGAAACCTAAGCCAAAGGAAGATGGTTTAGTAGCAGCGGCACAGATAAAGGTTCCCGGAGAGCTCCTTCTTCCTCGGCTTTGCGGAGATCGTGAGGCGGGCTGGTGCTTGAGGATCAAACTGGAGAGAGATTAAATCGGCGAGGTCTGGCTGCTTCTGCCACCCATTGAACTCATCGATGACGCTGAACGGCCTCCCCAAGTCGGTCTGGAGGACATCAACTAAAGCTGAGGAGGAGCATTCCTCGTCGTCGGGGTGACGATGCCATGGTGGAGGGTCCGCACCTCGTAGTAGGCAGAAACTGGGGGCCTGGTCCTGTTCAGAAGGTGTTGGCCATCGTGGAGGACGACGGCGGCGGGGAGGACAGAGTTAGGGTTTCTCGATTGTTCTTGTTGTTGTTTTGACGGTTGTCGAGGATGAAAGAGGCCGATCTCCTCCACATTTATTTCTTGTGTTTGGTCTAACTTCTTTTTTCTTCTCCGGCTTGGTTCATCTTCAAAGTCTTTGATTTAATTACGTGATTGAAGATGGGGATGGAGGTTGAAGATGAATGGAAGAAGAGAGAGAAAGAGAGAGAGGAGGATAAGGATTTTTTGAAAAATAAAAAATAAATCTGGTACTAATTTGATAATTTACCACTACCACATCAACATCGAGTAATCCGGTCACTACCACGTGGCAGTCCACGTTAGCGCCTAGTCGACGCCATTTTGGCAAAAAATGGATGAACCGGGTTGGGTAGACTTAAGTGAGAAAAATTGGAAAAAGTTAGACCGGTTCTATCGTTTTTAAACCACAGGGTACTCAAATGATAATCAGGGATACCACAAGGTACTTATGTGGACTTTTTCCTATATTTTTTTGAAAAATCCAAACTTCATCATCAACCTCTCTTTCCACCCTCCACTTCCCCATCCTCTCTTTCCTCCTCTCCTCCATCCTCCACCACCTCCAAATGACGAGAGGGACTCTTTAATTATTCGTGTCCTTGTAGCTGCGTCCTCTCGAGAAATTGCTTAGCAAAATTAAACCTTCTAAAGGGATGAATGGCTGCAATGTACTTGTCATCGTCCCAGCTAGAAGGGTGGGATTTGCTCCTGTTTAGAAGGTAATTGAGGAGGTCCCCCAAATCTTGTCCCTGGTGGAGGATGGAGGATATGAGAAATTGTTCCGGTCCTCGTAGTTTTAGAGGAGAAATTGTTCCTATCATCGTTTGGAGGTGGTGGAGGATGGAGGAGTGGAGGGTGGAGAGAGGTTGAAAATGAAGTTTGGTTCTTTTCGAAAAAATATTTAAAAATGGGCAAATTATTCTCACATCCCTGTACTTTGGTCACCCTCCCTCTAGGGTCCCTGGATTTTGAAAAATGATTGTCCCGTCCCTAAGTTTTGATGATAATAGACTCTCGAGTCCCTGGAGCCGGAATATTCCTTTTTCTCCGGCCAACCCCTACTTGAAATGACCAAAATATCCTCATACTTAAAAAATAAAAAAAATGTCATCACGTATTGCTGAGAAAAAAATCGAGCGATAGACTACCAAGTACCAACCCCGTCATCCATCCGACCACCAACCTTGTCTCCGACTCTTCTCTATTCTCGTCTGAACCCCGTCCCTCTAACCCTCCCCACTTAAAGAATTGATGAAATCCCAAATTGATAAAACCTAATCCCCAAAATTGAACCCCATCCCTGCCAAATATGAACTCCGTCCCCGTCGTCCCTAAGAGATCTCCAAGTAATCTTCCTCCTCGAGCCATATACCAACTCCTTGCGGACGGCACTCAGGATGGCCTCCGACGATGCCTCGGGGCGAGAATTCGACTCACCGAACATTGTTACTCCGAATCTGACTCCTCCTCCTCATCCTCTTCGGAGTCAGAAGGGTTTGGGACGGCGGTGGAAAACCTCCTGGCGGAACTTGCTTGCTGGCGTTGTCCAGGCTCGCATCTACCTTCTTTTCCAGAGCCGACAATCGCTACAATACGTCATCCTGGTCGAAGAGGCTGAAGGTTTCCTTGAGATCGGAGATCTGGTCCTCGCTGCAGTACGTCGTTTGAATCTTTGGATGCTCTGTTTGAGATTTATAATAAAATCGAAGCGGCGAGGGTTGAGAGATTTAACCTCGGAGCTGCTAGGGAGAGGGATTTTTAATAGAGAGGTGTTATTGATGCTCTTTGAAATTATATTCTTCCAAATCATGAACAGATTCTCGTATCGCTTGCATTTGATCCTGCGAGTATAATTCTTCGCTGATCTGGCTTCCTTGAAGACTCTGGATCTTCATCTGTTGGTAGTTGGTTGATTGCAAAGATTTTTAATAGTTGTTTCAAAAGTTTCTAACCGCTGACCGGCTTCGAGTTTTTCCACATTGTCGTTTACTTTATTGGTATGCTTTGGTACGATGTTCCTGATTTCTTGATTTCTGCATATGCTGAGAGGGAAAGTTTTTCTTGATTCCTTCAGGGTTTTCTTCTGAAGCCCTGGGCAATTTCTGGGTTTTGTTCTCTGTCAATTTAATTTTCTTCTAAGTGGGTTTTGTTCGAGGAGGGAGGAGAGGAAATTGGAAAAGTATTTTTAATCTGGTTAGAGTTTTGGTTTTCTAATTAAGATTTCTAATTCTGACTAAAGAGATTTTGATTTGTTTTTGAGTTTGAGTTTTGATTGAATGTTGAAGATTAGAGGAAGAAGATGAAGTGGGGAAGAAGATGAAGTGGAGGAGGGGATATTTTATTTTTTAAGTAGGAGGGGCATTTTTATCTTTTCAAGGGGGATTCGCCGGAGAATATAGAATATTCTGGCACCAGGGACCCGAGAGTCTATTATCATCAAAACTTAGGGACGGAAAAATCATTTTCCAAAATCCAGGGACCCTAGCGAGAGGGTGACCAAAGTTCAGGGACGTGAATAAATAATTTACTATGGTACATGTCAGCTTTAACTTAAGCCACTTTCACGTCGGCTCGAAAACAATGTCGTTTCAATTGTGATTGAACAGGCAACTACCCTGGACCTGCCCGAAAAATTGTTGATAAACTAGAGGGACTCAACTACCAATTTTAGACCACAAACTTCTCTAAGCAAAAAGCGTAAAACTACAAGGTACTAAAATATATTTTTTCCTAATTATTATCCCTTCGCATGACAGTTGATATGATTCTCTGTTGCTCAAAAAAAAATATGATTCTCCGCTTTTAGTTTTTTTTCTTGGGAATATCGTCGTCACGAGAAAATTTGCCACACAATCCATGGATTGAGAGCAAAAATAACGAAGTAATTTTTTTTAAGAAATAAATTTGATTTTAAGATCTTGTTCTTTTTTTTATAAGAAAACTATTTATATTCGTTTGGTGTTGATACGAAATTCCAAAACGTTTAAAATTCGTTTCTTGATTACAATCGGACAGAAATTAGACAAAAATTCAACGTTGTTAAACCAGATTCTTACATAGTTACATGTCATAAGAAGCGATGAAAGACTAGTCCCAACAATCTAGTGCTTTTTGGGACTAGATCTTAGCAGAGCATCAAGAGTTCAAATAGCAGAGATCTTAGACAAAAATCGAAAAACAAATAGTAATTATGGAGACAAATATTAAAAAAGACATAAATTTCTTATTACAATATTTGAAACGGCCGAAAGGCAGATTACAGCGTTGATAAGCGAGAGGAATAGGAACTTCTCCCTTACAACTATCTCCCACTACCCAGACAAAATAAATACCGCCCCTTCTCCAAAAACAAAAGGCCAAACCTTATACCCCAAAACGAATTAACCTATTGGGATTACACACATAGATAATCTCCCTGCTTATTGCAACCAAATCGCAATATCATCATCATCATCATCTCTACCACTAACTAATTGATCTACTTCTAAAACTCTCAACTAAAATATATAGCCACAATCCCAAGTGGCCAAGACCTAGAGAAGCTAGGACTTCTTATTGGAGGACGACCCAACACCATAATAAATATGACATCCTATATCAAACTTGTACACGACCACTATACTAACACTAACTTACTTTGCTTGATTAACTTCTTTCCCCTGCAGAAACAACACTATATCATTAAAAGCGAGGCACAGGACATAGTTTTTCTTTCTTCCGCTTGGTGAAGTTAGTACGTCCATTCTTGAGGCAACCGTAGTTCGGTATTGATTAGTGCATCGGGGCGTAGACTTTGCTTCTGCTGCGCCAGAATTGCAGCCCTCCGGGCCATTACTATATCTATAAAGCAGCAACCGATACACATGTCACATTAAGTATAACTAGAAGTAATGTAACTAGGATACACAATGACCAAATCAAATCAACCCACTATCATAAAAGTCTAAAGCTAATCTTGGAAAAAGGAATGACAGAAAAACCAATGAATAGTAGTTTCTCGATTAATGACTTCACTAAACAAGGAGGACCACATCACTGTATTTAGACTCAGAATAAATGTAGCATGTGAATATGACAACTGACATGGGGTTGTGGACCAAAAAAATAGCAAAACAAAGACTAGGAGAATTAACTAGAGAGACTTCTATGAACTTACCGTACTCAGACAGCACCAAACCGCAGTTGGGGCGAGGGTGGCCAAGGCCTCGCATGTTGCGGTCGTCCATGTTAAGACTGAGAGCCTGAACCGCCCTGGCAGGAATGTGGACAGGCGAGCCACCTGATGTTAACCCAACAAAGAAAATAACAATCAGAAACCAATTTCATAATCCAAAACGCAAGACCACCTTAAATCCGTATCATCACAACATGCACCTGTTTTTTTCTTGCCAGAATCAGGGGTAGGGTTGGTCCCATATTTACGAGGCAAGAAAACACCGGTACCAGCACGCTCCCTTTTGACACCGACAGACCCACCAAGATAAATAGACCTCATTCCAGCAGCGGAGCTGCCAATGCGCTGCTGGTAGAGGTGTAGAGGCCCCCAGGTGGCTGGAGGAACACCAACAGGCCGTCCGGAGCTGGCTTTCCCAAATGCTAAACCACTACCACCCCTAAAATGATAGTGTTGTTGGTGCAGTGGTTGCAAGGTTTGGTCTACCTGATGCTGCGGCTGCTGCATCCCCATCAGATAACCGTACTCCTGCTTTAGCAACTGGCCCCCACGCTGTCCTGCTAGCTGGCTCAGCTTCTGATACTGTCGTAACAAAAACCCCATATTAGCCCCAAAATGTTAGTAACGCCCCAACTAAAAGAGCCACTCCGTCAAAAATCGAACTTCCAGAGTCACCTAATTGCAATGTATCTCAGGCTCTCAGCAAGTTAAACTAATTATTAAAAAAAATGTTTTTCAACCAAATATCAGTCTGAGCTCCACAAATGCAACTGAATTACTTGGTAGAAATCGATTAAAGGTCCTTGCGGTCCAAGTTCACTCAGCTCAAACTCCTAATAGTAGAGCTTGAGCAGATGAGCAGCAAACACAAATGGCTTCAACAACAAAAGAAAGTGAAGCAGATATACAGTTAAAGTCGCTGGATCTTTAACAAGTTTATAACCAATCTTGAAAGAACAAACAGACAGAGCATTGGCCAAGAAGCAACTCAAGATCCGATACCTGAGGAGCACGGTGGGAAGGGTTCTCGCCAATGAAGTACCCGCCAGGATTCGGACTTGGGTTCGGGTTTTGAGCATCCATAACACTAGCAGCAACACCGGGGAGCTGGGTCCCACCGAATGCAGTGGTGTTCCTGGTGGCCATTTTGAGCCTGGCTATCTCGTCAGCAGCCGCGTGGATCAGTTCCAGGGTGTCGTCCTTGCCGCCGAAAGGGGTCGGCGGCGGGGACGGAGCGCTGTTAGGGCTCCCGTTGCTCGAAACCGACCAGCAGCTCCCCTTTCCGCACAGCGTCGACTCCGGCGACCCAACCACCGTCCGCTTTTTCTTTAGTATTCCACCACAAATATCAAAGTAGCAGTGTCAGAGAAAAAGGAAAGAAAAAAAAAGACTGTACAGTGATTGCTTTTTTTTTTCCTTTACTATTAAGAAAAAAATAAAGAACAAACAATCCAGGACATACTTTTTTTTAAAGAAACCATATAGTGAGTAGAAATCAGGCAAAGTGAGTTTAATTATCTTCCTGAGCAACAGAAAATTATAGTTATTTTAATAGTTAACTGCTTAATTAAGAATTTAAAAGAAAATCGAAGTATTATAGAAAGTTCTTTTCTGGACGACAAAAAGCGGAAACGGTAGGAAAAAACAAAAACAAAAAACAGAGGGAGAGAGAATGAGGGTTTTTACGGTTTGGAAATATACCTCGGGCTTGGCAGCGAGTTGCTGCTGAGTGAGCCGTCGAGTCAACCCGGCGAAGAAGGCGTCCTCCTCTTCCTCCACCTCTTCAACCGACTCGTCGCCGCTCTCTAACTCGAGCACAGAGTCGAACTCGTAGGGGAACTCAGTGGGGAAGCAGCTCGCCAAAGTTCCGCCAGTGGGAGTATGTGTGGTTCCCATGAGAAGCTCCTTCTCGTTAAGCGGGGAGGCCATTAATACTGTTAAAATATCAGATCTCTCCCCTAGTCTCGTTCGGATACGAGAGAGAGAGAGAGAGGGAGGAGAGAGGGAGAGTTGCGGATAGGGGAAGCGAAGGGGTTTTAATAATGGCAGTTTCCCCCCAAAAAGCAAAGGCTACGGTCAGTGTTCTTGCAGACACAAGGCGGGACCCACATCCCCGTGTGGAGAGAATGTACAAGACATGTTGCTTTTATTAAGGTTTCCGGGTTCCCTCCACACACTGATTCGAAAAGTAATATTGCCACTTTTTATTAATAGTTAATTAATCTTCTGCTTTCAGTATGTCCGTTTCTAAGATGAAATAGTGGACGACGTACATCATTTTACTTTTTTAGAAATAATAGAGTTTGTTTCCAACCCCAAATAATTCACTTTGAGTTTCATTATAATTAATAATTTATACCAACTACTATGATTTTGGAATAATGATATATAAATTTGTATATGTTTTAATTTAATCTAACCATTTCACCAAAATAATCGATCGGGAGACTGGGAAAGCATGTCTAGTCAACGTAGAACAAACAGTCACAGCGGTTGGACACATGTATCCTGGCCAGGTAGTAATCCACATTCCGTTCTGTCCATTTGATTTAAGTAATAATAAAATTAATTACGTGCCATTAGTCTGTTCTTTTCCGGATTAAGATGAAGACGTAATTGAGAAGCTCTTTCGCTAAATTGTGTATAATAGCAGCACGGATGAGAATTGGAGTTGGAAATTAAAGAATTTCCTCGATCGATCGCTTTCCGACCACAGTTTTGTCTATTTCCCACGGCCATTTTAGAAACAAATTTCCAGATTTTGAAGTTAATCTTGGTGACTAATAAATAACTTTTTATTAATAAATTGATTATTGAAAAATGCAAGTTGGAGAACATTTTGGAGACTAGGAATAAATACTAGGCAGTGATGATCGATGCAATTCTCGTGGAAGGCCCCTATTAAATCATGAACTGGGTATGCAATAATAGTGAATGATCATTAATTGCAGTATCCAATATATTGCCATCATTGATCCGCCCATATTCAATTGCTGGTTTTTTATACTATTTATCACTAAAATCGTGTGAAATGCCCGGTGGTATTTATAACCTTTTATAATTATTTGTATCCCATCTTCACTTGAGCCCAAATTCAGTACAGTTGCCAGACAATGAAAAAATATAATAGTTGGCGTAAGCGTGTAATGGTGTTTTTGTAAGACTATGTACATCAGGGGCCGAGCCGAGCGCTCGGCCCAATATTTAATTAATTTTTTTAAAAAAAAAATAAAGTGGGGGCAATTGATTTCCGCTCGGCCGAGCGGATTGGCCAGCCAATCCCGCTCCCGAGCGGATTGGCTGGTTTTTTTTTTTTAATTATCTAACTATCTAGTTATTTCCACTTGGCATAATATTATTCGTAAAAATAGATTTATTCGGATAAAATTTTTGTGGTTAGCTTATCTTTAGCAATAAATTTAAAAAATAATTTAATTTTGTATCTCTATAAATAGAGTCAAATGTTAACATATTTGCATATACCATCTAAAATTCTCTCTTCTTTCACTACATAATCACAATTTATGAATTATTTTTATCTAATTTAGTATTCCAAATTTTACTTTTGTAATTTTATGACTTAATCACAATATTTAATCGTGTTATTGAAAATATAATTATTTTCGTAATATATAATTTTAATCTAAACAAATCAAAGTAGATAATATGTGGATGAGAGAGAAATTAATTATTTATTCTGTGAACTGGGTTGCTGATGTGGGTAGAAAATATGTAAGTGGATTGGATTGGATAGGAATTGGGTATAGAAGAGAGAGAAATTAATAATTTATTCCGTGACCTGGATTGGATGGGTTGCTGATGTGGGTAGTCTAATAGAAGTGATTGGAAGATATTTTTGAAATATGTGAGTCATTAATGTCTGTATGAGGCAATATATTGATTATTTTTCTTAATAGTAAAAATTTATCTTATTTTCATTATTGAGTATTCTTTTTTCAATAAAGAAATATTGCGTAGAATTATGATACTTCCCTATAATGAAGTATATAATTAATTAAGATTATAAATTGAATTATGTACCAACGAAGCCAACGTGGTGTACCACCAAAATCAAAGACACATACAAATAGAATAATGACACATACTTATAAAACAATGACAATAATATTGAGGCTTTGAAAAACGTCGATCCGCCTCTGAAAAAATAACTTGTCATTGTTTTTGGGGAAAATTACTCTCAAGTTCTCCGTGTTTGGTTAAATGTACTAAAAAATTCTCCATGTTTGAAAAATGATCATGTTGTTCTTCTGGTTTGCTTTTATTATACTTTCGGGTCCCTATCGTCGGAATATTTAATTTTCTCCAGCGAAGGCCCACTTGAAAAGACCAAAATACCCCCTTTGTATTTTTTTACGTCTTCAAGTTGGTAAAATCGATGAATTCTCTCTCCCCAACCAAAAAATAATTGATCCATATTTCCCCTCTCTCTCCCTCGACTCTCCCGACTTTCTGACTTCACGTTTTCATTTTCTGCCAACCCACCCACCCTCTTGTTCCCCCGATTCCACTCGTTGTCCCCATTTTTGGTTGGCGACAAAACCCTGAAAACCCTAAAATTTCTGATTCTGCTAGAGTTGCATGATGATGTATGATTGGGTCTACACTATAGAGTTCATCCTCGATGGTAAGTCCCGATTTTTTTACAATGTAGACCCCGATCAATATAATTTCAAAATGCTTGTTGAAGATGGATACAACACATTTGATTATAAGATAGAAAGTCCATTGTCCAATTTCGTGCTTGAAGATGGGGGGGGGGGGGGGGGGGAGAGAATACAATGCGATAATGATGTAATGTTCCTATTTGAACATCACAAATGGGATGAAGTTATTCGGGTTCATATTTATCCTTAAGAAAGTGGTATTCTCCTTACTATTATATCCCCAAAGGGGAAGGTGTTATTTGTTCAAGGTCCATCTAGAAAGCTCCAGAGGCTGTGTTGGCCTTCAGAGGACAGAAATGCTGCTTGTGGAGAGGGTGATGTTGAAGCGGGTGAACAATCTGAGGGTAATGTCGAAGCTGGTCTAGAGGCTGATGTTGAAGCAAGTGAAGAATCTGAAGGTGATGTCAAAGCTGGTGTATAATCTGAGGCTGATGTCGAAGCTGGTGAAGAATCTGAAGGTGGTGTCGAAGCTGGTGAACAATCTAAGGCTAATGTTGAAGCTGGTGAAGAATGTGATGATGTCACTTTCGCTATTTCATCTGATGAATATTCATCCAATGACACGTTGAGTAGTGAGACTTTTGCCAATAGTGGTGAAAGTTCTGATTTTGAAAAGGTAGACAACAATAACAGGTTTATAATGGATAGCGAGATAGACAGTGATGCTCCTAAGGTTAATTAAACATTGAGAAGAAGGATAAGGAAGAGGGTGAAGATTGATCTAGTTCAAGTGCTTGTGACATCCTTGGAGGGGCTAGTGATGTCCTTGGAGCTCCAAAATTGGAACAATCAGAGGGAGGGGAGCTAATGAAAGAGGCCAAGGAGGGGCTGCTAGATGAGGGGCTGCTAGAGGAGAAAGGGCTGGTAGAGGAGGGGCTATTTTTGTAAGTGAAACCACAACTGCTACAACCACGTGGAAGTATTAGGTGTTGGTAGATGTTGTCTTGGATTGAGATTTTACATCAGTGTTTATGTATGTTTTGGAGATGAAACTCAATGTGATGTTTCTACAAAGCACTGAACTCAATTTTATTCCATTTCAACTAGATTCAAGTACATTAATTTAAAGTACACACATCCTTCATCCTCTACCTTACAATCATCTGAAAAACAAAGATAATATTGAAGGTAATTACAACAATCACTAAGTTTTTCAACATATTATTATGCATCTTCAATTCTTCAATCACTAAATCATTGGAACGATGACAGCTGCTAGAAGCCTGCATCGTAGGAGAATGATAATAGAGCCCATCTCCTTCCCGAGGAACACACCATCCAAGCCATCGATAGATGTTATTCACACAAGCATAAAATAACCTTCTCCTATTTTTTTCAGTCTCAGCAATCTTAACCAAGGCATGAGCACCACACCTGCAATCGATATTAATGTATCTGGCATCGTCATCTATCTCGTATGATGAATTGGTGGAAGACATGGATAACCCACGAATTTTAGCTACTGAAATTGAGGAACAGAGGAATGGGGGAACAGAGGAATGGGGCAACAGATGTAGAGAATCCTAGGTTCGACTTGGAACCCTAGATTCGACTTGGAATCGTAAACTTGACTGAATCTTGATTTTTAAAATGCCCCCCATCGAATTGCCCAGACCAAGGACCTTCGAACCTAGCTAGGGTTTTTTGGTGAAATTTTGGGTGATCAAAGAAGAAAGAAAAAAATTCCTAGTTGATTTATACGAGAGTTGGATAAAAAGAATACAAAAGGGGCATTTTGGTCTTTTCAAGTGGGCCTCTGCCGAAAAAAATTGAATTTTCAGGCGATAGTGACCCGAAAGTATAATAAAAACAAACCATAGGGACAATATGATCTTTTTTCAAACATGGGAGAATTGAGAGTAATTTTTCCTTATTTTTGTGTGATGTGGCTTTATTTTTTGCCATTGAAAGCGACCTGTTATTTTTTGCCTTTGCAAATGACGACTTGCCATTGGAAAATGCAGGCACTTGCAAATAATTGACCTATCTTTTTTATTACATATCCTTTGCAACTACTAAGGCACAAAAAACAGTCATGGTACACCGTGCAATAACAATGGTGTAACTGCCACAATGAAGGAGAATAAGGGAGGAAGATGATCGAGGAAGGAGGTAGACAAGGGAGGAATGAGGAGGGATGGAGGAGTAGGGAGGAAGGAGGAAAAAGGATGGAGGCCGAAAGAAGGAAGAGGAGCAAGGAGGACAATGAGGAAGCAGGATGAGGTAAGGAGGGAGAAGTAACAAAACAATGTACCAAAAAAGGACCCAGGAAAAAAAAGGAAGGAAAACATATATATTAAGGTTGAAATCCGAAGATACTATTTATTTCAACTCTAATGCGCTGGTTAGTTTCACATGATTATAATAAAATTTACATCCAGTTTGACATTAATTAGAATTATCTTATATTTCCATGTCTAAAACTAAAATTGAAATCCAGGATTGATTTGTATATATTTTATAGAAAATGAATCACTGTCTTAAAATAATATACTTCATATTTCCTCTGTAGTTCATACAAATTATACCATTTTGTATAAAAATCAATTTATATATAATATCATAAACATTCTTTTGATAATCTTCAAAAATATATTTATTTTGTCCAATAACCTACATCATCCTGCACCAAAATTGAAATGATTATCCACATGACACGATCATTGCAAAATTTTGGAATTCTGCTGCCATCAGTCTGTCTTCAATTGTGAAATGTCAAAACTATCTTATCCATGAAACTGCACGCAGTGGTCATCGTTAGAAGGGAACCGTGACGTAATAAGCAAAATTAATCCGGTAATTTATAGTATTTTCCTGAACCCTCGTATCAAATTACATAGGGATAAGAAACATCAAGTGACTAGACCCAGCAATCTCTTCAAACATAATAATTATTTTATTGGATTATGAACTTAGTAGTTTTATTTGATGAAAGATAATATAATTTGGTACCCCTATTTAATTTGCATAAAAAGGCCTAAGGAGGAAAGGAAGAACTTAATGTCTTGAATATTAACAAGATTCTAAAGTGGAAGTGAAAAGTAAGAAAATAATTTTATTGAGGTGGAAGAACGAGTTTTGCCATTGAAGCAGCTCGAGGAAGAAGAAAGAAGAGAAGAGTTGTTATTTGTAATCTAGAAAGCTCAAAAATCTATGTACACATGTCTTCTATTTATAGTCCAAGTCAGCTCTTAATTTTTTCACGTGTGCGTCCATATGCTCTCTTATTGGACTTCATATGCTCTCTTGTTGTGGTGTATAGACACAACTGATCTCATGAATAATTCTTTTATCTCGATAAAAATCTTGCATTTCAAATTCTTTACCCTGGTCAGACCTTATATGTTTGACCTTTTTGTTAAACTGGGTTTCCACCATTTTGCAAAATTGAGCAGCAAGCAGATGAACAGAAGCTTTATCATTCATCAAATAAATCCAAACAGACCTTGAATGGTCATCCATTATAGTCAAGAAATAAGAATATCCATCATGAGATGGCTCACTATACTTGCCCAAAATATCAATGTGTATCAAATCAAACACACAATCTGCTGTAAAATCACTATTTAGATTTGGCAATCGCTTATGCCTGGAGAAATTACATATTTCACAATGTTTAGGCTTATTAACAATAACATATGGATCCAATCGAATGATCTACTCCACTCTAGACTAAGAAACATGGCCCAAGTGACAATACCATAAATCCACATCTTGTTCCTGATATGTACTGGCTGCAAGAGGTAAAGGCAAGGTAGATAGGGAAAGGTGGTTGGTTTGGTTTAGGTCTAGGAGGTAAAGACTATGAGATTCTACAGCTTTGCCAATCACCCTCGAACTGATGTGGTCCTGAATAAAGCAAGACTTGTGAGTAAAACAAAAGTTAAAGGGAAAAGAGGAGGATAGCTTGCTAACAGACATCAGGTTGAAAGTAAAACTGGGCACTAGAAGTACATTGAACAGGAACAAGTGCTTAGAAGGATTCACGAAGCCAATGTGTGTAGCAAAAATTTGCTTATCATTAGGTTGGGTGATAGCTATGCTAGTAATAGGGCGCATCTCTATAAAATGATGTGTAGTTTATGCTATATGTTCAAAATCACCTGATTCTACAACCCAAGTACTTGGATGAATAGGAAGTGACACAAGCTCTATTAGAGAAAGAAAAAAGCTTAACAGAAAAAGGATGTTTGTGTACAGAATTGACCTAACTATGATCTGATGATAAGGTTATAGGAACTGAACACTTAGGCGTACCAGATGATTGTTGAACCAAGGCCACAATATAAGTGCATTGCTCGGCAGAGAGTTCCAACTTGTTAAGATTCTGACTCGTACTCTCCAGACTCTCATGAGCAATCTTGTCATGGGAAGAAACTGAAGTATGTTTACCTTTAGAGTCAGATGACTCTCCTAAATGAACTGACCGAGCAAAGGAACTAGAGCCTGCTGCATAAGTTGGGTTATTTGTAAACTTAAAATTGGGAGGAAATCCGTAGTTTTGATAACATTTCTCAACCATATGTCCTTCCTTTCTGCAGTAGGTACACACAGGCTTCTTCCCATCATTCTAGTTCTTCTTGTAATTACCAGAAGACTTAGTAGAACCACTAGAACCGCCATGAGAATTTCCAGTCTTAACAGATCCTACCACCATATTATTCTAGTATGAGTTCAACAACTGTTGCTCGTGTTGCAGTGCCAGATACAACGTTCTACTCATGTTTGGAAGAGGATCAACCAATATGATCTATGACCTAACCGTGTCGTAGTTATCATTCAATCCAATCAGAAACTTGATCATGTTACAGGTAATCTCTAATTGAACACATAGAATAACAATCAGAAGATCCTTTCTCCTTCTCCAAACATCTACACAGAGTAGTAGGACGATTTTGATAGAATTGATCCCAAAGAGTCCTAAAAGCAGTGTAGTACTCTGTAAATGACAGACCTCCCTGTTTTAAGGTACAGAGTTGCATCTGCAACCTCACAATCTGAATAGAGTCACCAGTACCAAAATGCTCTTTCAGATCTCTCCACAACCGTCTCCAAACTGTTGAGACTTTGAGCAATCGAAGGCTCAATCGATGCCATTAGCCAACTAATCACCATATTATTGCACCCTTCCCATTCTAAGTAGTCATCGTCACCAAAATTCTGTGGCTTAAAAGATTCCTTTACTAACTACCATTTCTTCTTAGATCACAAAGCTCGTTGCATATATTTGCTTAAGCAATAGTAATTAGTGTGCTAAGAGGTGGTGAAACTAGAACAGAGGTTGGATTCTCACTAGGATGTATATAAAAGAGTGAGATCTCGCGAGTATTATCGGTAACTGCCAGTTCTGGAGGTAGCAGCTAACGATCTCCCTGTCTTGATGCGATTCTCGCCATTATAGCTTCTCTGAAGCTCCGAGGTGATGAGAATTCCAGGATTGAGTTAGGCTCACTTTAGCCTAAGCTCTGATACCATAATAAGATTCTAAAGCGGAAGTAAAAAGTGAGAAAATGATTTTATTGAGGTGGAAGAACGAGTTCTGCCATTGAAGTAGATCGAGGAAGAAGAAAGAAGAGAAGAGCGGTTATTTGTAATCTAGAAATCTCAAAAATCTATGTACACATGTCTTCTATTTATAGTCCAAGTCAGCTCTTAATTTTTCCACATGTGCGTCCATATGCTCTTTTATTGGACTTCAGATGAGGCCCATGTAACCACCTGATTCGAGTAAGTTGGGCTCCCGCGTTTCCAACGAATAAGTCCAACTTCGTCACTTATCCAGCTTCAAGAGGTGAACCAAGCCACCAAGGAAACAGGTTTCTGATGTAACAAATATTACCTATCTATTATCATATTTTATTAGGTAGTTAAATATATTTCGATCATATGTATACTCTATTTAATATTTGCGACATTAGAGACTGTTGCTAGGCATGCGTAGCCGCCAAATTAAGGCTAGTAAATAGGACGACGAAGTAAAGATATTATGGATAAAATCTAGGGAAAAGTCCACTTTAGTACCCTGTGGTATCGCGAAAAATCCCGTCAAACGTATCAATTAAGTCATACTTATTCTAATTAACATCAATTAGAGGCCCGGGCAGCTGCCCGGACCTGCCCGAACCTACCCGACTGCTGCCCGAACTACGTGGCCAGCCACGTCACCAAATTTTGATGACGTGGCGCCACGTGGAGAAGGAGGAGGAGGAGGAGGAGGAGGAGGAGGCGAGGGGAGGAGGAGGAGGAGGAGGAAGCGGGGGAGGAGGAGGAGGAGGACGCGGGGGGAGGAGGAGGAGGAGGAAGCGGGGGAGGAGGAGGAGGAGGACGTGGGGAGGAGGAGGAGGACGCGGGGGGAGGAGGAGGAGGAGGACGCGGGGAGGAGGAGGAGGAGGAGGACGCGGGGGGTGGAGGAGGAGGAGGAGGACGCGGGGGGAGGAGGAGGAGGAGGAGGATGCGGGGGGAGGAGGAGGAGGACGCGGGGGGAGGAGGAGGAGGAGGACGCGGGGAGGAGGAGGAGGAGGACGCGTGGGGAGGAGGCGGAGGAGTACGCGGGAGGAGGAGGAGGAGGGGAGGAGGAGGCGGAGGAGGAGGAGGATGTCCACGTGGTGCCACGTCATCAAAATTTGGTGACGTGGCTGGCCACGTAGTTCGGGCAGCGGTCTGGTAGGTTCGGGCAGGTCCGGGCAGCTGCCCGGGCCTCTAATTGATGTTAATTGGAATAAGTATGACTCAATTGATACGTTTTAAACCACAGGGTACTGACGGGATTTTTTGCGATACCACAGGGTACTAAAGTTCACTTTTCCCTAAAATCTAATCTCCATGTCACGTATTTAACATCTTTCAGAAATTTGGTGGATTTTCAACGTCTAGATTAGACTAGCCACAATGGCGGCCATTTGGTAACCAGGTTAAAACTAGAGGACGAAAAAAAATTATAAAAGAAAAGCAAAACTTAAATTATTTATTTTTAACCTGTAGCCGGGTTAAGTCAATAGTTTATTTTTTTAATCTAGTAAGTAATATTTGACACAATATTATTCGATACAAATAATAAAATTTGTATCTTTTTATTATCTATAAATTGAACATAATATTTTCAATTCGTATAAAATCTAATTTCTTAATTCTCTATAAAAATTTGTATAAATAATACAATGTATGTGGATGAAAGAAAAATTATTTATTTATTTGATAATTTGGTTAGACTAGGTCATAGAGTAAGAAAATATTTTACTAGATTAGATTGTATGCACATAAAAAAATTTATTTATTTATTCGATAATCAAGTCATCGCTTTGGATAGTCTTATCGGGTGGCGCATGTATATCAATTTTTTTATAGAGGATGTAAATCAAAAAAAAATATTTTTTGAGAGGATGTATATCAATATATTTTTTTGAGGGGAGATGTATATCAATATATGGTATGGTTTATTGGTGGGCACGGGGGACTTGAAAGGACAGCACCTTCACAGGTCAAACGAACGGCAAACATTATTCATTTCTTGTTTGCTGTTAGAAAAACGGAACATCAATTTTATTTTCTTCAAAAATTACCTGCAACATAGAAATATAAAGAACGGTAAAATATTGGTCTTCAAATTTCAATTCAATTGTTTTCATGTTTTTAGAAGTAATTTTTTAAAATAAATTAGTACCATTTATTATTTATCAATATAATTGCTCAAGTATCAATAAACACTTAGATAAATTTATTATAGTTTTGCTCTAGTTAACCAAAATACAGAGAACTTTGTTATCTGTGGTAGTTTTAACCAGTTTAATCTGTATTAATCAAACGTAATAGTGTGGAGATACAAGAAGTAAACAAAGTCTACTTGCTCAAGTGTCCCACTAGGCTATTAAGTATGCTTGATGTTCCCGCAAAAAAAAGTTTTGAATCTCCCGCCGAAAGCAAAGAAAGGGACCCATCCCAAATCAACAACAACTCACAGTCCAAATATCTGGTATGAAAAGACATGATTAGTTAATGCGTTAGATTTTCTGTTGATTTCGGGCTGTGGTGGTGCTTGTCTGTATCTACTCTACTGTTCTGTATTGAATTGGACTCTTCTCTTCCTCCGAAATTCGAACTCAACGGTCGTCGTTGTTCAAATATTTTTCCCTCTCCTTTCCTATCGGGGATTTGAATAGATGAACTTCCTTGGTCTCGAAAAAAACACCAATCCATTTTATGCTACTGTAGTTTCCCGATTGTCGTTCAAATCAATTTTGATGTCATCTAGCTGGTTAATTAAATAGTTGTTAAGTACGTGATGGGTATTTTTATTATAAGCGAAGTGTGTGCGATGGGTGGTGGTTACTTGTGTTAACAATTATATATTTAACATTCTTATTTTTGTTGGCTACAATGGAGCTTAATTTTTGTTTTCATGAAATGTTGGTAAGCGGGCAAAAGGCAATTGGCCCAATAGCATAGTAGTATCATTTGACAGACCTAAATTATTAACTAGTTATTTTTTTTAAAATGAAATGTTAGTAACTATTATATTTTTTTAGCACGAGGTGTAATAATTTATGGAATTATAAGGTAAAATCTTGCCAAAGTGTAAAATTATCTATAAAAAAACGAAATAATTTTTTTGAGGAAAAAAACGAAATATTGGTAACTATTATAATTTTCGTAAAAGTACACTCTTTAATTCAATACTTAGTATACTGCTTGATGACTTTTGACACATGCTCTGGGTCAGTGTGGGTGGAAGATTATAGGGCTGGGTGGGCTTGGTGGCGTGGGCAGGTGAAAGAGCTGGCGCCCCTCGGCAAAGTGGGGTTCACATGGGCTCTGTCATTACCAGAAATTAGGCGGTCAACAGTCAACATTCTGGAAAGTAGCGCACTCCAGCTGCCAAAATTCTTTCTTTTATGTTAGACTACCCACATCAGCAACTCATCTAATCTAGGTCACGGAATAAATTATTAAATTTTCTTTATTCCATACCCAATTCTTATCCAATCCAATCCATTTACATATTTTCTACCCACATCAGCAACCCAGTTCACAGAATAAATAATTAATTTCTCTCTCATCCACATATTATCTACTCTGATTTGTTTATATTAAAATTATATATTACTAAAATAATTATATTTTTAATAACACGATTAAATATTATGATTAAGTCATAAAATTACAAAAGCAAAAATTCGAATACTAAATTAGATAAAAATAATTTAAGGTAGAAATGATAAATTACAAATATGAAATTTTCATATTACAAATACAGGAATTTTAAATTACATAATTAATTATCGAATAAATCTTATCCGAATAAATCTATTTTTACGAATAATATTATGCCAAGTGGAAATAACTAAATAATTAACAAAAAAAATACGGGTTACCTGTATTATACTATTTTATATATATATATATATATATCGGGTTACCCAACACTATCTTTTTGTAAGAACTACGCACCTTTATTTTCTTAAGTAAATTACGCTCAGGTCTCTGGTATTTGATATATTTTATGCTCGTCTCTTATATTCCGGTAATCGATTTAAAATTCTCTAAGGTTTTGATTGATTATACTCTTAGGCCGTTCGCTGATGTCAGCAATCAATTTTTAAAGTAAAATGACATTTTTGCCCTTGCAAAAGAAATTTAAAAAGTAATTAATTTTCTCTCCCCCTCCCGACCATCTCCGGCAACACAAACTTCGTCGAGCTCCACCGTCCCAACCACCGTCCTTCGATCCAACCCCTCACAACGTCGTCGAACTCACACAAATTCAACCCCTCACAATGTCGTCGAACTCGCACAATCCCTTGAAGCCAGGACCAGGTCCGACCCATCTCCGGCAACACCAACTTCGGCGGGCTCTACCGTCCTTCGACCCAACTCCTCACAACGTCGTCGAACTCACACAAATTCAACCCCTCACAACGTCGTCGAACTCGCACAAGCCCTTGAAGCCAGGACGAGGTCCGACCCATCTCCATCTCTCCTACAAAGCCAGGTCTCCATTGGACCTCGCCATCCTTATCGAACAAGAAACAGAAATCTTCTGCGAGAGAACACCCGCCATCTCCGACGAACAGACCGCCGCCAAACCCAGGCCCTAATTTCAGCATCCTTCTTCTTCTTCTTCGAAATCCCAAAAGCCCTAAAACCGTCGATCTTAAATCAACCCCTTCCCGCTCCCTCTGTTCCGGTCGCTCTCTCCCGCTGGTGCACGACGGTTCTCTCCTTCCTCTTGCCTTAGTTTCGTCAATTAGGTTAGGTTAATTATTCTTTTTTTTTTGAAGGTAGGTTAATTATTCTTGTTGTCGTCGTTTTTATTTCTGGTTGTCGTGAATTTTTTTCCCTGGTTTGATTGATTACTTGTTCTTGTTTTTAGTATAGAGGATGCTAATTCTGATTATGGAGATTAAAGTGGTGGAAGTGATTCCTGGTTTGGAGCTCTTCGATTAAGATAACACTAGACCCTCGAGTTTTCATTTTTGTTGGAATCGAATGACCTCAGATCTATTTTTGAGGTCTAAATTTTTTATTTTGATTTTGATTTTTGGTCGTCGGTCGCCAAAAAATTGACCGAAGAAGATGATTGGAGGTTTTAGTTGATCGCACCAAGGATATAATGGTCATTTTAGTAATAAAATAATAATATTTTGATCTCTGACGTCAGGAAGAGACCTCATAGTATAATAAAACCAAACATCGGGAAGTTTTTAATCGATTACCGAAATACAGGGAGGCAAACGTAAAATATATCAAACACCAGAGACTTGAGCATAATTTACCTTTTTTTTAAGTTTAGTTCAATAGGAGTAAATCCGGGTACTAAATACTTTGATTATTTTGGAGAGGTTTTAGATTCAAATATTATTATTGAAAAGATAAAAAATCCTTCAGAAAGTCACATGTAAACAGAACTTTAAAATTCTCGAATTCAGTTAGATGTCAGTAGGTTGTGTGAATTTCTTTTATTCATTAGAGAGTATTGAAGAATTACACATTAAAAATAAAAAATTGTTGAATAAGTTATTTTTTTAGATAATTTTGTGTTAGGACAAGAATATTATCTTAACACATCAAACAAGTGATGCATCGGCAGAAATATATAATGGTAAGAATGATAGTGCAGCAAGGCACGAAGTTATGGGCCTGAGAGGCAGATATTTGGTTAAAGAGGAGTCTGTCGGGTGCTCTGTTTCGGGAGATTCTTGGAACTTGTCTTCCACTACCACCTTTGTTAATATTACATTACATCTTTGTCTCAACTATGACCAAATCTTTCTACCAAAAAAACTATGACCAAATCTCAGTTTCCAGCAATTTCTTGCTGTCAAGTTGAAATTATGGTCTATCCAAACATTTAATTTAAATCTCCCTGGATAAATATTTAAAATTATATTTTTAATAACTTAAACTTGGTTTTACAACGATTTTATTGTCGGTCTTAATGCTTATTATCGTTCCTTTCAAATTGGCTCGGTTGCACCAACTAGTCCTTATTCTCAGAGTAATGGACATGCAAGTGGTTAGATTTGAATCAATAAATTCATTGTGTTTTTATAAAATGAAATGTATCCTAACAAGTCATAAACTTAAGATACGTCAAAATCTTAAATGTTCAAATTTACCGAATTATATTCTAAAGAAAACAGGGAAAGTAAATATTTTCCATTCTGCTGTTTTACACCCACTTCATTTAAAGCGATCACATAATTCCTAGGCATCGTATTCGAACGAAGGAGCCCATCCCAAGCGTGGACATCACAATAAATAGGCATGGACCGAACCACATTAAATTTCCCGTGAACAAACTCATGAACACAAAAAACATAATGTATTTTTCTGAGAATCAAGTGTTACCAACTGTGCAAATGGTTGGTACATGATGTAACACCCAACCCTTTTTGTACATTCCTTACATGGTCGACTAAAACTACAACTCAAGATATTTATAATCGAGTGTAAACATTACCGAATCTTATTTATGAATGTATCATCGCATAGTAAACATCGTCAGCAAACAAATCTTATGTACGAAAGAATGATACGAGCGGCTACAAAGACCATTGGCCGCCCTTGAACATTTGATGATTTTGCAGGGAGCAACCGCTATCGATTGTTGCTCCTCTTCAGAGCTATCTGCAGGCACACACATATCAGAAGCCGTAGAGCTTGATATTTAATGTGTATTTTGTGCAAGAAAGACGAAATGCATGAGGTTTGCCGGGCCATGGTTTCGTAGCAGAATAAGATCTTCGTCGGTACCGAATGTTTTGTGAGCTTCTTCTAAGCATTCTGATGAGATTCTGTCGTGCTCCCTGCAGTTTTCACCACATTTGAAAGGTAACTACAGAAAAACCGGACAAAGTCATTGACACGGAACTGGAAGGGAACGTAGGAGGAAGAATTTTACCTAGAACTCGCATAAGCATATGAGAAGAAAGCGTAGCCAGTCCACACCTGTGTAGCCTAGAGAGCTACCTCTCGTGCCGGATACTATAACATCATCAAGCCAAGAAAGACTGACGTACACATTCAAAAGAGAGAAAATGATCAGCTACCGGCTCGTGTAAATACTTCATCAGAAGAATGAACCAAAACTACGGTTACCACAATCTAAACCATACCTAAACTTATAAAGGTCAACCCAGGCAATGGCAAGGTATTTCCCTGATAAGATCAAGAGAGAGAGATCTATCTTATTCACCGACCTGCACTGTTGAAAGCAAAGGTTCACAAAGCCTACCATTTGCTAAACAATAACATGGTCATTCCAAGAACAGCTGACACTTTTACAAACATCAGATAGCTAAAACAGCCAGACCAGGTGTCTTATTCACCAGATTTGAATTGTACATAACAGGAGCACTCTAAAATAGTTTCAGACAATAACTTCCATCTAATGCATTCTTTACCTATTATACCTGTATGTCAATCCCTTCAGCTACAGCTTTCTGAAATAGCATATCCTATCGAATTAGGTCAGTAGGCAGTTTCTCCCGTTGAAAGATGAATCAGATCACAATGCGTTTGAGCACATTAAGAAGAAGAGTCGGTCAGCTGATAGCAGTGAAAAGGTGATACAGCCAAACATGTTCGATAAAAGATACAGAGACTAGCTTAGACTATTTGAGAGAAATACATTCAGATCATGGACCAACTCTCCTAGCTGCTTCCATGAAAACAACTCCCACACTTTCCCCTTCCAAAGCTCATTTCAAAGAGAAGAAACAGTAAACAAACTGAACTAGAATGCCTGTTCCGTTAAGTACTCTGTAGTATATTACTGGAAAACACCAAGTCAGCAGGCAAATGAAGCAAATATGATATTCAAGAGCATCACCTCGTAGAATTTCTCATCCGAGTAGCTGGGATTCGCTCCAACCATCACAGTGAAGTAAGAAAACTTGACAGAAAATTTTGATAGCAAAAATACCAGATCAACTGTCCAGATGCTGCAACATAGAGATGTCAAAAATCAATTATCCACTCAAGAAATTGCATAGCATTCATCTCTAAGGAACAAACGGTTACTAGCAATGATCCTGCGTTCATAAGATTCCGAGCAACCGAAATGTTATAACCTAAACGACGAAAATTAACATGCCTGGTTGTACCACAAAGGTCTATCAAGGACTCCAAGACTGCAGCCTTTGATTCCAACAGTATTTAAAACCATTAAAACACAGGCAAGTCCACAATCCCAAGAATGCAGCTGGTTTACGTGCGTTACCTACATCGATAAGTCCAGCATTAGCAGTGAAACAAGAGGGGTCAAAGTTCATGAAAGCATCGTGTTTATCAATTATTATCAGACAACGATAACTGGGCAAATGATTCAGCATCAACAAGAAGAGAAGGATAATTCAACGAACCGGTAAACAGGCAACACAGCATCAGCACGTAAACTCTCTCTACCACCAGAAGACGGGTTAACTTGGTGCCATCCTCCGGACCAGCATTCACAACATCGCCGTCCAATCCCACCGTATCCTCATCATCTTCTCCACCTTCTACATTGAGCAACTTGTTTAACAGGAAGTAGAACGGCCACATCAGAACACCAAACCTCCACCACTCCACTCAAAGGTCAACACTTCACCGAGAATAACCATCGATTCAAAAGACCACCAATCAATTACCCTTCTCGAGACAAGCTCTGAAGAGAATACTCAACATTAAAGCTCATTACTGGACCCAAAAGAAGGGCTTTTGTACATACATCCAAAGTATATGAACCAGCGCTGCCAACTTCCATCTGAAAAGAGAGAAAAAAAACCCACCAAACGGGCAACCAACCAAAGTTGATCAGCCGACAAAGATCAAAACTTGATGTAGGAAAACGTGTCTGACATGTACCTACCGCCCCCAAGAACAAAGAAAAAAAAAGCATCTGAATTCTATGATCTTATTAAAAAAGCAATCATAGTTAGGCTTCCATTTAATTCAACTGGCTGGTGTTACCCGTTATAAGGTTGGTTGGCTGCTTTGAAAAGATTGGGTGGCGGGTTAAAGAAAGAAATAAACAGAGACAACAAGTTAGTTACCTTTGTTGTTGGAGGCAGATGGAGAAAGGCCCAGATCCAGGGAGGCCCACCTTCCAGTTTCTCATTCCGTTATCGGCCAGTGTCTGAAGATTTTTTCGTTTTGAAGAGGGTGGTCGGTGGCTATTTAGTCAAAACGACCGAATGCCTATATATTCAAGAATTTATGCTTCTTCTTGTTGAAGTATATTATTGCTTTGCTGAATTGATCAAGTATACACGTGCTTCCGAATTCAGATTCGAGGAAGACTATAAAAGAAAGCAAGAGTTTAAAAAGTCTACGAGTAAATTTATATATTTTAATTATTGTACTGATCTTTTTGTTACCTGAACTTTTAGTGGAGAACAATGCCATTTCCTTGTGGATACATATAGAAATATAACTAATTATAAAAAAAATATAATTTTGAAAAAAACAAACTAATTATAAATCGAATGCAGACATTTTTTCCAACCGAAAAAAACACCACCACTGTCCTAGGGGGTGGGTGGGGACCAGTAAGCAGGGCCCACCAGTGGAATGGGCCTTGGGTGGTCCATGTATTGGTTTGAAGAGTCTCGTGATTCCTATTTTGTTATAGTGGTGGTCGATGGGGCTACGGGCCTATGGCCCAAATCGATCACCAAACTCTTCTTGCTTTGGATAAGCCATTCCCAAACTTTAATGGCAACAAACAAATGTCGGCATGAAATGCCGATTCTTGAATTCACTTAAAAGATACAAATAGAGATTTAAAAAAGTGTTTTGCACGGAACAATTCAAGCAAAGACGCCCAGAAATTGCCGCATTTTGTGTTATTCTGCCTACTTTTTATATATGTCCGCATATGGTTGGGATCTCTTATCAGCATAACATGGTGAGTTTGGATGAAGCAATTTTTAATAAGATTTAAAAAAAGCAAATCAATCTTGTAAAGGTCACTATAGATCTGGGAAGAAAGATGTGCTAATTATTGAATATATCAAGTTATGTTTGCATTATAGAATGTCAGTTCCTAAAATAATTACAAATTGGTACATAATTATATATATTTTTTAAATGTTGCCCCGAAAATTTATCCGCAATTCAAATTTGTTCCTACAAAACCAACCATAAATTGCCACTAACCAATTATTTTGGCTGCATCGCTCAAGGTACATCTTGTCGATGCTCTCCAGCGAGGAGTTGAAGAAGATGGACATTGACGGGCAACGGATTTGGATGATGGATGAAGACTTGTGGGCCGGCCATCGCGATATTGCATTTGGATGTAATATATATTCTTGGAAATTACATCCTCTTATGATCCCTATATTATAATTAAAGGGAGAGCGACTAGTTTATTTGTTTGCTTATGAAGTTTTTGAACAACGGTTTACTCGATAATCAATCGCGAATCATTAAATCAACGGCCTACTTCCATAAAGTTGCCAAGTTTCGAGAATCTCATAATGAATATATATTAATAAATGAATCTTGATGCTCTAGGGAAAAAGGTAAAACCTCACAGTAATAGTAATTAATAAAGAGTACGGGGTTAAGCTTCAATGAGCCACTCAGATATAAAGACGGTGTCAAAAGTCAAAACCTACGGCGCTTCTTTTGGCCGCCGGGTGTCATAATAATTGCTTGATTCCATGGTAGCCGTTTGATAGATGGGATTTCAAATTTTTCTTGAGTAAGGACTGGATTTGAATTAGAACGAACGGGAGCGATTAATTTCAGCCAGCACGTAGCCCATTGCAGTAAATTTGAACTGAATTTTTTTTGAAATGGGCAAAAAAAAATTTTTTTTCTAAATAGGCAAAAAGTTATACATATTTTCTAAATAGGTTAAAAAATTATTTAATATTAAAATATTTTGAAGGAGGCGCCTGTTGTTAAAACACTTAATTTATTATTATTATTTTATTTTGAATAAAAATTTATCGATACCGAATGATTAAATCGTTGTATCGTAAATTTATCTCTAAATTTATCGATATATTATTTTAGAATAATGCGAGTAGAGATAAATATTTATTCATGAATTTAATCGTCTAAATTTATCTCTACTCGCATTATTCTAAAATGATATATATCGATAAATTTAGGAATAAACAAAATTAATTAGAGGTGCCAATTTGTTGGGGCGCCTCCTTATCACCAAAAAAAAATTATTTGGTCATAGAATGATCTGAATTTATATATATCGATAAATTTAATTGTTATATCGTAAATTTATCCAAGTACTAAATCATCTGAATTTATCGATATGTTATATTAGTAAAATGACAATGATTAATTTATAATAGTATATTAAATTTATGATACAAAAATATCGAATTATATCGGTACCTTTCAAAAAATGATATTGAATTTACGATAAAGCGTAAATTTATCGATACCGAATTTACAATACAACGATTTAAACGTTGTCATTATACTAATATATAACGGTTTACCGAGTTTGGGATAAATTTACGATACAATGATTAAATTCGGTATCGATAAATTTTCATTCGAAACAAAATAAAAATTTTAATATTAAATAATCTTTCAACCTATTTAGAGAATATGTATAACTTTTTGCCTATTTAGAGAAAATATGTATTTTTTTGCCCATTTCAGAAAAAATCCCAATTTAAACCCATTAGATACCGAATGATCAAATAAGAAGAAAGCCGAATTTTATACTATGCTGTGTGATACTGGGGACGGTGTGGACCCATTAAATTTGATAAGCCGCTAGGGCATTATGTGTAAGATGCCCCTCAGTTAAGGATATTATGCTGCGTGATATTGCAAGACCGAAAAGCGAGACTTTCCTTCCCAAAGTATTTTTTTTATTATCACATGCTTTTTTAATTAAATTTTTTCATGATAGAGATTTGACGATGCCGACGGTCGCAATCTTACAAGAGGTCGAGAAGAGCCTTGCACTAAGTAGGATATATTTGACCATTAATTTTATATAATTAGGGGCATTTTGCCCTCAATTCCAATTTTTTTTTGTATACCCAGTCTAATTAGCATCAAAGTCGCAGGTAGCTGCAAATGAAGGCACCTATTAGAATAATCGGAGAGCAAGTTACATCTCAACGCCCTAGTTGAATTTAGTACGATATTTTTTAAAATAAAAAATCCTAAACCAAAATACATATGAATTGATAATCGACAACACTTTTTTATCATTAACTACAAATTTTGAATTCGAATTTAGTACATACGTTAAAATTTGATTTTTTATTTTTAAAATTAGTTAACATAATAAATATCTTATTATTAGCTACACTAGCTATGTGGTTTTTCAAGGAAAAAAAAACGGTACACGTCCCACCAACATTTCTCTCGAGCAACGGAAAAGGTATATATGGAACTAAAAATGATTAATTAAATGGTTCAATACATGTAGGCCATGATGCCAACGGCTACCTACGTACGACAACAGAATAATCTGCATTAGGATTATTTGCTCTAATCTTTTTTGAGAAGTGATTATTTATTATAGTCGATGGCTACCGTTTCGCTATTGTAAAGTCCGATGAATGTAGTACCACTCATGGGAAACTGTTCATCGTTAGTTTCTGGAGGAATGCTGCTTCATCAACACTAGATTCTACTTTGAAAGTGATATTGTTAGGATTGAAGAAAATTATCACTTTAATGAAATTATCATATAAGAAAATATTTACATATTTTTACTAATTTTTTTTGTTTGTATTCAGATTCACCAAAGAATTATAATTATTTTCATAACCACATTCAAGTCACCAAAAAATATATTAATAATAATTTAATTATTATCTCATAGAAAATAATAATATGTCACGAAAAACCTAAAATCTCAGTTTATAATATTATTCAAATGCTACATTCGATTAAAAAAAATTTTTACAGCATGACGACGATGAGAAGAAATATTTGAAGATTATTCAAAAGATGAATGATGATGTACAAATTATCAAATAAGCAAATCTAGTACAGACTAGCATCTTAAATTATTTTGCATATTCGTAAAACATGGAAAATTATATGTATTTATTCAAAAAAATTACTTTATGCAAAAATTGGGACCGAGATTTCGCACTAACATTTTCTGAAAAAGTATTAGTTATTACGATATATGAGTTATTAAATATTTACACTGGTCCTAACTCGGGACCGAAACTTTATTTTGTAGGCGATTCTGATAAAATGAACACTGTTTATTCCCGATAAGATCCGTTAGAGGGTGAGCTCGACAATTCAAAATAAATATTTGAGAAAAAAGTTCAAAGTAAAGAAAAGCTTGTTTAGTACAGGGACAAAAAAAAAAGGTAACAGCTAGTGATATCGGAAAAGAGGACTTTTTGGTTATTCTCCTTGGGTTCTCCAATGACCTACATATCCTTAATCTGTATCATATCGAGAAATGACTTCTTTGGATGATTTACAGTTAACCTCTAACCTCTTATGCTCATATCTACTAGTCACATTATTAAACCGACTAAAGCTCAACTACGTACCATGTTGGTATATTTTTCTAAACGATACCATGATCGTAAAATTCCATAAAAAATTAGCGACAAAATAACACGTAATACAGCCTTCCATGAATTTAGAAAATATTGAAACTTTATCTGAAATATATCAAATTAGGAGAGCATACTTAATGCATGTGACGTGTAATAAAAAGGGATTAGTACGGTCAGAGCGTAAACAGTCACGGGCATAGCCAATGTAGGCTTGTCCGCTGCCCGCCCAGTTGCCGCACTTCCCTATTCAAACTTTTAATATACAATATTTCAAACTCTATAATCCAAAGAAAGCAGAAAGACAAAAAATCCAAAGCAACCAACGTATTCTCTACTCCGAGACTGAGAGGGACCTCCCCGGCCTCTCTCTTCTTCCTTTTTTTTTATAAATAATTTTCCTCTTTCTATTATATCAAAAGGGAAAGAGAGACGTTAGGATTATAAGCCACCTTCTTCGAAATCAAAATCGAAACTTTCTGGGGAGAGAGAAAGGAACACTTCTAGAGAGAGAGAGAACCAGACAGGGGGAATTTTGTAGGATTCCAGACACAAGGAGTTGGAGTGAATGCAAGCAAGCACCCAGAACAATTTGAACTTTGTACCCGCCTGGGAATTTTGGATTTTTCCGTTCTGGGTCTTGAAAAGTTTCAATCTTTTCTTCTGGGTCGTCCTTTTTTCCAAAGCATTAATGGAGGACGGGGCTAGTGAGGTGAGCAGGAAGATGAGTGATGAGTCGGTGACCGAGTCAAGAGAGAGGAGCAGCCGCAGCAGCAGCTCAAGCGTTGGGAGTAGTACTATAGAGGGTGGAGGTGACAAGGCCAAACCGCCTTCCTCTCCTCTGGGTTGGCCTATAAGGAAGGCGAGCAGTGGGGAGTCAAGAAAAAGCTTGCAACTTTCTGGTGGAAGCAAAGAGAAGACAGCCCAATCGGGGGATGGAGCTGATGCCAAGTTTCTTAGGCTTGGTTCCAAGTTTTCAGGTTCACTCCTCCTCCCCCCTCTAAAGTTTAAACGAGCTTGAATTTTCGATACCAAGTTGGTTTAGTGTGTGTAGATGATGGTATGAGGTGGTTCTGAATTGGAAAGGTTTCATCTCGGGGAATTTCAAGAAATAAAAGTCCAAACTTGGGATTTTGGAAGTGGGGTTTTTAATTACTTCTGTGACTTGTCCAAGTTTGTTAGGCTTAGTTTCAAGCTTCCAGGCTGTTGCCGAGCTCGAATTTTACTTACCAAGTTGGTTTTCTATGTGTAGATTATGGTATGAGGTAGTTCTGAGTTGAAAATGTTATCTTCTTGAAGGAAAAAAAGAGTAGTCCAAAACACGGGATTTGTGAAGGTGGGATTTAAAATTCATTTTGTGTACTGGGTTTCTGAATTTTAAATTCTTGTGCTGATGAGCAGAGATGGATATGATGAAGGAGAGGTTTTCCAAGCTGTTACTTGGTGAAGACATGTCTGGTTCTGGGAAAGGGGTTTGTACTGCTCTGGCTATTTCTAATGCCATCACCAACTTGTGTGGTATGTCTAGCATTCTCACTATTTATGCGACTTTGTTTCCAACCAGAGGAAAATCCTGCAACTGTCAAACTAATTCGGGGGTTACACTGGTGTAGCTACTGCGTTTGGTCAACTGTGGAGACTAGAGCCATTGTCCTCAGAGAAGAAGGCAATGTGGAGAAGAGAGATGGAGTGGCTTCTCTGTGTTGGGGATCACATTGTGGAGCTAATTCCGACGTGGCAAACCTTTCCTGACGGTTCGAAGTTGGAGGTAGAATTTGCGAATCGCTTCTCAAATTAAAGACCGCAGTAGAATCTGTTTACAATTATCTCTTGATTGCATTAGAATGGACCTTGTCCAGAAAAAGAAAAACAAAGAACCGGTGTTTTAGTTTTCAATTTGCTGACTTTGTCAGGTTGAGACTAGTTAGGAAGGAAAATGTGTTCAATTATGGAATTCAAAATTAGCTAATTGCTGTTTTTGTTCAGCTTCAGCTATCCTTCCCAAATTAATCTGCTTTGTTTTATTTCCAGGTGATGACATGCAGACCTAGATCAGATATCTTCATGAATCTTCCAGCTCTGAAAAAGCTGGATAACATGCTTCTTGTAAGTTGAAAGGCATATGTGTTGGAGAGAATCCCACATTGAAAGTTGCAAGTGGGTTGGACCTGTTTATAAGTCTGGATAATCCACCTACTCACCACCTTAAGGTTTTGGGTAGGATATGAAAATTCCTATATGGTATCAGAGCCAATTGCTCTAACGAGCCCATGGTCCGTTGTGCTCGCACGGTCCGCCTTTGAAAGCACGAGAGGCAATGTGAAGCCCGTGCAAACTTCAGCCCGATGGGCTTTGTTCGAGGGTGCGTGTTGGAGAGAATCCCACATTGGAAGTTGCAAGTGGGTTAGGCCTGTTTATAAGTCTGGATGATCCACCTACTCACTACCTTAAGGTTTTGGGTAGGATATGGAAATTCCTATAATATGCCTCTCCTGCTATCACTTTCTAATACTTCTCCATAGCACTTAAGCTTTGCACTCGGAATTTTGCAGGAAATATTGGATAGTTTCACAGAGACGGAGTTTTGGTACGTCGATCAAGGGATCATAGCCTCAGATGCAGATGGATCAGCCTCTTTCAGGAAAACTCTTCAGCGCCAGGAGGACAAGTGGTGGCTGCCTGTGCCCCGAGTCACTGCCGGTGGCCTAAGCGAAAGATCCAGAAAGCAGTTGAGTCACACCCGTGAATGTGCTAATCAGATACTAAAAGCTGCAATGGCAATCAATAATATTACTGTAGCTGAGATGGAAATTCCTGACTCGTTCTTAGAAACCCTTCCAAAGGTTTGCCTGCTCGACTTGGCAAATAGAATATAGCATTTCATTTATGTTCAGTGCAAGAGTTGCTACGTAGTTCTATCAATTGCTTTGCTTCTCATAGTAAGTCGATTTGCCTGCAGAATGGAAAAGCTTGTCTCGGGGATCTCATATACCGGTACATTACCTCAGACCAGTTCTCATCAGAGTGCCTGCTTGATTGCCTTGACCTGTCCTCTGAACATATAGCTCTAGAGGTTGCAAACCGGATAGAGTCTGCTATATATGTATGGCGCAAGAGGGCTCATTTGAAGCCACAACCTAATCCAAACCGCTCAACGGTGAAGTCATCCTGGGAGATGGTCAGGGACTTGATGGTCGATGGAGACAAGAGGGAATTTTTTGCCGGACGAGCAGAAAGCCTGCTCATTTCATTGAAGCAGCGTTTCCCAAGCTTGACACAGACTACCTTGGACACCAGCAAAATCCAATTCAACAAGGTTCTTAACAAACATTCCTTCTGCTTCAGCCATTGATTTAGTTTTCTAATTGTTCATTCTCTGTGTTAAAACGTGGTGCTACTTCTCACAGGATGTGGGAAAAGCTATCCTCGAAAGCTACTCCAGAGTCCTGGAAAGCTTGGCATTCAACATAGTTGCGCGCATAGACGACTTGCTGTACGTGGATGACTTGACCAAACGTTCTGATAAGCTCTCCTCGGTGCCAACAGTGAGCATGATCACTCACAAGAAGGGCTCCATCCCTTATTCCGTGCCAGTCTCAGGCACTCCATACAAAACAACATTCAGCACTTCAAGCCTCTCGCCCGCGCAGCTTGTCAGCCCCGCCAGGGTGGAGAGAACTCCGTTCTTGAACAAGACCAACATCATGAACATCAACAACAGCAAGCCTCATCACCGCCTCGGCTTCGGAGTGAAGAGAGCCCTGACAGGCTACCTCACAACTGCCGATTCCAAGGCGAAGATCTGTGGCAATGCAGCCGACGGCTTGTGTACCAATCCCAACGCTAACAGCACGGAAGCAAGCGCGAACGAGAAGGATCCTCTGGTGCAGCAACACGGGACGAAACTGCATCAAACCAACACTCCAAGACGTAGCTGTTAAGTTGAAGGGGGATTGGTATTTGTTAGAACATCATCTTAGTGAGTATTATATCCCACGAAGAGCTTGCCTGATGTAGCAATGTAGAGTTGCTGAACAGTTGATATGGATCCGTTTGCGTATTTGATTGATTTTAAAGATTACAGTTAAATATTCAGTATTACGAACGTATAAAGAATTTCAAAAATAAAATAGAATGAATTTTTTTTTTCAGGAACAGATAGAATGAATTATTAACACGCAAAGAACCGCCTTTCCGACAGTAACACAGAAGCACGTGCACTTTTTGTCCAAACCATTTCATTCCTCCCTTCACTTTTATACCCCAAATCTCGCCGACATTTTTTACCGTACCGTCCAAACGGAAAGCCCTAAATTACTAAACTACCAGTAAGTAGCTAGCTAGATGGCGACGAGCATCCAGATCACGGCGCTGGACGGCATCGTCAACGTCAACTCCCTCTTCACACTGGCCGTCTTCCTGGGGCTGGCGTGGGGCCCGGCGGACTACACCAGGGCCAGCCTCGTGGAGGACCCCACCTGCATCCCGGGTCGCCACGTGGCAACCAACCTCGTCTCCTTCCAAATCTACGCCTTCTCCTCGTTCCTCTTCTCCTCCCTCATCGCGCTCGCCCTCAAGCAGGCCATCCGCGTCCCACTCCGCCCATCCGCCGCCATCCGCCGGCTACACGTGGCGCCCGACATATTCGGACACGTCAGCAGAGAGGTGCTGAGGGTGGGGATGCTGGTCTCCGGGGCGGGATCGGTGGTGGGGAGCGTGTTCCTGATGCTGTCGCTGGTCAACGTGGCGCAGGTGAAGCTCGGGGCTTTCGGGTGCGGGAGCAGCGGCCACACCGTAGCGGCGGTCGTCCCTCTTGTTATCTTCGTGCCCCTCGGGCTTCTGCTCTATGTCTGTGCCGTTTTGTACGCTTTCACGAGATAATATTCTTAGACGGGGCTCGTAAGCTAACCGAATTTGGTCTAAATGGCGAAGTTACCCTTATTTGAGTTAAAAGCTCGTGGATTGATTAAATAGATGATATTGTGTGTTGTAACTAAGGTTTTGTTTTTTCTGTTCTAACTTGGAGAAAGACTGTCCAAGGAACGGTTGTTGTTTTCTTGTGTACTAGTAGTAGTAGTAGTACAAGTGTAAGGTGTTATTTTTTCTGATCTAATTTGGAAAAAGATTGTGTCTTTTATGGTGTTTCTTGGTAGCCTGGGATGTAGAAGCTGGGAGATTTTAGTGCTTGGTTATCAAAGATCGAGTCTTATTTCGGAACTCAAGGTATTGGTTGTTTTCATGTGTGCTAGTAGTTGTGTAGGTGTCGAGTGTTGTTAATTCTGTGTCTAACTCGAAAGATTGCGTTTTTAGGGTGTTTGAGAGATTTTTGTGCTTGGTTATCAGATAATGGTGGGTCGTCTTTCGGACCACGAGCTAAAAGTTGAAGATTGTTGTTGTTTGTTGTTTTATTGCTTACTGCTATTAAAGGTTGCATCTTTATCTTTTAGTTTTCTGTATTTGGGGGTTAACAGGGATAATTAGTTGGTGCCGGCTAATCCTCTATTGTTGTTTGTTTATGCTGTCGCTGTTTGTTCTCGAACACTAGTCTTGTCTGATAGTTGAATCCTAAGTATCTATTTGGTTAGTGGGATGAAAAAGAGGAAGCTTCTTTAAATTTGAGTTTTTAGAGTGATGAGTGGAGCGTCGGTATAGTGGGTTTCTGATAAGGTTCTAGATGGAAAATGTGGAGTTCTATCTTGTTCTCCATGTCACCAGATGGTGGGTTGGTGTTTTACCCTCAATGAGCACTAACCAACCATTTTTAAAAATAGCAGTAGGTAGGTATGTAAAGCATTAATCAACATAATTTTTCCATGGTGGTGGATGCTCCACTCATTTGTGGGAACAACAGTTAGCTTCTTGCTCTACTATAAATTCATGTGTACCTCAGAGCATGTTTTGTGCATCCGATCGATCAAGAAATGGCAGCTCAAGCAAGCTCCTACATTTGCCTCGTGTTGCTTGTCGTCCTCTTCAGCTTGGCCGAGTTTAGCCAAGTTTTTGGGGCTGGGGAATGCGGGAAGTCCACGACGCCTGACATGGAAGCCTTCAAGCTCGCGCCTTGCGCCTCTGCAGCGCAGGATCAGAATGCTGCTGTCTCGAATCAATGCTGTGCTCAGGTCAAGAAGATCGGCCAGAACCCCGCATGTCTATGCGCTGTCATGCTCTCCAACACGGCCAAGGCTTCTGGAGCCAATCCAGAGATTGCTATGACCATTCCCAAGAGATGCAACATCGCGGATCGTCCTGTGGGCTACAAGTGTGGACGTGAGAATCCTTTTTCTTCCCTGTATATATTGTTTCAACAACTAAGTTTAATTGCGTGATCAGTTCCTAAACGATTTATTTGTTTGCTGCAGCTTACACCCTTCCATGAGGCGGAATTCATGGCGTCCTATGCTGTGACTCCTTAAGTTATGTATGAGTACCAGCTCCTTGCCCTTGTACCTAGCTAGTTGTTCTAGCTGACGTGTAATTGTCAAACCAGTTATCCAAATAAGAACCAGTATGGGGCTTGCTAATAACTCCTTAAGCTATGTATGAGTACCAGCTCCTTAGTCCATCTGCACTCTGATACCATCTGTGCATAAGAGTCGAGTGGTATAAATAAACCCCTCCAATTCTGTAAGGAAGTCGAAGGTTCGAACCCTCCAATTCTGTAAGGAGGTCGAAGGTTCGAACCCGCCACTGACAAAAACTGACAACTAAATAAGGCTGCATCAGAACCATTGGCATTATAGTCGAGTGGTGTGAACCAGCCTCTGTTTCTCTAAGGAGGTCGAGTGTTTGAACCCTCCACACGTAGTTATCAAAAAAAAAAAACTGAATGATGGATCTTGGTTGGCATAAAAAGTAAAAATCCATGTGTCAACAATTTGCTTCATAATCTGACTAGATTGCTGCAGCCATTGGCTACTCGTGTAGGTATTCTTCGGGCATGAGAATTAGATAAGGGAACCATATCATACAGGGTTTACAAGCTACAGAGCAACATCATACGACACATGAGAGAACCTAGTAATAGATCAGTTATTTCCTAAGAAGATTAGCCTACTAGCTATTACAGCACACCAACATGAACTGAAGCTAATTAACCAACACCTACAAGCAAAGCCACAACTCCTGGCATATCATCTCAGCTCCAACAAACTTTATTCCTTAGTACGGCCATGGGGTCATTTTCCTGCATCGCAAAGATCGAATCAAAGGGAGCTCCATCTGTTCTTTAGCTGTAAACTTGGTACGTAATTGTAAAAGCATACATGATTATGCCTTACCTTGTACTTAAAGAGTTACCCTGAAGTTAGCTTGCTTCGGGGTAGATGATCTAGTAGTAAAGCGAACCTGGAAACACACGTTCGAGCTTTAATTTGTAGAAGAGCAACCATGTTCCTTTATGTACAGAGAAAGAATAAGTACGTATGAAAGAGAGGAAATAAAAGAGAGAGAGAATAGGTACCCTGCCACCAATTTCCTCTTAAAGCACTGTTGTTCCCATTAGGATCCTGCTCTCCACCATCTTTCTTCAACTGCATACATATTAAGATTTTGGATCAGAAGAATTATATAGAATTATTCATATGTATCTGAATGAGTCGAGACTCGTCTCACGGTGTATTGAGATTCCGAGGTGGTGGTTCTTGTAGAATAATTTTCTTGGCCACCATAGTAGATTGATGAGCTAAAATAGCACGGTTCAGCTGCTTCATTCTGATACACTGAACTCTTGTCGTTGAAGCCTGTACTGCTCTCTCCCTTGCTACCCTTTGGGGTATTATTATCTGGCAATTACACAGCGATTAATTAAGAGACCAAATTAATTTTCGAATCAAAACCTTGAGCAAATTTCAACTTCAATCGAATATAGCCAATTGGTGTTTCAAGTTGCAAGTGAGAGTGAGTCATGTATGTAATAACTAACAACTAACTAAAATAACAGGTGAAGACAGGATTCTTGAGGAGTACCCTGATCCCCATGCCTGCCACTAGCAACTTGCTTCCCGACCATCCCTGGGTCCCTACCCTGCTTCTGACATCACCAACAAAGAATATTTAAGCAAAAGGATGTTGTTTTCAATGAAATAGGTGGAGCAAATATTAATTAGCTCCTATTCCATTGTTATTGATCAAATATAATGTGTATTAGATATGTCTAACTGAAACAACCCTCCAGATTTAGATCAAGTGGTAAATGGTAAAACCCGAGTAACATCCATAGCAAAAAATGGAGGAAAATATGGTCTGCAATACTTCAATTAAGAAAAGGCAACCAACATTTTTTTTTTGGTAAGTATAATTTTTATTAATATTAGGTTTTACAACTTCTTTCCACCTCGTCAAAACAAACATAATTATCGTATAGTCTTTTGTTCTAGTAACTTAATTAAATTCATCATAGGAGAGGCTGATTTTATACCAATATAATTTATAGACATCTCCAACTGTAGGGGAACATCTATAGAAAGACTTCAAGAGTTCAAGAACAGAAGATTTATCGTGTTAAAGAAAAAGAAAGGAAGAAAGAAGCGGAGTCACGAGAGCCATTAATTTATAATCTACTAAGAGAATCCAAGTAAACTACATATACTACTAAACAACAGGAGAACGTATCAACATGCATGCAGGGCATTTATAAAACATCACGATTCCGAGATACGAGAGAGAAGAAAAATGAAATTATAGAATGCATATATACCATGAATATCACTATTAGGTCGGAAAAAGTTTATCATGTCTTTTAATTAGTGGGGTCCTTGTAGTGATGTTAAGGGACTTAATTAATTGACCTTTGACCCCAATAAAGCCTATAGTCCAGTTGAATTACTCTTATATATGCTCGTTTGGTGATGATATATTTTACATTTCATTCACCACCAACAGGACCAACATGCAAACCTCATTGAATAATCTAGGTTAAAGTCGGATCAGAACACAAATTAAGACGGATGATTAAGGAGAATATCTATAAACGTATGATGAAACATCAGAGGTAGAAGGAGAGAAGATTATTACCGCCGATGGAGAGGAGAAAATGGAGCCAAAAATCTCACTGGAGGAGGCTGATGAGGAGGAATTAGGAAATGAGTTCTTGGGACCAAAGAGATGATCCAAGGTGGAGGAAGAGCCACCACCACCACCAACTTGCCTCTTGTTTTCCATTAAAGCAGCAACAACAACAACAATAACAATCTCTCTACTAACTGCTTAGGGCTCCCCAAGAACTGCACCTAAATACCTATTATTAACACTAAATCTGTCTCTCTAAAAAACCAACAGTAGCTACCAACTATATATAGAGAGAGGACAGGACAGCCCTTTTGAAGGAAACAGAAGTCTTTTTAATTTAATTTCCCTGTCATCCAACGACCAAAACTACTCCCGTCCGGTGGGTAATAACGGCCTCCTCTGACCACCAAACAAATTATACTGAACAGAAAAAGAGGTCCTAGTGGATAAGATTTGCAGGCTGACAATTTAGAAAAGGAGAGGTGCAATTAATTGTAGCAAGGGCAGAAGAAACGACAGGTGACACAATTAAGGCTAGCGTCGTCCAGGGAACGCCACGTGAAAATTGCAGTTATGAAGAGGGCGGGAGTACCAAACTTGTCTTTGTCTATAAGCCAAAATGATGCATATGAGCTATGGTATTTATAAGCTCCCGAAGATGACCACTCCTTTATTAATTTGTCTGACCATTATTAATTAAGCTAGGTAGATTTATAAATAGCGAGTTTGTTTATTATTCGAGTTTTTCCTAAATGTTTGACTTGTATTGCAGTGTCATCGAGATAGTTTTATTCTTATTATCGTTTTTTCTATGGGATTTTACGACTTTAAGTCTGCAATTCTCGTATATCTGTAAGGGAGGGTCAACACTCGAATGGGGCATTGGGTTCTTTTGGGTAGGGGTGGGCCGTGGGGGGTTTCATCGTTTTTTTTCCTTTCCTTTCGTTGCTGTTTTCTGTCCTCTTTTATTTTCATTATTTGTATATTCCATTTTATTTTTAATAAAGAAATTTATCTACCAAAAAAACACCTAGATCACTTGGTAAACTACAATATGATATGAATCGCAAAGCAATGGAGCCGCATATATTGTTCAATTCAATCTGGTTAATATAACTTTGATTGTAACAACGAGTCAAAATTTTCAATTACGATCAAATCAAGAACGATATGAAATTTTAACATTAGTGATAGAATTTTATTGTATCATTAACTGAGTTTGTATGAAAATATTGTTGTAGTTTAATTAGAAATGTGTAATTCGAGTATATGGCAACCATGCTATAATTTGGTAGACAAAATTTAGTAATTGTATCTTTTTTTTTTGGTAAGTAAATTTTCATTATGGAAGAATAATATTTACAAGAAAGAATCGTGATTGTATCTATGGGGATCTAAATACATGTAGTCTTGACAAAAAAAAGGACGATTGATTAATGAATTTAGCTGCAACCCATGTGCGGCCTTTTGCCTGCCCATGGATAAAGATGGAGTTATCTTCGCAGCAATTTTCTGTCATTCGACAAATGGAAGCTTCCCATCGTGTCCAAGTGGACATGTAGCCCCATATTTTGGATGGCTTTGGTTAAATTGTTACGAGGAGCATTGATGCCCCCGTCCCATGTGTGTGTCCTCAAAAGTATTGGGAGCAGAAAAGATTGATCAATGCATGTTATGTTGCGTTATGGTTGTAAGAATTAATCGTTTATGTCTTGGTACATGCATACGAATTGTTTGTTAGAAAAAGAGGGAAAAAAACGACCACTCTCTGTCAGATTCTTTTAACACACATTTCCGCATAAAATTTATCGGATTAAAGTTTACACAAATTTGATATTAAGTCTTGTCTATCAAAATGAAGTTGTGTCATCCCCACTGGTTAAGGCCGAGCCTTCACTGCAACCTAATGCTGCCATGTAACACCACGCCCATAACTTTTGACCAAGTGCTGTTAATTTACTGTCTTCAAGCTCGTGCATGAACATGAAATGGTTTCTTTCGGAGGAAAAAAAACATGAAATGGATAAGGTCACCGTCTCAACTTGTGTCCACGGTATATGCTACCTTTTCCCCAACAGTTGACCTCGGCAAGTTGATATATGTTGGAGATCATTTATATCTATATTCAAGTATATAACCTTTATTGCTCTATATATATATATTGGTTATATATATATATATATATATTGGCTGTCTTCGATCCAGAGCAAATGTTCCGGGGAATAAGTATAATAACCTGTGACCGACCGAATATACGATATTAATATATACTTGGGTACTTAGAATTTTAGCTTCTTCCCAATCTCAAATTAAGCTGTACCACTAATGCCACTGACCAAGCTAGCCGGACGAGGTCGAGTATTTTGACCTACCTCCGGCAAAGAACACTCGCTTTCAAGTGAGGAAGAAAATTGGGAGTGGCTATACCAGTGAGGATCCACGTTGGTCAGAATATGATATGGACTTTTGATGAGTTCTGGCTGATTAGTTTTATCCTTGACCACCCGACTTGTGGGTTTGCTTGGGTGAGACACTAGGTATGGCAACAAGTTTGCTTCTCTGGCTACTCGTTTAGGCCTTAGGCCCGTTTTATTTCCGTTTTTCTTTTTCTTTTTTCTACTCTTTTTCACCCTCTTTCCGTATTTTTCTTTTCTTATTAATAAAGGTTCGTTTTCGCCAAAAAAAAAAGTATTTACCGAAGAAGTAGAATCTACAATGACATGTATAAAAGTTGATTATCTACATCCAATTCATAGTATTTAGTGGAAAATTGCACGATTTGCATTTCACACGAGTTTGAAAATTTTGGTCGATATCCTAAATATAATTTGGATTTCGCGCACATATTTTTTGCAAAAGAGGTTTGAGGTGGTCCTCTTGGAAGAATTTCAGGCCCACAGTTTTTCTATAGTAAAAAGGGAATGGCCCAATGATGCACCCCTTGACTAATGAGACGCAGTAACAGTGAAGATTGGCCCAATTCATGCACAAAAGTTTCTCAAGACCATAGGAAAACGTTACAACTTGCTACAAGCTTCAACCAGGAATATATTCTTCGTCATCTAATATTTGTCAACTTGCTAGTTGCCAAAAAAATTGAAAACTCCAATATATCTTCAATTAAATCTCCATTCATTTTGCGGGCGTGAAAGTTGAGCGTTCCACTATCAAGTCAAATATGCAAAGTCAACATAATGACACAAAGTAGAGGAGGATGTGATGAGGGAGATTCATATTTCAAAGTTGGCGACAGAAAAAAAAATTTATGAGTAAATTTTCTTTATTAAGTATAAAGTAATATAAGTCCTCCCCTACAGAACAGCGAACAAGCTCGCTGTTCTTGCACACAACCCATTTCAAATCACCAGATTAAATCGAATAACCAAACCAAGTGAAGTAATTTAATCAAATTTGATTTAAGCGATTGCAGGAACAAAATTAATTCTTGATTGTGCAAAAGATATAGTAGGGGAGGACTTATATAGTGCAAAAAAAAAAATACAGTGACAGAAATTTATCTTTTAAAAAAGTCAAATATCTGAGAAAGTATCAATTTTTCACACACACATATATGATAGATCTAAATTGGATTAATATTACAATTCTGAGTCCGAATTTTATGATATAACATATGATTAAGTTATAAGACAGTCGCATTTTCCGAAGTTGAGTTGTTTATCCAAATCTCTATCCCAATATCAAATTACCCGAAATTTCAAATGTAAATTATTTTAGATACATATTAAGATAATCTGACTTTCTTAAACTAAATACTTTATAATCTGATTTGGAATACTGAGATATGTGAATCCGAATCCTAAGATCAGGCGCATCCATGGCCCGTCCTCGCCTCCGCCTCCGTCCTCGCCCCTGCCTCCGTCCTCGCCCCCTTTCCCTTGCCCTCGCCTCGTTGTCTTTTTTTTATAACTTTTCTATCTAGTTAATTATACTTGATACAATATTATTCGTATAAATAAATTTTTTGGATATTATTTATGTGGTTAAATTTTTTTGGGAAAAGTCAACTTTAGTACCTTGTGGTATCGCGAAAAATCAAATCAGTACCCTGTGGTTTAAAACGTATCAATTGAGTCATACTTATTCCAATTAACATCAATTAGAGGCCCGGGCAGCTGCCCAGGCCTGCCCGAACCTACCCGACCCCTGCCCGAACTACGTGGCTAGCCACGTCACCAAATTTTGATGACGTGGTGCCACGTGGAGAGGAGGAGGAGGAGGACGCGGGGAGGAGGAGGAGGAGGAGGAGGACGCAGGGGGAGGAGGAGGAGGAGGACGCGGGGGGAGGAGGAGGAGGAGGACGCGGGGGGAGGAGGAGGAGGAGGAGGACGCGGGGAGGAGGAGGAGGAGGAGGATGCGGGGAGGAGGAGGAGGACGCGGGGGGAGGATGTTGAGAAATAACCCACTTTCCCGTGGACCCAACGCAGCGAACAAGATAGGAGCAAGATCTACGAAAAACAAGAACAACAGATTTGGTAACCCGGTTCGATCTTGACCGATCTACGTCCGGGGGCGTACCAAGCCAGGAGATTTCACTATATCAAGCTCGATCTACACTTTGGAGCTACGCAGGCTCAACAATGGTGTTTCTCTCTCCTCTTCTCTCTCTGTCTCTCTCTACAAAGAAGAAGATAAGTATACAGTGACAGACAAGCGGGGTATTTATAGTGCCAACAAACCTAGGAACCAAAACACACACGCAGGGGCATTTTTGTCCACGCTTTGGCAAAATGGAGAAACTGAAGCGCGTACCATTTGGCCAGGGGGCTACGCCCCCCCGCGGTGTCCGAAGTCTCCATACCCAACAATCTCCCACCTGGAGACTGACCTCAACACCTGCCGCCATTCACTTGATGACACCTTCTCCTCTTGACTTCTTGGTACGCCGGGTCTCTTCTCTAGTTTACTAGACCCGCTGAAGCCATGTTGAGCTTCAGCTTCTCTAAGGTAACCACCTTAGTCAACATATCCGCGGGATTCACTTTCCCGTCAATCTTTTCAAGCCTCAAGATCTTCCTTTCCAAGAGATCACGTATGTAGTGATACTTCAACTCAATGTGCTTTGTCCTTGAGTGGAAAGCGGGATTCTTTGCCAAGTGTATCGCACTTTGGCTATCACTGTGGAGCACACTCTCACTTTGCTCTTTCCCCAACTCCACCAAGAAATTCTGCAACCATACCATCTCTTTACTTGCTTCCGTCACAGCCACGTACTCACTTTCCGCGGTTGACAAAGCTACTACCTTTTGTAGTCTCGAGGCCCAAGATATCGCTGTCCCTCCCAGCGTAAAGACATAACCACTTGTGCTCCTCTTCTCATCATGGTCATTGGACCCCAAGTCCGCATCACAATAGCCTAGGAGCTTCACATCTTTGCCCTCAAAACAAAGACACTTCTCGATGGTACCTCTCAAGTAGCCAAGGATCCATTTCACTGCGACCCAATGTTGCTCACCCGGATTGCTCATGAACTTGCTCACTACTCCCACCGCATGTGCTATGTCTGGCCTCGTACAAATCATAGCATACATCAAGCTACCCACCGCCGATGCATAGGGAGTCTTCTCCATTTTAGCCTCCTCCGCCTTAGTCTTAGGCGAGTCCTTCTTGGACAATTTGAAGTGTCCAGCTAAAGGAGTCAACTTGGGGTTGGCATTTTGCATGCTAAACCTCTGCAGTACCTTCTCAATGTACTCGGCTTGTGAGAGAAATAGCTTCCCTGCAGCTCTATCTCTCTCAATCCTCATTCCAAGGATTTGCTTAGCCTCACCCAAGTCCTTCATGGCAAACCTTTCGGATAATTGCTTCTTCACCTTGCTCACCTCACTTGCACTGGTGCCTGCTATCAACATGTCATCAACATAAAGCAGGAGGATGATATAGCCATTATCCAGCTTCTTCATATAACAACAATGATCCGCTCCACAACGAGAAAATTCAATCTCCCGAATGAATCCATCAAACTTCTTGTACCATTGTCTTGGAGCTTGCTTCAACCCGTACAGACTCCTCCTCAACCTGCACACAAGCTTATCGTTACCTTGCAAGAACCCCTCTGGTTGCTCCATGTAGATCTCTTCCTCTAGATCACCATGAAGAAATGCCGTCTTCACATCCATTTGCTCTAGCAATAAATCTTCAGCAGCCACCATACTTAGCACCATCCGGATGGTGGTCATCTTCACAACAGGAGTGAAGATGTCAGTGAAGTCAATACCATACTTCTGCTGAAATCCCTTGACAACCAGTCTTGCTTTGTAACGTTTGGTGCCATCCGCCTCTTTCTTCACTCTATAGACCCACTTGTTATGCAATGCTTTCTTACCCTTGGGAAGTTCAACTAACTCCCAAGTTCCATTGCTCCTCAAGGACTCCATCTCATCATTCATGGCAAGTTTCCACTCGTTCACTTGCTCACTTTCTTGAGCTTCTTCAAAATCCTCAGGTTCTCCTCCATCGGTCAATAAGAGATAGTAGTTTGCTGGCGAATATCTATCCGGAGATCCACGTTGTCTAGTGGATCTCCTCAATGGAACCACTGTTAGTGGTGATCTTGGCCCCATCTCCACTTCGGCCTCTTGCCATCAAGTATCCTGCTCCCACCCGAGTTTGAGATGTCTAACTCGACCATCTCACCGGTAGGATCCACTTCATCAGCTAAATCCCCCTTGTCCTTGTACATCACCTTCTCATTGAATATGACATCCCGGCTCCTCACCACCTTTCGGTTCTTCTCATCCCAAAAGCGGAACCCGAACTCATCTCCTCCATATCCAATGAATGTGCACTTCTTGGACTTTGCATCAAGCTTACTCCTATCACCTGCATCCACAAGCACATAGGAAACACAACCAAACACTCGTAAGAAAGTCAGATCAACCTCTTTGCCACTCCACATCTCCTCCGGTATCTCATTCTCCAAAGGAGTTGATGGCCCTCTGTTGATCAAGAATGCTGCAGTATTTACAACATCTGCCCAAAACATCTTCGGAAGGCCACTCTTCAACCTCATGGCCCTTGCTCTCTCATTTAGTGTTCGGTTCATCCTCTCAGCTATGCCATTTTGCTGGGGGGTCCCAGCTACCGTCTTTTCCATGCGAATCCCATACTTCGCACAAAAGTCTTTGAACTCTTGAAGCTCGTACTCACCACCATTATCGGACCTCAAACACTTCACCTTGAGATTCGTCTCGTTCTCCACAAGAGCCTTCCACTTCTTGAAGGTATTGAAAGCATCAGACTTATGCTTTAGGAAGTAGACCCACACCTTCCTTGTAGAGTCATCTATGAAAGTCATGTAATACAAAGAACCACCCACGGATGCCACCGGTGCCGGTCCCCACAGATCACTGTGGACCAATTCAAGCTTCTCCGGTTTAGGAGTTCTACCACTTATTGAGAAGCTCACCCTCTTCTGCTTCCCAAATACACAGTCTTCACAAAGACCCACGTCCACGGTCTTTAGACCCGGTAGCTTCCCCTTTGAACAAAGCACCCGCATCCCCTTCTCACTCATGTGGCCAAGCCTACTATGCCACAGATCTGCATCATTGGTTGCTCCTACAAGATCAATGCTTTCATGAGTGTTCCTTGTCATGTACAACGTACCTTCCTTCTCACCACGAGCCACCACTCTAGCTCCCTTGGTGATCTTCCATGTCCGACAACCAAAGGTTACATTATACCCCTCTTCATCTAGTTGTCCTATGGAAAGCAAATTTCTTCTTAACCCTGGGATGTGTCTCACCCCCTTCAACAATAACAATGATCCATTGGGAGTATTGATTCTCACATCTCCTTTACCCACAATTTGCAATGGCTCATCATCGGCTAGATAAACCTTGCCAAATTCTCCTGGGGTATACAATTCCATTATCCCCTTGTCGCTACAAGAGTGGAATGATGCTCCTGAATCCAATACCCAAGCCTCCAACGGGCTACTAACACTCAAGATCAATGCATCCCCGTGGTCCTCTGTTATTGCATTTGCCGACTTGTCCTCCTTCTTCGGTGCCTTGCATTGGGTTCTAAAGTGGCCAAACTTCTCACAGTTCCAACATTTAATGGAACTCATGTCCCTCTTCGAACCATCCTTCGATTTGGACTTGGACCTGCTCCGGTCCTTCTTCCCCTTCCACTTAGATTCGGACCTCCCTCTATTGCTAGCATTCAAAGCCAAACCTGAGGCTACTCCGGACTCTTTCCTACGAATCTCCTCACTCATAATCAAGTCCCTCACCTCATCCAACTTGAGTACTACCTTCCCCGCCGAGGCACTCACCGCCGTGACCGTGCCATTCCAACTATCGGGTAAGGAACTTAGCAAAATTAGAGCTTGTACCTCATCATCGAAGTCAATCTTCACCGAGCTCAAAGAAGCGATGGTCGCATTGAACTCGTGGAGGTGTACCGATACCGAGGTACTCTCCGCCATCTTGAGGTTGAAGAGCTTCCTCATCAAGTGAACTTTGTTGGCCGCCGATGGCTTCTCGTACATCTCGGACAACGTCTCCAACATCTCCTTCGTGGTCTTTGACTTTACTGTGTGCAAGGCCACGTTCCTAGACAAAGACAAGCGCACCACGCTCATCGCTTTCCGATCTAGGAGCTTCCACTCCTCTTCCTTCATGTCCTCAGGCTTCTTCCCATCAAGCGGCAAGTGCAAATCTTTGCCATACAAGTAGTCCTCTACTTGCATCTTCCAGAAGCCATAGTCGACGCCATCGAACTTCTCCACGGGCGATCTCACATCACCCATCGTGATTGCTCCCACCACGCCCTAAACCCAGGTGCTCTGATACCAGTTGTTGAGAAATAACCCACTTTCCCGTGGACCCAAACAACGCAGCGAACAAGATAGGAGCAAGATCTACGAAAAACAAGAACAACAGATTTGGTAACCCGGTTCGATCTTGACCGATCTACGTCCGGGGGCGTACCAAGCCAGGAGATTTCACTATATCAAGCTCGATCTACACTTTGGAGCTACGCAGGCTCAACAATGGTGTTTCTCTCTCCTCTTCTCTCTCTGTCTCTCTCTACAAGGAAGAAGATAAGTATACAGTGACAGACAAGTCAGGGGTATTTATAGTGCCAACAAACCTAGGAACCAAAACACACACGCAGGTCGATCCCAGTTCTGGACGGGGCTACGCCCCCCCGCGGTGTCCGAAGTCTCCATACCCAACAGAGGAGGAGGAGGACGCGGGGGGAGGAGGAGGAGGAGGAGGATGCGGGGAGGAGGAGGAGGAGGAGGAGGAGGACGCGGGGAGGAGGAGGAGGACGCGGGGGGAGGAGGAGGAGGAGGAGGACGCGGGGAGGAGGAGGAGGAGGATGCAGGGGGAGGAGGAGGACGCGGGGGGAGGAGGAGGAGGAGGCGGATGCGGGGAGGAAGAGGAGGAGGCGGAGGACGCGGGGGGAGGAGGAGGAGGAGGAGGAGGAGGACGCGGGGAGGAGGAGGAGGAGGATGCGGGGGGAGGAGGAGGAGGAGGAGGACGCGGGGAGGAGGAGGAGGAGGAGGCGGAGGACACGGGGGGAGGAGGAGGAGGAGGACGCGGGGGGGGGGGGGAGGAGGAGGAGGCAGAGGATGAGGGGGGAGGAGGAGGAGGAGGACGCGGGGGGAGGAGGAGGAGGAGGAGGCGGAGGAGGAGGAGAAGGAGGGGAGGAGGAGGAGGAGGAGGAGGAGGGAAGGAGATAGATGTCCAAAGTCTACTTTAGTACCCTGTGGTATCGCCCAAAATCACTTTAGTACCCTGTGGTAAAAAACCGACCAATCGAGTCATACTTATTCTAATTAACATCAAAAAAGTCCTCAGGCAGCTGCCCGGAGCTGCCCGGACCCGCCCGAACGCTGTCCGGACTACGTGGCCAGCCACGTCACCAAAACTTGATGACATGGCGCCACGTGGACAACCATCTTCTTCCCTCTCTTCCTCTCCTCCTCCTCCTCCTCCTCCGCCTCCTCCTCCTCCACTTCGTCCTCCTCCTCCTCGTCCTCCTCCTCCTCCTCCACTTCGTCCTCCTCCTCTGCCTCCTCCGCCTCCTCCTCCGCCTCGTCCTCCTCCTCCTCCACTTCGTCGTCCTCCTCCTCCGCCTCCTCCTCCACTTCGTCCTCCTCCTCCTCCTCCTCCACTTCGTCGTCCTCCTCCTCGTGCTCCTCCTCCTCCTCGTCCTCCGCCTCCTCCTCCACTTCGTCCTCCTCCTCCTCCTCCTCCTCCTCTTCTCCTCCTCCTCCTCATCCTCCTCCTCCTCCACGTGGCGCCACGTCATCAAGTTTTGGTGACGTGGCTGGCCACGTAGTCCGGGCAGCGTTCGGGCGGGTCCGGGCAGCTCCGGGCAGCTGCCCGAGGACCTTTTTGATGTTAATTGGAATAAGTATGACTCGATTTGTCGGTTTTTTACCACAGGGTACTAAAGTGATTTTGGGCGATACCACAGGGTACTAAAGTGGACTTTTCCCTTAATTGTTTATTCTGTGACCTAAGTTGGGGCATGTTGCGGATGTGGGTAGAATAAAAGATAATTGGGTTGTGCTGATGTAGATGAGAGAGAAATTAATTATTTATTCTATGACCTAGGTTAGGGCAGGTTACGGATGTCGATGATCTAAATAGACCAATCATATTCCTCAAAAAGTACTCTTGCATCGTCTACACATCCCTTCAAATATCGTCCATGATTCAATCGTTAAAAAGGTAGAAAATCTTGCCTTAAAAGTCAACTAAATTAATTGCCTTTGGCAGGGGAAAAAAAGGGTCGATGCACGTTAAAAAGCCTATTCCCTCCTCGTTTGGCATTGGCTTCAATGCAAAGTCGCCCAATTGTCCAATGGTGCGCCCCCACGTGTCCCTCTCCTCTTCTATTCGTTGCTTTCCAAAGGAAGAACAGAACGAAAACGAAACAGACAAAATTAAATCAATTGGACTATTAGGACTCTTCCCTTCCCCTTGTCCGATCTAGGAATCTGTTAATTGGTCCCTTATCGGATATTCACTAGAACCGACTAATCGGGGTTCCACCCGGATCGGAGCTCAGGTTCCAGGGGAAGAAGAGAATGGGGAATGCCCTGAGGTTCCTATACGGTGCTTGTAGCAAGCCCACCTCATCGGAGGAATCCGGCGGCTCGTTGGGCCCACACGGCGTCTCCGCCTCCACCGTCGGCGTATCCGCTCTTGCCCATGATCTCTTCCACTTTGAGATCACCTCCCAGGTACCTAACTATTTCGAATTTCCCCTTTTAATTGCAAAGTTATCTTCTTTTTACCTTAGATTAGGTGATGTTTTAGCCTGCTCAGCGCTGACTTGTGGGAGTTGACTTTTGTGAGTGGTCTTTGTCTGAAGTTGAGCAATTTGGGGTTTTGAAGGTTCCTGATGGATTGAGCAAGCATGTGGTCTCTTCCAAGAAGGCTCAAGCCAACTGGTAGGCAGAAACCATTCCGAAACTCTCATCTTTTTGTTCGAACACTATGGAGTTTGTGGATTTGACCTACATTATGGATGATGATGATGATGATTAAGGTATAGAAAGCTGCTGGAGGCATGGAAAGAATCGAAACCTCCGCCCAAGGCACCCGAAGAAGCTTCTAGGCTTGTCATCCAGACCTTGAAGAGGCACCAGAAGGCGAACGTTGAGGTGCGAAGCCATTGGACAAGTTGTTGGTTCATTGCCAGTTTTCTAATATTATTTGTGGCACTCGACTTTGTTTCTTCACAGGGCTTGTTGGCTTTCTATGGCCTGCCACTCCCTCACACTAATGTCCAACTCTCCTCTGAGGTCCCCACATCATTGCCTCCTGGGGTGCGGTACGAGTTGCAGACTTTACCGGTACCTTAAACCTAGTAGTTGATATAAACTCCTAATTTGTGGATCAACTTGGTCCGATTGTGCATTGGTTAACTTTGAAAGAAACTTCTTGACGGATTTGATCAGGTGGATGCTAAAGCAATCCCGGACGGGGATACCATATCTGTCTATGTAAGCGCAGCCGATGCCAGAGAGTCGTCTACTGTTCCTATGGAAGTTCAGACTGCGGCAATCCATCGGTCAAGAGCCCGGGCAGAACGAAATTACACAAAGGCTGATGCTCTCCATCAGAAAATAATCGACGCTGGTTATAGGTTTGTTGTCCAACTTCTCGTTGTACTGACTGACTATTAATCAAATAGAACTGCAAGTTTTTAATTTCATTATCTTCTACTTAGGGTTCTAAATATTCACAATGAGGAGATTCTTGCCAAGAAGTACCGAATCCGTCTGAGGTAATGTCATCTTTCAGCGTGCAATTTCCTTGTTCCCTCCTGGCCTTAACAGTTCGGTTTGCGAAGGATGTAGGGGGATAGATGCACCAGAGAGCTCCATGCCATACGGTAGAGAGGCAAAAGAGGAGCTTGTTAAGCTTATCCAAGGAAAGCCACTTCGAGTTTATGTCTACGGAGATGATCGCTATGGTCGATTTGTTGGAGATGTGTATTGCGATGGTATATTCATACAGGTGAACCTTCATACTAGACTCAGAAATTATCAGTATCCGGTGATGATATATTAGACTAAATGAATCTTGCACTTGAAATAGGAGGTGATGCTAAAGAAAGGGTGTGCATGGCATTACAATGCCTACGACAAACGCCCCGAATTTGCAACGGTGAGCAGTGTTGCTAGTTTGTAGAGCGTTTCAAGTGTTGGCAGTTTGATTAGCGGTTTCTAATCTTTCAAATATCGTAATTTCAGTGGGAAAAGGAGGCCCGAGCAAAAAGAATCGGCTTATGGGCGTCGTCAAATCCCGAAGAGCCGTGGGAATGGAGAAAAGACAGAAGGGAAGGCAGATAGATAAGCTATTCCTGCTAAAACCATGGATAGCCCGTCTTTGATCATTTTATATTATTTTATGATTTGTTGGTGTGCTTATATTGCAGGAAACTGCAAGTCTGCAACTGTAACTGTCTGTATTGTACGATGCATAATTATCTCCCTTCTTGTGCAAAAGAGTAACAACGAATGAATAATATTGATCTTAGTTACGACTTACTACGAAAAGAATACTCGTCCAGTTGATGGCAATTCTAGACATTGTGAATAATCCAACGGAGAGGAACGTATTGCCGAAACTGCAAAATAGAGTACGCCATAGGACGGTAGATGTACACCTATGGCACGTAGTCGCAAATCCACAACGACTGCTGCTTAAAGGTCAACAAGTTCTCAGCCATTCACAGCTCTGTCAAGATGCGAGAACTGCTACATGAGATGGCTGCAAGAGAAGGTCGGTTTTTCATTCAAAATTTTCGCAAAGTTTCTGAAATGTCAGCCAGGAGAACCAGCTGATGAGGGAGAAACCTACAGTTCTTCCTGAAAGAAGCTGACTTATGCCTGGAATGGCAAGATCGTACCTCGAAGCCTTTTAGAATAAGGGGAGAAGCTTCTGATGTTTTGCTTCATCATTCCTCTCATCCGAGTCTGATTTTGAGAATAAGGGGAGAAGCATCTGATGTCTTGCTTCATCATTCCTCTCATCCGAGTCCGATTCGCTGGCCTTATAACCTAAAGAAACCGAATTAAATCAATCAGCTGCAATAGCAGCCCCCTTCGACAGGATATTTACAACAGTAGAGATCAGCAGGAGCAATTTACCTGGATGTTTGCAATTGACTCTTAATGCGCCGGATTTACCATTTAACCCTCTAATATTCCACAAGCGCCCCTTGAACATCAAAGCACAAGCTTTCAGAACCCAAGTTTTGATGACAAAGGCAACCAAAAAGAGAGTTGCAGAATCAACAGTTATATATACATTAAGCTATAGAAATGCAACCTATATTAGTTATTATACATGGAAAAGCCAAACAAGCTTCAGTCCAATTCTTCTTCATTTTTTCCGATTTTTGATGATTGAAACAAGCTTATTGTAACTCCCCCATGGGTTCAAGAAACTAAGGAAACATGATAACCCGCACCCGGGGAAGTGATATCCTAACCCAGAAAATAAGTAAGATTCCAACCCAGAACCAAATTAGAAGATGGGAATCCTAAACCAGTCGACTTTGATAGCTTCAAAGTTGTAAACCCTAGAAAACTTTTCTTCAGGTGACTTTAACTTAATCAAACTATTTGATTACCATAGCCAAGAGGTTTAAACAGAGGAAAGGAAGAACGCCACCCACAAGCAGAGACTGGGTCTTTAAGAACATGAAATGATACGAAAGATTAAAATCCTTGCGAGGGTATTTAGGTACACCAAAGCCACCAACCAGTACACATTTGGCCAACGAGGACTACGAAACCAAGAAATTCAAACAGAGGAAAGAAAACCCAGAGAAATAGAACAAGAAACAGACACAACCCACAAGTAAAGGCCGAGTCTTTAAGATTAAACCTTATGATGATCTGCTGCAACGTAGCCACTGGTATACATTTGGCCAACGAGCAAAACAATAGCAAGAGATTCCAACAGAAGAAAGAAAACCCAGAACAGAGAATAAAGAAAGAAACACAACCCACAAGTAAAGGCCGAGTCTTTAAGAACATGGTGATAGAAAAAAAAAGTTAAAACCTCGTTAGGATCTTTAGCGACGCCATAGCCAGTGGTGTACATTTGGCCGACGATGACTTGGCTTTTCTTGTTTCCGGCTCGAGCCTCCGTGAGGAATTCCTGGAACCACGCCTTCTCGCATTCGGCCACCACGTCGGCCAGGGGGGTCCGAGAGGAGCTGCCGCTGACCCGGGAGTTGGCGGTGGAGGCGGAGCCAGTGGATACAGAGTCCGCGCTTACTTCATCCTCCTCTTTGATCATCTTTAGATACACTTGTTAATGCTTGCTTGGGGAGAAAGAAAACGGTCTTTCGTGGGGTGGGAGATGTAATTGTTGGGGAGTGACTTATTTTTTGGGTACTTTTGACATGGATTTGAGCTTGGATTGTTTATTTTCCGTGTTGGGGGTAATGAAGTCCTTCCTCTGTTTACTTTTCCCGCTCGTTTATATTCATATCTTCTTCTTTCTTTCCCTTTTTTTTCCCTCTGGACTTTAATAAGAATATCTCTAGATTTTGTAATGAGGCCCCATAGAATGAATTGTTTTGCAAAAATTAACTTGTTGTGATTTAATGCGTTTTCGATCAAATATTTTGTTGGTCAATTATTAAAATGGTGACATATTATTCCTTTAAACAATATGTCTTATTCACTATATTTCTTCTTGATTGAAGTCCCAAGGCCATTGGAGTTGGAGTAGGCGAGTATTTTTTGGTAGAAGTGAGTATTATATTATGGTTATAATATTTCTAGTAATGTATTTGATATTTTGTGATGAATAAGAATTCAATAAAACGACAAATTTTTTGTAAGTCTCATCATAAATCTAGGGAATAATAACAAAATTATAGTTATCATATATTATCGATTCATTCATGTGATGTGAGTATAACGGACTATCCGAAATTTATAGTGCATGGCAACCCTTTATTTCAATAATTGGACTGATCAATAACAAAAATAGGCACCAAAACATGAGAAAAGGCATATGCAGTTTCCAGTACGAGCTAATGAATTAATATTGACGTTAGAAAAGTCTCAAAGAATGACTTCATCCTGATTACAGACTAGCTAGCTTTTCTGTTTGGTAATATCTGCAACCCATGCAGCTACAACAAGAATACTACTCGTCCCGTTGATGGCAATCCAAGACATTGTGATGATGAAGTCCAGGGCCAAAAAAAAAACTGCGAAACAAAGTAGGACCCATTAGATATAAAAACCACAATTAAAGAAAGATGGCAAAACCTGATTAATGGCTGGTGATCTAGTTAGTTACCTCAAATTCTACCTTTCTATCTAATAATATTCTTTGAATTGCATCTAATCTTCTTGTCCTGCTTCATGATCCTCCTCCTCCGAGTCAGACTCGCTGGCTCCATAGCCTGGACGTTTGCCGCCCGGTTTCGCTGCTTCAGATCGAAGGCTCGCTTGCAACCCTAAAGCATTCCAGAGTTGCGCCTAATTGAACAATATCAAAGCAGAAGCTTAACTCCAGTGCCCGATTATAAGTTGAGTATTAATGTAAACCTAACCTGGGGTTCAAGAAACTATTAGCAGGCAATTGAGGGATATCCTAACAGAAACTAGTTAGACACTATAACCCAGTAATCATAAAAGAGTCCACCCACGTAACTTGGAAGCTTCAAAGTTGTCAACCAATTAAAGAAGATAAAGGGAACAAATCCTAACCGTAACCCACAAGTAATTAAGGACCGAGTCTTGAGGAACATGCAAGAAAAGGTTAACCCCTTCGGGGGTACTCTTTAGGGTCACCATGCATAGCCACTGGCTAAAGAAACCAATTCAAAGCACGAGAAATTTAGAAAAACCACAAACCACTAGTAATTAAGGAATGAGTCTTGAAGTACATTTTAGGTAATGAATTAAAGATTGGAACAGGATTAACCTACCCTGTCAAGGTTTTTCTCGACGCCATAGCCGCAGGTGTACATTTGGCCAAGGAGGACTCGGTTGTTCTTGTTTCCGGCTCTGGCAGACTGGTAGGTTTCCTTGAACCACATCTTCTCGCAGTCGGCCACCACTTGGGCCAGGGGGACCCGGACCCCACCTTCCGGGTCGAACAAGATCCCGCTGCTTCCTTCTTCCGTCTCCATATCTATCTTCTAGTTGTTGGTTGGTGCTTGCAGCTTGATGGATTCTTGGGCCGAGGAGGGAGAGTACTCTACTTCCGGGGTTTGGAATTAATGTGGTTTTTTTTCTTTCTCTGGGCGATGTAATTTGCTCTAGTCTAGGGTGCTTTATTATATACACATGGGCAATTGATTGGCTTTCAAGTTCGGTTCTTAGTTTCGTTGAAAATTTTATAGTGGTCTTTAGAACCAAAAAAAATTGCAATGGTACCATCATACTAATGAGGTGTAATTTAGTATATATAATGGTTTAAATGATGTGCCGAAATAAGAGAATTTATTTAGGGTAACTTTGCAACTAAAAAAGAGAAAATATATTTTATAAGGGTCTGAAATTGTATCTTCTAAATTTAAGAACTATCGGTTTAAAACTTTTAAAAGGTTTGGACGTCCCGTGCATGAAAGAAAAGGTAATGAAGTAAATATGAAAAAAACTATCCCGGGAAAATGATTTTTAAAAACACGTCATCGATGCCAAAATCCGTGAGCCCATTTACATAGAGGATGAAGCAAGCCCAACGCCGCTCATTTGTTTTGGGCTTTTGAAAGTTATATAATATATATATATGGGAAAAGTACACTTAAGTACCCTGTAGTTTTAGCGATTATCACTTGGCTACCCTGTGGTTTCAAAACCGTAAAATAGGTCCAACTTATTTCAATATTTGTCACGGACCGGTCCCGAGCTCCGATTCAATTTTTTTTGGGGGAACAACGTCGTTTTATGGCCGACGTGGACTGCCACGTGGCTTAGATTAGGATTACTAGATGCTGACGTGGCGGTAGGTAAATTACCAAATTAGTACCAAAATTTAAAAAATGTGAATATATCCAAAAATCAATTTAAGACTGTTGCCAGAGGAATCGAACACGGGTCTTCATGTTGAAAGACTGACATCAACTAGGCTACAACAGCAACATTGTCTATAAAACGCAGATTAATATTTATATAATAATATTATCAGACAGGAATCCTTCTTCCTCCTTCCTCCTGACTCATCTTCTCCAGAAAAGCAAAAATAATTTCCAAGACCAGTAACGTTTCTTGTGGCCTCAAAATAAGGGGTCCACACTGAAAATGTTTTCTATTTTTCCCGGCCTTCCCGTTTTACCCCTGCATCTACAAAGTTGACAGTGACCCGTCGGTGGCACCGAACTCGTCCTCGGAGTGGTCAAACAGAACACCCAGAGACACGAACTCGTCCCCGTTGAACGAGAATTCACCAGAAATGGCGGCATCGTGGCTACGAAACCCTTCGCTCCTGGACCTTCTCGAACCCTAGCGGCTCCTCTAAGGTTGAGAGTGGGAGAAGAATAAAGGGGAAATTGAAGATGAAGAGGTCAGGATCGAGCGAGGATGATTTTGATTTCTATAGTGACGGCAACAACCTCTTGGAGTTAGAATTTTGATCTTCTCGATGTGGTTTCATGGAATTTGGGTATTGATTTTGCAAATATCTGGAGAAGATGAGTCGGGTGGAAGAAGGAAGCACGTCGTATAATTTGATTATAGTAATACTATGCTACATTTGATCAGTTGATCCGTTGTAGCCTAGGTGGTGATGATGGCGTTTTCCAACCAGAAGATCCTAATTTGTTGGTATTTTCACATTTTTTGAATTTTGTACTAATTTGATAATTTGCCCATCGGTCAGCATCTAGTAATCATAATCTAAGCCACGTGGTAGTCCACGTCGGCCGTAAAACGACGCCGTTCCCCAAAAAAAAATTGGACCGGAGCTCGGTACCGGTCCGTGATAAAGATTGAAATAAGTTGGACCTATTTTACGGTTTTGAAACCACAGGGTACCCAAGTGTACTTTTCCATATATATATATATATATATATATATATATATATATGAAGATCTAGTAAATGTTAATTGATTCAAATACTAAACCAGGAGGGAACTTACTATTTAAAAACGTTTAGTACCGTAAAATTCGCGATTCTATCCGATTTTTAGGACAAATGATTTAAAGGCGGGCATTTTAAAGCAATATCTCCCCTGATCCGCCGTTACATTATTAATCGTCAAAAAATCTTTTCCAAAACAAGAAGGAAGGAAGGGGTACAAGGTGACGATCATCCATGGGCAAATTGGATTAAATTGAATTGTGGGTTTGGTAGGTAATTAATTTAATCTAATGGCGGTTCAAGAATGGGGTTATGGTGTTCCTCCGGTGAGCGTTGTTGGGGATGGATATTGCATCCCTTGCCCAATGGAGCTAATTGTGAAGAAGAAGATAAGAGGGATGATGAAGAAGACCAATTTTGATGTTTATGATCAGAGTGGGAATCTGCTGCTCCAGGTTGATGGTGCCGTCTGGGGCCTCACCATGACTCGTACATTGCGGGATCCTGCTGGTTTCCCCATCATCACCATTCGCGGAAAGGTGAGTTAAAATTTCGGTTTTATGTTTTATCTGATCGTTAAAATTTTCGTATCCAAACTCATAATCAAATTAGAATAAAATGTCATGAGTTTTTTCTGTTATTTTGGGCAAATCTTCTTGATGGTTTTAATTTCTTATTTAGGCACTTAGCTTATGGCACAAGTGGAGCGCCTACGAAGGAGAAAGGATAGGAGACGAGAGTCTCCTCTTCACCGTACGACAATCGAGTCCGCTACAGATAAAGAAAGAGCTCAACGTCTTCTTGGCCGGCAACCACCGCCCCAACTTCCGCGTCGTCGGCTCCTACACTTCTCTCTCTTTCAAAGTCTTCTACGACCACCGGCTTATTGCTGAGGTAATCGTCCAATTATTAATTAACAAACTTGCTGCTATTTGAATAATAACATCACCATTTCTATAAATTTTATATTTCTGTAAGTGTAGGTGACGCACAAATTCACCTTGGAAAGCTTCTGCAAGGGTAAAGAGAAGTACAGGGTTAAGGTATACCCGGAGGTGGATTACGCTTTTATCGTTGCATTGCTCGTGGTTCTTGATGAGAATGAGACCCCATAATATACGTATATACGTTATTGTAAGATTATGTTTGTGTGGTTCGTTGAGTTCAACCTGTACATATACGTTAAAACTATGTACATAATATAATATAATAACACGATTGACATAAATTTGTACTAGTGGAGTTATTAATCTTTTCGGGTAATCTTAAACCAAATAAAAGAATTATGAGTAACGAACCTCATCCGAGTTGGGATGGGATTTTGTGCAATATTATATCCTTAATTATTGCAGACTTTTGGAGAAAAAATTACATACATGTGTCAACGTCACCCATATTATTGTACTTTGAAGGAGACTCCATGGACATATACATGCACAGCTATATAAATATATTTTATTCTTTATGAGCGGAGGATGATGTACAATACTAATCAGCATTTTCGTATCCAACATCGTCACTTGTCATTTACTTTGGATTGGATTTAATCCTAGTTGTACAAAGTCTGTTAGGCCCGTCCTGAAGATAATTACAAATATTAGATGAGTCAAATAAATAGAGCTGATCTGACGGCCAGATGCGAAGATAATTTTGTACTTTTACCTCCTTTTTCGTTTCTCTCTCATAATCCAGAAACCCACACTCAGGCTTCCTCCCTCTCTGTCTGAGAAGTTCGACGCCGATGAGAAGAAGATCGATGCCGATGAGGAAAAGGTCTCGTCGGCCGTTGAGGAGGATCTGCGCGACGGCAGGGAGGACGTTGTCCTCCAAATTGGGCTGGGATGAACCCTAAATCCCCGAATTGGGGATTTTTTTCCTCAAATCTAAAATTCTCAAGTTGACGACGTCGGTGTCTGATGTGTCGGCCGGAATCTCCGCCGGTGACCTTGCGATGGTCATCTCCTTCTCCGCTGTCCTTCTCCTTCCCGACGGATCGCGCCGCTTCGACCCCCTTCACGTTCCCCTCCCCGATGCCCTTGCTCGCTGGAGGAACAACATCGACGCAAGATTGATGCATCAGAGAAGGCATCATCCTCGCTGCCGGCTACAGCGGTCTCGTCATTGTCGGAGTCAGCAGAGCAAGCGATGGCTTCGAGTTCCTCCTCGTCGACCTCCTCCTCTTTGTTGATCTGCTCCTCATCGGATGAACCAGAGAAGTTAGATCTGTTGGAGACTACGTCATCGGAAGATGCTGGTGGACCTCGTCGCCGGTTGAAGCCCGCGTCGTGGGCCTCCTCCTTTTTGATTTTTGAGGTTTTTATGGATTTGATTCAAGCATGATGCGATGGAAATCTGGAATCGATTCAATATGTCAATATTTAAAATAGTTTGTTCGATTATGTTAAAATGATTTGACTCATTGTGATATAACAATTCGATTCACCATAGTATACGAATTTAACCCACTATGGATATATTGTTATAATAATAATTATTAAAAAAAAAATGGAACAAAAGCGCGTGCCTTGGTCCCATGCGCATGATGTCAGCCCTCCTTGTCCTTCGCACCCGTGTCCCTCTCTTGCACGTCACCCATTTAATTTTTCCCCTACTCTTCTCCCTTATCATGATGTCCCAGTGCATTGAGTGAGACATATCCTGAATTCTTGGGAAAAGTTCACTTTAGTACCCTGTAGTATCGCGAAAAATCCAGTCAGTACTCTGTAGTTTAAAACGTATCAATTGAGTCATACTTATTCCAATTAACATCAATTAGAGGCCCGGGCAGCTGCCCGAACCTACCCGAACGCTGCCCGGGCCACGTGGCCAGCCACGTCACCAAATTTTGATGGCGTGGCGCCACGTGGAGAGGGGGAGGAGGAGGAGGGCGCGGGGAGGAGGAGGAGGAGGAGGAGGAGGAGGAAGCGGGGAGGAGGAGGAGGACGCGGGGGGAGGAGGAGGAGGAGGACGTGGGGAGGAGGAGGAGGACGCGGGGGGAGGAGGAGGAGGAGGAGGAGGAGGAGGGGGAGGAGGAGGAGGAGGACGCGGGGGGAGGAGGAGGAGGAGGAGGGGAGGAGGAGGAGGACGCGGGGGGAGGAGGAGGAGGAGGAGGACGCGGGGGGAGGAGGAGGAGGGGAGGAGGCGGAGGAGGAGGCGGATGAGGAGGCGGAGGAGGAGGATGAGGATGTCCACGTGGTGCCACGTCATCAAAATTTGGTGACGTGGCTGGCCACGTGGCCCGGGCAGCGTTCGGGTAGGTCCGGGCAGCTGCCCGGGCCTCTAATTGATGTTAATTGGAATAAGTATGACTCAATTGATACGTTTTAAACCACAAGGTACTGACTAGATTTTTCGCGATACCACAGAATACTAAAGTGCACTTTTCCCTGAATTCTTTATCGAGGACCAAATCTGGTCTCACTTACTTTTTTTTCTTCTTACGAATTCTATTTGGCGCATTATTTTGCTTGGAATTTTTTACATTTGCCATTTGATGCTATGCGAATAAGTTCTCCAAATCGGATTAGGAAGAGAATCTAATAATACCAACTTGCCACTATCAGAATCCGCATTCGTTGTTTTTTTTTAATTTTTTTGCTTTATATGACAAATTAATCAAGTTGGTAATATATTGCATATTTTCAGATGGATAGGGACAAACGACCAATCGTGGCATATTCTTGGCAGAATTAATTGGTATTCGGTAGATGACTGCTGTAGTGAATAATACATTAAAAATTGTTTCAAACCTATAAAAAAAGAAAAAATTAAAAAAATGTCATTAAAAAGTCTAAAATCTCAATTTGGCCTTTTGGTTTTAGAAATCTTTTTTTCGGGCACAACGGGGTCGCAATTGGCACGCTTATGAAAAGCACGGACCTCGTCCTCGCTAGGAGTTGGACCCCTCTAACCTTTTGTTTTCTCTCTTTAGAATAGGAGACTCATTAAAACTCTTGATGGGCCCAATATTGACGGTTTATTTTTGGGAAAAGTACATTTTACTTATATATGTGATTTCACCGATTTTGTTTTAGTGGTTTTTTTTAGGAACGGGTTTTTCTTACAGGAACCAAGGTTGACGAAAAATAGTGTGGTTGGTTTTATTTGGGATTGGATCTGGGTCCAATCAATTAGGTTTTGGAGTTCAACCCAAGAAGGGTATAAAGGTTGAAAATGATGATGTTTGGTGTCGGGACCAATTTGGTAATTATCTAATCGAAACTATGTGAAACAATTTACCTAGTCACTTTGCCACGTGGATAATAAAACTACGTCGTTTTAGATTATATAGCAAGCCAGGTGGACGTTTTATCGCCGTCATCCGAAGTAGACTTTATACTGTAAAAGATTGGAAAGCACATGAACTGAATTACCAAATTGAAACAACATGGCCTGAAAACAAAATGAGTGACATCACAGGTTGGTAAAATATACGTTTCCCTTTATTTTTTAGGAAAACAAAGCTAGATAATATTGACGGTTTAGAGAGTTCGGGCTTTTTCGAGTAATTTTCCAAAAGGGGGTTAATTTCCCCGACAATTCCCTGAATAGGTTTCTCGGGGAATGTTTTCCTTATCTAGGGTCGAGCCAGAAATCGCTCGACGGGCAGCGGTTTAGCCTTCAACGAAACCGCTGCGGGAGCAGCGTTTTCTATTGAAATCGCTCCAAGGGGAGCATTTTCTGTCAATGGAGCGGCTCGGCCGGCTCGGAATCTACTATGGAAAGAAGGAAAAAATTTATACTTTGTTCGGAATCGAACCCGAGACCTCCCCTTTTCAGATAAGGGGCGTAACTAACCGAGATACAGGAACTCACTGATTTATGATTTTGTAATAAATAATATATTACATAAATAAGGATTGTATATTATATAAATAAAAATATTTGTGATATAAATAAATAATAATATATTGCCAGAAACCGCTCCACCCGGAGCGATTTTCTTTTCGGCCAGAGATTTTTCTTTTCCGCCAGAAAAGGTTGCGTCGGGAGCGGTTTCACTTTTGGCCCGAATATGCAATATATACAAGCCACCGGAACAGTTTTTTATAACTGAATTTTTGTATTAAATGGAAAAGAATTTTGGTTTCTGGCCAAAAAGAAAACCGCTCCAGGTGGAGCGGTTTCTGGCCAAAAGTGAAACCGCTCCCTATGGAGCGGTTTCTGGCACCCTTTAACAAAGTCTTAAACTGGATAATGAATATGGAGCGGTTTCTATAATCAATTGTATTTAGCATTAAAATCACAAATAATTTTAAATATTATCTAACTTTGGTACAGATTTATTATTTATGATTATCAAAATATTAATTTAATCACTTTTAATCTCATAAAATTAATGAATAATTATTTTCAAATGAATGGTGAGTTAAATTTGGATCGAATGAATAATTGTTATGTTTTTTTAGTGTTGTGTATAAAATAAAAGAATCAGTAGCTAATGCTTAGTATTGTATCTAAGAGAAGAAATAGAAAGCCAACTTCTGTCCTTGTTAGTCTACTAGCTGTTTAGGGGACTTTGTTAAAGGGTGCCAGAAACCGCTCCATAGGGAGCGGTTTCACTTTTGGCCAGAAACTGCTCCACCCGGAGTGGTTTTCTTTTCGGCCAGAAACTAAAATTCCTTTCTATTTAATACAAAAATTCAGTTATAAAAAACTGTTCTGGTGGCTCGTATATATTGCATATTCGGGCCAAAAGTGAAACCGCTCCCGACGGAGCCTTTTCTGGCGGAAAAGAAAAATCTCTGGCCGAAACCGCTCCGGGTGGAGCAGTTTCTAACAATATATTATTATTTATTTATATCACAAATATTTTTATTTATATAATATACAACCCTTATTTATGTAATATATTATTTATTACAAAATCATAAATTAGTGAGTTCCTGTATCTCGGTTGGTTACGCCCCTTATCTAAAAAGGGGAGGACTCGGGTTCGATTCCGAACAAAGTATAAATTTTTTCCTTCTTTCCATAGTGGATTTCGGGCCGCCCAGCCGAGCCGGCCGAGCCGCTCCATTGACAGAAAACGCTCCCCTTTGAGCGATTTCAATAGAAAGGTTTCGTTGAAGGCTAAACCGCTGCCTGCCGAACAGTTTCTGGCTCGACCCCAGACAAGAAAAATATTCTCCAAGAACCCTATTCAGGAAATTGTCGGGGAAATTAACCCCCTTTTGAAAAATTACCCGGCTTTTTCTCGCGAATGCCTTTTGGTTCAGTTGTTAACATTTTAACGATACACATGGTTGGAGCTTTGGGATATTTTGCATCTTTTAAAAAAAATTTATTCAAAGTTAAATTAGTCAGTAAAATAATATACGGATACTAATAATTTTTTCATGAAAACTACATATTTTACAACGAGAGCCATAAACCACTGCATTTTTCTACATGAAAATCAAAACGACATGCATCTTGACATCGAAAAAAGCAGCCTTGATGCAAAGTAAGAAATATCGCCTCTATGCTCTTGCTACGCCTAAGCTAAAGGATGACCCTGATTGATTAATTGAAATTCTGGACTAATTTCCCTATCACCAGTACATGAGATTTCCTGTAAAGTGAAGATGTAGTTAGTGGGATCATAGACAGCCAACACAATGCCCTAAACGGACAAACCTTAATAGTCACGACCACGGAATTTCATCAAAATGGACTATAATTACAAACCATGAACGTGCAGGAGAACCCCACACACAAATACCAGTACTGCATTAAGCAGATTAATTGAAATTTGAATAAAACATTTTTCAGAATCAATTGAGACATTTCCCAAGGGTGCCTTTTCGCCTATAGAATCACAATAATCTTAAAAAATGATAATAATAATAATAATAATAATAGACACGAGTTTATGTAATGGAATTCACGATTATCACAAAACGAAAGCAGCACACTTTTATTATTAATTGCTGGAAACAACATAGGATCATCGCACGAACAGGCACACCACCTCGGGCCCTCTCCTCAACCATAATATTACAATATTCCAAGCACACTTTGACCTTTTCCCCTAAATCCACAAACAGAATCCCAACCAAACCTGATTAGAAACAACAAAACACAATTAAACAAATGGCTCACATCTCAAGGAGGACAGGTGTCCTTTCTTTATTTATCTTATATATTTATTTATAAGTGGTCAGATGGCGAGCACGAGGCCAGGGAGGGACTTGGCGACACGGTGGGGGAGGTTGCTCTCCCAGACGGAGGGGCAGCGGACGGAGGTGATCTCCGCAGAGGGAGAGTGGAGGCGGGTGACGGTTAGGGAGGTGTTGAAGTACTCGCGGACCTGGGTGATCACCCCATGTGGGGAGAGGGTCCAGGCGTGCACCCAGTAGGTTGAGGAGGAACCCGGGTTGGAGCCCTCCGCGATAACCACGGGGCCGAACTCGGTAACCGACGAGGGCTCGAACTCGAAACCCGCAGAAACGGCGCCGTTCCCGCCGGTCAGCACGCGCATCAAAAACTGGTGGGATGGGGGGCCGTGGAACCACCACTCCAGGTCAGGGGCCAGGACAGAGTGAACCGTGTCCACGTCACGAGTCTTCAGGGCCTCATAGAGGGCCAGGACAACGTCCCGGTTCGACCGCTTCTGCTCAGGCTCACCTAGGTTAGCCAGTTCTTGAGGAAGCCTCTACAGGGCGGGCGGTTGAGAGGATTGGGGATTTGGAGAGCTGATTGGGGAAAGGGAGGAAGCAACTGGTTGAGGTTGGGACTTGGGGATGGAGGATGGGTGGATTTATATAGGACTGGGATGGGTTGGGGTTTGGTTTTGGGTTCGGTTGATGACTCGGATCTTTTGACCTTTTCAGTTATTTGCCTTTTTTTTTGCCAGGAGATCATTTGGCGTGTATTATTTAATTGAACGCTTCCTACTCCCATCCCTCCTAAATTTGGTTAATTGTTAATTAACAAGGACTTGCCATCTGCAAAAAAAGAAAAGAAAAGGAAATTCCGCAACCACTTAATTACTAAATTTACTGGGATAAAATCTTATCTTGCCGCATCGATTTCTTAAATTAGTTACTTATTTTTTGTGGTAATTTAAAGGAGAAGCCCATTGTTATTTTCTGGAGTTCTTTTCTATGTATGGTACTGTCACTTTGGAAAAACTTGTTTCCAAAGCTAAGATACACTTCAATTTTTTTTATAAAATAGGAGCAATTAATTTTGGCGCCTTAATTTGGCGGTAGGCATACTTTTGATAAATTTGTATACCATGTCAAAATTTAAACTCCGAACTTTTTTCAATTAATATAATTCTATGTCGTTACTAAATAACATTTGACGGCGATAGGCCTACTATATCTTAAGGCGTACGTATATACTGGGTTGATAAACATGTTTAATTCAAACAATAAAATAAAATTGGAGGTGTCAAAAAGGAACAAAGAGAATATTTTCTATATGGTTTTGAGATAGTAGTAGTTACTAAATTATTTAACAATGTATATGAGAAAACACTTAAATATTATTCAACCCGAATTTTACAACATACAGCTTATATTATACCAGAATGTTTGATAAATGACGAAACTTTTTGTCCTTACCGATTACAGCTTTTATTCAAATTGGTTTCCCATTGTTAGTTTATGCCAAAGGTTTTTTTCCTCTGATTTTTTCCGGACAAAAGGATCTAACTGAAAATTCTTGGCATATTCTCTTCCATAATCTGTGTCCTGGTAGATCTTAAAGAAAAGAAAAAATAGAAATAACGAGGACCAGAACTACGGGCCCGGATTAGGTGGGAACATGGATTGTCCCCACTGAAATGGATCAAAGGGAATAAAAGGATAATTTGGACAATAAAATTATATTCAGGGATAATATTGAAATTTAGCACAAGCAAAAGAGAGAGGAATAATTAATAAGTTTCTCTAAACCCAAAATCATACTAATGGTTGATTCTTCACATTCCTCTTCCTTTCAAAATTCAAAATTATCTAGTTAAGAAAACTTATGGTCTTCAAAATACGAATTTTGGATAGTACTCTGGGTCAACAAGTCCAATCGGACGGACCACCGGTTGGACCAGATTTTTTAATTTGAATATAACCAATAGGAATATTAGACCGGATCGGACCAGATATGTATTTTTTATTTAAAAATCTGGGTGAACCACCTCTGGTTGATCAGATTTTTGATTTGACCATTTTATCCGACCAAATTTAGTTCGGTTCGCAAGGTAACCATTTTTTGGTCAAAATCCGGTATGCATTTACACCTGTATCCTGGTCCGACCGGTCGGACGGCATATTTTAAAATTCGGAGGACGACGACACAAAAACCAATATAACTATATATGAAAACCACTATCGCTACACATGTAAATCAATATCACTACATGCGAAAACCAATATCCCAACATTCGAAAACCAATATCGCTACACATGCAAACTAATATCGCTACATACGAAAACCAATATCACTATATACGCAAATCAATATCACTACATACGAAAACTAATATCCCAATATCTGAAAACCAATATCCCAACATCCGAAAACTAATATACGAAAATCAATATCCGAAAACCAATATATGAAAACTAATATATACGAAAACCAATATATGAAAACTAATACATACGAAAACCAATATCAATACATACGAAAACCAATGTCTCAACATACGAAAACTAATATCCCAACATCCGAAAACCAATATCCCAACATACAAAAACCAATATCCCAACATCCGAAAATCAATATCCAAAAACTAATATCAGTAAACATGCTAACCACTATAAGTAAACGTGCGAACCAATATCATTAAATATGAAAACCAATATCATTACATTTGCAAACCAGTATCATTAAATATGAAAACCAATGTCATTACAACTGAAAACCAGTATTACTACATCTGAAAACCACTATCATTACATCCGAAAATCAGTATGAGTATACAAATATACCAATACAAAAAATACTATTGTACAAATACAAAAATATCATGGTGGTAAACATGATGTTCATGACGTAGACGGAGCCGAAGAGGTAGTAGAAGAGGCCGTCGGTGGCGGTGTCGAGAATGTTGGTGCGGTTTAGCCGGTCAGGTCATCCCATTTCGCCGGGCCGAGGCTAGATCCACCGCGTAACCGCTCTTGACCATGAGTTATACTAGTGAACTTCACTGGAATTTAAAAGGACAAAAAAATCTAAAACGAAACGGAGAGAGAGAGAGAGAGAGCGTTATAAACGTACACGTGTACGGATAAACGGAGTGATCGGCAGTTTCACTCCGGCGGCGAAGCTTCTTCTCCCGGTCTCTTCTTTTTCTCCGGCGAGGGAAATGGGATGAGAGAGAGAGAGAGAGAGGAAAAGAAAGTGACCAGGAAAGAGAGGGGAAGAGGAAGAGAATATATGATCAAAAAGTGAAATTAATGTGGAATTAATGTGGGCGGCAGAATAAATGTGGGTAGAATCTTAATTGGCACTTTTTGAGATATATGGTCAAAAATACTATTCATGTGATATTGACCATCAGATCAAATTTTTTAATTAAAAAAATAGATCCAAAGGCTCTGAATGAGTCCCCTCCGTAGGGACAACTTTTTAGTAGTCTCCACGCAATCCAAAACCCAGAACTACCGGTGTAGTTTTTAGGGTAATTTATTGATGGATCGAGGCAATCTTTCTGGTTACACAAAAAATAGTTATTGCTGTTAACACACAATTTAGGCCTTACGAGATGGGGGGTTGGTTTTTGCTTGTCATGCGATTGGATGGACGATGAAGCCCCACGAAATAGGGTAAGACAGCTCAGCATTTGCTGGAACAGCTCAAACCCACGCTTTGACTCGCCACATTATTATTTGTTTTTTCGAATCTTAATTATGAGGGTAAATTACCCCCTTGTCCCTGGTGTTTAGTCACCCTCTCTCTCGGGTCCCTGGATTTTCGAAAATATTTTGCAGTCCCCTGTGTTTAGTTTTATTATACTCTCGGGTCTTTCGCTAACATCATCCGTTTTTTTTTGTCATAAAAATGACAATTATACCCCTGAATTAAAAAAAAACCGGCTATCTCATACCTCCCCTCCGGGGACTTCTTTGTCTTCTCCGGCCACCCACAATCCAGATTTGACAACTCAAATAGCAACGAATCAAACACCGACTAGGATCTAGGTCTGTAGCGGATGAGAGGAAAAAGACTGGCGCAAACTCAGTAGAGCCCCAGTCGGTGGAAACGGCGGGGCTACTTGAAGTCGTTGACGAGATCTTGGATACGTCGTGACAGCGAGCACACAACTTCGTCGTCGTCGGTGAGCTCGTTGTCGCTCTCGACCACAACTTTGTCGATGTTCATCGCCGACCGTCCACAACTTCCTAAACTCCCCGGCGCCGAAATTCGAGGCGTCAGTTTGGCTGCAAACCTCAGTCCCCCAGATCTGTCCCCCTCGTAACCCCCACTTGTTCCGACGATCCGACGACGACGACCTCAGGGAAGAGATCTGACAGGTCGGGGTTGGAGATGCGATTTTGAAACGGCTACCTCAAGGGGGTGGTCGCCTTGACTGCTCCAACTGCCTTTCGTAACCGACCATGTACTTGCTGTTGCGACGCCGGTGGTGGTCTCCGACCAGTCACAGAGATGCTGGTGGTGAACTCCGAGGGGCTTTTGAAGATGGGCGGCGACGGGGTTAGGTCATGGCTGTTCTGAAGTGAAAATGGGGATTGGGGGTTTTATTTTCCCAAGATCGATTGGGTAGATTAGGTCATGACGGTTGATTGAATATTTTGTTTGCTGAAATAAATTTTGTTTTTCGGAGAAGATGATCGGAACAATTTGTTCGCCTAAGAAGATAATTAGAGAGATAAAATAGTCATTTTCATGATAAAAATGAAAAAAGAACAGATGACATCAGCGAAGGACCCGTATAATAAAACCAAATGTTTGAGACTACAAAATTATTTTCAAAAATTCAGGGACCCGAGAGAGAAAATGATCAAACACCATAGACAAGGGGATATTTTATTCTAATTATGAACATCAATTATTTCAAATTGGGAAAAGTCCACATAAGTACTTTGTGGTTTGCTCAATTATCAGAGATAGGTTTGTGGTTTCAAACTCATCAAAAAGGGTACTGTGTTTTCACGAGCTCATCAATTAAAGGCTCGGATAGGTCCCCGAGCCTAGTCATCGTCCATTGCGCTCGCCACATCAGAACGACACCATTTTTAATCCTATGTGGCACGCCACGTAGGATTAAATCTTTAGCCAAAAATAATGACGTGGCAAGATAGAAAATAATCAAAATAATCCCCCATTTTTTATATATATAAAAAACCCATTTGAATAAAAATTCCTTCAACCTTTCATCTTCAACCTGACCCCTAACCTCCATCTCCTCCCCAAACCAGAGAAATTATATTTCTACCCCCAAAAGTTCCCTCAAGTCTCCATTGTAGGCCTACACCATGTGTGGCGGTGCCATCATCTCGGACTTCATCCCGCCGTCCTCCGCGGGCGCCCGCCGTCTCACCGCCGACTTCCTCTGGCCTGATCTGAAGGCCGGGAAAAAGAAGCCGGCTGCGGCGGCCGGAAAGAGGCACTCTAAGCCGGCCTTCATCGACCTCCTGGAGGACGATGACTTCGAGGCCGACTTCCAGGACTTCAAGGACGACGACGATGACGTTTTGGTTGACGTCAAGCCCTTCTCCTTCTCTTCTGCTGCTGTTATGCCGACGACGCGCTTGCGGGTGTCCTGGGCGACGCGGTTGTTATGTCGAAGATGCTCGGGAGAATCAGTGTGTGGACAGGAGGCCTTCTCCTTCTCTGGTTGAGCTCGAGGTTTTTTTGGTTTGATTTAATGGTGGTACAGAACCTTGGAGAACGCCTCTCGAACGCACAGATCTGGAACACCGCTCGAGCCTGTCGGCGACTATGAAGAGGGAGCTCGCCGGAGAGGGGGACGCCGGGGAGTCGGAGAGACCCAAGAGCGAGGGTGGCCCCGACGATGGGGGTGGCTCAGGGGTGGAGCGGGGTGTTTTGGGTTTGGGTTGGGTGTCATCGGATTGAAGAAGAAAATGGTGATTTAGGTTAGGTGTTCTGGGTTTCTACTCCAATGTGCTACGCCAATGTTGTTCTGGCTTTAAAGCTTTAATTTAGGTTGCTGCTCTAATGTTTGAAGAAGGAATCTGTTTTGTTTTTATGTTCCAATGTTTAATTTTTTTTTCGTTTTAGTGTTGCTGGGTTTTGGGTTGAAGGTTGATGGAGATGTCCAAAGGTTAAAGAAGAAGTTTTTTTATTTTTTTAGGGAGTAATAAATACATTTTTTTGTTGAACATCTACGAAATTTTTATTCAAATGAGTTTTTTTTAATATATAAAAATGATGGATTATTTTGAATATTTCCAATCTTGCCACGTCATCATTTCCGGCTAAAGATTTAATCCTACGTGACATGCCACATAGGATTAAAAATAGTGTCGTTCTGATGTGGTGAGCACAATGGACGATGACTAGGCTCGGGAACCTATCCGAGCCTTTAATTGATGAACCCATGTAAACACAGGACCCTTTTTGATGAGTCTGAAACCACAAACCTATCTCTGATAATTGAGCAAACCACAAGGTACTTATGTGGACTTTTCCCTAATTAGTTTTATGTCAGTATTCAAATTTCTAATATCTGATTGAAATAAAACAATGTCAACTTAATAATATAATTTTATTGTTATTCTAGTCAATGTAAAATTTTTGTTGTTTGAAGACAACGTTAATAATTTTTTCAAGAATTCTCTTCAAAATATCTTTTTCCAACAATACTTGTGTTATATATTTTTAAACCAAGCTAATAGGTAGGCAAAGATTAAAAACGTGGGTTTTGGGGCTTAGGAAGCCCATGGCCAGGGCTTATGCCTTATTTGAGTTCATTAGTTGGGTAATAAATGCAGTTACTTAGTTATTTTTGGATAATAAGTGCAATCACAGGTTCTGTATCTTGGATTACAGGTTCTGTGAATGTCTGTCGATGCAAATTAGGATTTTCCATCCTACAGAAATACAAACTTTTCAACATTTGACAAAAAGAGACACGAAGTAGAAATCCAAGTTGGAATAAACTGACCCTCAAAATAGAAAAATCTAAAAAATTCCCAAGTGGGATCATATGCAGATCATCGGGAGGGACGATTTCCTGCTTTTCTGGATTAAGCAATAAAGCACTCAGGTTTAATTGCCTTCACACAATAAAAAGTTACTGTTGATACAAATTCTTTTAATATGAAGAAAAATTTGGGTCTATTGGGATAAAAAAAGAAAATTACCCTCAGGTCCTTGGCTTATGTCGTAATTAAGGCTAAGGTCCTTGCTATTCAAAATATTATTTTTCTGTCCCTGCTTTTTGTAAATATGTTAGACTCGGGTCCCTAGCTGACGTTAGCAGTCGAATTTTAATTTTTTTATCATGTGAAATGATTTTTACACCCTTAGTTAAAAAACAAAACAAAAAAGCCATCTTCGACCTCTCAACCTTTGAACACAAAAAATCCCTCCATCGTCCACCTTCCAACACCTATCTCTCTCATCTGAATCTGTCAGAAACCCCACAAAATCTAATTAACTTGAACTCCAATCAATTAATTAAGTACATGTGATTCCAGTTTATGAACCCCAATCAATTAACTAAGTTCATGCTATTCTAATTAATTAACTTGAACCCCAACACCCATCTCTCGCTCTCAGTGACGGAGCCATCGGCGTTAACGGCGGGGAAGAGGACGAACTCCCTGGTCTGGATCGGTTACGTCTATGGCCTAGGGTTTGGTGGATGTTGTTGGTGGATGTTGTTGGATTTGGAGCTCCCATGGACGAATTTGAGGTCCGTGGACGACGGCAGCGAGATTTGGATGGCGGCAGCGACACCATTCATAATCTCAGAGAGCTTCACCATTCCTCTCCATCGGAACGACACAAATTGGAAGGGAAATGGTCGGGCGGCGATGGAAGGGTCCGAAGCGGTCGGGTGGCGACGGAAGGGTTCTGATTCTACAACGCGAGGCAGATCTCCTCTTCCTCGCACCGGCCATGAACTGGATCTTCTCTTATAGACTCAATGGTTCTAATAAGCAAAGTCCAAACCTAGCCAAACAAGCTCTCCATCTTCTCTTTCTCCTTTCTATTGCAGGTCCCGGTCTCGTTTGTTCATAGCATATTTTTTCTAGGTGTTCAAAAGTTGAAGATAGTTTTTTTTTTCTAGGTCATTTTACATGATAAAAAAATAAATATTTAACTGCTGACATCAGCTAGGGACTCGAGACCAACACTTTTACAAAAAGTAGGGATGGAAAAACAATATTTTGAATAGCAGAGACCCTAGCCTCAATTACGACATAAGGCAAGTATCTGAGGGTAATTTCCCCTAAAAAGAATTTTTTTTTGAAGAAACCTAAAAAGAAAGTTTGGAAGAGTTTTTCTGAAGTAAAATGAATAGAGAAATCGGGTCCACCCTTTAGCCTTCAACACTTGAAAAGACAGAAATTTATGTTCTGCCTCGAGCGTTGTAATAGCTTTCTTTAGGATGAGCGTTGTAATAGCTGGCACTGCCATCTCCATTGAGTTTGGAAGTTCGAGATTGTGTCACGGATGTGACTTTTATCTTCGGAAACAGTGATGTACCGCTTATATTAGGTATTTAATCCTAATATTAGCCATTGCTTCGGGACCAAAAATAATAGTATTGGCCATTCCTTTATTAAGATGTAAAGATATATTAAAATCAACATTCCAACAACAAAATACCGAATAGACCTATCGGTTTTGGATTAGGTGGGGATAACATAAAAGTCGTCCCCACGGAGGGAATTTCGTTTGGACCATCAGATTTTATTAAAAATTGTGTCTACAGATCTGACATTTATTAAAAACCGTGTCTATAACCAAAATCACTTGATCCATTTCAGTAGGGACAAGTCTTCTCCTGAATCTAACCCCTAGACTATCGCAGGCTCAATGTCGATAAAACTAACACGCCTTTGACCGGATTTAGCTCGAAGGATGGGGACCATGAATGAAGGATTAAGGTCAACTAAGGCTAATAAGCAATAACCCCAATAAATCTTCTCGCCACTCATTTCATGGTTAAAGACGCAAGCTCTCACCTTGCCACACAATTTACATTAGTATATGGTTGGTTTATATTGGCCGCTTCAGTTATCAATGACATAGACCCGTAGGAGTTAGCTGGACCATCCATGGTTTATAGTTTGGTAATTTTAGGTTTGCAATAATGACACCTAAAATATTTTTTTAAACCGACTCGAATTCAGAATAATATTCAAATTCTGGGTAACCTTTGGCAAGAAGTTGCTGGGTGTGTGCAAGGAACTGATGAAAGAGTAGAAGCAGCAGAATAGGTACAGGTGGCCTTTGGGCAAGCGTGGAGGCGTCACAAGGATCCACCAATGTCGTCCCTTGCGCTCCATTCGCTGCATGCATCACCAAACACTCCAGAATTTGATGATATCAGATCCTCCACCCGGATCCTCTTCTTTAGCATCTTCTGCTGCCAATATTGAACACTTGGCTCCCCATTTACATGCACAGCTTCCACCGGAGCCCGACACGTACACATCTTTAAGCCCCGTATCATAAAAAAGCCATAAAGAGAGCCGGTGGCCGCAAAGAAACAAGAAGCTGATCAGGTAAATTATTAAATTAACTATTTAGCAGCAGCAAGCATATATGCATTTTTGACTAGACCGGGTTGGTAAAGGTGGCAAATAGTTTTTGAGGTTTTCTACTTTTAATTAAATTATTCAACCACCCCCACTTCGTAACATCAAGTTCATGTCTTGTCCCTACAAATCCGGCCACCGACAAGGGATCTTTGATAGTTGGCTTGCCTTCAGCTGGCAAATAGCATCTTTTTTAATGTTTCATATTTTCCCTTTTAAAATTAAGTAGCCAACATAATGTCATGTATATGGCTCTTAAACTCTGGAAATTTACCACCATGTAAGTGATGGGTTAACAATGTTGTTCTAAGTTAGTAAGATATCTTAAGTAAAAGTAAAAAAAAGACAACAACTTGGTAGAATGAATTTTGTCTTTATAGTTATATGTGACTCAAATATGGGATTAATTAAAAATCTCTAGTTGCATATCAATTGGATATTTCTTTTAATGTTTTCGTGACACATGCTTGCTTTCTTTGAGAATCAGGTCCCATCGTGATGTAATTTTGTTCGTCCCACGGCACGGGTGACAACATGGTAAAGATGGTGATTTCGACCAGTGCGAATATGAACGCAGTATATATTAGTCATAGCTTGCCAATTGTATGTAGAATATGGACGGCCAAGCTGGGTTAACTGCTCCATCATGAGAAAACTAATATTATTCCTTTACACGTTCAATAAAAAAAAAACTGTAAGAGAACTGCTATTACATGTCTGTAAAAGCCGGTATAGTAGGCTCAGGAAACTTGCGACTTCTCACAAATTAGTCGCAAGCGACAAGATTGAACCAGAGAGAGATAAGGGCTCATAGTGCATTCTCCTACAAGTAGTGTTAAGGGAGCGGAATCGTAAACACAGATGTGTAGAACACCCATAACAAGTAGTACGAGAGATAGGAAGAATCGAGGACACACGATATTACGTGGTTCGGTCAATTGACCTACTCCACGGGGCCGAGACGATCATCACTATATTATGTGGAGATACATGGTACATAAGCCATAGGCGAGGCGGTGCCTCAAGCCTAACTCTCTCGTGCCTATACTACCATTGCGTTATGCAACCAAAGAACATCTAACCCCTACTCTCCTATATATAGAGGACAAGTCCAATTTATTCCTCAATAGGAATTAGAGTTCTATTCTAATTAGGAATTTGGGACAAATCCTAACAATCTCCACCTTGGACCAAATTCCAAAATCAATCGTCTTTTCAAGCTTCAAGCTCATCTTCCACATCAGACCATTTTCACTGTGTGCCTCTTCCAATAAGCTTCATGCTCAACATATCATCATCCGCCTCAATATTGAAAACTCCACCTCGAATGGAATCTTCCACAAGTATCTCAACACATATACTCACCTCGGGTCTTCAATTCCAGAAGAACCAACACAACGGGAGAAAATTTTTATGCGCGCAACACGAGAGTTTTTCACATTGGAGAAAACCACTCCAACGCCCACAACAATGCCTAAATCTCATAGGCCAGCTTCAATCTCAGAAGCTCCGGCACGACCAATACTCATCCCAGTATGGTGTACTCTCTAAGGGCACTCCCAACCATTTCTCTACCGACATAGCAGACTCCACCTCCACGGGAAACCTCCACCTTCATGTGGACACCGATTGTTGGGGTTACATCGCCGAGCGAACACCAATCTCAGTCCAAATAAGAGATGAGGACACCAGCTACAGGCCTTTACATCACCTTCGCGTGAACACCTTCTGGACATCAATCTTGGAATTCTCCACCAGCTACAGGACTTTACATCACCTTCACGTGAATACCTTCTGGACACCAAGCTTGCTGTTGCTATTACACCTCACTCCTCCATCCTCGTGGGCAACCAGGAGATACAGTGCAAAACACGTGAGTCAAAACAAAATTGATACTTGGACATCTTCGCCTTCATCGTCAACGAGTAACTGGTCCAAACAATGCTCAAGGTCTTCACATGATTCACCTTCTTGTCCACTATGATATGGCCACTCCATGACCGATCAACCATGAACCTAAACCAGACCCGATCAAATCCCATGGAAACAAGGGAGTCTTCTGGAGAAAGAAGTCGCCTTAAGCTCCTCTAACTTTCTCACACCACTCTCGACTACACACATAATACCACATACATGTATAGGAGATACCATTGGACCCGATCTCAAAGTCCAATAAGATTTGGGTCATGTTGTTTCGGAGGGTTGGTGTACTTGATTAGGATCTACTTCAGTCGAGGCAAGTATTGGACACTTTCTCCGTAAGACGAGATTGCCCCGTATATTTCAGTGCGGTACGGGCTACGGCAATCGTCCCCAAGATACAACGACTATTAGGGCAATTCCAAGAACGTTGCACACGTATCTCGAAATTTTCGGGCGAATCCTTATATACCCAGAACTTTCGGACTCTTGTAAGTGAGAATCGGGGGAGAGAAGAAGACAACTATTGCTAACGAATGCTTATGCAATGAGTTGCTGGGATGAGAATTCTGGCAGGGGGGCAGGCCTATTTATAGGCTGGAGGAGGCAGGGAGGCAGCTACCCCGAAGGGACAAGTCCGCTCGGCCAGCAGGCTGACTGGCTGCGCTCGTGGCCCTTCGGTGGCTTCTGGATTCTTCCAGGCGCGCCAGGCTGTGTTCGTAGCCCTTCGGTGGCTTCTAGATCCTTCCAGGCGCGCCCAGACTGCGCTGGTGCCCTTTCGTGATGGATCTCGCAGCCCTTCAGCCTTCTGGAAGTCTCCTGGACTTTCCAGCCCGTCGTGCCTCTTCGGCGGCCAACCTGAAGGCGCTCGCAGCTCCTCGTCGCTTCGGTAGCTGCGCAGCTGCCTCCGGACCTGGATAAAATACTTAAGGCTCCTCCAGCTCCTCGCGACGATGCGCACGTGCCAAGTGCCAAGTGCGCCACAAAGTGCTCATTGCGACCTGCGTCCAATGCACCATGCGCACACGCGCGTGCTCGTGCTCGTGCTCGGACGGTGCTTCGCACCGTCCTCGCAGGCAGCTAGCGGTGAGTCAGCCTTTTAGGAAGTCAATGAAGTTGAGAGGCAAGGAGGGGAATTCCTTATAAACAAGGAAATCCTCCTTGCTCTATTCAATGTGGGATTGCAACCTTCCATCTCCGTTTTGGGCCTTTCCTTTGGGCCTTTCCATTATTGGGCTTGCATTGAATTTTTCATACAAACCCAACAGGTCAAACACCCAAATACCCAACAAGTCTCCACCTTGAACCAAATCACATGACCGATCTTCAACCGTGAATCTCCAAGACTTGAACCAATCTTCAATTCGACAGGACCCCAATCTGACCCTTCTTTGGTCAAATTCTTCAACTCGGACAAACAAAACCACACGCCTATCAAACCCGGCCCAAACTTCATGATCCAAAACAAGACCCAGACATTTAAGCCATTAACCGGTCTACTTCCAAGGATCAACCATATGATCTCCGCCAAAAAAAAACAAGTCTGGTCAACTCAAACCATGACTAATCACATCCACCAAGCCTCCATTACCAATATGGTCAAAACCAAATATATCAGCCTCAAAACTGGTCAAAATATCACTAACCAGCCCCAAAATCATCTTCTGGTCGGACCAGAAAACCCAAACTGGTCAATCAACTCCTTTTGACCCGAAATTCCCAATCCAAAAAATTAGGGTTTTCACCAAGGAGACCAAAATAGTGCGTCGGCGCCGGAGCACCACCACGCGAGCGGAGCGGCACGGGTTGGGGTCGGCGGAGCTCGACCTCGGTGGCGAAGGGGCGGCGGTCGGGTGTTCCTTTCTCTCTCCCCCCCGAATCGCTCTCTCCTCGCAGGTGGCTCGAAGACGCGAGCCTCTCTCTCATGTACGGCGGCGAGACGGGATGGCGGTCGGGAGCTCAGGCTCCCCTTCAACGGCGAACGGCGGACGGAGAGCGGGGAGTTTCTCTCTCCCCTACTTCCTCTCTCCTCGAAGCTCTCTCTCCTCGCGGGTCCTTCTCCTCTTCTCTCTGGACGCCGCGTATAGCGGCTCGGTGGTGGCGGGATGGCGAGGACGGCCGTCGGGTGGGTTGACCTGGTCGGCGTCGGACCGGTGGCCCCTGGGCTGGCGACGGAGGCTCCTCCTCCATGGGCGGCAGCCACTCTCCAAGGGTGGAAAACCCTAATCCAATTTCCCCCAATTCGGACAAAATTACCAATTGCCCCTGCCTTCTTTCTGAAACTACAGAACAGTCCCTTTTCACCAATTTCTACCCGAATACACACCAAAGCTCTGATACCAATTGTTAGGGCAGCGGAAGCGTAAACACGGATGTGTAGAATACCCATAACAAGTAGTACGAGAGATAGGAAGAATCGAGGACACACGATATTACGTGGTTCGGTCAATTGACCTACTCCACGGGGCCGAGACGATCATCACTATATTATGTGGAGATACATGGTACATAAGCCACAGGCGAGGCGGTGCCTCAAGCCTAACTCTCTCGTGCCTATACTACCATTGCGTTATGCAAAGACCTAGACCGAAGAACATCTAACCCCTACTCTCCTATATATAGAGGACAAGTCCAATATATTCCTCAATAGGAATTAGAGTTCTATTCTAATTAGGAATTTGGGACAAATCCTAACAAGTAGTTATGTACTTCATAGTGCAATCACAAGCCATGTGTTGATTAGACTACGTGCAAACTTTCCGTTGGATTATATGCAAGACGGTTGAAGTAACACAAAATTGCAGCAGGAGCGTTCTCAAGTGCAAAAACTGCTGCAATTTTGTTGCAGACAATCGAGTGTCTCACCAGTTGGAATAACGGATCCCTTCTGAATGGGAGTAACCTCATTGAACTTATTGCACATACACCTGTTATAGTTCAGAAACACTGACCAAGTAGTGGCAACACAGTCCCGGAACTGAGCGAACATGATCAATGAGAGGTACAAGTACCCGGGAGAAATTGAGTACACATGGTACAAACAATCAAGAACATAAACTGCTATCTGCTTAAAAGCTCTCAAACTACAACTGCAGTTTGTCAATCGAGATCCAGTTGTCGCACTAATCATGCACATTGGACTCGATGCTCTCTACAATCCAAAACCAAACAAGTATGATTGCTCCTACACTGTTTTCAGGCTATGTAGACTCTCTCTCAATAAATGACGGTGCAGGAGGAGTCATCGTGTCGTCCTTATCCTCCCTAGATGACTCTTCTTTCACTGCAGAAAGCTGCCTACCTGTATCAGCATCATTCTTTGATGTGGGGCTGGGTGACGGAGACTTGTTTCTCACATTGTTGTATGGGCCTGAACTTGGTCCAGAAGCATCTTCGCGAGGCAAAGGAGATAGCGGGATTTGGTCATCCATGTCTAAATGCTTTATGCAAAGCCTATCATCCACAATGTCGTAAGAATTCCCGGTTCGAACTTCCTGTGCCAGAGAGCACCAGCAACAGCAAAGCCACATCGTGCAATCCGAGGCAGATGCTTGGCCAAAGCAGAAGGTATAACTTGGCAAATTGAACCTCTTCCTCATTTGAATCCTCCAAAATCCACCGTAAAGCAAACCAAATGCGCAAAGCATGACTCCAACAAGCCCCAGCGCCTCCCTGACAGTCTCATTATCAATGTTGACAGCAGCCAAATTGAAGATCCAGAAAGGAGCCATGCAGAAGAGCATAAAAGTTGCAATGTGCACATACATGTTGCCAAACCCGAGCCTGTCCATGTTCCACCCAAAGACACAGAAGCTGCAAAAGAGTGATAAATATGCCAAAGAGATGTCATCCCAAAAATCTAGAATCCCACCACTCCACTGCGGGCTTGTCTCCTCGATGCCTTCTTCCTGTTTGGTTGCAAAGGAGTACCTCCTTGCAAACGATTTCAACCTCAGGGCATCTCGCTTCTGATTCTCAGTGGCCGTCGCCTGAACCTGTGCTTCCTCATCCGTTTCTGAATCGTAATCCCTCCCTAGAGGACTGACAATGCAGTAAACACCGGCTATCGCAGGTGCACCAATTGCGACGCACACACATAATGCAACACCTATGGCGGGTCGCTGGGATCTCTTGTAACCCAAATTTAGACCGCAGAGTGCATATTGAGCGAAGCAGTTAATGTGGAGAAGGATGACAACAACCATCATGTGTAGCCCCTCGTGGGGCTTGTAAGTCCCATTCTTGCAGTAAACTTTTCTCAGTCTGGTTACATCATCTGGCTTCCATCTACACAGGAGATACAGATGGTAGAAACGCTTGGGATGGTTGTACAAGCACATAAGGGTAAACAATGCATTGAGAATTTGGTTGTTAACTTCAAACCATGCATTTCTTGCAGACTTCTTTGGTATTGCATTGTTTAGCATTCCGGTCATGACAAGGAACAAAATTGCACCTGAAATTGCAACAGCGAGTATCCATATGAAAAGGGCCAGGTTCATTGGATCTCGGATCCATTCTCTACCTAGTTTCCAGAGCAAAGGCCAGTCAATCTTCTTGTGCAAAACCCCACTGACGCGCTGGCGAAATCGGTTATGGCCGTTCGGAGAAGCCACCGAGCGCGAAATCCTGTCTCTATCCTGAGCCAACTGCTTGAATTTCGCAGATGCTGAACCAAATTTCAGAAGCTTCATCCTGTTTGGAAGAGCAGAAAAGCCATTCCTCAACTTTCCTAGACTATCCTGATCGTTCAAGAGATTCCTCCGAGACACGGCGACGTCCAAAGTTAGATTCTGAGATTGAGCCTTGGAGCAATCAGATTTCTCAATCTCACCCTCTTGCTTCCCATTATCACTTGTAACCGTCATCACGCCCCCAGTACGCCTTCCGCGGTATCAAAATATACTCATCAAATCAAGGGGTTTGCTCTCCCTCCTCGTATGGAAAATCCCTTCAGTTCCTCAGAAGCACGGAGGGCTACACAAAGCAAAAACCAAGGCCATAACTTCAACTTGCATCACAGAAGCTGTATCCTCAAATTTGTACAATCAATCTCTGCAATTAATCACATAAACCTCGCAACACTCTCATGAACAAAAAATAGAAAACCTTGCATTATCTTTATAAAATGACCAAATCCATCCCACTTCATTACTTCTCCCCGTTTCTTTCTACCATTGCAAACACAGCAGAGGCCAACACCTAACAGTATTCAAAATGCTCAAAACCCAACACACACACACACACACACACACACAAAAATCATCTTTTACCATTTAGAGCAGTACCCAGAAGCAAAACTAGCCAAAAGAACAATCTTTTATCCCACATAAAGACGCTTTTTTGATAGTTCACTCACCAACCCTCTACATCCATTTTTAACCTTGTGAACATAGAAACACATCAGCTGAAGTGGAGACAAGGAGACCACAGTTACAAACAGCCAAAAATCAAAAAGACAACAAGAAGGGAACAAACAGCACTTACCAAGAGACAGGCAGATCAGGAACAGAAACAAGCGAAGCTATTTATTTGCCTTCACTTTTTTTGAGGCTGTCAATAGCTTAAGGAGAGGACAAGGAAAGATGCCAGGAAGATGACCATAAAGCTTATTCTGGACATTAGGCATCTCTGTCTGTCCTCCATCATCCTAATGTCTATGTTCTGTCCGGAGTTTCTACAAGCTTTAATTAATCTATTGATTTTTAATTAAAGTTGCAATCTTTTAGGTCCCAAACCCCACCCCACCCCACCCGCCCAAGTAGGGAGGGCGCTTCGAGAAGGATGTCTTTGTTGACCCCGGTGCCAGAAGCTCTCGTTAAATTCGCCGACGTATTGGTTACCTTTTTTTTAAATTTAGAATTGGTTACTTTTTCTTTCAGTACTATGTATAAATAATTAAATATAACCATATATTTATTAAATGGACTAAATAATTATGACAAAATTCTTCCTATTCATTTTTAAAAAAATAATTTTAGTGGGAGTGCAGTTTTCACTATTCAAAATACAACATTTTTTGTATTTTACCATAATAAAAAAATCTTAGATTCGAGTATTTGAGAATTTAGCAAAATTAAATACAAGCAAAATTAAATGCAAGGTGGTCTAAAACCAAAAAATACCACCTTAGGTAGTTTAGGCAAGGCCGGTTGACCTCTTCTGGTTGGTACAGTTCAGCCAACTGCTTGTCCACAAATGGAATAGCCCTTGTTTTTTTCTTAAGTAATGGAATAGCCTTGTTTGTATATGTACAGCCATTTTATTTGCCTAAACTATTATTTGGGACAAAAATAAAGTATGATTCCGATGAAGTTATAATTTGTTATATTTGATAAATTTCTTTTTGGTCATTTCAAATTTTGTGCGAGTATCAGTCACGGGTTCATTTCATCCGCTGGATTTATTAAATTTTGATTGATTCAAATATATTGAATATGAGTTAGAAACTCAGAATTACATTAGTTATTAAATATGATTTCCCCCAATATGAATCGGATCGTTGCTGGCCCATTTATCCTGCCAGAAAATAATTTCAGACCATGCTTGAGAAAGGAGAGACTATGCTGAGAAATTCAACTGAATTTACGTATAATAAAATATTGATTTTTTTACTTGTTTCGTTGTTAAATTTGAATTAAAGCGAATTATAAATACTAATAAAATTTCTTTACTAAATTTACGCGTACATTCTTAAAAGTCAAATTTCAAAACTGAAATATCAGACCAAATCATAACAATCTCTCATCGATTACAAAATAGTATCGTTGTAATTGGAAATTTATTATTTATCCAAAAAGGAAAACAGAAAAAAAAAACGAAGGCCAGTGATTCGACGCGCTTTCTTGTTCATACATCTCTCTTCTTGAAAATTACGTTTGCACCCTCGTCCGATATCCTATACGATCCCGTGGAGGAAGGGCATATCAGGGATGGGGGATCACGCGGCGAGGGGGGATGATTTCGAGAAGAGAGCCGAGAAGAAGCTGACCGGGTGGGGCCTGTTCCGGTCCAAGCACGAGGACGCCGCCGATCTCTTCGAGAAAGCCGCCAACTCCTACAAGCTCGCCAAGTCATGTATGTAATGTAACTCTTTAATTTCCCGCCATTTTCTCCCCTTTTGATTAGTTAGTAACAAGCTGGAAGAGAAGTTCGGATCGGTTTTTCCATATTGGATGTTGTCATGCCTTAAGTTTCGTTTCATTTATGTTGAATTGTTTCCATATTGGATGTTGCTTCGGATTGGATACAGAGATTCTAAAATGTTGTATATAATAGCTCGCAGCCATGCAAATTTCGGCCTAATGGAGTAGGTTTGAGGGGCATGTTGGAAAAGTCTTTTGATGAGTTTAAACAAGTGAGTGTTTGGAGATTGGTTAAACTGTGTTTTTGTGAGTCAGGGGATAAAGCTGGATCAACTTATATCAAGCTCGCCGAATGTCGTTTGAAGGTACTGTTGATGAACTAAATTCTCTACATTTTTCATGTTTGATGAGGTTTTCGATTCTTCTATTTACGACTACGTATCTTAAGAAGAGAATGAATTGTGTTTGTGGTGTTCAACTGTGGTTAGATGGACAGCAAGCATGAAGCTGCTCAGGCTTGTGTCGAAGCCGCCCGTTCCTACAAGAAGACTAACACCAGTGGTACGCTCTTTCAATCTCTTGCTCTTCATTTTGTCCCGTTTCAGATCGAGTCAGGCCATTTTGATCGATCTATGATTGTAAACATTGGCTCAAGTGTAAGTAGTACAGAGTAGATTTATCTGTGTTTGCGATCCTTGGTTCCGCTCTTGACATCTTCATTCGGAACATCTCTTTATGGAGAGGCCATTTCTTGCTTGGGTGGGGCGGTCGACATGTTCTGTGATATCGGAAGAATCAACATGGCTGCAAGATACTACAAGGTACGTATTATATTTCCTGTCATCTAGTACCCTGTGCTTGCTACTGTCTCAATAATGTGCTTTATTCTCAATTTGTATTCCTAAGAAATTCCCGAATTGTTGTGGTTCCGCTCTTGGAGTTAGTCTTGGTTCAGTCATTAATTATGGTCAATGAATAACTCATGCTCCCATTTTTCTAATGCAGGAAATTGCAGAGTTGTATGAGTCAAACTCTAACATGGAGAAATCTATGGAGTTTTATGAAAAGGCCGCTGATTTGTTCAGTAGTGAAGAAGCGACAGCGACGGCCAACCAATGCAAGCAGAAAGTTGCACAATTTGCTGCTGAGCTTGAACAGTAAGAGCATACACTTTAGCCGATTCATATTCATATTTGCTGCAAGGATCGTATGCCCTTTGTGCTCATTTTTCTGTCCTTTTGTTAAGCTTTAATGTGATTGGTTTGTGGCACGGTCTTTCACCGAGAGATATCTTGTAAGTTCCTGAATGGATAGCCTGTGACTGACATTCTCCAGGTACCAGAAGTCGATCGAGATTTATGAAGAAATAGCACAGTATTCACTTTCTGTTAATTTGTTGAAGTATGGAGCTAAGGGCCATCTACTTAACGCCGGAATCTGTCAGCTCTGCAAAGGGGATGATGTGGCCATTTCTAACGCACTGGAGCGATATCAGGTAATAGATCACCCCTCTATTTTTCGCAGCAGCTAGCCAATATATGTGCTGGGTAGACTAATGAAGTTTGATGTTGTGTGCAGGACTTGGATCCAACTTTCTCCAGAAGCCGTGAATACAGACTTCTAAGAGTGTGTTTTTTTTCCACTTCTTGTTGGGTTCTTGCTGGTCTTTCAAGTTCTGTTTTACTTCTCCCTGGCATCGCTCGTGTCTTAGATCATAAATGTATTTCAATCTCTTCTTTTGTAAGCCAAGGATCATGTCTTAGGTGGCAGCTTGTAGTTCTGATATCCTTTTTCATGTTGCAATTTGATCCCACAAGTGATTCCTTTTTATTTTTCTCCCTGGCAGGACATTGCAACTGCGATTGATGAAGAAGATGTCGCCAAGTTCACCGATGTTGTGAAGGAATTCGACAGAATGACCCCTTTGGTACGCATCTCGATCTCTTGACGGTAGAGCTGCATTGCAGCAAGTGTTTTATGTTTATTAAACCTTGAACATGCCTTAAGTTTGGCTACTGTCGACCATCGAGCAACTCATGGCAAACCTCTGTTTGGTGCTTCTAACTCGCATATCATATCCGTCTTAGCTTAGTTGTTCTTGCTTCGTTAATTGATGATATTTTTTCTGAACTATGCAGGACTCTTGGAAGACTACTCTGTTGCTAAGAGTCAAAGAAAAGCTCAAAGCTAAGGAGCTGGAAGAGGATGACCTCACCTGATTTGAAGTTGCAAATTCCATCATATAGTTTGTGCTTGCTTGGTATGAGCTTGCTCTGGTCTCGAAATTTAATGGACCTATTGTGTATGTAATCGCAAGTAAATCGAAACTGGCCCGTTAGGCCTGGGCCCAACTTGGTATTGGGAATGTCACAATTCTGACTGCTATTGGATGGGCCGCATAAAGTCTGAGGTAGCCACCCATCATGCTACACACAAATCATATACCTGTGATGTCTGCTATTGGATTTGCTCCCATTTCTGCCAACCCATCTCTGTGTGGGTCTCCATACCAGACTAATATAATCCCAACACTTGTTAAGCACAACCCACAGATTTTTACCAACTTGGTCAAACTTCACAGTTATAATGTGTGGCCAGAAGAATTAAGCACTTGTTACTTCGACATATTTCTGAGTTTCGGATTCAGTGAGGACTACATAAAAGATGTTTATACGGAGGGGACTAAATTTGGACCGTCAGATTTGATTGTCTTTAAATCTGATGGTCAATAACCTACAGGTGATAATGGTTTATATGTGAAGTGATATTGGTTTGCATGTGAAATAATATTAGTTTGCATGAGACTAGTTTGCATGTGAAGTGATGTTGGTTTGTATGAGTAATGATACTGGTTTGCGTTACTACCTAATCACATGGGTGGAGACTAGCCCAGTCCTTACCAAATCCGACCCCTTCTTTCTAATGCATCATTTTCATGTTTGCTGATAAAAATTCGGTCAACCCGTTACTAATGTTGTTTGTCCATTTATCTATTTTTATAGCATAGTTATGGTATGTAATGGGTCCAGAATGGAGCCTCCTCGTGCGTCCATGTTCAGACCCCTCTCTCTCTCTCACACAGTTTTATTGCACGTTTTCCTGTCCAGGTTCATAATCATACATAACTCAAACACAATCACTATTATTAAATAAATAGCAATCCCACGTCAGCTCCCCTCTGTACCAATCTCTAATTATAAGTTCTCTCTGTCTCTCTCCCCTATTATTATTATTATTATTATTATTGTGTCAGCCATACCCTTCCCTTAAGCAAACTATTTAGAGGAGCCTCCAATCCTATTTCGGTCATTTGACCATCCAATTCCAATCATTGTACCATACCCACCAGTTCCCTCACTAAACAAAGTAAAGTCACATTGATCACAAATTATGTGCATAGGACAAACTCAACTTTTGGCTATATACATCCGTCGGAATTGCTAGCAGCTAGGTACCAATCTCCCCGAACCAATGTCTCCGGCCACCGGGATAAACTCTCCGCTGCTGCCGGAGCACGGGAAGGAGGAGGAGAAGAATGCATCCGTATCAGGGGCGGTGTTCAACGTGTCAACTAGCATCATAGGCGCAGGGATAATGTCGATACCAGCCACCCTCAAGGTGCTAGGCGTGGTTCCCGCCTTCGCGTTGATCGTGGCCGTTGCGTGGCTGGCCGAGGTCTCAGTCGAGTTGCTGATGAGGTACACGGACTCCGGCGTGGCCACGACGTACGCGGGCGTCATGAGGGAAGCGTTCGGGCGGGCCGGGGCGGCTGCCGTGCAGATTTGCGTCATGGTCACCAACCTTGGATGCTTGATCGTTTACCTCATTATCATTGGTAATTAACTAAGCTCACAGATATCGCCACTTTGCCTACGGCCACAAACTAACCACGTTGTGTGTGTATGCAGGGGATGTTCTATCAGGGAATGAACATGAAGGATCAGTGCACCTGGGTGTTCTCCAGGAATGGTTTGGGGTTCAATGGTGGAATTCGCGGGCTTTCGGCCTTTTCTTCATCCTTGTGTTCGTCATGCTCCCTCTTGTTATGTTCAGACGTGTAGGTCAGTGAACCACAAGACATTAGGCCTTTGATACAAGTAACAAAGAGATTATGCTCCATTCCTGTCTCTGTCTTATGAGTGGAATTTGTAATTAACAAAGTCCCGTACGGTGCCAAATGCAGAGTCATTGAAGTTCAGCTCAGCTTTATCAGTCCTCCTGGCTGTCGTCTTCGTGGGCATCAGCTCGGTGCTCGCGATCTCTGCCGTTTTGCAAGGCAATGCCAAGTATCCGCGGCTGCTGCCTCAATTGGATAAACAGGCTTCATTCTTTGAACTCTTCACCGCGGTCCCAGTCATTGTGACGGCTTTTACCTTTCATTTCAATGGTAAGTTGCTCTCTTTCTGCCTCTACCGTCGGTCCTGACTCCTCAGGAGTATTTTTTCCGCGGGACGTCATGAATGTCTGCGTTCCTTCTTTTTTAGCGTGTTGCAAGTATTTTTGATTCTGATGCTGTTAAAATGTGCAGTGCATCCGATCAGTTTCGAGCTTGGGAAGCCTAGCCAGATGACTTTCGCGGTCAGAATATCGCTGGTCCTCTGTGCCGCCATCTACTTTGCGATAGGCATTTTCGGGTACCTTCTGTTCGGGGAATCGATCATGGCCGATATCCTGATCAACTTCGACCGGATTGCAGATACAGCGACCGGTGCAGTACTCAACTACATAGTTAGACTGAGCTACGCCATGCATCTCATACTTGTGTTCCCTCTCATAAACTTCTCCCTGAGGTTGAACATCGACGAGTTCCTCTTCCCAAACAGACAACAGCATATGCCCAAGGACACAACCAGATTTGTGGCCCTAACGCTTGCTCTACTAGCTCTTACTTACCTGGTGGCGATCGCCATCCCCGACATCTGGTACTTCTTCCAATTCTTGGGCTCAACCACTGCTGTTTGTCTTGCCTTCATTTTTCCAGGCGCCATTGTCTTGAGGTAGGTACCAGTCAATCAATTTCTCCACCTTGTCACATGCCGTGAAAACAATGGTGCTCTGCTCTCATCTTTTTCATCCTTTTACAAATGGCAGGGACGTTCACAACATATCAACCTCAAGGGACAGGATCGTGGCCGCAGCAATGATAATCCTGGCTGTGATAACTAGCACCATAGCCATTTCAACCAATGTAGTTTCGCAGGTTAAGTCGTAAGATTGCTCTCCTCACTACAACCCGAAACGGGGCTTACCAGAGTATATGTCGAGGGATTGAGGAATCCAAATCTTTTATACGCATCAAGAGGGTGATAGAGTAGCTGATTCAATAGCTTAACTCGGTTGTCGAACTGGGATTAGATATATGTTGTGTGTATTTGAGACCCCTCCAAGGACTTGTGCAAGTATTTTGTGTTTCTTTGGCTCAGTAGGCCTGTAAAAGGAACCATAATATGCCGATTCAGGCATCTTCAACCTCGTACCCATGCAATCGTCGCGGACAACGAAAGCTAGTATTGAATTCAGGGAATGGAACCAGCGCTAAGGATACTACTACTGCAAAGAATCATTCGCTGTGTCATACTGGCATATATCATCGACTTTCACTTTGCTTCGCGAGAGCTGTGTTCTGCATTGGTAAGCTCTTATGCAAGTTGAGGCAACAAATGACACCAACCTGCTATTCTTGGAGGAATCAGCCCTCTCTTCTCCAAAACTCTTGAACCTATCCCTCAGAAGCGTGCAACAAAGGAGAGTGAGGACGGACAAAAACACAGATGGGAAATAAAAGGTAAACTTTTTAGCTCACCTTTAACTTTCGGAGAGACCCATTAATTTCTTCAGATAATAGTACTTGGGTGGCTCAAACCTGCAATGAAATTAGCCTATCGTGTCAACGTCTGGCTTTTGACATTCACGGGGGCAGAATAGGCGAGCGACTTGATCATCATGCTTCAAACACCAAAAAGTATGCAGAGAACATCTTCCAAAGCCAGATCAACAAAAACTTCAAACTTCTGAGTTAGGCTGTCCGTACTTGTGTTTTCCCAAGCAACTTTTCTTGCCTGGCTACCATACGCCTGACACGTTTTTTCTGCTTCTCCTCATCTTCTTCTGCTATTTCGTGCATGATATCTGGAAGGCTGAAGCCAGAGAAAAAACTGAGTAATTGCAAAATAAAGATACTTTTATTAGAAAAATAATAAAGCAGTAAGCCAATTCTAAATTACCTGCTAATTTCTTCAGAAAGTTGCTTCTTCCTTCTTTCTTCCAGCTCTTTTTTCTGCACTTCTTTGCGTCTAGCCCTCTTATTCAACTCAACTCAACTCGGGTTATTCTCTTTGTTAAGTTTTAGCGGTGCTACAATATGTTTCACGAATCAAATGATTTATCATGGAGCAGCTATAAACATTTATACTTGCAAAACATAAAGGATGAAACAGAGTGTACAAGCAAAACCTTATTTGATAAGAGGTTCAACTTCTACTGCTGGAATCACTTTTTTGTAAAACTGCCCTTAATCCCCAGTACTGTAAAAGCGATCAGGCGACACCACCAAGGACCAAGCACAAAAGGAAACATTTTCAAACCACTAACAACTAAAACTCAGAACTACTATGTTCAACATCATCAACTTCTAACAGGTGCACAAAGAGTCCAGTCACTCAGCTACTATAAGCAGATGCCAGGCAACAACACCAAAAGTGAAGGCGGCTCGAGTAGGAAAGGGAGCGAAAATTGGTTTAACGTCGAACAAGAAAACATACCCTAGCGGATACACTGTCCAAGTCACCTGCAAAGAATGAGACATGACATGATCAAAACCACCCACCCACCCACCCACCCACCAGGAACGCACATATCATAGGATTTCGTAGCTACCTTGGTCTGCCCACAAGTCTTCCACACCATCCTGAAACGAAAGACACAAAAAAATGAGCAAAGATCAAAAACCCCAAAAAAGCTATCATCTTATACCTCAGCACCATCCTCGTGTTGCAAAGTAGAAACTGAAGCTCCCTCTCTCTTCTTGCTGCTACCGTGCTTGGACTTGTTTGTCCTGGACGACAAAAGGGCTCTTCTTGAGAAGGCTGTTGCACCGGAGCACCTTCTCCCTCTTCTCAATCCTTCTCCTCGCCGACAAATCTATAAACACAACAAAAAAAAAAGTTGCAATAAATAACTTCTTCTTTTTTCGTTACCTTCGGAGTTGTCCAGGAAGAAGAGGGAGTGGGCGGAGAGGGCATCCTTGGTTTACTTGTCGAACAAGTCTTGGGTTGCTGATGTTGGCCCTCCACTCCTTCTTCCCCTTCCTTCACCCCTTCCCTTTCCTCTTCCCCATCAATCAACACTCTCTCTCTCTCTCTCTCTGACACTGTACGTGTTGGAATGGTGGGTGTGTCGGTGTCTTAGCGGCGGCTCAAGTGCGAGGTATGTATAGGACAGACAAGAGAGGTCGGTTGTTTAATTTTGGCGGGAAGCTCTACAAGAGAGGTCGGTGGCCCAAATTCAGAATGAGGCCCATTTATTTCGTACATAATGGGCCACAATAGGCCCATTTGTGAGTCGTAGTTTAGGCCGAAATCTGGGCCCATCTTGACTCGGATAGATAACGCTCAAGGCCATCGCCGTATTCAATGAAAGCCCATGATGGCGTGCTTGAAAAAACTTGCTGATTAATTATTGTAAAATTTTGGGCAGGAGTGAAAAATAAAAGAATATAAACTAGAGAAATTCCAATTAATCTCATTAGCTGTCCAATATGGAATTGGCCACAAACAACAAGTAATTACTATTTATATGTCGATATATGGACAGATGGATTACCAAATCCAAGCGTAACAAAGGCCCACCTGCCGATAGAGACAGAGCTCGCTACATTTTGGGTCACGGACCGATGTTGCTATCAAACATTCTCCCCCGGCCACTGCACATATCAATACCAAACAATATATATAAGTTCATATATTATTAAGAGTTGGTTTAAGTAGTAAGAAACTTAAATTTATTTAAAAGTGTTTTGGATACTTATTAAAATTTTTTTTTGGAATCAAGTCTTAACGAATCTAAAAGATATTATTAGGAGAATCGTCCCCTAAATAAGATTCAAAAATCCTCTAATCTAAATAATATAAATTTTTTAAAAAAGTTCATAGCTGGAAACGATAAATTTACGAAATCTGTCGCGAAAATTATATGGAACCCATCTCATAACGTAACAAGAATTTAGATACGACACATATTTGCTTTGTCCATATTTCCCAGTACCACACAATCATATCAAAGAGAGAAAGTTTGCTAGCTATTTTAGTTTATAAAAAAAGAGATGACAATGTTGCCTATGTGTTGTCTTTTTTGGCTTCATCTCATACTTCATACGCCCCCACAAAATTCGGACATGGATCTTTCGAGTCACCGGAAGATACAGCTCCTCGCTATATTTTAATTTCTAGATCATAGTAAAAAATTTCAGAACTTAAGGCCTATAGAAAGAGAAGTGATCAAATCTCTATTTGTCATTTTTATAATGAGACTCCAGCATACGTCAAGTGCATGCCAGGGACTCTCTTAAGTAGCTATTCTCTCACTTCATGCATTTAATAGTTTTTGTAATTTGCATATATCATCAAAACATCAAAGAATTGGCATGTGAGGTACTTTCCCGAAGGGTACCGCACGTGAGTTTGCCTAACTAGCTATATGGATTGGGGTCACAAGAACTGAAACAACGTCGTAAACGATGCATCATTTGGCAGGAGGAACAAAACAAACTGGAATAACGCAAAATGTGCACGAGTCCTAGTACCGTTTAAAATGATGAAAATATATTTGACTATGTGTTACTAGATAGATAATATTTTTGATATTAAACTACTCCAATTCGGATACATTACAACCTCACGTAAATTTTCAGGATTAAAAAAAAAGCTATCGCTAAATGTTCTATATATAGCGCATTTGGAATACTTTTGATGAATTTTCCGGAATTAGTTGGTGTGTAGGATCTCTTTTGACCAATTCTCTTTTGGTGCAACCGCCTACTAAATTTTTAGTAGGCCCGTGATTTTAAGTTCGTACTTAGTACAAGAGAATTTTACCCTTAGTAAAAATGTACATAACTTTACCATCAATAAATTTCTACCTTAAAAAAATTTCTTTTGGTGTCATTACATGGGCCATTTAGATTTTTTTGATCAGTAATGTTTGATATTTATTCGAAAGCTCCAAAAGGAGAAATTACACCAAAGTTTAAATACATCAATAGTAATAAGAATTTTATACCCAAGGTACCAAATATCACGTATCACAAATCAATGATACACATTAACACCATATAGATAACTATATACCAAAGAGCCCAAAAAACCTGCCCAAAGAGACTGATATACATTAAAGCATGCAAAGTTTACCTAAGTTAACCAACAAGAGACACTTAAGTTAATGAGGCTCAAAAGGAATAAATTGAGAGATCCCCGAATCGCGTCCTTAATAGCCTAGAGGACGGCAAATACATCTTCTTCCCGATTAATACCTATTAAAATTGTCAAACGCAAAGCCTCAGCCGTAAGTTCCCCAGTTTGAGAAAAATCTTGCTCCTCCATGTTCGTTATGATCGAGCAAAGGCAAGGCTCCGCAGAAGGCGGCATCGGAGGTTGGCTTAAATTCTTCGTCGGGAGCGACTAGAGAGCTGCCACTTTACTTGTGAGTTTTCTTACTCGACAACTCGATCTGATCGAGATCGGCAAAAATGACTCCGGTCCAACCAGTCATCCGAAGCAACACTGGGGATGGTGTACACCAGTGTATCCTCCACCTGTGCCACCACAGTTGCCAGCAACTTTTCGCGGAGGGTATCCACAAAAGACTGGCCCTTTTTCACCCTTGCATTTCCAAACTCTGCTGATCTTGAAATTTCAACCCTCCTTATTTCAACCTTCTTAGCCTGCAAACCTCGGTCGAATTTCGATAAGGCCACAAACAATTTCTTGCTCCCAAAATTTCTTAGTGCTTCCCCGTTCTAATAGGTTAGTAGGTTATACACGTACAGAGTCACCAAGTCATATTGGGACTTTTGTCTTCTTCGACGCTATGACACACAGAATCCACTGCCCTTCCCACCAGTGGAAGGAGGGACGCCGGCAGTGGAGCCGGGCTAGATTTGAAAACGATTTAGTAGAGAGAGAGAGAGGATTAGGAGAGAGAGAGAGAGAGAGAGAGAGAGAGAGAGAGAGAGAGTTTTACGTGCAAGTTGAGAGCCCCAATCACCACGGAGTCCAACCCAATTGAATTCTTCAAGCCAGAAATAATAAATTTCCCATGGGGCATTTAGATTTATATAAATTCTACAATATTCCAAAGCAATAAGTAAGATGGATGAACCAAAAACTAATACATATTATCTATATCAATTGTAGACGCACGTTACGTAAATGTCTCCACCGTCAAAAGACATGTTGTAGCTTGTCTGTTAATTTTGCAGCTTCCCCCTTCTTTTTATTCATCATCTCACAAATTGTACTTTTTTCCATAGAGACAAAAAAGTTTATCTAATCAGTTACTTCGCAGTCAAAGACAGGGTTAGAAAAAGTTAAGTTGGCACTTGCATCAAAGTATCGGAGGTGATATCAGGTTGACACTCTGCTTTCACTTTTGTTAATTTTTCTAATATCTGAATCCAAGTCCTAAGGGGAGATGTTTTAAATGAGTTACTCTTGGAGTACTTTTCATGTCGCGACCCGAAAATAGAAGCGACAAAGTCCGAGGTATTAATTACCCCGAAAGACATCAGACTTTTATTAGGAAACGAAATGATTATCCAAAACGAAAAAATCTGCAACATCCGAAGTGATTTAAATATTCAGAAATCTGAATAAATACTAAAATCAATAGTCTTTATGATTTGGCCAGAAATCCGTGTTGATGCATGCACATGAATCACCCTACTCCCGATCCTGGATCCCACCTGAACAATCTGAAACACATACAGCTAGGGTGAGTTAAAAAATTCAGTAAGTGAAACGAAACACAGAAAACGAATCACAGGAAAAATGATTTCACCTTGCAAACCGAAAGATCCCTATCCGACTATCTAGCCAACTAATCAACGACAGAATTTCAGAACATAATATATCTACGAGTGTATCCCCTATCCGACTATCCTATCAGACTACATATCACATACTTAACAGGACTCATCAGAATTCGGAGACATAAGTACACGCAATCGACTTTTCCACATTCAGAATTCGGACAGAAGCATAGCATGCGGTTTCAACATAATCCAGATCCGAATATCAAAACAGATTTTTTAAGCAGTAAAGAGATCGGCTTAAGCCAGATCCCGAACTCAAGCCATACGTGTTCCAGACTGAGACATAGATCGTCTCAGGAAAATTAACCTCCTCGATCTACAAGATGACACAAATTCCACTTACTTGACGTTGCTCCTAACTCTTTAAACCTTCACGAGCCTACTCCAACGATCTGTCCGGGACCTCCTCGAATCCGACAGATTCGTCTTCTCCACCTTTTGTTTGAGAGGCAAACACGTGACTTATAACAGGAATCATTCGAAAACGAGTTGAACGAGGAGAGAACAGTATTAGTAACTTACCCTCCTCGTACAGCGATTCTCGGATGGTATCATCCTCTCTTGGCACCTCCTCCCGAGTCAGATTTTGCTCGTCACCTTCACAATGAGGAAAAATTCCGTGGGTGTTATTTAGGATGACAGAATGGATAGCCTAAAGGCCTATTTATATAGGCTTTCAACCCTAATCCACCCCAAGTTACCATAATCATAGAAAATTACCCTTTGCTCTCCCAAACTTTATAAAGTTCTTACTTTAGTTTCCCGATTCTTACATTCTTCCCCCCTTAAAATAAAATTTATCCTCAAACTTACTTGGACGTTCGAAGAGGTAAGGGTATTTCTCCTTCATTTCAGAGCTCAATTCCCAGGTGGCCTCCCTCTCTGTGTGATTACTCCACTGCACCTTGACATACTCGATTGCCCTCTTGCGAAGCTGTTGAAGTTTGACATCAACAATTCGCAGAGGTACCTCCTCATAGCTTACATCAGGATGAATCTCTGATGGGATATCTTGTACCACATGCCCCTCCCTCGGGATATATTTTCGTAACATAGACACATGGAATACATTATGTACCCCTGCCAGAGTCGGAGATAAAGCTAGCCGATAAGCTAACTTTCCTATCCGTTGGATTACGTCAAAGGGTCTAATGTATCGTGGACTCAGTTTTTCTTTGACTCAAAATCTTCAAATTCCCTTAGTAGGTGATACCTTTAGAAATACATGGTATCCAATCTCAAATTCTATTTCTCTGCGATGTTGATCCGCAAACTTCTTTTGTCGATCTTAAGCCACTTGAATTCGGCTTCGTATTATTGGTACCTTTTTAGTTAGTTCCCTAAACATCTCCAGACCCAAAGTTTCTCTCTCTCTTATCTCATTCCAGTTGATGGGCGATCGACACTTTCTGCCGTACAGGGCCTCATATGGAGCCATTCCAATACTTGCATGAAAGCTGTTATTATAGGCGAATTCCATTAATGGCAGATGTCCCTCCCAATTTCCCCCCAAAATCTAACACACAAGCTCTCAGTAAATCTTCTAGCGTCTGAATTGTCCGTTCAGATTGTCCATCCGTCTGTGGGTGGAAAGCTGTACTAAATTATAATTTTGTACCCATTGCTTTCTGTATGCTGCCCCAAAACTTAGATAAAAATCTAGTGTCTCGATCAAAAGTGATGCTCATTGGATTTCCATGTAACCGTACTATCTCTCTTATATACAATTCTGCCATTTGCTCAATAGACATACCTGTCTTGTATGCTAAAAAGTGAGCTGATTTGGTGAGGCGATCAACCACTACCCACACCGCATCCTTACCTTGAAGGTTCTTCGGAAGTCCCGTCACAAAATCTATTGTAATCTTCTCTCACTTCCACTATGGAATCTCTAATGGTTGTAGGGGGCCGGCTGGTCGTTGGTGTTCCGCCTTGACTAATTGATATACCATGCAACTGGCTACATAATCTGCTATCTCTTTCTTCATACCGGACCACCAAAAATCAAGTTTGAGATCTTGATACATTTTTGTCCCTCCTAGATGTCCTGCATAGCGGGCAGTATGGGCCTCTTCCAATATTTTATTCTTTAATTCTTTGGCTGCTGGAACACATATTCTGTTCTGGTAGTACAGATTATTGTCGGCTCCAATGCGAAAATATTATAGCTCTCCTCGTTCAACTTGCCGTCTAAGAGAGATAAGAGTTGCATCCTTGCGCGTCCTTCGCCTAGTTGAGTTTGCAGTGTGGGCTCCAATTCTAGACTTGCCGCTAGGCCGATCGAACATTCAGAGTCTTCCAGCCCCAGACTTCTCAATTGACGTATCAATCCTTCTTGTGTCGTAAGAATTTTACCCGTTTGGTTCTTCCTGCTAAGAGCATCTGCTACCACGTTAGCTTTTCCTGGGTGATAGTGGATCCCAATATCATAATCCTTGATCAATTTCAGCCACCTTCGTTGTCTCATATTCAATTCATTTTGTGTGAAAATATATCTCAGGCTCTTATGATCTGTATACATCTCACATCGAACCCCGTAAAGGTAATGTCTCTGCATGAACTACTGCTGCTAGCTCGAGATCATGGGTAGGGTAATTCTTCTCGTAAGGCTTAAGTTATCGTGATGCATAAGCGATCACCCTGTCCTCTTGCATAAGTACACATCCCAACCCATTTCTCGAGGCATCACTGTAAACAACATAATCCTTTCCCTCGCTAGGTTGCGCTAGTATGGGTGCTGTCACTAATCTCTTCTTCAATTCCTGGAAGCTTTGCTCACATTCTTCACTCCATGTGAACTTCACTCCTTTCTGAGTTAATCTGGTTAAAGGCATGGCTATCTTGGAGAACCCTTCCACAAAACGTCGGTAGTAGCCTGCCAATCCTAAGAAACTGCGTACTTCTGACACAGTGCTTGGTTGCTGCCATCCTACCACCGTCTCGATCTTGCCGGAGTCTACAGCTGCTCCTTCTTTGGATAAGATGTGTCCAAGGAATGTAACTTTCTCGAGCCAAAATTCACACTTCTTCAATTTGGCGTATAATTGTTCCTTTCGCAGTATTTGTAGAACTGTAATACCCGTTCTTAAACTTAGATAAATTTAACTATGTTAAGTTTTTCGATAAGATAATAATGAACTTTGTTAGAAAATATTTGGCCGCTTGAAATTTATCGGTATAATTTTTTACCTACACGGTATACATCCAAAGGGAAATAAATTATGGTAGTAATTATATCTTGGAGATGAAATTAATCTAGAATAAAATATAGACTTAGATTTGCTTAATTTTGAAATTACGATCAAAAGAAAATTAGATGTTTGGCCGCCGGTAGAGGAGTTTTTTTTTATACAGTTGCTATTAAGACAATTTAAGAACATGATGTGGATGGATTTTCAATAAGCTCGCTAATAGTTTGATAAGACAAGAAGATATATATGAGAGCTAAAAAGAAGAATAAACAAAAGAAAGAGAAAACGTGGCAGCTAACTAAATTGGATAAGATCATAATTTAAAGACAATATATATATCCAATTATAATAGAAAGTTTGTTGGCTTAGAGATGGTAAAACATCCAGCTTGTAGAATAGATAAGGGTTAAAAAGAAATGAGAAGCAAAACGTGGCAACAGTAAGAAACGTGGCAACTTATAACCATCATTATAAAAATACAAGGGGGTGTGAGAGTTGGCTGAATTTCGTAAGTCTGGGTGAAAAAAAATAAAAAGAAGAACTAATGAAGGAAAAGAAGTGAAAGAAAATAGAAGACGCAGCCAAGGTAAATAATGAAGGTAACATATAAATCTATCTAGTTAAGTTTACCCCAATTATAATTAGCTTTGATTATTTCATTACGAATAAGAGACTTAAGTGGGATAATGATTTATCATGAGGACTGAAAGTACAAGTAATTAGAAAATATGATTATGTTAGATTCGTTAAGGAAATTAGTGCAATAAAAGATTATCATAATTCTATGTTTTAACCGGCATCAAAATTGTAAGGTAATAAATATGATTATTGAAATTAATATAGGAATTCAGAAACTTAGTAGTTGATGTAATAAAATATGAAAAAGATAATCGATGCGTTTGTTAGGTTAATCGTATTTCCTGTAGGATTTCAATATGTAGAGTGAAATCATGTTAAGATTCTAGTATATAACAAGTGAACAAAAGATAAACTATTTAGAATGAAAAAAGAGAGAGAGTAAAGCCACGTTGTGATTAATCTTCATATAAAAGAGTATATATTTTATTGTCTTAATGAAAAGATTGTCCTTGAAATACGTTGGATTAAGCTAAGAAGTTTTCAACGAAGATAGAAAATCTAAGGAACATAAAGAGCTGAGGTTGAAAGTCTAGTAGTACTGAGAAATTGGTAAACATTTATTATACGTATTGGAGTTTGTTAAGAAAAATAAATTAAGTGTGAGTGACTTAGTATGAATGATATGCATTTTAACAGGTATCAGAATACCTATTTGACAATCTTTGGCGAGTCAGTTTTTGTGGATATTGAACCCCGACGATCAATGAGTGTTTGGAGGAGGAAATGTCAAAATAAGATTACCAACGAAAATCGGTAAACAAATAATATGTGACTCGTATTTTTTTTAGCGCACTCTATTTATTTATCATATTTTGAATATGATAACGTGAGTGCATTTGTGAATTTGTCATATGAGTATATGGTATGCCTTTATGATTTGTGAAAGTTTGTTTAATCTGGCCCAGGGGCACTGGATATGTTTGATATATTTTGGGAGCCTATGAATTTGTTATGATATGAAAGTCTGTTACATGGATGTCTCGGCTCTATGATATGGACGTCTAGTAGGCAGAGGTCTACCCGTGACCAACCGGGGATGTTGGCATATGTACACATATACTGAGGATACAATGGATTCTGATATGATCTGTTTGGCCGGCGGGGTTGGATTCTGATGGCGCCTTTGAGATATGGTATCCTCGTGTCGGAGTTGGAGTGACACTATCTAGAACTTGCCAAACGTTCGTCCAATTTTGTGATTTGATTTTGGAATTATGTGTTCATGTGTCAAATTGCGTGACGGAATGAGACGTTGCGTAGTTGCTCATATTTTTGTGACTTTGTGATTATATGCTATATTTGGTCTTCTGGTAAGTATGATCTTGGAATTATGTACATCTCTGCATAATTTATTTACCATATTAGTTATATGCCTGTTTTAGGAAGGTTTGTGCATTGAGTAGCTAAATAAATTGCGATGCATATCTTATTTGTTTACTGGGTGTTCCAAAACACTCGCCCCGCACCTACCAATTTTGCAGGACCTCGTACACGAGTTGTGTTGGCTCAGAGATCTACTCTGATCGTACCAAGTCCGATTTGTTCTCCAGGACTTGCATCGAGGTCTCCAGTTTGTATTTTGCTTTTTCATCTAGAAGCTCCGTAGTCACAAGATTTGCTTTGATCTTGGGAATGTTTAATTATTAAGAGTATATTAATTTTATTTAATCGAACAAAGCTTGATAATTGGTTGTACAATTTTGGTATTTAAAATGTAAGATAATATAAGTTTTAGTTATAAGTTTAATAGTTTAAGATTTATAAGAATTAGAATAAGTTTGAGGCTGGCTAGATCTTTGTGTGTGATTTAAGTAGTCAAAGTCTAGCGCCGGTCACCAACCACAGATTTGGGTCGTGACAAGAACCATCCTCAAGTGCTCCTCATATGCCTCCTTACTTGGTGAATATACCAGAATATCATCAATGAACACTACCATATATTTATTCAAGTATGTGCGGAAGGTTCGATTCATCAGGTCCATGAACTTTTCCGGAGCATTGGTCAATCCAAAGGGCATCACTAGGAACTCATAATGTCCATATCTAGTGCGGAAAGCTGTCATATGCACATCTTCCTCCCTAATCTTCAATTGATGATAGCTCGAGCGTAGATCTATTTTGGAGAATACTCGCGCCCCTTTCAGCTGATCAAACAGATCTTCAATTCTGGGTAGGGGGTATCTATTCTTAATAGTGAGTTTGTTTAGCTCCCGATAATCCACACACATCCTCATGGTACCGTCCTTCTTCTTTACGAACAACACTGGTGTACCCCATGGTGAAACACTTGGTCTGATGAAGCCCTTATCCAATAGGTCCATCATCTGTACTTTTAGCTCCTTTAGTTCCGCTGGGGCTATATGATAAGGTGCTTTAGATACCGGTCTCGCTCCAAGGCTCAGTTCAATTTGGAACTCCACTTCGCGATCTGGTGGTATCCCTTGTATCTCATCTGGAAATACATCTAGAAAATCTCTTGCAATAGGGATCTGATCTAATAGAGTCCCGATCCGCGCATCCATTGCAGTAGCTAGGTAGGCTACCGCACCATTTTGTACCAATCTCCTTGCTTCTATAGCAGAGATTATTGTCAAGGGGGTTTTGACATTGGCATCTGCAAACATGAACTCTTCCTTTCCTGGGGGTCGAAAAATAACAGACTTACACCTACAATCAATACAGGCGTGCTGTCCCGCCAGCCAATCCATCCCCAGGATAACGTCGAAGCCCATCATTCCCATGACTCGGAAATGCCCCTTGAGTTGCTGGCCACTTATAAGAATCTCGCAGTCGCAACTCTGGTCTACAATAATTTATGTCTCCTCATAAAGTGGTCAGCAATAAAAGAATGGGTTACTCCAAAATCAAATAATGTATTTGCAGGAAATCCAGCTACTAAAAATTTACCTGCGATAGAGTCCTATGCTTAAATGGCATTCTCCTAGCGATACATGTAACTTAATTTTGTGAAGATTTACCTGTCACCACATCTCCATGTTGCCCAGCTTCAGATTGATTGAGGGCGTACACTCGTGCTGGAGCTCTCGGTGGCGGCGGCGGCGGCGGCGGCGGCGGCTGCTTCCCTCCGACAGGAGTGGTGCGGCCACTGAAGTTTGTTGCGATCGAACCCTGTGCATGCATTTCGGGGCAAGATGCCAGTTGGTGCCCCATCTTACCACACTTAAAGCATGCTCCAGAAATCTACCTAAAATAAATGTGTGTTAAATCTCCCAATTGTATTCCAAGTCTCCTAGTTAACTAAAGTAATACTACATTCACCTGTATTGCTCCTGGGTGTGGCCCGGACGATTGCATCTCTCGCACCACGGGCCAAAGTTTCTAGCAGGAGGCGGGTTGTAGGGTCTCTTAGTTGATTCAGAATAATGATTTTCCCCATCCGGTCCCACCTTCCTCTTTACCTGCTCCTTCTCTGTCTTCTTTTGGTAGGATTTCAGATTCTGTTCAATCACCAGTGCCCTGTGGAGTACATCCGAATAGGTGGGTAGGAGAAAAGGCACCACCAGATTCCTGATATCATCTATAAGCCCATCCTCGAACTTTCTAGCTCGAGTATCTTCATCTAGTGCCATCGCTGACTTGAAGATCGAGAGTCTAGAAAATTCTCGATCGTACTCTGTCACAGTCAGGTTCCCTTGCACCAGCTGGTCGAATTCTCGTGTCTTTTCTCTCCTCTTGGCTGGCAAAATGAAGTGACCCCTGAAGTCTCTCAGAAAGTCTTCCCAGCCATACACTTCCACTTCAGCTACCTTACCTGTCCTTTTGTCCCGACGAATCCTATCCTGAGTTTCCCACTACCTACGGGCGTCGCCCTTCAGTACATAGGCAGCGTACTTCACTTTTTCAGAGCCCTGGGTGTTGGCGATCTCAAATGCCTTCTCCATCTCGACCACCCAATCCTCTACCTGGATCGGGTCTTCCGAACTATCAAAAGGGGGTGGCTTAACCCTCAGGAATTCTCGATAACCCCCAGTGGTAGGTTGCGATTGGAGTGCAGGCTGTGGCGCGACTAGAGCTGCCGGCTGGTGTTGCTGAACTAAAAGGGTCAAAATCTGTAAAAGTGCACCCTCAACATTTAACCCTGCTGGGTTCAGGACAGGAGCGGCAGGAGCATTGGCAGGGGCAACATTGGTAGGGGCAGCAGAAGCCCCGTTAGCTGATTCATTATCCCCGATGTCATCATCCATGCCAGCGACATTATCGACATCGTCCTCTACGTGATCAGGGATCGCACCATGGCCCCCAACTTGTTCCGGCCCTATTTCCGTTCTCGGTTGCTGCCCTTGCCCCCTGGATGTTCCAGCTCTCGTCGTCGGTGCCATTATTTTGTATCACAGGATTTTCACACCAAAATCATGGTTTCAAAAAGATTTGCACCCCCACTTTTACCACTAGTTATTTCCCGAGGCTTTTGGTGGTTTCTCTACATGAAGTGCAATGCTATGCATGAGCAAAATCTGTGTAGTGCAGCGGTTTTTAACAATTTATTTATTTATTTTTATTTTTTTTAGCTCTGATACCATAATTTGTCACGACCCGAAAATAGAAGCGACAAAGCCTGAGGTATTAATTACCCCGAAAGGCATCAGACTTTTATTAGAAAACGAAATGATTATCCAGAACGAAAAATCTGCAACATCCGAAGTGATTTAAATATTCAGAAATCTGAATAAATACTAAAATTAATAGTCTTTATGATTTGGCCAGAAATCCGTGTTGATGCATGCACATGAATCACCCTACTCCCGATCCTGGATCCCACCTGAACGATCTGAAACACATACAGCTAGGGTGAGTTGAAAAACTCAGTAAGTGGAACGAAACACAGAAAACGAATCACAGGAAAAACGATTTCACCTTGCAAACCAAAAGATCCCTATCCGACTATCTAGCCAACTAATCAACGACAGAATTTCAGAACATAACATATCCACGAGTATATCTCTTATCCGACTATCCTATCCGACTACATATCACATACTTAACAGGACTCATCAGAATTCGGAGACATAAGTACACGCAATCGACTTTTTCACATTCAGAATTCGGACAGAAGCATAGCATGCAGTTTCAACATAATCCAGATCCGAATATCAAAACAGATTTTTCAAGCAGTAAAGATATCGGCTGAAGCCAGATCCCGAACTCAAGCCATACGTGTTCCAGACTGAGACATAGATCGTCTCAGGAAAATTAACCTCCTCGATCTACAAGATGACACAAATTTTACTTACTTGACGTTGCTCCTAACTTTTTAAACCTTCGCGAGCCTACTCCAACGATCTGTCCGGGACCCCCTCGAATCCAACAGATTCGTCTTCTCCGCCTTTTGTTTGAGAGGCAAACACGTGACTTATAACAGGAATCATTCGGAAACGAGTTGAACGAGGAGAGAACAATATTAGTAACTTACCCTCCTCGTACAACGATTCTTGGATGGTATCGTCCTCTCTTGGCACCTCCTCCCGAGTCAGATTTTGCTCCTCACCTTCACAATGAGGAAAAAATCCGTGGGTGTTATTTAGGCTGACAGAATGGACGGCCTAAAGGCCTATTTATATACGCTTTCAACCCTAATCCGCCCCAAGTTACCCTAATCATGAAAAATTACCCTTTGTTCTCCCAAATTTTATAAAGTTCTTACTTTAGTTTCCCGATTCTTACATTTCACTAAACACACAGAACGACTGATGAGATGAGCGGAGTGAAAAAGGGAGGAGGAGGGCAAGAGAGACGAGTTACAGGGCAGGGAAATACAAGTAGTATATAAGGAGAGTATTGTTCAGTTGTAATGATCAAAGGCACACATGTCAGTAGTTGGGTGCGTGATTTGTCTGTGAGGGAAAGGAGACGACAATGTTAAACAGGAAAAAACCTTAGCATATGATCCTTCTCTGATTGATATACCCCTCTTCACATACATATATATATATATATATATATACATACATATATATATATATATATATATATATAAACTCGTGACTTGTTGCAGAACCTAGCATCCTATCACAACCTCTTCCGCATTACAATTTTTTGATTTTTACCCCTCGGTTATCAATTAAAGTTTTGAGTAATTTCTTGATTATTTAGCTAGTATATAGGACAAAGAATGACGGCTGGTAAGAGAGGGAAGGAGAAGTCCCGTGAGGAGTGTTTGGAGGCATCCAAAAGGATCACCACTTGTTGCTTGCTTCTCTCTCTCTCTCTCGGTTTTCGATGGACATTTTGGCCATCACGAGCTCATGATTCCCTCTTCCTCATGCCAACCCTCTTTTCCCTATCCACCACATAACAACAGAGTTTCCTTCGGTGTAATTATCAAAACAAACAACGCTTAGTTGTTGTCTATAGCGTGGTACCAAATGAGACTCTTCAAGTGGCTTGATCGATCCTCGAAGAAACCAGTATTGTGAAAGTGATTACATGAAAGCTACGGAGATTGATCTCTTCTTAGACGAGACGGGTCATCTTCTCACTTTGCTTCACATATTCCTTTTGATTAGTAGCACTAAGATGGTCTAATTCACGGATTAGTAGACTGTTTACACTTATGATGGAGGTCTAGTTAATCTCTACAGTCTCATAGTAGCAGCGGTACGAACTAATAATTATGGAATATAAGAGGTTGGTTAGGTTAATGTCTTAAGCTTGTACCTTATACATATTGTCTTAAGATTGTTGGAAGAAAAAGTTAATACGCTTGACTAAAAAAAATCTTTCCCTCTATCTCAGTATTAGATTAAGAAAAAAAATTCAATTGAGTCTTATCCATAGTATGTACGATTTCCCTTTTTCTTATTTCCCAAATTAAACATTAGATATATTTCAAAAAAAAATCCTGAAACTCGTTGAATCGATTCATTTGTTTGAGGCTAATTAGATCATTGAGGACAACAAAAGCTCTGTTTACCAAGATTTAGTATAAACCCTAAATCTAACAGTATTAGGAATACCACATTAGCTCTTGTGAGTTATTGAGTCAACTATTATTTTAAGATTTTAGGTTGACATAAATTTCTAGCAGTATATCAAAATCAAAATCAGTTGAAGCCATTGTTGTTGCTCAACCTCATTTCATGACACGAAATACAATGTCAAATCTTCACAAACTTTATAGGGATGAGCATAGTTTGAGGGGGTGCGTAAGGTAGAATATAAACTACATAATTGCTTAATCTCTGGAAGGGCACATAGGTAATTAGCCTAAACACATCCACGTCAATAATGTGATAAATTGTCTTGTTGCAGCTGAAAACAGGCACGTGAGAAAGAAAACAGGAGACTCAATTAATTCAAAAGGGGCTATATACTTCCCCATCTCCAGAAAGCCTCACATATATCAGAGCTCTCACAATAATACCAGAGGGGAAACGGCGACGGGTTATAAGGAGGAGGAGGAGGAGAAGAAGAAGCAGCAGAAATTAAATCATTCCTTAAACTTCAAGTATGGTTCCTAAAGACAACAAGAGAGCAGCTCTGCAAGCCAAACTGCAACTCCTCCGCTCCGTTACCAACTCTGACGCTGTAAATATATTCTTTCTCGCTCTTTCCAATGGTTTAAGTTAATCCTCTCCTCATATTTCCTCGGATGTTCTCTCTTTCTATATATATATTTATATGTATATGGATATAATTTATTCTGACGTTTAATGTGAGTAAAACATCGAAAAAACTGATTTTAGTAATGCATATTTTTAATGCAATATTAGTGTGAGTAACTTATAATTTTTTTTAAAATAAGTCCACCTTTACTAATACCAAAGAAAAGAAAATAAAAAAGGAAAAGTTACATGGAAATCAACCCTTAATAAAATTTTCCGTTATGAGTAACTTAAAGTTAATTAAGGTCGCAGTTGTATATATAATCAGGTAAACAAGACGTCGATCATCGTGGACGCGACGCGCTACATTGAAGATCTAAAGGAGAAGGTCGAAAGATTGAACCACGACATTAATAATGCTTCCGCTCAAACCTCAACCCACCATAACCGCTTCCCTGCGGTATGTAAATCTATATGTCATTTTTTAAGGTTCTATATATCATTTATTTAAAATTATTATCAGTCATCACCTATATATCATTTGTTTTATATAGTCATATTACAAAATTTTCAATAAATAATAGATATAATTGTATTGATATGCTGTTAATATTTGCAGGTTACTGCGAAGACCCTAGAAAAGGGGTTCTTGATAAGTGTATATTTGGATGGGAGTTGTCCGGGGTTGCTCGTCGCCGTTTTGGAAGCTTTTGAGGAATTGGGCCTCACAGTGCTGGAAGCTAGGGTTTCTTGTACTGAAACTTTCCAGCTACAAGCCGTTGGTGGTGGAGAGGTAATTACTTATCAACCACATTAACACAAAGAACGACACACACACACACACACATATATATATATATATGCTACTTATACAATAAGCTATTAAGAATTAACGGTACAGGATTTTGTGATATTTGGCAGAACGAAGAAGAAGGTGAAGCAATGGATGAGCAAGAGGTGAGACTAGCAGTTTTCCAAGCTATCAAGAACTGGAGCGATCGCAGCGAACAATAATTCTTTTTTTTTTCCTTCCCATCAACTGAAATAAAAAAGGGGGTTAATCTTGTTTCGTGAGAAAAGTTGCTAAACAAGAGTGACAAAAATGTCACCCTCCCATATATGTTTGGCCCAGACACTGTAATTTAATCCTATTCCCTTGTTGTAGTAATATTTCGGTGGTCTTATAATTAGCCAAGGAAGCACAGATATGCTCCAATTAATTAATATTACAAGCCAAGGTAATTGTATAATTAAAAAGAGCAACAATCTCCATCTTGCATGAGAAACCCTAATTACGTTCTCCTTTTCTTGGAATAAAAGCGTATCTGTAATAGGGGGCAGTGTTTAATGTCGGTTCTCTTTCACTGATTCAGTTTTTACATTTTTGGTTTTGTCGAACATGATTTTGACGGGATCGCCTAATTGTAACTTGTGATTAGCACGGGGTTCCCTAGGGGTCATCCCCGGATTTTTATATATATACAAATTAACTTACCGAAAAAAAAAATTACAAATGAACTATCAAAACAAAAATATTCGAATCAAAACTTTGAAAGAGAAGAATTGTATATATGAAAAGGCCAAGTTACTTTCAACCCTCCCAAATCGATAAATATATACACATATGAATATAGATGAGCTTTTTAAGATGAAAGCTGTAACAAAAGTTGAATACAGGTCCAATAAGAGCACCTTTTAAGATAGCCGATTGATTGGAAGTACAACAAAATAAATAGATCGCATATGCATTATCCAACACAGCGGCCTCGTGGGAGAATCGTTTCCAGGAAACATGGGATTAAAGTCTGTATGTACATGTCTGTATGCTTCGATATACCATGATTCGTTTTTTTTCCACCAGTTTCAGAGTTTTTTTTTTGAGAAAGAGTTTCAGAGTTTTGATAATACCATGATTCGTTTTTTTTCCATTGAATTTTATGACGGTGGGATTTTAACAAGGTGGACGGTCGTAATCTCGTAAGAGATAATTCCACACCAAATGTATTGTAAATATTACTATTAATAAACTCTATTTATTCAAAAAAATAACATGATCAAAGTAGTAAGAGATTTGAATTTAGTTAATGATGTATTGACTTCAAATTTTACAAATGTAAAAGACTTGATACTCTTTTCTTCGTTAGACATGGTAATTAAGTTTGTGCCTTTGGTAAATGCCATTTTTTACCAAATACTGAATACAAAAAAAGTAAGAATACCAAATGTAGAATTAGATTTTGGTAAATTTAGAATTTTAACAAGTTTACTATAATTGTTGGCGAAAATTCTAATCCATCATTAGCCTCCAAATTTTGTTCGATTTGGGATTTCGAAATCTTAAACCGAACAAAATCAACATAGCAGAAGGAGAATAGAATCTAGAGAAGATAAAGAATCACGAAGCAAGAACCCTTAAAAATCCCCAAATTTTCAAATAGGTAGGTTTTGTAGAGGTTAGCAAAATTACAATTTAGTCATTTCATTTATTTGGAATTTCAATAAAATATTAAGCATTTATCAAAATTCTACCGAATACTGATATTTACCAAATTTATTAAAAACTCCTTATCAAATTGAATCTCGAATTTACAACCCTATCAGTAGGTAGGTCTGGGCCGGGCCTATATTGATAAGAGGAACAGAAGAACGAAGAATGGGCCAGACGAGAGGGGCCCGTTCAGCCGAAGCTGCTGGTGGGATATGGAATGAACACTAGTGGGTCGGGGGCAACCGGGATTTTGATTTCCCGCCAACAACACAACCAACGAGTATTTATTTATGATATAGCTGGACTGGAAAACAATACACACACAATAATAATAATAAATAATAAGAGACAGATGGAAGCAGCGAGAAATAGATGGACGACGACGACGACGGGGAAGAGAAAGGCGAGAGCGTCCAAAGCAGCCCCACAGAGACAGAGGAAGCCACTTGCCGACTGCACCAACGCCCCTCCGTCTCAGTCCTCCACCACCTCCTCTCCCATTCCCAAACCCCCCGGTATTCTCTCTTATTCACCCCCCCTCTCTTGCCGCTTCCATAATCGTTTCTAGGGTTTGTGAATTTGATTTCTCCTTTTTCTATACACGAGCTGGTGAGAGTTCGTTCGTTCGGTTTTGCTAAATTGGCCCATGAATTTTGTACAGCTAGGGCAGCCGAATCGGCCGATGACGTGGCCGCAACTGGGTCGGTGTATACGAGGAGGAAATGCAGAAGCGGGAGATCGTCTTCGCTTGTTCCTCGGTGAGCTTCCTCTCCCTCTAAATTGGATGTAGACTTGTCCAAATTTGTTGTGTCAATCACCCGAAATGGCAAAGTCCGAATAGCCTCTCCCTTCCCGGGTGCTCTATGCTTGTATAGTCTTGGCCAGTGCGCATTCTTCTGTTGTTATGCTCCTGCTGATTGCTGGTGAATGTTGTCTAGATTGATCGGTGTTTTGCCGAGTTTTATGCACCATCTTCATCCAGTGACTTGTGTTTCGTTCATTTGCGTTCAATACTACGATGTACCTTTAGGTTGGTGGAAAATGAAGGTGAAACTCTGTTCAAGTACTCTACTGTAGAAGACGCACCTCCTCCCTCTATGTTGTCCAAGTCCTTGACAGAGCCTCCACGGAAAAAGGTTTGGTTTCCCTTCCAATTCTTGTTTTGGGCCCTCAGTTCTAGTCATTTTGCACTGTCTGTTCCTTGCCCTTGTCGTTGCTCTTCCTGAGAACCAGCAAGTGCGTATGTTCTGTACTAGTATCTGTGTTGATTCTTCTGCCTGCGATATGCCAAATAGTTGGATTAATCTGTTGAAATTTCTAGAGGTTGCAGCGGGGGTCAGACGATGTATTGCCACGAGACTTTATCAAGAAGCAGAAGGCCTATTTTGCAGAGATTGATGCGTTTGATTTGCCTGTGGAGGTGGCTTCGTCTGAATCTGATGAGCTGGACTAACGCCTTCGAATCAATCAAAGCTCTCAAACCACAGACAACATTTTGGTTTTGGTACTGTACAACATGAGTAACTCGGATATAGATATATAATGGTCTGCGCAACTAATTTCAATATGTATAGGCTCTCAACTTAACTGTTCGGTTCGGTTGTACCATGAGGTAGGAGGAAGAAGTTAGAACCCAGCCATACTTTGATTAGGGGCCAGTAGCTATGATTAGTTAGTTGTAAGAGATGAGCACTCCAGGCCATAGAATTGCTACCACCAGGTTAGGTTGACTACTGCATTGTATTCCACTTGCTCACTCACTCACTCCCAGATGAGTCTTTGTGAACCGGGCGTGTAGTTATGTTTCAATGAATGTATAGATGCTGAAACTGGCATGCTTTCAAACTACTCCTAAAATCTTTTTCTGTACCCTCTTTTTGCGATGGCCATTGGTATCCGTTGGTCCCTGTACGAGACTTGGCTTAAAAGTTAAAACTCCAAAGCATGTTCTCCAGTTGTCATGACGAATACTACAGGTCTTTAGGAGACGATGGATCAGCCCACTTGCCGAATGCTCAAGAAGGCACTCTGTCAGTTTCTTCAATTTGTTGACAGATCTCCAGCAAGAGACTACTGTCGGACTCGCTTGAATTAATTGACCAGATTCCCGCCAATGACTTTTTTTTTCCCTTTCCGAGTCCACACGGTATACGCACATCCATTAAGCAAACTAAAATTCATTCAAGACAGGTTCGACTATAAAGGGCGGCAAGTCTCTCTATTAAAAAAAGTAAACCTTTCTTTGTTGAATACTTGAATTCATGATATATACTTTTTGTCCTCTGGATAGAAGAATCTCTACAAACAGCATCAAGTGCCTATCATCTACTCCACTTTACAAGGAAGTATAGGATGATAACTGTTACAATCATTCCCACATACTTGATCCATGTATCTACACGATTCCGCCTCTCGATGAGCCTTAGTACCGAGTTGGAGAGACCCACAGTGTTGAGCACATCCAGAGCTTTCCGTTGCGCCCGCTGTACAAGGAATGTATATCATTAACAATAGCTTCTGCTTGTTGGCTTTTTTAATGGTTAATCCATCATATAACCATGTTCAAAATCGAAGTTTAATTGTTCAAATTAAGCTATACCGAAGGTAGATAGAGACATGAGTGCATAATTCACTACAGGCACTATGAGAAGCAAGCAAAACTTGAAGTGTACCTTTCTAATCAACCAAGCAAATCATATTTTCCTGCTTTCAAATTCAATTTTCCATCAATGCTGTAATTTCCAAATGAATTAATTCTTTGCTTACTCGTAATCATTCCAAGCCCAAGTGTTGCATTCATTCAGGTGGAAATACACTCATGGCTACAAGAAGAGAAGTTCGGCCAAAGTACCTTCAAGCGATCCCTTTGTTCAGCATACTTGGAAAGGATGGCTGATCCAGTTGACAAAGACTCCTCCAACATCCTCCTGGAGTTGTGAACAGACTGCATGGCCTGCGCTTCCTCGTCGAAGATCCTCAAAACATGAGACGATTCCCCATTCTGAAACCGCTCACCAATGTCAGTCAAGCAAAAGAAACACCCTCAATCACATCAGGTTAATACAACATAGAGCACAAAATGAAAAACCTACAGCTCTACCAAGCAGGTCAGCTCTCTCTTGAATCTCTCTCGCCCGCCTCTGCTTCCTCGACGTGTACCTATCCAGGCTCTCCCGCAGCGATCCTGCCTCCTCCGCTACCTGCTCCACCTTCCTGCACGGACACCATGCATACCACATCATCACCAAAAACAGAGGAGCCCTACCCAAGCTGGAAAGAAACCCTAAACATCCTCAACTTACAAAAGCCCAGCTCCGAGTCTCTCGATATACATTCTCTAATCCTTAACTGATCCAACTGATGACAAAATCCACAAGGGAATCAAAGAGATCGACTAAGTTTTTATCACATCTTCACAGAAACTAATCGAGCTGGAAACAGTAACATCCTCGGTCCTATAACCACCCCAGCTTCGAGTCTGTCTACGACGATTCGATCCAATCAGTAAAAAAATCCACAAACACGAGGAAAAACCTATAACCTAACTGAGCTGGAAAGAAACCGTAACATCCACATCCTCTAATCCTAGGTTAACCGATCCAATTGATAACAAAATCAACCATCTCATTCGAAGAGATTTCGCAATCCAATTAGAAGAAACGGATCGAAGAGTGATTACCGCTTCCAGAGATCGCGCTGGGGCTTGGAAGGGACGGAGCGCCAGAGGCGGTCCATATCGGCGCAGATGGACTGGATCTGGGAGATATCCTTCTTGACGGCGAACGACAGTTCCGGAGTGTCGTACGCATCGGACGCCGTGGAGGAGGAGGCGCTTTCCAGCCTCTCCAGACGCTCCAACCCGTCTCTCGCCCTCAGCAACAGCTTCCTCGCCGCCTGGTACACCTCCGACAACGTCCCGCCCCCTTCCGCCGCCATCGCCAATGTTTTCTCTCTTCCTTATTCTTCTGGTTTTCCTAAATATTCCTCTTCTTCTTCTTTTTCAATTTTTCTTCTCTTTTTGGGGTTTCTTAATCTTTGGCCTTCTTTCCCCGCTCTTCAGAAGAGTGGGATTTGGGGCCGCTTCCGGGATGGTTCTCGGATCTGGTTTAGTGAACCGGATCACTATAAATCGAACCTGTGGGATGTTGGGTTCGAACCGAGATTAATTGATGGAACAAGGATCCGGATGGGCCTCCATACGCCAAAAGCCCAAAAAAAATTTGTGGCCCAAGAAAAATACTTGTCCGCTTAATTCTCCCCAAAAATCTTTACTTTTAAATTTATTTCCAAACATATTGTAAACAAGGAAATTTTATGATAAAGTGTTAATTTTATGACCAATCAACATATTTTTTAATTTTATGACCAATCAACATATTTTATCTATCATACATATAGAAAATGATAAAGTATTAATCATTGAATATATCACATGTTCCTGCCATAAATTTAATAATTGTTTAATTCAAGTATGGGAAAATATGGAACTTATGGCTTCCATTGTAACTATTTTTATATTGCGTGATGGTTCTAGACTCTAGTTATAAAAAATCAAAGTCTGGACAAGTTGACTTTCAAGCGTCTCTCAATTAGCAGATAATTATGACATGTAAATGCTTTTAGACCCGAAGAAACCTCATAATATTCAGTAAAATAAATAAATTGCTCTCTTGTTTGCGACGGATATCACATCTTGCATTTAATGTTAGTGGTTGAAATAGTTAGGCACTTGGAAACTGTATCCCGAAAGCGAAAACCAGAGATTTTGAAATTAATTTGGAGATATAAGATGCAGATTGCACTTATCCAGATGATATTTGTCAAGATCGTGCTATATATTTCTTCGTTTTTCCAGTATTTCTAAAGCAGGTAACCAACTAAATCGGACACATTAATTTTCTATATATTCTTTAACCCATAGAGTCCTTTGTTTAGACCAGGGCCGGCCACGAACTTGGACCATTCCACTTTATATTAATTAAAGTTCTTTTTGTTGCAATAATGTTGATAAATTTGATCTATTCCGTTGGAGAAAAAGTCAGACAAGTTTGACTCCTAGTCCCTGTATACTTTAACGTCAATTCATTACAAGATAATATACTATTGATATGTAACAAGAAGATACAACCTAAGGAGGTTTTACTCCCATAATCCGGGTCTGGATTGAGCACGGAGTGAAGGAATCGATTCCGTACGGTTTGGAGTGAAGGGGGGACCGCAGTGGCAAGCGTAGTTATGTGATAATGGCAAGTGCAGTTATGTGATAATGGCAAGCGCAGTTATGTGATAATGGCATGTGTATTTTGTGACAGTGGCAAGTCCCGTTGATGATAATGGCGCGCGTGGTTTTTTTCATTTTGGTCCCCCATATTTTAGCATTTTTGCAAAAAGGTCACACTGGCATGCGTAGTTATGTGATAGTGGCATGCGCAGTTATGTGATACTGGCATGCGCAGTCACGTGATAATGGCATTTGTATCCGGCCTGCGTTTGTGCGTGGCTTTTTTCATTTTGGTCCCGAAATTTTAGCGCGTTTGCAAAAAAGTCCCCGCGTGTCTTCATTCCGAACGGTTCGGAATCTGAGCATTCCGTGCCCAATCCAGACCCCCATAATCCCACCTACTTCTCAACAGCATCTAATAACTAATCTAATTGAGATATGCACCAAAATGATTGGTCTGTACATATAAAAAACGATTGGTCTATACTTGCGTCAACTATAAAATAGAGATAGTGCCACGAGAAACCGGGAAGAAAAAGCAAAATAATATCTGAAATAGTTACCAAAAATAATTCCGTTGATTTAAGTGTAAAGAAAATTGAATTTTCTTTTAAAAAAATTGAGTTCAAATATGAGAAAAAAATAATATTGAGAGAGTCATCTACAATCGACATTTACAAACATCGCTAAACCCAAAACAGGAAAGACTGCAGAAGTAAAGTTTCCAAACTGGATGTTCTAGGAGCTCCTTGGTTAATCATGCAAGTTGCACAACTTGGAAAAAGGATAACCAACTTGTGGTTGATTTTTCTTTCAATCCATGCATGAACGAAGCAATCAAAATCTAGAACTTCAACGAAATGATCTTTACCGCCAAAAAAAGCTATAACTCAGCCATTTCAAAGTCAAAAAGTAGGTATTCTCACTCTTCACATAATATGAACATCTTTTGTTACGTAGAAAGTAGTGTCCATGCACTAATCTGTTACACAAGAGTCTACGTGTTAGGTTACCTGCTGAGATTGATCGTTCCTCTAGTCTAGCTAATAACCCAACCTCTCCTCTATATAAACCCCTTCCTCCCTCAACTTTATTTCTCAACCAAACATTAAAACATTCCCCATAGTAATCACAAGTAGTAGTTAGCTAGCTAGTGCTATATTTCAAGAGTATTCTTACCTATACAATGGCTGGGGTTCCTCCAATTTATATGGCCGTTGTGATTACTATGGCCCTCGTTGCCCCTATTTTCATGGGGAGTTGCAATGCGCAGCTCTCGACGGGCTTCTATTCAAAGAATTGCCCAAAATTGTTGGAGACAATTAGGCCGGTGGTCCAATCTGCTATTAACAATGAGGCCAGGATGGGTGCATCTCTTGTCCGCTTGTTCTTCCACGACTGCTTCGTTAATGTATATACACATTTCCTCTCTGTCTCTCTAATTAACTACACGTTTAATCCATGCTCGAGTTTAACAGTCTACAAAGTACGTCATACTTCTTTCAACTACATCATATGAATATATGACTATACGAAATTGTGTGAATGTATGTATACACGAATAGGGATGCGACGGTTCAATCCTACTAGACGACACGTCTTCGTTTACGGGGGAGAAGAACGCAGCCCCAAATCGCAATTCTGCAAGAGGGTATAATGTCATCGACGACATCAAATCCGCTGTTGAGAAGGCTTGCCCAGGCGTCGTCTCCTGCGCCGACATCCTGGCCGTTGCCGCTCGGGACTCCACCGAAATTGTAATTCCATATCTTTACTACATTGATTTGGTTAACTTTAGTGTCGTGTCTGGTTTTGAATTATTATGGATCTTTGTTTAAAAAATTGAATGCAGCTCGGAGGGCCTGGTTGGGACGTTAAGCTTGGAAGGAGAGACGCTAGGACCGCGAGCCAAGGAGCAGCAAACAACAGCATTCCTCCCCCAACTTCTAACCTGAACCAACTCATCTCTAGATTCAATGCCCTTGGCCTCTCTACCAAAGACATGGTCGCCTTGTCCGGTTTGTTCCCCTCTCTATTTCTAATGCACAACAAAACTAATGATAGATTAGTCTGTCCTGAGTTGGTACCAGTAATAAGAGATTTTGGAGGATTTTTAAATTGAATTTTGACCCCTTAGTATCAATATATATCTTAGATGTTATGGTAATAACTTCTACGTACTTGTAAGTATCTTAAGACTTCATGTATATATTAATAACTTGGTTATGTGTAATTTTAATTTAACATGGCAGGGTCTCATACAATTGGACAAGCGAGGTGCACGAACTTCAGGGCGCGCCTATACAACGAGACTAACATCGACAGCTCTCTGGCTCAGACGAGGAAGTCCAACTGCCCAAGGGCGACAGGAGTCGGCGACAACAACTTGGCCCCTCTCGACCTGCAGACCCCGACCACCTTTGATAACAACTACTTCAAGAACCTTATCAACAAGAGGGGCCTCCTCCACTCCGACCAGCAGCTCTACAACGGCGGATCCGCCGATTCCATTGTCCGTGGATATGGCAGCAACCCGACCAGCTTCAGGTCCGACTTCGCGGCCGCCATGATCAGAATGGGAGACATCAGCCCGCTCACTGGATCCAAGGGAGAGATCAGGAAGAACTGCAAAAGGATCAATTAAAAACAAGGGAGAGTTTTTTCGTCAAATGACTCGAATTTGAATCTCTTGGTTTATTGAGTATCCGTGTACTATGTGGTCTATTAAAAGCTAAAAGAGTGTGCTTTCTTATTTGATTTTTGATATTAAAAAGAGTGTATTTGGCCTTCCAATTTCATATTAAGCGAGTTCTATTTTTCCCAAAAGTTATTAATATGATAGTATAAAACGGTCAGCCCATATTGTTTGGGTTGTCATGAGTTATCTAAATGTAACACTTGTGATGAGGTCAAAAGGATTAGTTCAGTTGGCCCAAAGTTGAAACTTCTTCAATATATGTTGGTTTTTTTTGTTGGGTAAAATTTCATCTATTTTATGAAATTTATTTAAACATTTACCTCTTTATATTTGTTTGATTAAAAATAATAAAATTATATGCAAATCCTTGGACCATACAATTCATTTAACCAACCTTTTAACTTGTGCGAATTTTAATTTAATTGGACAGAAGTCTACCAAAATAATTGAAATTTACAATTAAATTAAATTCTGAAAATTTAACCATTAATTTATGAACGACGTATTTAAAATTACGGGGCCTCATGTATTATGGCGAAGGTTTGGGCTTCGTCTGGGATGCTATTGACATCAAATTATCAAATACGCTCTAATGGGCTTCGCTCCATGAGCTTTCAGCGTTTCCCTTTTGACCCAAATAGTCCTTCGAATTAAGTATGGTTACAAAAGAAAATAATTTTTTTATCAAATTTAAATCTTGATCTCGAGACCAGAAGAATCCTAATTGCTTTATCGATTTTGATGACATCTAGATAAATTGATTAAACTCTAAACCTAAAGTTTACGGTTAAGCAGAATTGTTGACTTTAAATACTGGAAAAATAGTGTCAAACTTGCTTTACCAAATTTTCTTTTTTAATAGTGACATTAATAGTACTGGCAAGTGGTTGACTTCTGGTTTGGAATTCTGCCGGCCATAACATATTCCATACTCCAGGTTTCATTCATTTCATATGTAATAATCTAATTTTACTAATTTGGTCATCACATGGGCCACTTCTTATATCCCACCGACATAGTTCTAGCCTAGGCAAGTGAGCTTCACTTCAAATATAACAATACCTGGGCATGATGGAGATAACTTTTAAATTATATAAATAAAATAAACTTTACAATTTAGAAGCAACAACCAGATTAATCCTGATATAGAATCCAACTTCCAATCTGTTGTAGAAATATTTTTTGAAGAACTGTTGTAGAAATATTGATCTTCCAGTCTTATATAAAACTAGAGCTAAATTTTGTACACAGATTTTCAACTCGAGTGTTTTTTTGAGGGAAACGAATCTGCCTTTCTCAACTATCGCAAGGATAGCTACTAGGTAGCTAGCTGGTGTCAGATGAATGAGTAAAAAAATAAGGGATTGTAGCCCTAGCTAGGAATTGAAGAAGTGTACGTAAGGTTTTCAAAATACCTACTTTATTATTGTGGATAAAGAAAATCAAAGAGGAGTTGTACAAGGAACATGTAAGATGCGACTAATTAAAGCAACTATGACATGTGACCTGTTTGGGTCACATCCCCCAAGGATCTCATCTAATATTTTGTGGGAAAGTAGGATTATAGAACAATTGGAGCGAAATTAGGAGAACAATTAGGCAAAAAGGACCTATTTATTTATATAGGATACTGGTGTAGTATATTTTTCCACTTGATGATAATTTTTTTTGGTGGATAATAAAATTTTACTTACCAAAAAAAGAATTGTAGAAATTTAAGTGAGAAAGACTTGACATGGTCGAATGATCATATCTCGATTAAAAATATGTTTTTTTCCTGAAACTACAAAATGTTGAAATATTCAATAAACCAATTATTATATGTTCTATCATGACATAACTTTTAAGGATACAAACAAAATTCTTCTTGGCAAAATTTTAAGAAATAATTCTTGTGGACTTTCTTTGATTTCGGGGGGTTTGATGATGTTCCTATTCTCATTCATTCTTAGAAATCTCTCAAGTTTTGCTTCTAAAGCTCAACCTAGACCCGTGGCATGTCTACTTTGATTCAGACCTTTACATGTGCATTTTCGCCTGCAATTCGAATAAAATCATGTGCATGAACCGAGATATCTCTATGCATGTCATGAGCATCGCCTTTTCTCGAGGCTACAAACTTGAAGAGATTCAATCTCTTTTGTATCTCGGATTAACATATGATACCTCTAAATTTCCTATATATATATCAAAATTTAGAAGCTAAAAGATAAGAAAATGATACATGAGAATAACAATATTAATTAAACTGCATATAGAAGTATATTGTATAGGCCGATTAAACCTTTAAAACAAGGAATTTACTCAGAAACAATTAAACACACTCAGCTTATTGTTGTTATTATTACTGTTATTATTTTTTGACTAGGATAATGACTCGGAAATAATGGGTGTATCATTCAATATATGTCTGGACATCTTTAATCAACCAAAAAAGGTGATATTTTCGCTTGACAGAGTACTATAGTCAGAAGCGCTAGTCGGGTGGGTGTACATGGAAGATGAAGATGTCGAAGGACGCGGCAATGGAGGTGGAGGTGAAGGCAAGGCGACCGAGACGGCCCCGGCCCCGGTAGAAAGCAAATGATTATTAGTTAGTTGATGATGAGGGAGAATACTTATGGTTGCTTCTTCATTATACTTGTATCTGAGTATCTCCGCCCTTACTGCATTAAGTTCGGCTTGTAACGCTTGGATTTGTTGTTGCAAAGCTGAGATTGCACCCATGCATCCATAAACTGGATCCCGCAGCCTCACATTCGCCTCGTACACCAGACTATTTGCCGCATCCGCTCTCTGGTTCTCCGGTACTTCCTGGAAGTTGATTTGTAATCAATGTTTTATTAGTAGGATTTAGCAATTGATCACACCAGTGGACCTTCGTAATTGAATAAAGTAGCAACAAAAAACGCTGCATAACCGAGTTTATTAATTATTCAACTACAATTTGACAATTTTTTATTAATTAGATAGCTACTAGAGAGTAAAAGCTAGACTATCAATGCTCATGAAATGCGGTGCAGCAAGCTAATTAACTAGATAAGGTTTCCTAGTCATTCTGAAAGAGAAGAAAAAGAGAAAACCTCAACTGATTAGTAATTAAATAACACCAAATGGCTGAAATATATATATATCTCGCAGCAAAAGCCAAAAAAGGAAAGGTTAAAGAGAAGACCTTATTAGGGACGAATTAACAAGTACATGGGAGGAAGTGTTAGATAACAATCATTACATTAAAAAAAAACTAACTAGGTGAAGTCTAATTCATGAAATACATATAACCTAATAACATCCCGTAACCAATATGAGGTTGAACGAAGAAGATTTTGATAAGTAGGGAATTACCAGGAGCATCTTGGAGACGTTGCTAGCACCAAAAACCTTGTGGACGGAAGCAAACTTGTGGGGTTCGTGAGGGGAGAAGTAGGGAAAGAAAGGGCATTCTTGTGCGCACCTTCGCCTCAGCAGCTTACAAGCAGCGCAAGGGGTTACGCTGTTTAGGGTTCTTCCCATCGAGAAGGAGGAGGAGGCATTATCCACTTCCCTCTTTAACTTCTTCCCTGCCTCCTCTATTTTTTCCCTGTTTAATAATTGTACGTACATGGAGAAAACGCGTTGAAAATTATTACGACAAGCATTTAAACTCAAAGTTTTACCTAAGAGAATCCAAGTCTGCTCGTTGAGACGAATTCGGTTGGTTTTAACTAGAAGAGTTCCGTTCTACCATAGAATTTGGTTTTGTTCATAGTTATACAGTTTGGGTTTAAAGGTAGCTAGAGCTAGGTTGAAAGTGGTGATTACATATAATTTCACCTAAAAAATAAAAAGAAATTACATAAAATGAATTTGCTGCGTATGTACCTCTCTCTGGACATTCAGGCATGCTCTCTCGAGCTGCGGATTCAGCAAAAGAGAGAGAAAATGAGAGGCTGCAAGGGAATAAATATACTAATGAAAAAAAGGAAGAGAGGGGATAGATATCTTGTGCTTTAAAGGCAAGGTATAAACTGGAAAGGCTGAGCCAAAAGCAACCAATTAATCTTGTTTAATTTAGATGTGTTACTATATAATATATGAAATAGTAACAACTACTTTTGTTGCTTCTGGGTGTTTTGAAGAGAGATAAAATTAAATTTTCTTTCTGTAGTTGCAGGTTACAACCTGCAAGAGAGCCACTGATCAGGTATTCTCAGAAAAAAAAAAGAGAGAGCCACTGACCAGGGAATAGCAATGGAGGCAGTACTAATACGAGAGAGAGAGAGAGAGAGAGAGAGTCGGTGGCTGCTATGCTCACGTGTGCTTCCTTAAATGTGTGTTGACTTTCTGGGGTCAATTTTAACGGCAACTTAGATATCAATTAAAATGTTGTTTTCCCTTGATGTGCATGTGCTCTATCTAATAAGCTTCTTTCCTTCTTTTGAAAATACTAATTGATTTTCAAGTGGCCTTTGTTTTATAATGAGCGGGAGTTTTGTTAGTTTCTTGTCAAAATCAAGAACCACCAAAACCCAATTGTATACATAATATAAATATATATATCCGATCCGAAATCGAAATTCGATTGACATGAACATCACCGTGTACAAACCGCAACCTGTTTCTGGGAGATGGAGTCGGTCAGCGCCAAGCATGCATCAACTTGGTCCACCTACGAGTACTTTGCAAATTTTAATTCCATTAATTGCAAATCTCCAATATTAAAATTGAGATATTACACCTTTTTAATAGTTTCTTTTGCATGATTAAAATTTTTTTCCCCATTAACAATTTTCAAGTTAAGTTTGTTAGGTAAATGATATAACCTTCTTCTAGAAAACTATTAATTTGAAGATAATGAGTTGATCAACGTGCCACTAGCCCAGACATCTCACCTATATTTCTATATTTGGAAAGCACAATGCAACTCATGAACCTTGAACATTAAATTAAACTATCCTGATCTCCGAAACCATGAAAATGATCTCCTTCTCGTGTTGATTTTTCCCTGCATTACAACGAATTCATTTTTCTAATTCTTTAACATTATTATTTTTTAATAAAATTATGTGTTATACGAACATCTACTGGATTGAGAAATTTAGAAAGGTGAGGTTTTTTCATAAGGCAAAACAAAAATTTTCCTAGTAAATTTTAATACACCAGTGTTTCTATAGTTACACTTACACCTATAAAACTTGTTATAACAGGGACATAGGGTTACATCAAAGTGGGTGGTGAAAGAGAGAGAGGCAATGAAGTGATAACATCAAAGGATTAAGAGATACACAGGGAAGGCATTAGATTGGGTGTTGCTTAGAATTTAAGGAAGATGAAGGTGTCTCGTTTGACCCGTATCTTGAGGCTAACAAGTCGCCCCCATCTTCTCTCTTTCCCAATCCCAACTTTTTGAGATATCGCTGAAACCCATAAACCGGCCCCCACATGATCTTCCTTTGACAACCATCTGTCCGTCCCACTATTTAAATCTCCCTGGTCGATTAGCCAAAATATAGTCATGACATGACAATCTTTCCATGATACGCACAAAAGTTGTATAGATCAACAATAGTGATCAAAGTGCTTCGATCGTATTTGATTCTGATACAAATATAGTTATGAAAAAATACTTGAAGTTACTATACTTTGTATATCTTGCAATCCGTGGTATCACTTTGTGAATTTTGATGAAAATAATTATTGTGAATGTCGCATATCTTTCATGAATAAAAATATTTTTTTATCCTATATATATGCATATTGACGAAAATTACCACTTTTTTACGTTTATTAACGCTAAACAAACATTTTTTTAATATAAGTAAACGTCAAACAAACATTCGTTTCAAATCGTTAAGGTCAATACACTCCCATATCCATGGGGCTTCATTTTTTTAAACACACGGGGTTCGTTTTAGATTGCGAACGAGGTTCGTCAAAGTCATTCATTCTCCACCGTTTTGGAAGTCCTTTATTTGACCCCCACCCTAACTTCTACATTTTTCTTTAGTTCGCTAACCAATTATGAAACTTGATACCCGTTATCCTGAAAATTAGGTGACATGTGGAGTAATTGCGTGAGGAATTGAAGAATCGGAATTATTTGGAAATACTAAACTGCGACTTGAACTTTTCAAATATTTGGCTTGACATACTTCCAATATATAAATATATTGATATGTGGAAAAGGGATATCAAGTTTTGGGCAGGTAGGAAGCTCGTGGAAGGATTGATATGAGGTTCAAGTCCACAGTGTAGACAGAGTAACTGTTTTGGGCTTCCAGAGTAGGCCCAATCTGATGGAAATAACGAGATTTAACGCTTTCTTAAGGGGTTTTTTTTAGTCGGTCTCCGTTCCGTTTCCTGTTATAATTTTCTTGCCTGGAATATGACGATCTTGTCCTTCTAGTTGCTGATTGTTATTTTTAATCATATCATATAGATTTATAGGATTGTGGATATAGGATAGCAGAGCCCAAATATTAAAAAAGAATGGTTTATTTTACTGGTAAATTATATAGCATACCACGTGCCTATCATTTAATGCTCACGGAACCATCATCCTATAATTTGGGCAAAATTACCTCGGTCCTTGTTCTTTTTTATTTTATCTCCCACCGACAGACTCATACTACGGTACTAGGGAAAAAAAATACAAACAGGGCTAATATACACGTGAATTTTTGCTTCTTTCAGTAAGACAAACTAAATGATGAAGGCCTCATTAATTCAGCAGGATGTGTGTTTCGCCATTTTGGCTAATTATACTCTTTTTTCCTATAACCTCTACTTTTAATTTTGTTAAGCAACTATCGCCTTTTTTAGTAATTTATTTTTCGGCTTAAGGAATTGGTTAAAATAAATTAGGAGCATATATGCTCCTCCTATGTGTAAACATCAAAAGACAAAAAAGAAATGGGATAATTGCCCTCAAGTTTCAAGAATTTCTCATAATTAAGGCTAGGATTCTTACTATTCAAAATATTATTTTGTTATCCCTATTTTTAAAAAAATATTGGTCTCGGATCCGTGGCTGACGTTAGTACTCATTTTTTAGTTTTTTGTCAATTGAAATGACCTTTCTGCCCTTATAATTAAAAAATAAAATAGACCTCTCTCCTCCCTCTTTCTTTCTCTCCTCTCTCCTCTCCATCGTAAAACAAGAATCTCAGAAACTAGATTAATACACCAAGAACATCATCCCAACCGCTCTCGTCGCCGGCGTCCATTCAGTCAATTCTCACAGCTGCTCGATTCAATCGTTTAAGGCGAAGTAACAAAACCCAAAAATCTAATTGGAAAATAATAAACAACAAATTCAACCAACAAACCGTAACAATAAATTGTGGGCGAAGACCCTAATTTCCTTTTCCCTCATGAAAAAGCTCGTATCTTGACCTTGATTCTCTCTCTCATCTGTTGTGGGTTTTTTGGTCTAGTTTATGTATTGCTTTTTGGGTGAGTTTTAGTTTCTTTGTCGCTTTTGGGTGGTAAATGGGTTTCTTCCTTGAGTTTTCCTGGTTCGATAATGATTAGTGCTTTGTCCCTGGAATATCACCGCCAAGAAGAACAATAGGTTGTGGAGCTTTCGAAAGACATGGTCGAGGTTGAAGGTAGATTCGGCATTGGAGGTATATTTCTTGCTTAAATGGAGGTGTTGTAGGTTCTTTTTGACAGACAGGGATGAAGACGGCTCTAGGTTGAAGACGGTCCAAGGTCGAAGGAGATTTATTTTTTGGTTTTTTAATTGTAAGGGTACAAAGGTCATTTCACATGACAAAAAATAAAAAATTAGTTGCTGACGTCAGTTCACCAATATTTAAATAAAACACAGGGGCGGCAAAATAATTTTTTGAATAGCAAGACCTTACCCTTAATTATGACATAAATTAGGGACCTGATAGCAATTATCTCAAAAAAAATTGTTACCGTGTATATTTCTCAACGGTCATCACACTAGGGCTACGTTTAATCGTAATTACATATGCTCAAAACACATTTACAAAAGACGGACAAATCACTAAATTTAATCATGATCACGAATTTATACATTGAGAATACAGTTTAGCCATGTTAATATAAATTTATTTATCAATATTTTTATTTTACCTAACTCGAACATTTGAATATCCAAATACATGTACAAACAGATTGAGGATTGAAATATTATGAAATGAATCCAATAGTTTAATTTGTCACAAGACAACCGAAATTGAAACGAGCTGTTCCATTTATCGTTCCATAAAAACCTTAAGACACCACTAATTAAAGCAAATGCACTCACCAAAAACTAACGAAAGCAGAGCAAATACACGACTGGGAGTCCTTGAGCTCCACATGACACAAAAACTTATTAATTACATCCTACTATTTCACGAACACAAGCACGAGCACATAGCGGAATTAATTGAGTGGAAACAACAAGAGAGGATCCATGGATATATCCCAAGTAAGAGTAGATCAAATTATTCTAGCCTGACCCATGTCCTACGATGGACAAGAAAGCACTCTTCATGCTTCCAATAGAGTAACATCCACGAAACTGAACTGCACCTACCCGTATCTTCTCATGCTCGGCCTCATCATCGTCATACGTTATACATCGAACAGACAACTTCGAGCACGAAAAACATCGTAATTTTTGGAATTTTTTGCTCCTTGATAGGGACGGGGACGATTTTATTGATGACCAGGACGACGAGGACGAGGAAGACAATGACGAGGAGTTGGTGGAGGACATGGAGAAAGATGGTGAATGGTTCAACTTCTTGGGAGAGAGGACTTTGGCAGGGAAAATTAAGGCCTTGATGAAATTGGGCTTGATGAAGAAACTATTGCTGTTCCTCCCGTAACGCTTGGATTTCGGCATGGAGGTGGAATAATAGGAAGGAGGAGGGGTCAAAGGAGGGAGATTAGATGAATCATAATCAGCCAGAATGTGCTTAGGAGTACCTGGCTGTGATTCCCACACAAAAGGGATTGCTCCTGAGGATCCATAGTAAACCCTACAAGAGGAATTGGCATTGGAAGCTTCTTTGGACACTGTCCTAGTGAACAACTTGTCATCGGCTTGCTTCATCTCATCTGCTTCTTGATGCTTACTGTTCACCATTTTAGAGTATTGTAGCTATAACTATAGCTATAGCTAATTTTGGTTTGAGATCTAAGGATTTCAGATCCGGAAATGAAGGGAATAGAATATTGCTCACTGTGGAGTGGACGTAGGCAAGTGAGTAGAGTAGATGGGAGCAACAGTCTTCTCTGACTAATTTAAGGTCCAACCCCTAAAAATAAAGACAAATAATTCATTCAGGCTCATATCATGTGCATGGAAATATAGCATCACAAAATAATCGGTCGGTGGTGATATTTGGAAGTTTGTCTGAATGTGGTGCCATGCCAATCGCATCAATTAATTGAACTTTGGATCGAGATACATGCAGTAGGGACTCCATTTCTTAATAAATATCAAGCCATCCATTATCCAGGATTAGGAAAAAAATATGAGTCCCACTGGGTGAACTACTTTCCTGAAAAATGGTAGCTTAAATGCACAACACGTTCAATAGAAAATCTTGACATGGTCCCAACCAAAATATGATTTTGTATATCTATCCAATGATTATTCAATATGTTAGAAATTCAACAACTAGAGAACAAGATCACACAAAAAATACAGAATAAGAGAATTATGTGGTTCGGCCTAATGCCTACGTTCACGGAGAGAAAGAAAAACTTTTATTGATGGATCCGAGTCAAAAAGCCATATAAAACCTTAGGGTAACATGTCTTTATATAGAGACAAACCCTTGGTGTACAAGTAACCTATCTAGGTCGGATTAGGAGTCCAAAACCTAGTCAGAATAGGAATAGGAATAGGAAATAAGTATTTCCTATTTCTCGCCATCCCAACAATCTCCACCTTGGCGAGAAATTATCTCGTGGAAGAACCATAAAGCTCCACCCGAACTTCAACAAACTCCACCTTGACAAAACACCGCCCTATGAAGAACCATGAGATCTTGTAAAACCAATCCGACTCCACCGACTCCATCTCGGACCATAGATAACTGCATCAATAAGACCATCTCAACTTTCTCTTCACCTTTTGTTCAATCACTTGGAGCCAGCCCCCAAACTCGAGCTTCTAAGCTTGCTTGGCCTATTTTCTCCAACCTTCATCAAACCCCAACTAGCAAGTCCACTTGCTGAAGCAACCTTGCGACCAATAGACGCGTCCTCTATTTTTCGGTCAGCCCCATGCTCCACAACCTCGAACTGCTTCTCCACTGGACCTTCTTGCCTCATACCAATGCTACATGCCATAGCATACAAAGGATAACCTTTTGTTCTACCAAGTAGAATTCTCGACATGCCACGAACTCCACCGTTCGGCCTTGAGTGAGATACCCGATTCGCCCGTGGTGCTACCAACGGCTTCGCATTCCCCATGCAAATCCTACCCAACACTTTTAACGTGCACGTCTCTTTAGACAACCATAGCAGAAACTTGCTAACTTTGTCTCCGCGAATCCCAACTCCACTCAAACAATTCATGTCAAGCTTTTGCTCCATCACACAAGAGTTTTTCTCCCCTCTATTGGAACCCAACGATGTGACTCTACCTACAACCGTGTTCTCCACTAACCTATAGGTATTCCTAGCATTCCTTTCACCCTTCATCACCACCACAGCATCCTTCTCCACCTCTATTAGCCCGCCTACAATATTTTAGTTGTACCCACTATAATCCAAGGCTCCTAACGAGATCAAATTCCTCTCCAACTTCGGAACATGCCTAACCCCACACAATTTTCTCTCAACACCATCCCACATCTTGATTTGGATATCACCTATGCCAGCAATTCTGCAAATACAACCATCACCCATAGTCACCATACCTGAATCAATGAACTTGTAGGTGTCGAACCACCCTCTCTTGGGCATCATGTGGAAAGAGCAAGCGCTATCCAAAATCCAGGAATCAGAATACTTTGGACTTGACAAAACAGAAAGAAGACCACCATCTGATCCGTCCGAAGGTGAGGCCACATTCACGGAACCTGATCCTTTTCCCTCGTGATCCTGAGTTCTTTTTGGACAATCCTTCTTCACGTGCCCTTTTTCTCTGCACTCGAAGCAATTTCTCTTGAACCTCCTTGACCACGACTTGGATCCCTTCCTGTCTTTTGCCCCACTACGATCACCATGGCTACCCCTCACAACTAGCCCTTCCGCTTGTTCATCGCCAATTTTTCTTCTTTGATGAAATCCTAGCAGAGCACTTGTGATATCTTCCAATACCAGGGACTCCTTCCCCCAAGTTAGAGTTGTAACCAAATTTTCGTAGGAGCCAGGTAAAGAATTCAGCAGCAACAATGCCTTGTCTTCTTCCTCGAACTTCATATCAACCTTTCTCAAGTCGCTCACAAGTTGACTGAAACCATTAATATGTTGGCTCAAATCCGAGCCCTCCTTCATCTTGAGCCCGTACAATATTTGCTTAAGATAAAGCTTGTTCAACAAAGACTTGGACATATACCTTGCCTCCAATTTCTTCCATACCTCAGCTGGTGACTCCTCATCCATGACGTGATACATCACATCATCCGCCAAGCACAAGCGAATTATCGCCACCGCCTTGGCCCCCATCTCCTTCCACTCTTGCTCCTCCATCTTCTCGGGCTTCTTCTCCGAGAGCGCGATGATCATCCTTTGTTGCACGAGGAGATCCTTGACACGCCTTTGCCATAACCCAAAATTTGAAGAACCATCGAACTTCACAAGAGTAAACTTCGCGCCATCCGTCATCCTCCAACCCAAGCTCTGATACCAATTGTTAAAAATTCAGCAACTAGAGAACAAGATCGCACAAAGAATACGGAACAAGAGAATTACGTGGTTCGGCCTAATGTCTACGTCCACGGAGAGAAAGGAGAACTTTTATTAATGGATCCGAGTCACAAAGCCATATAAGACCTTAGGGTAACATGTTTTTATATAGAGACAAACCCTTAGTGTACAAGTAACTTATCTAGGTCGGATTAGGAGTCCAAAACCTAGTCAGAATAGGAATAGGAATATGAAATAAGTCTTTCCTATTTCTCGCCATCCCAACACAATATTTTTCAGATTTCCAAAAGCCATATAATTTTTTTTAATCAACTAATCCAAACTTGAAGAACAAGATAACAAAATTGAAATTTCTAACACAACTACATTCTTAAGATTCGAACTCGAGATTTTTAGCTAAATTAGAACAAATTCATTCATCTAACCAATTGGTGGTTATACACTTCAATTTTTTTCTCAAATAAATTTTAGTGGATTTTATTTCTATGAAATCGTCATAATTTGATATAGAGAAGGCCGTAAAATTAATCAAGTAGGTGCCCGTGCATCCGAATATAGGTGGGTATTTATGCCGTTGCATCAATAGCACAATCAGGACCATCGATCAAGTGCTTTCGTGGGAGAGATTGGGACCATAGGTTTAAATGAAACAGTTGGGAAGCGATGAGATTAGGTTGGGAACCATAGAGAGAGACGGGGAAGGAGACCAATAAATGTGGACGTGTCGTGGTCCACGAGGAGGAAGGAGTTCTTGTCATAAATAATCCCATATGATATGCTTTTATTTATAGGTCTTCATTTCTTGTCTCTAGTATGCATTAAACAAAAGGGTTATCGTCGAACTCAGACATTGTCCATGTACGCCCTTTTTCATGTTTGAGTGTCCGGCGTGTTAAAAAATTGTGAGTGCCATACTTGCACTAACCTACGAGTTACTGTACTGGCATATGAATGTGTTTTTTTCCCTTAAAAATTCACTTCGTATCAGATTATCCATTGTCCTAATTATCAAAATTATCTCAGCTACATTTCTAACGGTCAAATTTAAGATTTCTTAATTAATTAATCTATATCATCGGTGGCAATATATGGTCTCCGACTACTACTTAGACATGATGTCTATTCATCAAGTGAACAAGAGTATCGAAAACAAGCAAAAAGAGAAAGGGGAAAGCGGGTCACTTTGTTTGCTGATTAAACCCTTATCTTGTTTGCTGATGACACTCTTATCTTTGGTAAATCGGATATCTCAGATATTATTAACCTCAAGAGTATTCTTTCCCAATTTTTTGAGTGCTCTGGCCAAGAGATAAATTTTTTTAAGTCTAATATTTGCTTCTCAAAAAATGAATCTTTCGCCAATATTTTTTATATCTCCAATATTTTTTATATCTCCAATATCCTTAATATGGAGATTATGCAGTCTAATGATAAATATTTGGACCAACCATCATTTTGGGGTAGATCTAAAAAGGATGCTCTTGGCTTCATCTACGATCGCATTCGCAAACTTTTGCTTAGTTGGAAGAAAAAATTCTTTCGATAGCAGGTCGCGAGGTCTTGATTAAATCGATTCTCTCTGCCATTCCTACTTATTCTATTCAATGTTTGCTCTGTCACCTTTTGTTCAAAATTTGATGGGCTTATTGCCAAGTTTTGGTGGTCTGCGGACCCGGACACTAGAAAGATCCATTGGGCTAGCTGGAATAAGGTTACGATTTCTAAGTCTTCGGGTGGTCTTGGCTTCAAAGATTTCAAAATTTTTAACTTGGCTTTATTGGCTAAACAGACTTGGCGTCTTTTTACTAATCAATCTTCTCTCTATTTCAGAGTGCTTAAGGGCATCTATTTCCCTACGTGCGATATCTTCAATGCTCCCAAAGTATTTAGGCCCTCTTAGGCCTGGAGTAGTATTCGGGAAGCTGTTAGGTCCCTTTCAGGCAGTATCATCTCTAGAATTGGGAACGACGGTAGCACCAATATCTGGACTGACCTTTGGCTACCCAACTCTCACTCTTCTAGAATTACTACCTCTCCCCCCATTTCGAATGCTTTCTCGTTGGTTTCCGACCTTATTTGTTTAAATACTAGGGATTAGAATTAGAATTTACTTCATAATTTATTTTCTCCTGCCGAGATCCATGCCATTTCTAGGATCCATTTAGGAGCTGCAAATTTGCCTGATAAGATTCTTTGGAAATATGCTAAAGATGGGTCTTACTCGGTTAAGCAGGGTTATCATATGCTTAAATCTAAGATTACTAGGTCTCAGGCTTCTCTTATTACTGGTCCTAGTTGTGCTACTTATGATCCGGGTATTTAGAATATTATTTGGAAGTTAAAAGTAGGTCCGAAGATTAAAAATTTTATTTTGCACTTTATGAACAATGTTGTTCCTACCATGCATAACTTGTTTAAACGTCAGCTCCATTCTTCTCCTGCTTGTTCGATCTGTTTGTTAGATGATGAGAATGTGACTCACATGTTTTTTTGGCTGCTCCCATGCTAGGGCTATTTAGTTAGCTAGTTCACTTAATTATCGCTTTCTTGAAAGTGATTTTTCAGGCTTTGGTGATTGCTTACATCAGCTTCTTTCCCATCCTTCTATCAACCGTGACTTTAATATTTTATCGTATTTTATGTATCTTTGTTGGTCGATCTAGAATGCTCGTAATAAGTTTTTATTCAAGGGTACTCCTATTAATCCCAGGGTCACATCTCGAATTGCGGCTGATAATTGTTCGAATTTCCTACAGGTCCTGGTGCCTGATCAGATTCGATGCGGGTTTCTTCATAGGTGGCTCCGGAGTCGGGCACCATGAAGCTCAACTGTGATGCCTCGTAGATCGACTCCTTCTCAGATACGAGTGCAGCTATCATAGTTGGAGATTTTAATGGCCTTATGGTACAAGGTCAGGTTGAACTTTTGGTGACAAACTCTCCTTTGAGGCTGAGCTCATAGTCATTTCCCGTGCTATTGCCTTAGTGCGTTCTGATTTTGGTGATTCCCCCTCCATTATTGAGTCGGATTGTCGGGTGGCTGTTGATTTTATCATGGACCCTTTTGCTACCATTGATTGGAATTTAGAACATATTGTAATAGGGATTAGGAATAATCTAGCTCTATTATCTTTTTGTTCTCTTTTGCATATTTTCCGTTCTCAAAACTCAGTGGCGGATTGGATTTATTTTAACAATCGCCTTAATCTTTTTCTGTTAGATTGGACTATCTTCCATCGAATGAACTTGATGTACTATTTTTTACAGATTTTTCTACTTAATCTATGAAATGTATGCTTTCCTTAAAAAAAAACTACTACCTAGACACTGAGTTGTATGTTCTGCGAGAGATAAATCAAGAATCTCTGTTTGTATTTAGTACATGGGGTGCTCTCTTTATAGAAGTGAATCGCTTGCGAATGAAGACGCCTAAATGAGAGCAATCAACAGCTTCTTACTCATTTTATTTTACGACGCATTGACAAGTGGCTTAACTTTGGTCATCAAAATCTCATCTTGTATATAGAGTCGCTCCGTATAGAGGACTAATCTTGTATCTAGTATTGTTACTAGCATGACGATTAGGCCTTGTAAATTATGGTATTTATAATATTAATCCATTTAAAAAAAATACGACGCCTAAATATACCAATTCTAGAGGACCACAGCTGTTGCCGTACCATTTTGTAGTGATCATAGGAGCTCAGAGTCGACTTGGGATAACCAAACTACCAATTTTCTTTTTCTATGGAAAAAATGGTTGGTGGCATGACAAATAACAAAAGTATAATTTAGTTGCTAATCTCGTATCACAGAGTATAATGATTATGAGAATTACATCCTGTTCCAGAATGAGTAGGTGAAGCTATGACTGATTAATGGGGTAAACGAGAGTTTATGTGTTAACAACGGTACTTGAACTCTCACGTCATTTGATTCCGTATTAGAGATTTTATATCTAAACCGTTTTAAGATAATAGTGTACTTAGACATCTATAAATAGGCTAATAACTCGGCGGTCCAGCCTTAAAATTAAGTTAGCATGGAGAATAATGTTAAATATTTTATTGTTATCAGATGATTATTATATTACGTTAAACAACTTACTCAAATTTAAATAAGACATGCTAGTTATTAAAAAATATAAATATAAATCCAAGTTTAATTTAATATAATACATGATAAACTAGTTGATCAACATTTTTGGTAGTAAAATTGAATCATAACCGGAAGAAGAGACCAAACAGTTGAGTCACAGGAAACTCTAGCAGGCGACTGCACAGATGAGTGTTGCGTGGTTAGTAAAGCAAGCCGATCGCCATATTTATAGGGAAGCCAATCGTTGTGCGGATAGACTTGTCGATCTTGGTTTCGAAAAACCCATCGGCTTATTTGTACTTTTTTCTTATAGTGAATTTTTTCCAACGGATTTTCTCGCGATAAGATCTCACAAGAGGCCGAGAGGGGACATTGCACTAACTAGGATATTTTTGGCCTTTATTTCTAATATATAGGGACGATTTGCATTATTTTTAAAAATGTGGTCCGAATGGTTGGACCGCGAATCAGACTAAAACTCGTATCTAAAAAGGTGGTAAGGACGCCAGCCTTACGAACCGGACAAAATCTGGTCGAACTAGGCAGGTTGGTCAATTTTTTTGACCCAGACCATCCTGTCCGACCAGATTTTCCCAACCCAAATTTTTTTTTAAAATTAGATTACACACTCAATTTTTCTAAATCAACACAAAATAAACTAAATCAACAAAAAAATATACTAGATATGAAATAAATTGACTAATCAACAAAGAAAATTATACTAGATATAAAATAAATTGACTAACATATGGAAAATATTAATTTTTAAACATATTATGTAGACTATATATTATTTTAAAATAGGAAAAAATATATTAAAAAATTTGGTCTGACCGACAATTCAACTAGTCAAGTTGACCCAAAGGTCGTACTAAATTCCGGATCATCCTCTGAGTCGTTTTTGAAAATAGTGGCGATTTACCCCTCTAATTCCAAAAAAAAAAAGGAATGTGAAAAAAGGAATAAAGATGGGCGGATAGAAGAATTGTCGTCCGTGTGGACCCAAAAGGGCTTTCTTTTTGGTGCTCAGACCACAGAAAGCAAAGCAAAAAGTGAGACACGCACCAACCCTTCATCATAATCCTCACTACCCTGCACTTCTCCATCTATTACCTTTCCCCCCTATTTTTTTAACTGCATATTCCAGTATTTTTTTTATTCTCTGATATACAATAATCAAGCATATCTTGTCGAATAAGAATAATTTTAGTCAACTGATCGCATACTCGATGGTTATTGCTTACTTTGGACACTCCATTGATATTATTGAAGGAGTTGTTGTAATTTATTAATATGAATTGTGTTTGATTCTAAATTGGTGATTTTGATGTAAAAATGCGACGACACACAAAAAGAATAATCCATTACTATTGCATTACATTGACATTCTTCTTGGATCCAAATGATGGCTTTGGTTTCTTTTTCCAATTGAATCCATCCATATCCTTCCTTTGCTTTAACTTTTCCGCTTTTACACTGTCGCCCCATTAATTATTACCTATAACTAACCTGCCGCTTCAGCTTCCATTCAGTAGTTACAATCCTTTCAAACAACAACAGTCTTCAAACTGAATCCCAAAATGGCAGAGTGTACTCCCGGGATCAGCCAAGTGAGGCCCGAGATGGCGGCGGCCTACGACCACCACCACCATCACACCTTCGACCCGTGCTGCGAGCAGCCGCGGGTCCAGGGCAGAAGAGGAAGCAGCAGCAGCAGTGATCAGCAGGTTGAAGCTGCAGCACAAGCCGGAACGAAGTGCATACGAGCCGAGATCGACACCTCACCACCTTTCGGGTCGGTCAAGGAGGCCGTCACCCATTTCGGTGGGAGCGGGTCTTGGCTGCCTTACTACAAGTTCGGAGATGGCTACGTAAGTGATCATGGTTGTTGTTTTGACCAATGCACGTGCTAGTTGCCAATGTAACATGTCATTTTTTCTCTATCAAAATCAGACATTTGTTACCATTACGTATTTGCTTTTAAATTGTTCTAGTCGTCAATTAGTTACTACTTCCAATGTTTCTTTATATAATATGATGATCACTTGTTGATTCTTTCGTCCCGGTTGAATTACCAGCCAGTTACTGATATATGCATGTGAGCTTATCGATTTTTTCTTCCATCATTATCTTTCTCTATAATACTGAACTCTGTTACAGAATCTTAGTGGTCTCATTAATAGAGTGTTTTGCTCAAATTTGGCATATAGTATTTCTAATACCGTTTCGGTTTGCCGTGTGATATAAAACTAGCAGCAAGCGATAGAGGACATAAACATAAAGAAAGTGGAGGAGCAGGCAGCAGAATTGGAGAAGGATCTGATAGTGAAAGAGCTGGAAACGCTGGATGTTCTTGAAGAGCTTGCAACCACCAAGAGAATCGTCGAAGAGCTAAAGCGCCAGCTGCAGAACGAATCGCTCAGATGTGTGCAAATTCAGCAGAATCCAAGTCCTGCAACAAAAGGAATGAGCAAGGGAGGCTACAATTCGGAAAACCCGAGTCCATTCCACGGGCCCGGATCGTCTCCTGACCTGATCCTGATGGAACTGAGGCGAGCAAAACTGAACCTTGGTAAAACCTTTGATGACCTTGGCGTGATTCAGGCTTCTGTTGAGTGCTTGCATAAGAAAATGAGGGCAGAGAAAGGGTTCCTCGAAAAGACAAGGCGGAGGCTAACTTCAAACTTTGCAGGGGTGCTTTCTCTTGGTGAGGAACTGAAACAAGCTAGAGTGATGACACCTCATGTTGAGGATGGCTTGGGAATTGAGTACAGGGATAATGGGCAGATGAAGAATTTAAGTGAAGCTGAGGAAATGTCACGGAAAGGACTAGCCAGGGCTGGCCCTCTGAGAACTGCAGAGTTGAGGCTTGTTGCTGCCAGGAAAATGGAGGAAGCTGCCAGGGCAGCCGAGGCTGTCGCCTTGGCTGAAATCAATGCTTTATCAGGCAACGAGAGGCCGTTGCCGGGGTACGTTCTTCCGGAGCCACGGAGAGTTGCATCTTTAATGCCGCTGTCTCCTATAAACCACAAGGGTCTTGACACAGAAATGTTGCTCAAGAAGAAGGCACAGGTGAACGTTTCCAAGATGTCCATTCTGAAGAAACTAAAGGAGGCCAGGGAAGAAGTGAACCGGAGTAAACAAGCACTGGAGGAGGCACTGAACAAGGTTGAAACAGCAAACGTGAAGCAGTTTACAACCGAAGAGGCTCTACGCAAATGGCTGCCAGGTCAGGAAGATGAGATGGATCGCGAGAGGGAGAGAAAGGAAGCTTATTACCCTTCAGGATTCAGCAACTTCCCCTTCCATCACAAACCAGTTTGTGTTCCGAGCTCTCCTTTGAATGACATGATCCAAATGCCCTGCTCCAACCCGCACACCGATGGTCCAAATCCGGTCCTAAGATCAACGGTGTCGATGAGGGACGTGCTGAGCAAGAAGCAGCAAGTCGTGCCCCAGGAGTATGAAGCTGCCAGACCAGCAGAAGGCGGTGGCGAAAGGCAGAAGGTGGCATTGAGCCAGATGCTTGATGAGTTAAGAGGGGATCTCACATTCCATCCAAGAGCTGAGAAAGTTGTAGAGCAGAAGCAATTCTTCATGCAGAGGAGGAAGTTCGGGTTCATCCACATTGCATTGCCTATGACAAAGCTGAGCAAGAAAAAAGTGCAGGATTTTACCAATGTGATGAACTAGATATATAATTAAATCATTATTTATCAGGTGTGTAACTAGCAAGATATGTATTTTTAATGTGTTATTCTTGAGATTGGTCTTCAGGTGTGTAGTAGTTTGCCCTGGTATTGCTATGAATTATAGGCGGTATAGCGGTTTTGTGTTTGCCCTGATCAGCTCCAATGTGTGATTTTTTTTATAACCAGCTCTGATGTGTGAATCAAAAAGAATTTGCATTGTATTAGTGAAACCTTCTCTCCTTCCAATATGTTTGATGCTGGTTCAAATCTTGGGGTTCAAATTCAGTGGGGACATGTGTAATCCCCACTGAAAGGGACAGGGACAATATTGGAAATACAATAATTAAAAAAATATTAGCAAAATAATACAATTTATGGAAATACAAGTATGAGAATATTGGTTTCCATTTTTTCGGATATTTATTTCTCTTTTATGCTATTGGTTTCATCCTACTATGATATTGATTTCATTCTACTATGATATTGGTTTTCATCTTCTCCAATATTGGTATCCAATTATAAGTGAAAATATATGTATTGGTTTCATTCTTCTCGAATATTGGTTTCATTCTTCTTTCTCGAATATTGGTATCATCGTTCTAGGATATTGGTATCATTCTACTTTAATATTAGTTTCATTCTACTATGACATTGGTTTCATTCTACTATGATATTGGTTTCATTCCGCCGTGATATTGGTTATCATCTTCTCCAATATTGGTATCCAATTATAAGTGAAAATATATATCATTTGAATGTATTGATTTCATTCTTCTCGAATATTGGTATCGTCGTTCTATTTAAAAAAAAACCTCCAAAGACGCTGAGCCTCGAGTCGACGACAACACGTCAAGCGTGCACAAAATGGCAACCGTCATAACCTGCGCATGATTATGCATATTAATTAATTAATTACCCTATTAATTAAAAGAAAATGCAAGATTAATGAAGCGAAGAGCACACTACTCACTGGGGTCAAGGGTGACAAGGATGGCGACGCCCCCGAAGGAGCAACTTCCGCCCGCCGACCTTGTCTTCTGCCAGTAACTATTGAAGGCGTAGGACGCGTGCGCGAAGTAGGTGTTGGGTGCGTAGCAAGGCCCACTCGCCTGTATTGGCTCGCAGTCCGCCCCGACCCACACGCGTAGTTCATGGCCTCTTCCAGGATCGGATCCGGCACAGTGGACTTCGCCACGCACCACGTCGTCGTCGTCGATACCTGCCTTGGCGGAGGGGGCCCCGCTGGCGGCGGGTACACTATCGGCGGCAGGAACATGTACGGGCTCGGCCCTGAAGGAGGGAACAGTGGTGGGCCCCCTATGGTTGGCCCGGAAGGTGGCGGGAACTGGATGGTGACCGGTGGGCCTCCTATGGCGGGCACAGAAGGAGGGGAAGGGATGGAGGCTGGTGGGGGGTGGGTGGGAGCGGCGGGGAGGAAGATTTTTTTTTTGGGATTATATAGGAAACTGGTGGAACCCTAATGAGTATGTTCGGATAAAAACTTGAAAATACCCTCAACAGATTCTGGCCATCAGATCTGTAAAAAAAGAATTTGATCAAATCTAAAGGCCCATATTTAGTCCATACCATGGGGATGGTTTTTATGTAGTCCCCCTGAATCCAAATCCCAAATCTTGGCCTGCTATGCATGAGGTTAGATAAAATGTTGCGTAAGGTTAGAACTAATTTTTTTTGTTTTAACTTAATTATAGATTTCGAGTTCAAAGTGAAACATAGTTGAGTTAAATCTCGGTTCTGTCTAGATTGCTGGAAGCATGGACAAAAAATAAATAAAGACCAGCACTATCCAAAAGGTGCAAACCCACCACATATCTTGACGAAAAGAAAGTGGTCCGTGATTTGTGGAGGTGACAGAGGCCATATAACACTTGGTGGTTTGGAAACTAAAATTATTTTAGTTCCTCCTAGGATCTTATGAATGCATCAACTTTCAAGCAAAGTGCCAAATGAATAAAGTGATAGTTTGGTTGATATTATCATTCAAATTTAGGCGTCGGTTGGTCAAATCCTATTGATTAGAGGTAACCAATCTATTATTATTACTACGAGCACTAAGCAACTATCTGCTCTGTGATAACGAGGCATGATCAACGCGCAAAAAACATATAGTAAAAGTTTTGCCTTTTGTTAATTTAAAATAGCTCAGCTCTCTTAATTTAATTGAATAATTTTTTTAATCTGTATAAGTGTACACATTCATATCAGGAGTACGAGGTTGTAATCCATGCCTTATTAAAATCATGTCACAGTAAAATTTATTGGAAAAAATAAAGACAGTGGAAGAGTACCTATTTTTTGGATAAATAGAATTGTATTAACCCAAAAAAATACTCGCAAAGAATAACAAGTAGTTATGCTTGCTATTGTTTACATCACCTATAAATATTTTTCGACATTAGTCCCCTACGAGTATACACTAGATTAAATTTTATCATAGTACATATGCATTGTGATAACATATATCTAGTATTCTAGTATTAGCAAGAAACAAATCCGCCTAGATTAATTTCGTCCAATTGCGTCTTTCTATTGCCTCGCGAGTTACCTCTCCTTATGATAGTCTCGACTTCATCACTCCTTTCAACCCCTAAGCGGTTTGCCAAATTGCCCGGAGAATCTTTCCAAAAGATTCTATCTTCTGATTAAATGATTCAATAATTTTTTGACGTTGGTTGTTGATTTTTTGGATCGGTTATTTCTCCGTAGTTGAATCATCATTTTTTGGGCCAGCCCAGTTGAAAGAGTACCCGATTACTACTGCAACAACACGATTTTACACTCCGCCGCTCCGGCTCTAGATAATTACATGTATTCGCCCACTTCACTGTAGCTTTATATTGCAATTGGTCCTTCAAGGCAAAAAAGAGAGGAAGCTAGACATTCTGTGAGGAGCAGAGGTTACCTCTGCACCATTTTGAAATATACAGAGCAGCTTTCCTCACCCATCGATTGAATCTAGGGATGGCAATGGGCAGGATCCGGGTAGGATCTATAGGACCCAGATCCTTACCCTCTTTTTAAATGGTAGAACCAAATCCTTACCCTTATCTTCTTTAAAAATAAGGATTCGGGCAGGATCTGGATCCTAAAAAATCGGGCAGGAACAGGGCGACCCGCGGGTCAATATTTTTTAAAATATATTTAATTTTTAAAAATTAAATTATCTTTTGATAGTTTTCAAATAGCAATGGGACATTTTCATTCATTAAACATATCAATACAAAGAAACCAAAAAAATAAATCAAAAAAAAGTTGAAGTTGGGTAAGTTAAAATTGAGAATTTGGTTTGTAATTTTTGCTGCTATTACTTGGGGCATGTGGTTGCTTCGTAATGGTATTATCTTCAATGAGGCAAGGTACGATAATGAGTTTCTCTGTATTTTGTGCTCTTTCATGTCCAAGAGTGGATCCTTTGGACGGATACCTTGATCATTCACAATCAATCGCTGATCACTTTCTTGATTGCCCACAAGAATTTATAGGTCCCTCTTCTTTACCTCTTGAGGTTGAGGGAACGTTTTGGTCGGGGTGGGGTTATAACTGATGTAATATCGGGCCCCTTTATCTTATCTTTCCTTTTGCGCTTCCTCTGTTTTGAACTTTTGTTTTAATAAAAAATATTTACCTACCAACAAAATTGAGAATTTGTATTATGTCTAATAATTAATATACATGTATATTATTTTAATATTAATTTAAAAAATTCGGGTAGGATCAGGGCAGGATCCTATAGATCCATACCCATGCCCTTATCCTTTTAAAATATCAGGATCCGGGCAGGATCAGGATCTAGACCCGGTCAAAGTCAACGAGTCTTGGACCCTTCGAGTCTGGATCAGGGTAGACCCTCAGGGTAAGGGTCTAATTGCCATCTCTAATTGAATCCTTAGTGAGCCCACATTTACCATTGCTTGTTTGGTTGGCCCACTGGCTCGTTAGCCCAATAATATAACCTAACCCCCATTCTCTGCCAACCAAAACGCACGTCGTTCCGACCAGGACTTGACTTGTCTTCTTCCCTGGGCTTTTTTGCATTTTGATAAGATGAAGAGGCTGTCAGTATCCCCCGTGTCCGTTGGTTCGCCGGTGCCTGCAGAAGAGAGATTTGGAACGATACTGCATCGACGAGAGCTCGTCTTCGGGGACTAGAAGAAGATTCCTGGCAAAGGTACGCTTCTCCTCCAACACCTTTTTTTATCTTCTTGTTGTTGTTCCGTTCCAAGACTAATTTAATTGATTAGTCGCTGTAATGTTTACAACTTTTATTTCACTCAAACTTTCGCTCATATCACTAACCACCGGGCGGCAATTAAAATAAAAGGCGAGCTCTAAACCTGACCCCCCGGGTGGACATAGTTAATTAGCAATAGACACCGTGTAATTATTTTAATTGGTACACAATACAGTCTTTGTTTAAGGAATAATAATAATAATAAAAAAACCGAAGTCTTTCCAAGCTCAGCTGGCAGCCTCCCTCCATATTTGACCCATCTGTGAACATTGTTGCTCACTCCAATCTCCAAAGCAGTGGATTTCCGTATACAATTAACGTATCATCATGGCTTCTTCTCCTTCCGACTCCTCCAATAACACTTACCATGCGTTCCTGAGCTTCAGAGGCGCTGATGTCCGCTATGATTTCGGTGACTGGCTTTACCATGCCCTCCTGGAAGCCGGCCTCTACACGTTCCGGGACAACGAGGACATCAACAAGGGGGCGGAGTTCGAGTTGGAGATCGAGAAGGCAATCCGCGAGTCCAAGGTGGCGGTCATCATATTCTCCGAGGACTTCGCCGAATCCAGTTACTGCCTGGACGAAGTTGCCATGTTCATGGAGCGCAGGAGGAGAGGGCAGGTCGAGGTGCTGCCTGTTTTCTTCAAGGTGAACCCCGATCATGTGTGTGAGGTCAAAGAGAAGTACGGCGCCTGGCTTAAGAAGCACGAGGATGCGTTGAAGGAATCCCATGGAGAGGAGCTGGAAAAGAAGGGGAAGCAGATTGCGGGATGGAGGGCTGCTCTTAAAGAAGTCCCTCGGGTCACTGGTCATGTCTATACACAAGGGTACGATATGCTTTTCTTATTGTCTCGATTTGGCTTTTGCTGCCCTACTCATCAATCATATCTCAGGTTGAGTAGTTACCATGTTGGGTATGCAGGTACTGGTCAGAACTCATCAGAGGCATTGTTGACGATGCAAGACGTTTGGCAAATCCCGTGACATTGGATATTCCTTCCCACGTAGTTGGCAAACCATATCGGTTTTCGGAGCTCGACAATTGGGTGCGAGATCGGTCACATGACAAGCGCATTGCTCTGCTCCACGGAGCGTACGGGATGGGTAAGAAGACTATTGCTGCAGTTGTATCCAACCAGCACTACAAGGACTTTGATGCCACTGCGTTTCTTGACAATATCGCGGAGAAGTCCAAACAGCCTGATGGTATTGTCAAGTTACAAAGCCAGCTTCTCTCCAGACTCAGAAAGTCGAAAGGAAACAAGGACTTTCTAAGTGAAATGGAAGGAAAAGCAGGGATCAGAGAAGGCCTGAAGAACAAGCGAGTGCTGATCGTTCTTGCGGATTTGGATCAACCACAGCAGTTCTCTAACTTTATTCAGAACCCCGGGTGTCTTGAAGAAGGAAGTAAAGTGATTGTGACATCTGGGAATGAAAAATTGCTACCGGAACATTTATGTGAGAAGTTCCGTGTAAGGGCGTTGACACCAGCCCAATCACTTGAGCTGTTCAGTTGGCATGCCTTCAGAGAAGTTAGACCTGTTGAAGAATGTGGAGGGCACGTCATGGTTGCTTTAAGATATAGCTGTGGGATCCCTTCTGTTATTAAGGCCTTCGCTTCGTCTTTGTCCTTCTCGAGTATCGATCATTGGCAAGAACTGTTACCTACCATAAACGAGGAGCAGGAGTTGAGCATTTACCGAGGGAATGACCTGACAGCAAGAGTTGACTCCCTTGAAAAGGATGATAAGAAGTTATTCTGTGACATAGCTTGTTTCTATGCTGGATGGGATCACGATCACGTGGTTTCAGTACTCAATAATTGCAGGTTTTACAAGAAAGGTGGGTTTGATAGGCTCCATAGAAGGCATTTGGTATCAGTTGATCGGAATAAAAAAGTCACTATGGATCAACCGATTATAGAAATGGGAAGAGACATTGTTCGTCAAAAGACTGACCTTGTGGGAAAATTTAGTAACATTTGGTCTCATGATGATGCATTTCAATTGTTGAGAAAGTCCAATGTAAGACAATCACTGCATGTCCCTTTTCTTCTAAGCTTGGCGATTAATGTGGGTGCATCCTATACTCACTTGTCTTTCTTGCATTAGGGAACAGAGCATATAAGAAGCTTCATCTTTGATGGCAATGAACAGGAGACATACTCGGCCAATCGAATGGAATTCCAAATCAACGCATTCAAAGGAATGACCGAGTTGAAGCTGTTACAGCTTGTTAACGTAAAACTCAAAGGAGATTACAAGGATTTCCCGAAATACTTGGTTTGGTTGTCCTGGGAGGGAATGTCTTTAAATTACATGCCAAGTAACATTTGCTTGAACGACATGGTAATTCTTGACTTGCACAATAGCGGCTTGCACGAGCTTTGGAATGGAAGCCCGGTATAACATCTCACTCCCTTTCGCTTACCCTTTCTGCAGAAGATTTTTGCATTGCTGTTGATTGCGCCTAATGCAAGAAGCTTGCCTGTAGTAAAGCTAACTCGTCCTTTCAACAATTTTTGGTTTCCAGTTTGTCAGGAGGCTGAAGTTCCTGAAGATTCTAAACCTTGGCAATTCCCATTTGCTGGAGCAGACCCCTGATTTTACCCGTCTTGATGTCCCAAATCTAGTGTTGTTGACACTGGAAGGTTGCGTTCGCCTTGTTGAGATTCATTCATCGATTGAAGTCCTAACAAATCTTGCTCAACTCAGTTTGAAAGGGTGCATTAGATTAGAAGAGCTACCGATGCTGGGACCACAAGTCAAATTATTGGACATATCTGGTTGCACAGGACTACGCATGATACCAAGAAGCATCGAGTCTGTTGTGGAGCTTTGCGCTGATCAAATCGCAGTGGATCAACTTCGGACAGCGGCAGCCGGTTTTTTCTTCTGTGCAGTATTTCCTTCCTTGGTTAAATTGAATCTTATGGACTGCAAACTATCCGACGAAGAGATTATCGGTGATCTCGCTAAACTACGTTCCTTAACAGATTTAAATCTAAGTCGAAACCTTTTTATTACCTTGCCGGAAGTACTTGGTGAATTCTCTTCACTGTGTGCTCTTTCCCTTGAAGAGTGCGAGTGCCTTGAACTTGTTAGAAAGCTGCCAAATGGACTGCAGAAGCTGAGCTTGATTAACTGCAAATCGTTGAAAAAGATCGGTGGTGTTGTTAAACCTGCGATGAATTTATTTGCAGTTGGTTGCACAAATCTAGTTCAGATTGGAGAAGCTTCAAGATCAGAGGCAATGCAGAGGGAGGACGTAGAGATGATTAATGATCTGAAATTGTACAACTGGGAATCCTCCGCTGCAAGCTACGAGATCGAAATGGCCAACACTCACACGGGAATGATAAGAAAAACCCCACTCCAGGTTTCACCCTGTCCACTTCGTTTTTCTACTGCTTAAGTTCAGCCGATACTTTATTGTTTAGAAGAACGTTCAGCTGAAACTTGAAAACGCAATGGTTCTCCAAATAATCATCTATCTTATTTTGAGAGGAGCCATGGCTGAGCTCTGGAATTCTCCATCAGCTGGTCTTCATTTGCTCGCACGGGGAAGATTAAGAAGCGAGTACCTAAAAACAAGCAAAGTTTTTTTTTAATTGATAAGTAGATGTCTCTTTTGGGGTTTGAGCTAGGTTCTTACTAGCTTTCTGTTGTTTTTCTGATGTATCAGGAGCAACAGTTGCAGTTCGATTGTGGCATATTCAGCTTCTTTATCCGAGGAAGCGAGGTTCTGGAGTGGTATGACCATCAGACGGAAGACATTTCCATGATGATGTTTGTGGAACCCGAGGCAGGTCGCAGGATCATTGGCATCAATCTCTGCGTCGTGTACCGAACCAGTGAGCAATACACAAGCTTCCCGATCCACGCAGCCTTGTCTCTGTTCAACGTTTCCAAGAACCTGTATTGGGAGTACTCTCCGGTGGCTTATGCGAAGGGTGACGAGGAGGAGATGATGTGGTTGAGCCACTGGAAGTTGGCGGGTCACATAGCGTCGGGGGATGGCTTCGGGATATGTGTGACGTCGCCTAGTGAGGACGTGGAGGTGAGAAGATTTGGAATTTGCTGGGCCTACGATGATGATGATGAGGTGGTCAGCGGCTCAGCTTGGTACCGGCAGCTTGATGTGGAACTGTCAACTTACGAGAAGTCAGCGGGCCACTTTGATCTTACTAAACAAAACCACCGTTGCGTTATGGGCTGCGGGCATTGGTATGCAGGGGACTACTTCTTTAATACCCCAACGGTCAAACAATTTGGCGGCTAGTGGCGAAGCTGATTGTCAAACACTCCCAAGTTTTCAGGTTACAAGAACGGAATAATAATTAATAATTAATTATGACACAAATCATAGCATGATAGATATGTGTCCTCATTTTTAAGATGTAACTAAATGGATCTCCGGACAGCTTCCGTTTCATTATCGTCACTTGATTATAAGTGTTTATTTTTTCTGAAAGGTAAATCTTATACCATGATAAATGTGTCAAGGTAGATATTTACAATGTCTTGTGTCATTCGGTTACAAGCACTTGATTATAAGTATTGTATGGTCCAAGTTTCACTAACAACTGGTTCGGAATCAATCTTTACAGGAAAAAAATCATCTATATTTTCGTAGTCGAAGGAAATGGAGTCAATTTCTGATTTTCATGCTTTAAAAAAAGGAAAAAGTCCACATAAGTACCTTGTGGTATACCCGATTATCACTTGAGTACCCTGTGGTTTAAAAATGATAGAACCGGTCCAACTTTTTCCAATTTTTATCACTTAAGTTTACCCAACCCGGTTCAACCGCTTTTTGTCAAAACGACGTCGACTGGGCGCTTACATGGACTGCCACATGTCTTGATCGGATTAAATTATTGCTGACGTGACAATGGGAAAATTATAAATTAGTACCAAATTTGCTTATTATTTTTCTAAAAACAGTGACCCATTTTTCAAATCAACTCAATCCCATTTCTTAAATCAACTCAGACCCATTCGTTTTTCTTTTCTCTGGGTTTCAAGATCCGAACCCAATCCAAAATCCCCAATCTCCAATCTAATTTCCAAGAACAACTTCTAATTTCTAAGATAGAAAATTCCAAAATCCCCAATTTCTAAGTCGAGGCTTCGGTTAGAGTTTCTGGGTTCACGAGGATGCTCAGCCGAGAACGAAGGTCGACATCGGCGGCGAGAAATCAAGGTCGACATCAGCGGTGAGTCTTCACGAGGTTGTTGTTCCGGTCCCCGTGTTCTCGCCATCAAGACCGATGGTCCTCTCCACTTCCTCTCCTTCGCCGTCCCAGCCGCGACGAAAGAAGAGGACGAGTCAGCGACGAGGCCAGAGAGGAAGGAGAAGAGGCGGTGGGCAAGGAGAGAGAGGAGACTATCTTGGTTGGTGTCGGTTTGATCGAGATCTGGAGCGAGCGAGCGAGCATCGTCAACGTCGAGGATGAGCTCAGGCGGGAAGAGGAAGAGAAGAGGAGAGGAGAGAGAAATGACGATTAGGATTTTTTTTAAGTATATATATTTTTAGGTTGAAGGTGAACATGGAAGAAGAGAGAGAAAGAGAGAGGAGGATAAGGAATTTTTAGAAAAATAATAATCAAATTTGGTACTAATTTATAATTTTCTCATTGCCACGTCAGCAATAATTTAATCTGATCAAGACATGTGGTAGTCAACGTAAGCGCCCAGTCAACGTCGTTTTGACAAAAAGCGGTTGAACCGGATTGGGTAGACTTAAGTGACAAAAATTAGAAAAAGTTGGACCGGTTCTATCGTTTTTAAACCACAGGGTACTCAAGTGATAATCGGGTATACCACAAGGTACTTATGTGGACTTTTCCCTTAAAAAAATAAGCATTCTCTAATTTCCGCTTTTTTTTTTTGGCTGGGGGAGTTGGACATCAATTTGGTGGCAGGCCCAAAATTGACCCTTGTGTCAAGCTAAGCTGGACGCAGAAGCAAAATGCAGCGAAAGTTGGTCTGAAGTGAAATTCGAAAACCGTAAAGGACATATCAGAAAATAGAAAGAAAAACCGAAAAAGGAGGGCGGGGCGGGGGTTAAAACTTAAAAAGAAAATGCGCGAGAAAGAGTGGGTATATAAATCCATCTCCTTTCACAGAACCCTAGATAGGACAAGCGGCCTCATAAATCAACCAAAAAGAGAAAATCCGAAATCCACATGCTCCCTCGCCTCCTCGGTTCGTTACTGATCAATATGATCGAGACCGCAGAAACGTCGCCCCGTCCAAGTTTCATCGGAGCCGTTCCACGGGGAGACCGATTCGAAGCCGATTGGTAATTTCCAGTTTATTTTGTGGCTGTGATGGTTATTATGTGGCAATTTACCAAGTTTTCCTCTTCTTTGTAGCTAGCTGGTTGGACTTCTCTTTTCTGTTTTGTGTATAATATTATATCGGTGTTTGTTTAGTACGAGAGTAATTGGACGGTGATGTGAATAGCAGCAGTAATTGGACGGGGATCCATTCTCCCTTGGCAAGTTCTTGCTCAGGACGGATGCTCGGTTTTGACGTTTTCTACTTTTGTGCCGTTGCCCATTGGAAATACGGATTGTTAGCGAATCCTCGTTCCGCGTGATAATGGGTAGATACAGATGCTTTTGGTCATCTATGACCTATTGGTTTATAAAACAATTTTAATGTAAATTATTTAAAAAATACAATCCCACTGTTGGCACTTTGACACTCAATGATATATTAATGTTGATAATGGGTAGGTAATTTAAAAAAAAAGTAATGTCACTTTCGCGTGCCCGCTAAATCACGCAAAATGTTGGTTTTTATGCGCGGGAAGGGCCACCTAGACGCAACTACCGAGTACCAACAATTAAATAAATAACCCCTAAAAAACAATTAAATAAACGCTACTGACCATTAATTAAACGCCGGCCACGTCCTTGTATACTAATCTTCGGAGGACTTCTACCAACCGTTAGTGTAATTGGTAGTCGGTCTTTTTTAAAAGAGAAAACAGATGTGAGAATGCGGAAGAAACCTTTTATAAAAAACAAAGGGATAATTTTTTAAAAAATTACTTTACTCAAACTAGGGGACTCAAGGGTGACATTTAACCAAACTAGAGGGACCGAAGTTTCAATTCGGAACTGCAATAATTAAAATAGTGATTTAGTGGTACTCCAAAGACCTAGACCAATTTGCCCCAATAATTATAATCTCAAATCTTAATTACTATCTCAAATTTCATTTATCGCAGATTCTTTTGATAGCATATCCAAATTAGAGATTTAAAAACCACTTTTCGATTTTCACAAAATAGAGGGACCTGCCGGAACTTTAACCAAAAAGAAAAGTGCGCCAACCACCGAAAGTCATTCCAAACTCACAGTTTTAATAATCATGGCAAAAAAAAACCTCACAGTATTAGTATTATTATTTTGGAAAAATTACTCTGTAGTCTTTTGAATTTGTTTAAATATACTCAAAAGTCTTCCCTATTTATAAAATACACACCGAAGTTCCTCTAGTTTACTTTTGTTATACTTTTGGGTCCCTAAATGAGTTTTTTTAATGAAATGACAAAAATACTCTTAGAACAAAAAAATAAAAAATTGAAGACATCATTCTTTCTTCTCCAATGACCAACACCTAAAAATCACATTCCGAACCCAAAAAAACCCAAAAAACACAACCTTGGCCTTCTTGCTTTAAATTCGACCATTGGGGGAGAAAACTATTAGAGGAGGCTGAGTAAATTGAAAAGCTCTTGCTTTAAACCGCTAAATCACAACCTTGGCCTTCTTCAGCGTCCACGCCGCCGTCGTCGTCGTTGGACAGATACCCGGAAATCATCTTCCCGACAGCCGTCTCTCTATCCAAAATTGCCGCCGACATCATTGGACAGATACCTGGAGATCATCTTCCTGATGGCCGTCTTTCTATACGAAATAGCTGCTGCCATCGTCGTTGGACAGCCTCCCGGCTTGCGACTTCTTCCCGCTCCTGTCCAGCCCTTCCAGCACTACCAGTGCCCACCGTCGTTACCGCCCTCGTCCTCGCCAAACACCACCGTCGTCGCGAAAGATCCTCGTCCTCGCCAAGCACTGTCGTCGCGAAAGATCCTCGTCCTCACAAAGTACCATCCTCGTTCTCGCCAAGTACTGTCGTCGCCGCCTTTGTCCTTGCCAAGAATCGTCATCGTGAAAGATCCTCGTCCTTACCAAGCACCGTCTCCGCCCTGGTTCGACGGTGGATTTGGATTTAATTAAAGTTCTACCTAAGGTTCTCGATGTTCTTTGGTTTAGGATTTTTCTAATTAAAGGCAAGAGGTCGGATTAAAATGTCGAGTGGATTTCAAGTGTTTATTGGATGTTTAATCGAAGAGCAGTTCACCAATTGGGATTGGAAATTTTTTAGGGTTCTTACGAAATTGGAAATTTTTTAGGAGGAAGAAGAAGAGATGATGTCAGTAGTTTTTTTTATTTTTGTTCTAAGGGTATTTTGGTCATTTCATTGAAAAAAAAGAAAAAAAGAGCTGCTAACGTGCGCCAGGGACCCGAAAGTATAATAAAAGCAAACTAGAGGGACTTTGAAATGTATTTTGTAAACATAGAGACTTTTGAGTATATTTAAGCAAACCCGAAGGGCTACAGAGTAATTTTCCCAATTATCTTTTATGACTGTCCTTTTATTATTGGTATTTTTCTCAATTGGAAAATAAACGCCCATGTAATCATGTCTCCTCCTGATGAACCAGATATAGTTTATGAGTCTTCTTCTTCCTCGAATCAGATTACTTGCAGCGTGTTCCTGAGCTTCAGAGGCGCCGACGTCAGGTACAACTTCGCCGACAGGCTATACCATGCCCTCATGAATGCGGGGCTCCTCACATTCAGGGACAGCGACGAAGACGACGACGTCGTCGAAAAGGGTACCACGGACATCCGGAAGGCAGTCCGTGAGGCCAAGCTAGAGGTCATCATTTTCTCCAAGGACTTCACCTCTTCCACTTGCTGCCTGGAAATGCTTGCCATGTTCATGGAGCTCAGGAGGAGGGGACAGGTGATGGTGCTGCCTGTTTTCTACAAGGTGGACCCGGATGACGTGCGGGAGGTCAAAGGGACGTGCGGGAGGTCAAAGGGACGTACGGGGAGTCGTTCGAGAGGCACGAGAAGGAGTTGAAGGAGGAGAGATTCCAGGGAGAGGAGCTATTAAAGAAGCAGAGGAAGCTGGCGGAATGGAGGGTTGCTCTTCATCGAGTTGCTGAGCTTAGTAGCCATGTCTATCAACAAGGGTACCATATGCTCTCTTTCTCTCTCTCTCTAGCTCCTCATCTGACTGAACAAAGAAAGAAACAAGAAACGATACCCTCTTTCTTCTCTGATAGGGAGGAAGATGGGCCTTCCGGGCTCTGACAGGAAGATTCTCGCGACATAAGATTATTTCATTAGGAATCATCAGAAACAAACTCATTAATTGCTTTTCGACAACATTAAAGTAGTTTGGACGACGGGCATCCTTGGTCAAATTAGGCCAAGGTTATGTTGATGGCAATCGTTTACTTTTACATCTTTGCCCATTGCTCTTTCTCAGCATGGTTCTTGTCAGATGTATTATTTCGTTTTTAGCATATGAAGGAATATGTTCGTTTGATGTGGTATACTCTCTAAAAAGTTCTGTCTAAAACATATTTAGTTACTGATTTATATAGGTTGTTGGTGGAAATATATAGCTAGTTGCCTCTCTCTCTCTCTCTCTCTCTCTCTGAGTGGGACAATTGTCTAAACCCATATAACATCGGATTCAGTAGTAGTTACCGTTTGGGTTGTGCAGGTACTGGTCAGATTTCATCAGAGGTGTCATTGATGATGCATTGCGTATGGCCATTCACTCAAAATTGGATGTTCCTTCCAATGCAGTGGCGTCTTCTTCTGAGCACACGTATGACGCGTTCCTGTGTTTAAGAGTCGACGATGATATCCGCTATGATTTCGGCGACTGGCTTTGCCATGAACTCCTGGATGCCTGGCTATTCACGTTCCGGAACAACAACGGACCAGAGTTTGAATCGGAGATCAAGCAGGCGATCGGTGAGTCCAAGGTGGCTGTAATCTTATTCTCCAGGGACTTTGCGTCCTCCACTTACTGCCTGGACGAAGTTGCCATGATCATGAAGCGTTGGAAGAGAAAGGAGGTGGAGGTGTTGCCTGTTTTCTTCGAGGTGCAACCTGATGACGTGTTAGAGGTGAAGGGGACGCACGGGGAGTCGTTCAAGACACACGAGAAGCAGTTGAAGAGGTTGGAGGGAGAGGAGCTGGAGAGGATGAAGTTCAAACTGGCTGATTGGAGGACGGCTCTTCAACAAGTTGCCAAGGTCACTGATCATCATGTCTATACACAAGGGTACGGTATGCTCTCCATATATATTGGTGGCCTGTTCCTAATTCATTAGCCTTCCCTCTGCTGTGCCCTTTCGTCCCTTCCGGTCAAACAAAGACTCGTTATAAATCAACTGGAAGAAAAATAAAGAAAACCTGCTTCTCTTATTGGAAGATGAGCGGTGAGCCTAACCTGGTTTTGTTAAATGGGATCAGTGGACATGCAAATTTAGAATTTACTCCTGTGCCTGTGCGGACATATTTAGCTAGCTTTCACTCTGAGTGGGATAAACCCATATGCCTACACTTTTGAGTGGTTACCATGTTTCGGGTGTGCAGGTACTGGTCACGTTCTATCCGAGGTGTCGTTGATGACGCATGGAGTTTGGCAAATCTCGCAACATTGGAAATTACTCCTTCCTATTCTCCTAAGTACGCTTACGACGTGTTCCTGTGCTTAAGTGGCGATGAAGCCCGCCACGACTTTGGCGACTGGCTTTACCATGCACTCCGGGACGCGGGACTGCACACGTTCCGGACCAACAAATACAAGGGAACTGAGTCCAAGTCGGATATCATGAAGGCAATCAGCGAGTCCAAGGTGGCCATCATCATATTCTCCAGGGACTTCGCATCATCCACTTACTGCCTGGATGAAGTTGCCATGTTTATGGAGTGTCGGAGGATGGGGAAGGCCGAAGTGTTGCCTGTTTTCTTCAAGGTCGACCCGAGTGAGGTTTGGGAGGTCAAAGGGACGTACGCTAAAGCATTCAAGAGGTACGAGAAGAAGTTAAAGGGATCCAAGGGAGAGAAGCTGCCTAAATGGAGGGCTGCTATACAAAGAGTTGCCAAGGCTACTGGTCATGTCTATACAAAAGGACGACGGTATGTGCATTGTTAGTGTTTGACCAAGCTACACTTCTACTACTATTAAAAAAAAAAAACTATACTTGTAATAAAACTCATGTTGGGTGTGTATTGTGCACATTGATACCTGGATCCTGGCATGTAGACATGTTTGCGGTGGCTTAGGGTATGCACTCTATGTAAACAGTTGAGAAAGTTAGAGAAACTGTCTTGTATTCACATAGTGTACTGCTCTCTTATTTACCTGTGATTTTTCCTAGGCATAAATCTTGTCTTCCCTTGTATTTTTTACTATCCTAATCCTAACATGCATATATGTGTATATTTATGTTTGTGTCTATAGCTCCCTTCGTCCTAGATTCAACCTTCTCGTTTCCTATTATTGTCTAAGCGCTTTTCTCCTTCTGATTGAACAAACTTCTCACATCTCAACTCAAAAAATAAACAACCCTCTGCTCTTCTAGGAAGTGGCTGGAGGAAGAGGAGCTGGCTAAGATTATGCCCAACCTGGCTACATTGAGGGCTGATCTTGAAGAAGTTGCCAAGATCACAGATCCTCATGTCTATAAAGAAGGGTAAAATATGCTCTCTCTCTCTCTCTCTCATATATATATATATATATATATATATATATGGATCGCCTTGCCCTAGATTTATTAGCCTTTTCTTCTTCGTTTCGTTCTGTCTTTCTGTTAGTCTTAGGTGGACTAGTTTTCACATGATCAGAGTCAACAGATGCATATAAATTTAGAACCCTTTGAGATGACAAGTTGTACGTCTTTCTGAATTTCTACATGACAAGAGAGTTTATCTAACAGTATGCCAACACAGTATAGCAAGTTGTCACTTTGTGAGAGAGATAACGGTCAAACAGGTATGCCACCACAATGAGCAGTTTCCATGTTGGGTAATATGCAGGTACCATTCAGAGTTCATCAAACGTGTAGTTGATGATGCATTGCGTTTAGTAAATCCCATGACGTTGAATGTTCCTTGCCATGTGGTTGGCCAACCGAATCGATTTCGGTGGCTAGAGGAATGGGTGAGAGATCGGTCATCTGATAACTGTATCGCTCTGCTGTATGGGGAGCACGGGATCGGCAAAAAAACGATTGCTGCGGTTGTCACCAACCAGAATTATAAGGACTTTGATGCCACTGTGTTTCTTGACAATGTGGCGGAGAAGTCCAAGCTCCCTGATGGTATTGTCAAGTTACAAAGCAACCTTCTCTCGGGACTCGGCAAGCCGAAAGGGTTGAGTCTAAGTGAACCGGAAGGAATAGCATGGATCAAAGAACGTCTGAAGAACAAGCGGGTGCTGATCGTTCTTGCAGATCTTGGTCAACCTCAACAATTCTTTAAATTGATTGAGGACCCCAATTGTCTTGAAGTGGGAAGTAAAGTGATAGTGACCTCTGTGGACCCAGATTTGCTTGGGTGTCATTTCTGTGTGAAATTTCCTATAAGGGCTTTGAGTCCAACCGAATCATTTGAGCTGTTCAGCTGGCATGCATTTGGAGCAAATAGACCTCCCAAAGAATACGAAAGCAGTGACAAAAAAAGAGACGAATACGAAGGGAGCTTATGGCTGCTTTATCCCTTCAGTTCTTAAGGCCTTCGCTTCATTTTCATCTTCCTTAAGTATGGATCACTGGGATGAACTGTTACCCCGCATGAAAGAGTATCTGAAGTTGAGAAAGGATCTGAAATCAAACTTTGACTCAAGCCTCGAAGAGGATGATAAGAAGCTATTCTTTGACATAGCTTGTTTCCATGCCGGAAGGGATCATGATCACGTGGATATGGTACTCAACAATTGCAACTTGTACAAGAAAGGTGGGTTTGATAGGCTTCGAACGAGGCATTTGGTGTCGGTTGATGTGAATAACAAAGTGGCTATGAATCAACTGAGCGTAGACATGGCAAAGACCGACTTTGTGGAACAACGTAGTAACATTTGGTCTCCTCAAGATGCAATTAAATTATTGAGAGAGTGCAATGTAAGCAAGTCCGCACATGTTCATTTTCCTCTTTGCGTTTAGCAAATTACGCTTCCTTTTCGCTTATCCCATTACATTTTTTCCTTCTTTACTCCTCTAGGAAACAAAGCATACAAGGAGCCTCATCCTCGACGTGGCTGCGAGTAAATTGGAAATCAAAACTGAGGCATTTGCCGAAATGACCGAGTTGAAATTGCTACAACTTGTTAACTTAAAACTCACAGGAGATTTCCCGAAAGACTTGGTTTGGTTGTCCTGGGAGCAAATGACTTTACCCCAGATGCCAGATAACATCTCTTTGGAGGACCTGGTAATTCTTGACTTGCGCAATAGTAGCTTGCAAGAGCTTTGGAATGGAAGCCGGGTACAACATCTCACTCCCTTTCCCATTCTGCAAAGATTTTTGTTGCAATCGTTGTTGGTTGCAACTGATGCAAGAATGTGACTACAGTACTTAGAAGCTTGCGTAATGTTAAAGCCTACTACTCTTTTCCCTTCTGTATACAGTCTCTCGAGAAGTTGAAGATCCTCAACCTCAGCCATTCGTGTATGCTGGAGAGGACCCCTGATTTTAGCTGTCTTCATGTCCCAAATCTTGAGAAAATCCGTAATCCACATGCGATACTCGCCTCCTCGATTCGATCCTGATCAATATGATCGAGACCGCATAAACGTCGTGCGTCGAAGTTTCATCGGAGCCGATCTACGGGGAGACCAATTCGAAGCCGATGAAATCGACAAAGCCCGTCGAAGTTTCATCTGGTTTCCTCCGAGTGGGAACCCCACGCCCTCCTCAAGGGCAACTCCGAGTGGGAACCCCACGCCCTCCTCAAGGGCAACTCCGAGTGGTAATTTCCAGTTTATTTTGTGGGCTGTGATGGTTATTATGCGGCAATTTATCAAGTTTTCCTCTTCTTTGTAGCTAGCTGGTTGGACTTCTCTTTTCTGTTTTGTGTATAACATAATATCGGTTCTGTGTTTGTTTAGTACGAGAGTAATTGGACGGTGATGTGAATAGCAGCAGTAGGGGGATCCATTCTCCCTTAGCAAGTTCTTGCTTAGTACGGATAGATACTTGGTTTTGACGTTTTCTACTTTTGTGTCGTTGCCCATTAGAAATGCGAATTGTTAGCGAATCCTCGTACGGAGCTATGTACTTGATTGGTTGCTTCTCTATGGGCTTGCCGATGTCAGAGCTTTCTCAATTAGGCCCCTAGTTCCTATCATGTGCCTTTTTTTCGTTGAGGAACATGGCCCGTTTTAATTTCTGTGCTGTGATTTTGCCCGGCGTGTCTATTATGATTGCGCTCTCTTTTGCTTGCCTATGCTCTTCATTTGGAGAACCGGCTTTCCTGTTTTTGTTTGATAGTCATCCATATCTTATACGTCTTTTTGTGTGTTTAATTCACTTTCCCGTTCTTGGTGCTGCCTCTACAGATACAAACAGTTTCTAATCAGAGCCGCAGTGGCTTCTGAGAATTTTACTCGAGCTTGTTACTGTTGGGCAGAGTAAGCGAGGTATGGGCCCAAATATAGATAAGCTTCATGGCTGTGGCTACCATTCCATCACCGCAAATTAATCTACAGCCATATCAGTCTATCAAACGAATACAATGCAGTTGCTGGTCTCCACTTAGATGGCGATGGCAGGGGTAGCCCCTCTAGCAACTCAGAATCTTGGTTTTTGAGAACTAGGTATGTCCAATCTAAGCATTAACCGGCAATACATTCTGCCTTAACTCTTAAGTAGAATCAGTTGATTAGCAACAAGACATGAAACTTTATTCCATGGAAAAACTTTAATTGAAGTTGTTTATTTATGATGTACATCGCTATTAAAAAAAAATCCTTGGATCTATTTCCTTATGTGATCTTCGATTGTGTTTCAGGTTCTATATAAAAGCTGACATGATAAATAAGCTAAATGGAAGTCCAATCTATTGTAGCTTGCAATACCCAAACTAAAGAGCAGCAAAAGCAATCTTGGTTGCTGCTGACGTACAAGGAAACCACCTTCTCCTCTTAACTCAGGATATGTAATCTCTCCTCCTCATCAGTCTGGTACTTCTTCTCACCCTTAAAAAAAAATATCTGGTATTTCTTCTCCCCATTATTTTCTAATGTTAATATTTATCTCTTTCTATTACTGAATGTCTTTTCAATTTTATTTTCCGTGTCATTGTTCCAACAGAACCAGATGGCTGCTCAACCTGCAAGAGCTTGCGCCGACTACGATTACCTCATAATCCTCCTCCTGGGCAGCGACAGCGGTAAGGTTTTATGACCCTGTGTTTTTCCTCGCTGGATCTGGCTCCAGATTCTTTCTGTAGCTAGGATGACATGGATTCTGGAGGACTAGATGGTTGAATGTGGCTCTTGTGGGAAGCTGAGTGTTGGCGCATTGTTTTTTTTCCCTTCTTGTGTGGATCTAGGTCTACTTCGACTCAGAAGTTTGGTTCAGTTTTTTGGATCTAACAATGCGTCTAGTTTTCTGGGTTAGGATTTAGTGGGATGGTGGATGTTTGCCAACTTGTTGGGGATTTAACCGAATTTCTGATTGTTCCTCCTTCCCCTCCTGTTAGCTGCTAGATTAACTTGCCTATGCCTAGGGTTTTTGTTGTTGCTAAATAGCTTGTGTCATGGAGATGTAAACTCTCAAATCCTGACACGGAGAGGGAGACTTGACATCTTCATAGGGTTGCTTTTATTCTCCACTACTTGGGATCAAAGCAACTGGCCATAAGAAATATAGCATTTGCCCTCCCATTGAAACGGGGTTTCCATTTAAAGACACTAACATAACCTCTGGAGGCTGCAAAAGAAATGTAAATTATTTCCTATAGAAGTTGTCTGGGCTGATGCTCGTGTATCTGGAAACTCTTTCTCCCTTCCCCATCCGGTACTTGTCCTTCTGTCCGTTTATTTTCTTCGTATTAAATCTTTGGGAAAAAAATTCACAAGTCCCTATGGTTTACTATATTGTACTCATAGATTCTGTACTTAGTAAATTGGTCCCTGAGTTTTAAGAAATCGAACTCATTAGTCTTTCTGACCTATTTATGTCTCAAATAACAACATGAGATTACTAAAATATCATTGCCTCTATTAATTGAGGTAAAGATATTTTAGTAATCTCAGGTTGTTATTTTAGACATGAATAGGTCAGAGGGACTAATGAGTTCAATTTTTTAAAACTCAGGGACCAATTTACTAAGTACAAGACTTATGAGTACAATATAGTAAATCATAAGGATTTGTGAGTTTTTTTTCCTAAATCTTTTTATTTTCTCGTTTTGGACGTTGACCTGCAATGTCAAATGACCAAAATTCATACCAAACTCAATTTCATGTCACATTCAATCAAAGAAATGTGATTGTTGGAGTTTTTTCCCCTAAATTCATACCTAACATTCTAACAAGCTCGGTCAATCCCCTTGATTCCACTCGTGTAACTATTGTTGGTGGACATTTTTTTATGAATATAATTCTTTACTTATCAAAAAAATTACATTTTAATTTCAACAATACCTGAAAAGACGACTAGTCCATCGATCTGGAACCGGTAATGAAAGGAAGAGCCATTCTTTTTTATTGGCCTACTTAACCGTGAATGAAGACTAGTCCATTCCCACACCGATTTTTTTCTCTTCTAATTTGTTATCTAGACCAAAAGATTCCTATCATATATATTATAATATTTCAAAATCTCAACGTGTTAATTAAGATTTATTGGCCTGTTACGGAATAACCACACATATATTTTTTTATATTTTTCAATCTGTGAGTTCTGAGTGATAATAGGTAGGTAATGGTTTACATAATCCAGACCGAGCCTCTAGGTTTAGAGGTAGGATATGTGTGCGGATTTTTCATATAAGGATACAGATGCTTTTGGTCATATATGACAGGTTTGGATTGTGTACGGAGTGAAGAAATTATTCCAGACGGTTTGGAGTGAAGGGAGGACCGCGCTGGCAAGCGCAGTTATACGATACTGGCATGCGCAGTTATGTGATAATGACATGCGCAGTTATGTGATAATGACATATGTATTTGTGACAGTGGCATGTCCCGTTTATGATAATGGCGCGCGTGACTTTTTTTATTTTGGTCCCGGTATTTTAGCATTTTTACAAAAAAATCATACTGGCATGCGCTGTTATGTGATACTGGCATGCACAGTTATGTCATAATGGCATTTGTTTCAGGCCTGTTTTTGTGCGTGGTTTTTTTTATTTTGGTCTCCGTATTTTAGCATTTTTACAAAAAGCTCCTGCGTGTTTTAATTCTGTACGGTTCAGAATCTGGGCATTCCGTACCTAATCCATACCCATTGTTGGAGCGGAAAATTAATTCTCGGATTTATTTGACCATATTTCAGTAAAATAGACGTATCTTCCTACTCGTATATCCGATTGATGCAATTCTAAAAGCTACAAAAAGATAAAACACAGATCTAGAACTTTCTAGTTTGTAACTTCTCCAAATTCGGCACAGAAGGAGGTCAGACTTGGGTCGGAAGTTTCGGGAGTAGGTTTTCTCCTTATTAGGCTGCGGATCTGCTGAACCTATTTTGGTAAAAATACCATAACTTTCTCCTCAAGTATTGGATTGATACGATTCTAAAAGTCACAGAAGAAGAAGACAGAGATCTATAACTTTGTTGTTTATAACTTTTCCAAATTCAGCATGGAAAATGGTAAAATATGGGTTGGAAGTTTCGGGCAGTTTAAGTTTTCCTTATTAGGCCGAGGCTATGTTAAGTTTTCCTGTTTGAAAATGGCCTAAGGTTTTTCTATGAGGCTGGGGCGAGCTTATTATATAAAAGGAGAGTTAGGTACAGTCATGAAGGAGACCCACAAACCAAATATCAAACCTTTAGCTTCATTGCTTTTATCATAGCTTTTATCTTATGTAGTTTCGTAGTTTTTATCTTTATGTTTTTCCTTTCCCCCTCTCCCCCATATTTTCAATAAAGTTATTTCTCTTCTATCAATTCTTTTCTCTTCTATCTATTCTAATCTTTATCTTCTCTTCTCTTTTCCCATATTTCTTCTATTTCTCCCTTTCGTTTGAATCACTCTTGGGACGACCACTCCGGACCTGTTCTAAAGATTATTTTCGACGTTCTACCACTATTTATTTGCAACATATTTTTAGCACGCTCGGTGGGACTAAGGAGGGCGTCTGAGAAGAGTGATTGTTGCATCAAAACGCATGAGTTTCCATATACGGTTTTGAGTCCTTCCTCAAAAGGTACGAAACCGGTCAAAGGTTGTGTTGAAAGAAGACGTCCAGCGAGGTCAGTTGACTTTGGAGGGTATTCTGGCCCTTTTTGGAGCCGAATATGAAGAAGTTTTCTTCATCAAAAGTGAAGATCGTTGCTTCCTCTTTCTGTGGATATTAAAAACACCAAAATCGGAGTTTGTATCAGGATGATACGACCAAAAAACTGAAGACTAATCGATCTGTATGATTGAGAAGTCCAGTCAGTTTTGGAGGACATTTTGTTCTTTTTTTGGCCGAATTAGGAGACGACTATTTCAAGAAAAATTGAAGATCTATCTCTCAGCTTTCCAAGAACATCAAGATCGCTTTAATCAGAGTTCAGACGGAAAAGATACAACCAAAATACCAAAGATTGGTCATTCTGTAGGCTGATTACGAATTTTTGATTTATCTTGTCAAATCATGATCAGTTATGAGGGATTTATGGGGAGCAATGATAATTATAAGAGATGGTATATTTCCATGCAAATGAGGAAAATTGTGGAGTTAACAGAGGAAGTTAGTGCTAAACTCCGAGCAATGAGATACAAGCCCTTTAAGAATGAGAATTCAGGGACTACATCAGCAACTGAGGAAGCATCAAGTGGCGTATGCAAAGTTGAGGACCAAATAGTTTCTGAATCTCGCAATTTTGAGACAAGTATTGAGACGGTCAAACATGAATCGGTCGAATATACACAATCTTCTTTCCTTATTAAAGAAGTCGAACAGACGACTAGTCCACAGTTGGCCGACACCACGGCCATCGAGCCTACAAGGCCCACATTTGAGGAAAAGGAAGAGCCATGCCCGACACAAGTCTCATTGGCAACTGAGACAACCCTAAGTGCTGTATCAAATACAAAAGGCATTCTAGGGCCTCTGCCGGCTAAGAGAATCTTTGGGCCTTCACTAGCAAAGGAAATTTTAGGGCCTCCGCCGAATCACCTATTGTGGAGATCCTGGTCACACTTTGGTCCACGAGTAGTGAGCCACCTTCGCTTGCCCAATTTTGTCCCAACTCAACGGAAAGACACAGAGGGCCAAGTCTACAGTCAGAATTTAATCTCACCCCGGGGGCATGAAGAGTGCTGCAACATTGTAGTCGAAGCTCCTACATCGGCCGAAATTATCTCGGCCAAAAGGCAAGACGTGCTCATGCCAAAGAAGGTGAAGGAAGATAAAGTCAAGTGTTTAACTCCTCCTCGACCAAGCAAGAGTACGGTGAAGCAACAACCTAATGGGCCAGCTCAACCTCGGCCATCAAAGGTTTCAAATTACAGGGAATGTCCTCAAGTCACATGGTCAAAATCGGCCAGCAATAAAAAAAAGGGCGCCTGAGTACGCGTGGGTTAAGAGAGACGTGGTCACTCGATTGGCGACCGAGCAAGGAATTCTCCAGAGAAAGAAACCCTTCAAGGTTTGGGTGCCTAAGGAAGAACTTTTGCGGTCTAAGAAACAACCATGTGAGACACGACCCACAAAGAGTGATTCACCTACAAGGTCTCCAAGTTATCACACGAAGCCTGTGCGAAAGGAGATGCCAAAAAAGCCAAACCCACACTCGGGGGGCAAGTGTCCGGAGTCTCATCGACCGACTCTCACGAAGACTAAACGAAGAAGGTTGGAGCGAAAAATTCAAAAGCAAAGGAAAAAGCTTAGAGACCTTCAACAACAATTGTATGGTCATTTTGATGAAGGAAATAGAGCTCCCACTCAATCATGTAGGCCTAAATCAAGTTTTTGCGAGAAAGCCGTGAGCACACGGATATCTCGAGATGAGTGATCAACTACACGCCTACAACGGCTAGGTCTCGACCGGTTTGATGGTACATTCTCCACAAATTTATGGTCTTGCCTTAGCCGGTTATTTTTGGAGTGGAGTTAATTTTCCGCGTGTTCAAAGACGGATACACGTCAACACTTTTCCTAGCGTCAAAACATTGACGTGTGGGGGGCATTGTTGGAGCAGAAAATTAATTCTCGGATTTGTTTGATCATGTCTCAGTAAAATAGACGTATCTTCCTACTCGTATATCCGATTGATGCAATTCCAAAAGCTACAAAACGATAAAATACAGATCTAGAATTTTATAGTTTGTAACTTCTTCAAATTCGGAGCAGAAGGAGGTCAGACTTGGGTCGGCAGTTTCGGGAGTAGGTTTTCTCCTTATTAGGCTGCGGATCTGCTGAACCTATTTTGGTAAAAATGCCATAACTTTCTCCTCAAATATTGGATTGATACGATTCCAAAAGTCGCAGAATGAGAAGATAGAGATCTATAATTTTGTTGTTTATGACTTTTCCAAATTCAGCATAAAAAATGGTCAAATATGGGTTGGAAGTTTCGGGTAGTTAAGTTTTCCTTATTAGGCCGAGGCTATGTTAAGTTTTTCTATTTGAAAACGGCCTAGGGTTTTTCTATGAGGCTGGGGCGAGCTTATTCTATAAAAAGAGAGCTAGGTACAGGCATGAAGGAGACCCACAAACCAAATATCAAACTTTTAGCTTCATTGCTTTTATCATAGCTTTTATCTTATGTAGTTTCGTAGCTTTTATCTTTATGTTTTTCCTTTCCCCCTCTCTCCCATATTTTCAATAAAGTTCTTTCTCTTCTATCAATTCTTTTCTCTTCTATCTATTCTAATCTTTATCTTCTCTTCTCTTTTCCCATATTTCTTCTATTTCTCCCTTTCGTTCGAATCACTCTTGGGACGACCACTCCGGACCCGTTCTAAAGATTGTTTTCGACGTTCTACCACTATTTATTTGCAACACCCATCTATGACTAATCCAAGATGCATATCCTACATATGGACCTAAATTTTTTTTAACGTAAATTATTTTAAAAAATACAATCCCACTTTCGGCACTTTGACACTCAAATGATATATTAATGTTGGGAAAATTTACCTATTTTTATATTAAATGTAATGTAAATTTTAGTGTTTATCTAAATGATAGTAATATGGGTAGGTTCTCATTTATTAGTATATGAGATGGTCTATGTCTGGATACGTCTAGCCTCTATCCACATTTGATACAAAGTTTAACTCACGCGTCGAGATAAATATTTATAAATCAGGTTCGAGAAGGGCACAATAAAAAAGATTCCTTATCAAACAATGAGAGTCGGTTTTAAGTGGTAACTAACTTGAGTCCACTTGAATAAAAAATTAACTCAAATTGTACCATTGTTAAAAAACTATTGGAAGAATGATCTCTAGAAAGGATTCCCTAAAAAAATCCTACTCCTTGGCTTTCGCCAATTTGATTACAATCCTACTCCTTTTCTAAGCATGCCTGTTGATTGGCTCATTCTGCCCTTCCATTAATTTTGGGCTGATGAAAGACCACCCTCTTAGCCTAGTCAAAGAACCAGATTTTTGTTTGTTAATCAGCCGTTCTAATTTACCCAGGGGGATCTGGCTATAGAGTCCTAAGAATGCAAGTTTGTCAAGTAGAGATAGTTTTATCGTATTTGTAGATTTCCGATGGCGAAAATTGGATATTTAGTAATGTCACTTTCGCGTGCCGGCTAAATCACGCAAAGGTTGATTTTAATGCGCGGGAAGGGCCACCTAGACGCAACTACCGAGTACCAAAATTAAATAAATAACCTCTAAAAAACAATTAAATAAACGCTACTGGCCATTAGATAAACGCCGGCCCACGTCCTTGTATACTAATCTCCGGAGGACTTATAAATTCTACCAACCGTTAGTGTAATTGGTAGTCGGTCTTTTAAAAAAGAGAAAACAGATGTGTGAATGCCGAAGAAACCTTTTCTTAGACAAGTGTTTTTTTTATCAATAAACTCTTAGACAAGTGTTGTAGAAAAAAACAAAGGGATAATTTCACTTAGGTTCTCCTTTAAAGAATTACTTTACCTTTTTTTCTGAAAGGGAAAAATAGATTTACTCAAGTTTTCTGTGATTTATATAAAAATCAAATAGGGACGTGTGGTTGAGAAATCTTCAAATAAGATAGGGTTTTAGGATAGGATATGATTTCTTTTTATTTTCAAATAGGCAAATTACTCTCAGGTTTTTGGTGTTTTGACACCCTACCTTTTGGATCTCTAGGTTTTCAAAAATGATCTTGTAGTTCACCGTATTTTATTTTATTATACACTCGAGTCTCTCGCTGACATCGTTAACCATTTTATTATTATTTTATATTTAAAATAATTTTTATACCACTGTCCGGCCAAACCAAGTCTCTGATCATCTTTCCGGAAAATACCAACTTCCGTTCATCTTCTCCGGCCAACTCCTGCCAACTTTTTAGGCAAAAAAATTCCAACACTGAAAAATAGTACAATCACAGCTCCCTCACAACCCTTTCTTCCTCTTCTTCTCTGCTGCCGCTAATCGCCGCCAAATCAATATGTCGGTTCTCCACAGGCGGTTCCAAAAACATCATACTCCCGCAGTCCGATTAGGGGAACCCCAGATCAACACATAACCCTAAACAAGGGAGGATAATTAGGGGTTTGGTGGATAAAGCTAGGACTGGGCTGGGTTAGGGTTTTTTAATGGGGGCGAGGCCGAATCGGAACGATTAGGTCTCGTGTCATGTTTGGATGGCGGCAGGGTTTTCACATAAATTTTGACCGAAAGACAGGGACGATCGGAAGCAAGGGGGATAATCCGATTGGGAGAACCCTCGTCTCCGTCTTCCTCTCGTGGCACCAAATGGAATAATCTTTCTTCATCTTCCCCGAGAGAAAGGAAGACGAAATTCGCCAGCGTTCTCGTCGATGCGGAGAAAGGGACTAGGTCTGTCGCCAGAGGAGGGTCGAGGTCGGTCACTTTGGTAGAATTAGATGTTATGCCAATAATCCCTCTGTTCTTTTTTCTATTAACTTTTGTTCGGAGGAGGGGCGGGTTAGAGGAAGATGAAGACATTTTTTTACTAATTTTTGTAAGGGTGTAATGGTCTTTTCAAATAAAAAATAAAATAGTTGATGATGTCAGCGAGGGACCCGAGAGTATAATAATACCAAACACGGGGGACTACAAGATCATTTTCAAAAATCTAGGAACCAAAGAGGTAAGGTGTCAAAATACTATGACCTGAGAGTAATTTGCCCTTTCAAATATGATAGGATTTCAAATTTCATTTTTGGAAAATAATTTGGGAAAATTGCCCTCAGGTCTGTGGAGTTTGCCTAAATAACTATTTTAGTCCCTTCTGTTCCGAAATAAAAAATTTGGTCCCAGTAGTTTGTTTTTATTGAACTCTCGTGTCCCTGCCGGGTTCACTGCTGATGTCATCGATTAAAATAATTTTAAAATGATAATTATACTCTTGTATGTCATCGGTTAAAAATTATAAGCATTTAACTATAAAAAGCCAGAATGCCAAAATCCCTTTAATTGTGCCAACGATAAAACTACAAGTATCTGCCTAGAATGACAACATAGTGTAATAAAACCAAACAGACTCGATGACTACATGCATTTATGTGGGACCACATCATTTATTTAATTATACACCAGAGATCCACATGTAATTTACCATATTATCATTAGCAAGAGCAGTTGACCAGAAATACCGAGAACACAAGTTAATTATTATTCAGACCTAGGCCACTGAACATTGTTAATTATTCTAGATATACTAAAATGTATTTTGGCCAAAAAATATCGGCACACAGTTCACACTTATTCTAATTGCGAGCATGTTAGAATTAATGTTAATTAATGCAAAGAGGGCCCAATATGGCAAGAACCAAAGTGGGAAGGCCTAAAGTTCGAGGAAAACTAATCCCACATTGAAAAATGACACAAACATTTCCAAGTATATAAGGAGGAGCTCCAAGCTAGTGTAATATTAAATGTTCCACCTGCAAAGGCAACTCGCACATGATGCAAGGATGGCGTTTCGTACCATCCGAGCGCGCACGTGCACGTGCATGTGCGCATGTCGAATTGGGCGCTTTGAGCGCATTGGGCACTTCGTACGTATGCATCATCGCGAGGAGCTGGAGGAGCCTTAAGATTTTTGCCCGATTTTAGAGAGCTATAGGCTTCCGAAGGGATGCCTTGCGAAAGAGTGCGAGTGAATGTCCACCGAAGGGTCACGAGCAGGCCTGGCCGAATCTGGTGTGCGAAGGGGTGTCTCTGGCTGGCCGAAAAGGTGTCTGAAGGGCAGCCTACCTGCTGGCCGAAAGGATGCGTCCCCTCGGAAGTGCCTGCCTCCACTCTCATCCAATGCCTATAAATAGGCCTCTACCCCTCATTTGTAAATCATCCCAGCAACTCATTGCATAAGCATTCATTAGCAATAGTTGTTATCTTCTCTCCTTCTCTCTCAAGAAAATTCCGAGTATCCAAGTTTTGCCGAAGCTTTGGGATTCGTTGTGCTACGATCTTGGAAGTAACAAAGTCGTTGTATCTTGGGGACGATTGCCGCAGCCCGTAATCACTGAATACAGGACAATCTCGTCTTACGGAGAAAAAATGAAACTCTTGCCTCGACTTAGATCCTAATCAAGTACACCATCCTCCACAAACAACAATCGTAAGACGAGATTTTTGTGTACTTAAAGATGGCATCATCAAGCTCTGCTAAAGCATTAATCCTGACGGTCCCAGGAACTGTCTACGCTGAAATGTCAAAAAAGTTCAATGGCATCGAGTTTAAGAGGTGGCAACAGAAAATGTTATTCTACCTGACAACGCTCAACCTGGTCAGGTTCTTGAAAGAAGAAGCACCGAAGGTGGCAGAGAATGAGGTTGATCAACAGAAGATCAATGCTCTGGATGCTTGGACTCATAGCGACTTCCTATATCATAACTACATCCTGAATGGATTGGACGACACCCTCTACAACGTCTATGCAGTAACCACGACTGCAAAAGAATTGTGGGACTCCCTGGAGAAGAAGTACAAGACGGAAGATGCCGGGATGAAGAACTTCATCGTCGGGAGATTCCTCGACTTCAAGATGGTGGATTCCAAAAAGGTCATAGATCAAGTGCAAAAGTTGCAACTAATTCTACATGAGATTCATACCGAAGGGATGCACCTAAGTGAGTCTTTACAAGTGGCAGCAATGATTGAAAAGCTACCACCCCTGTGGAAGAATTTCAAGAACTACCTCAAGCATAAAGAGGAAGGATATGGGCCTTGAAGACTTTATTGTGAGACTAAGGATTGAGGAAGACAACTGAAAGTCCGAAGTTAAGAACAACAAGACCAACTCTGAAGCCACGATACACCTCGCTGAAGGAGGTAATGGCAAGAAGAGGAAGAAGTCCGGCAACAAGCAGGAGAAGCAAGAGCCAAAGTAGAAAAAGGCAAAGAAGATCAAGGACAACTGCTTCAACTGCGACAAGCCCGGACACATGGAAAATAATTATCGTCTACCAAAGAAGGACAATCGTGAGAAAGCCAATTTGACTGCGGACTTGTCTGAGTTAGACTTATCCGCTGTGGTGTTTGAAGTCAACTTGGTGGATAACCCAAGAGAGTGGTTCATAGACACAGGGGCAACCCGCCACATCTGCTCAGACAAGGAGATGTTCTCTACCTGTGTCCCGATCACCGGACGAAAGCTGTTTATGGGTAACTCCGTAATTTCCAAAGTAGTCGGATTAGGGAAGGTGGTCCTAAAGCTGACCTCGGGCATAGAGCTGACCCTCAAGGATGTGCTGCATGTCCCAGACATCCATAAGAATTGGATATCCGACTCTCTATTAAGCAAAGCCGGGTTGAAGCTAGTTTTGAGACTGATAAGTTTGTATTAACCAAAGCTGGTACATTTGTAGGAAAGGTTTACCTAGATAAGGGGCTCTTCAAGATGAATGTAATAATTGTACAACGTGCCTTTGAAGGCCAGAATAAAGTTGTTAATTCTTCTTACTTGGCTGAGTTTTCTAACTTATGGCATGATATAATAGGACACGTAAATTTAAGCTCCTAAGAAAGTTGGTAAGTATAAATTTATTGCCTAAACTAGAGTTTAACCCAAACAATAAATGTGAAGTATGTGTTGAGGCAAAAATGGCCAAAGCACCTTTCTATTGAGTGAAAAAAAGTACACCACCTTTAAAGTTAATTCATATCGATATTTGTGATATGAAACACGTGCAAACTAAAGGTGGGAAAAAGTATTTCATCACATTTATTGATGATTGCACAAGATATTGCTACGTATATCTTTTGAGAGGAAAGGACGAATCTTTAGAAGCCTTCAAAAGATATACGAATGAGTTAAAATCAACTTAGCAATAAAATCAAAATGATACGAAGTGATAGAGGGGGAGAATATATAGCTCCATTTGAGGAATTCTGCCAACAAAATAGCATTATTCATCAGACAACTGATCCATACGCACCTTAATCAAATGGCATAGCTGAACGAAAGAATCGAACTCTCAAGGAGATGATGAATGCTATGTTGATTAGCTCGGGATTACCCCAGAACATGTGGAGGGAAGCTGTGCTCTCAGCTAACCACATGCTAAATAAATTGCCATACAAGAAAAGGGACAAAACTCCATATGAACTATGAAAAGGGAGAAAGCTTTCATACAGTTACCTTAAAGTTTGGGGGTGCCTAGCTAAGGTAGAAATATCTCTGCCTAAAAGGGTGAGAATAGGACCCAAGACTGTTGACTGCATCTTTATTGGATATGCCTACAACAGTAGCACATACCAGTTTCTAGTGCACAAGTCTGAAAACCCTGAAATCAATGAGAAAATGGTCATTGAATCAAGGAATGCAACATTCTTTGAGAATATCTTTCCAAACAAGGAGAGGAAAGACCCAAGCTCTAATAAAAGAGCTCATGAAGCTATTCAAGGCTCTCATCAAGTTGTTGAGGAACTTAGACGCAGCAAAAGGGCCAAAACGGCCAAGTCGTTTGGTCTAGATTTTCTGACATACGTGTTAGAAAATGAACCCAGGACAATCCAAGAGGCATTGTCTAGTCCAGATGCTCCTCTCTGGAAAGAAGCTATTAACAGTGAGATAGAGTCCATCATGCAAAACCACACGTGAAAAATCGTAGATCTCCCACCAAGTTGCAAACCTTTAGGTTACAAGTGAAATATTAAAAGGAAATACAAAGCTGATGGATCAATCGACAAATACAAAGCTCAGTTGGTAGCTAGAGGATTCAAACAGAAGGAATGATATGATTACTTTGACACGTATTTGCTGGTCACAAGAATCACATTTATTAGAGTGCTGATAGCCGTCGCAGCACTCTATAACTTCGAGATACATCATATGGATGTAAAAATAACTTCCTAAATGGAGAACTGGAAGAGGAAATATATATGGAACAACCTGAAGGGTTTGTTGCCCCTGGATAAGATCGTAAAGTATGCAAACTAGTCAAGTCATTGTACGGGCTGAAATATGCGCCGAAATAATGTCATGAGAAATTTGACAGAACAATGATGTCAAATGACTTTAAGATCAATGAGTGTGATAAATGTATATACATTAAAGGCACATCTGATGCTTACGTAATTGTATGTCTGTATGTAGACGACATGCTAATCATGAGAAGCAGTAATGATCTTATCGTGAAAACTAAGAACATGTTAAAGAACAAATTTGACATGAAAGATATGGCTCTAGCTTATGTCATACTAGGGATCAAAATCTTTAGGACGACTGAATAAATTGTCTTATCACAATCTCACTATGTTGAGAACATACTCAAGAAATTCTAAGCTTTTAACAAATCTCTGGTTAAGACTCCGGTAGACATGAGTCTACACTTAGCTAAAAATAGAGGAGACCCATTATCTCAACTGAAATATGCAAGGATCATTGGGAGCCTGATGTACTTGACAAATTGTACATGCCCTGATATTGCATATTCAGTTAGCAAGCTTAGTAGATTCATAAGTAATCCAAGAATGGATCACTGGCTAGCTCTGGAAAGGGTTCTAAAGTACCTAAAATATACTTTGAACCATTGCATAATTTATACTAGATATTCAACTGTATTGGAAGGATACAGTGATACGAATTGGATATCGGACACTGATGAGTGTGTAAACGCACATATTTTGTCATAAGTTTCGTACGTATTTAGTCATACTTTAAGTTGTTTTCATTATGACATGTCAAGTCTTATGATCATTTTAGTACATTTATGTTTGGGAGTGGATTTCTACCCATTGTCACATTTTGTAGGAAAATGGAGCTCAATGAAGGCCGTTGAAGGGGTGATTTCGAGAGACCATATTGCAAGAGCCATAACTTTCTTCTCAAGTGTCCGAATGTATCACATGAGATACCGTTGGAACGCATGAAGAGAGATCTACATCTTTTCTTTTATATTCGAAGCCAAATTCGAAGTGGAAGAGGGTCAAAAATGTAAAATACAAAGATGCGACGAAGCTGATCAGCGACCCGGCGAGCGCCAAGTCCATTACAGAGAGTTCTATTGGCGGGCGCCAGGTCCTCAACGACAGATTTTCCGAACTTCCTTTTTAGATGGGGACTCGATTTATTTCAGTTATATTCGACTTTTGGCCTCCTGTTTCGACCTTAGGTCTTAAGTTATATTATTTTATATTATTACTTGGCCAGCAAGACTTCCAATTTAGCTTAACCTTGTCACGACCCAAATTGGTGGTCGGTGACCGGCGCTAGACTTCAACTCCTTTAATCACAAAGAAATCTAGCTAGCCTCAAATGTATTCATAATTTATAATAATAAGCCTTTAAATATAAAATTTAAAACTTAATTTACAAAATATAAGCCAAGCTTTTTCTTTATTATACATACTCCCCTCTTCAAAACAAATCATGTGACTACATAACTTCTAGATCAAAAAGCAAAATAAAAACTGGAGACCTCGATGCCAGTCCTGGAGAACAAAGCAGACTTGGTACAATCATAGTAGATCTCTGAACTAATACAACTCATGTACGAGTTCCTGCAAAACTGGTAGGAGAGGGGAATGAGTGTTTTGGAACACTCAGTAAACAAATAAGATATGCATCGCAATTTATTTAGCTACTCAATGCTCAAACATACCTAACACATGCATATGACTAACATGGCAATTGAATCATGCAGACATTTAGATTATCATAACGTCTTATTTACCAGATGACCAAATATTAACATATAATCACAAAGACACAGAAACATGAGCAAACTACGCAACATCCCATACCGTCACGTAATTTGACACATGACACATAATTCAAATATCATATAGAAGAGCTGACGAACATTCGGCAAGATCTAGATAGTGTCACTCCAACCCCGACACGAGGATACCATATCTCAAAGGCGCCATCAGAAACTAACCCCGCCGGCCAAACAGATCATATCAGAATCTATTGTATCCTCAGTATATGTGCACATACGCCAACATCCCCGGTTGGTCACGGGTAGATCTCTGCCTACTAGACGTCCATATCACAGAGCGGAGCCATCCATATAACAGACTTTCATATCATAACAAATTCATAGACTCCCAAAATATATTAAACATATCCAGTGCCCCGCTGGGCCAAATTACACAAACTTTCACAAATCATAATGTCATACAAATACTCATATGACAAATGTACAAATGCACTCACATTACCATATTCAAATCATGACAAATAAATAGAGTGTGCTAAAGAAAGCACGAGTCACATATTATTTATTTACCAATTTCGGCTCGACAAATCATCTGGACCTCCTCCAACAAAATCTTCGAAAATATACCTCAAGCCTGTCACCTTCAAAATTGACGACCTCTATAATTCAGAAAACATTTATTTATTCTTTTATCAATTCATTTTGGTTTTCATTGTTACCAATTTCTAAACTCATTACTCTAAATCACTCTGATTTCGTTTCCCTCTTCTCCTTTTATGGTCTTACTAAAACCAGGTCCTAGTATTTAGTTACCTTCCATTTTTGGTCTCCTCGGTTTACTTCTTTCTTTGATTTGGCTTTCCTTTTTATATCTTTTGTACTCTCTAAGTCCGTTAAAACTTTGAACATTAGTTTCTACCAAAAACTTCGAACGTAAGTACCTTCATTTCTTCATGGTTTTATTAACTAATTCAGCATATTTAGCCATGGTCTTTTCGTCACTTGCTTGTTAATAAATTCAGCCAATTCGAACAACTAAAATACTGCCGTGAAAACAATTAATCAAATCTAAATCTAAGTGTTAACTTGATCAATTTAAGTGGCTCCTTTTCATTGTACAGTTAACTTAGCTTCTTCATTTCCCTACTCTTTAGCTTCTTCTTCTTTTTTCTTTCTCACTTAACTTTCTACTAATTGACTTCGTTTAATAGCTATTGCCATAATTAATTACTATTTCTATCACAAGAATTAACATTAGAAATATTAAAGACTACCTTACCCAAGTGATTTCCGATGTCTTCCCAAGTGAGGTGCACTTGTAATTTCTTTTCCTCCTTTTTCTCCATAGTTTTCTCTTATTTTATTTTCCTGGTGCGTTTACCTTATTGCTTCCTAATATTTGTGTCTGTGGTGTCCTTACAATAGAACTACTTTTAACCTCTTGAACAAGTAAAATACACCACCTCATGTTTTACTTTTGCTTTTGTGTCAATTTCTCTCACTTCCACGTTTTAGTCTACTTTTTACCATTGCCACATTTGTTTCCATTTATTTCCTTGTGTTGATCTTTTCTTTTATTGTTTTCAATTCTAACTTATCCTATTTTATTTGGTTAACTTTATCTTATTATTTTTTTTCTTACCTTAGTTACTTTAGTTTTATACGATAATTATCTCTTACCTAAAATGTAGGCTTTACCAACGTACTTATCATCTCTTTTTAATTTTCCTTATATTTTCCATGTTTTTGTCAAAACTTTCAACACAAACTAATCGAATTTCTTGAATAGAAAATATCCACGTCATGTTTAGTTAATTTGATACAATTAAATTGTTTCACAAGATACTAACGTTTTCTTTCCACCATCCTTATTTAATTCACTTTTATTCATTATTTCCAATTACGAAAGTGTATTCTATATTTTATTCCTCCCAAAGTCATTGTCACGTCCATTATTAACACTTTAAACTATTGTAGGTAAAAATAGTATCTACACAAACAATTACTTTATGTGGTATTTTAGTATATTTTTATCTTACCGAATAATTGAGTATACCTGATTAACCTCAACTAAGTTCAACTTATTTGTCGGGTATTACAAACCTCCTCTAGGTTTTCCTAATTTCTAGTTAGACTTTTGGCTATATATAGGCCTTAGTTTCTTAGGTTTAGGGGGAACCTTCTACTGCAATATTGAGACAGCCTTTGGAGCTTAATAAAGCCACGATTTTAGTTAGCTACGGGGAAAGGATTGGCAAGGCTTGATCATCACGACTAAGCTTTCTCTATCTCTACCTTTATGTTAATTGCTATCATGTTCTTCGTTAATCTATTGTGTTTTGTTAAAATACTTAGCGAGTAGTTCTCTAGAGAGTGTGATGCCCTAATTATGTGATTACTTGTCTATGTTAGCTATGGTTTGATTATCTTTCGTAGTAGTTATCAATTGATGATCCTAATGCTTAATCTAACTTGATCACTTAGATTATGATGTCTAGTTGATAATAATGGACCGGAAGGCATTAGAACCAATGGAAGAGTCAATTGACATGTCTTAAAGTATTAATGAGGAATCTTGATACTAAGGGATAATCCGCTAGGAGTTAATGTCATAATTGAGTTTAGTTTAGTTCTTGGTCTCATTAATGAGCAGAAGTGTTGGTGAGTATTCGTGAACTACCCTAGCTTAATTTTATCATCCTAATGAGCGGAAGCGTTAGGAAGATGCACTAGAACACTCCGGGTACTAGTTAGAACTTCATAAAAACCGTAGTCTCAATATAGATAGGTAATCCGTAAGGGTATCGTGCTCGTTCGTCTCAACTGAATTTACAACTCTTTTATTTGCATTTCCGATTTCATTTATTTACTTGCAACCTTTCATAACCTTATAAACCTTTAATTTTCCAGCTTCACATAATTAATTGTTTAGATTTTATGTTCCAACCCTTACTTTCCACTATATTATTTGATTGTGCGTTTAATTGTTCTCAATTTTGCATACACCAAATTGGCGCCGTCGACATGGAACTGAGATTTTAGGATATACAGTAAAAAAAAATTGGTTTTGTGTAGCAAACTTGCTGATTTCGTGTGATTTCTTTTTCAAGATTCTCTAGTACATGCCAAGAAGCTGAAGCAAAGGATTAGATTTTGACACAAACACTGTGCTTGAGGTTGACATCGGAGTACTCGAAAGGGTAATTAGGCGTGAAAAGAGAGACCAAGCGAGATCAATGGCACACAATCAGGAAGACGGACTGCTCCAAGCTATAAGGGGCGCTCTGCGAAGAAGGACGCTGTTGGAATCATCTTTTCCTACATGGAATGGGAATCCTAATGGTTTACAACAACTACTTGAAGGTCCCACTTCTTTTCAAATTCCAAGATCCATCGAAATATTACAAAACTCGGTCTAATTTAACGGCTTGCCAAGCGAAGACCCTCGAGAGCATCTTTCTCGCTTTGAAGATATCTGCAACATTATGAAGTTCCAAAATGTCAATGATGATGTCTTGAAGCTGCGCCTCTTTCACTTTTCTTTGAAAGATCGAGCTGGAAGGAGAGACGATTCCGAGTTGGAATGATATGGCCCATGCTTTCCTCCGGAAGTTCTTTTCTATGGCCAAGTCAGCCAAACTCTTGCAAGAAATCAACACATTTATCCAAGGAGATGGGGAGAACATCTATGAAGCCTGGGAACGGTTCACGGATCTCAAAAGTGCCTTCCCTCAATATGGCATAACTCAGGACAACCTCATAAAAATCTTATACAACGGGTTAGATGGCCCATCCCGTGATCATATCGGTGCCTCGTCTCTAGGGGTATTCTTAAGGAAGACTACTGATGAAGCTGCTTGCCTAATAGAGGAAATGGCTAAAGTCAATGGTATGTGGCCAAAGAAACGTGCCAGGCAGCCCCGTTAGGAAGCAACTCGAGGGGTACTTGATGTGGATGCCAATATGAGACTTGAAGCTAAAGTTTGAAGAGTTGACCAGGGGCAAGGAAAAGGCTGCTGCATTACAAACTATCTGTGAGCTCTGCAAAGAATCACATCATACTAATGACTGCCCAATGATGGAAGAACTTCAGGCAATTACTGATAGACAACTACCAGGACTAGGCTACTCTAGGAAACCGAATGCTCAGCCAAATTTCTCTCAATTTGGCCAGCAAGCAAACAACACTGGTGCCCATCAAGTACTCAGGAAACCATATTTGAGCGAGCAAGTCAAGGAAATGGGTGATAAGATTGACCAATTGGTGGGGGTGGTCCAGCAATCCATCCAACAACAAAATATAACTGTACAACGGATGGATCATTGTGAGGTGCATCAACAAGAGTTTGAGACATACCTGAAGGGGCAAGCAACGCAACTCAAAAAGATGGAGATCAAACTCAAAAATTTGGCTGCAGCAAATACTCAAAGGCAAATAAGTTCCCTACCCAGCAACACGGAGTCTAACCCGCGAGGACAAGTGATGGCCATCACAGTCAGGAGTGTGGACGAGGATGATGAACCATATATTCCTCCACCACCTTATGTCCCTCCACCTCCATTCCCTCAAAGACTCCGGAGAAAGCCACCACTTGAGAACAAACCCACTTCAAAAGAATGTGCTAAACTGATCAAGCCAGCCATAGAGGATGAGGATAGTTACTGAGAAGAAGGAGCCACCAGCTTATATCAGTAAAAAAGAGGATTCTTATGTTCCTCCACCATCACTTCAACAAGTCAAAAAGGAAGCAGTGATCGATAAGAAGGCCCTTGAATTCATAGAGATAATGAAAGAAATTCAAAGCCATGTCTCTTTCTTAGAGATTTTAGATAAAAGGTCGCAATATGCTGAGTTTTTGAAGGAAATTATCGCGAGAAAGAAGAAGCAGAATGATGGCAAGACGACCCTTTTGATAGAAAATGGCATACAGCGAAAACTAAAAGATCCAGGAAGTTTTACTATTCCTTATAATATTGATGGTATTCAATTTATGCATTGCTTATGTGATTTGGGTGCTAATGTTAACCTCATGCCTCTAACTATATTCGGGCAACTTGGACTTGGAGGCCTTAAGCCAACAAAGATGCACCTTCAACTAGCAGATCAAATGATTACAAGGCCATGTGGAATCGTGGAGGATGTGTTAATTGAAGTCGACAAGTCTCTCATACCCGTAGACTTTGTGGTGCTGGACTACGTTGCAGATGCAAGTTGCCCATTATGTCTAGGACGTCCATTTCTCAACACTTGTCATGAAATGGTGGATGTTCATAATGGCAAGCTACTTCTCTGCATAGGCCCAAATGAAATAGAGTTCCAAGTAACCGATAGGCGCCTCCGTCCACCATAGTGTAAAAGGGAGTAATAAAGTCAAGCTAACAACTCTAAATTAGCACGTTTAGTATTTAATTTTTCTTTATTTTTGCGTTTGCTTCAGTATCGTTATTTTGATTCAGTATTTTAATGGTCTTAGCAGGAGGTTTAGAAAAGAGGAAACTAGGTTTCAACAGAGCTCGCCAATCTATACACAAATATTGTTGCGCATCAAAGGTAGTTAGAGCAAAACACCACCAACCTTCCCCACCGCCTCCCACCGACGATTGCCAGGGCAGTACCAATCCTTTTCCTTTCTTGTTGTCTGTTATCATAGTGTCTATTATGTCCTTGTGGTCTTTGTGGCTATGCTGTGATGTTTGCTTGTGTCTTGCCCCTACATTGAGGACAATGTGTTCAATAAGTGTGGGGGGTCAACGTGCATTTTTGTTTCTGGTGGCATTTATGATCGAGTCTAAGTCTGAGTTAGGAGTGTGTTTGTTTGTGTTTGTGATTGAAGTGGTGTGTCAAAAGCAGATGATGAACCTCCCCTCGCATTTTAAACTTTTGTAGAAGTTAAACCCCATACCTTGTTAGGAATCAAGCCTGAGTACGATGAGTAGGAACGTGTAGGAACAACACCCTTGGTTGTTTAGGTTAGTCATTGCACTTGGTAGATTATACTAGCAGCATTGATAAGTGACCATGTGAGATTTTAGAGCCGAAGGAGGAGACAACCGTCTCCGCATAGCATGAGGTGCCTACATTCCTTCGGTCATCGGATTTCATGCCATCACTTGGTATCATTTTGGTGGTATGGGTGTAAGTGAGAGGACGGGGGCCATCTTTGATTTTGAGCCTAGAGCCTTACAGCTGAAAACCTTGTATATCCCTTGTTTAAACCCGTTGAGCTTAAGCCTTTTTCTTTGAAATATTATATGTAAGTCAATATGTAAGCCCTATATCCACAATCTCAACTACATTTGATCACTTTGGTCCGAGGATCCATTAGGTCTTTATCTATGGGGTATAATTGTAAGGGTTCATTTGGTAGAATAAGATCAGGAATAAACAATGGAGAAAATGGGTAGAATTGAGGCCAAGAAAAAAGCCAAGAGATGTGTGCTATGATGTATGGATGAGGATGAGAAAAGTTGTGAAAAAAAGAGGAAAGGGAAGAGGGAAGAAAAAAGAATGAAAAAAGAGAGAAAAAAGAGTGAAAAAAGGAAAAGAAAAACAAAGGAAAAGGAATGGAATGGAAGTTGGAAGAGGAATAAATGTTGAAAGATGGGAGTGTGGAAAGTTTGGAAAGTGAATAAATGGCACGGCTCGAGCTATGCGGTCAATAGAATTGGGTGTAATACTGGGATGAGTGCATATTAGATATAGTGTGAGATGTTTAGAATAGACGAGAGCTAGAACATTTTTGTGAGCTCCTCGGCCGGGTGGTTTAGCTACTTCCCACATATATTATCCTCACCTGACCCTAACCCCATTACAACCCAATGAAAAGTCCCCTTGATCATGAGCCCCATACTTATCGAGGCACCACTGGGTGAGACGTATGAAACTTTGAGATCTCGGACGTGTACACGAGTGATAGGTAGTTGACTACTCATATATGTGAGCTTAAATTTTTGAACCTCTGAGTGGTCAACCCTCTAGTGTAATCTACTTAGTGCGAAAATTGGATTAAACCATCAAGGATGCAATGTCTACACGTTCTTACTCCTTGTGTTCAGGTAAGTACACTACTCGATCATGGAGTGGTCTTTTAATAAGAGTTTGAAATTTGGGTGTGTGTCCGATGCGCCTTACTTGAGGACAAGCAAGGAAATAAGTGTGGGGGTGTGATGAGTGTGTAAACGCTCATGTTTTGTCATAAGTTTCGTACGTATTTAGTCATACTTTAAGTTGTTTTCATCATACCATGTCAAGTCTTATGATCGTTTTAGTACATTTATGTTTGGGAGTGAATTTCTACCCATTGTCATATTTTGTAGGAAAATGGAGCTCAATGAAGGCCGTTGTAGGGGTGATTTTAAGAGATCATATTACGAGAGCCATAACTTTTTTTTCGTGTGTTCAAATGCATCAAATGACATACCGTTGGAAAGCATGAAGAGAGATCTACATTTTGTCTTTTATAGTCGAAGCCAAATTCAAAGTGTAAGAGGGTAAAAAATGCAAAATACAAAGATGCGATGAAGCTGATCAGCGACCCGGCGAGCGCCAAATACTTGGCGGCGCCAAGTCCATTACAGAGAGTTCCATTGGCGGGCGCCAACTCCATTGGCGGGCGCCAGGTCCTCAACGACAGATTTTCTAGACTTCCTTTTTAGATGGGGACTCAATTTGTTTCAGTTATATTCGACTTTTGGCCTCCTGTTTCGACCTTAGGTCTTAAGTTATATTATTTTATATTATTACTTGGCCAGCAAGACTTCCAATTTAGCTTAACCTCCTCTAGGTTTTTCTAATTTCTAGTTAGACTTTTGGCTATATATAGGCCTTAGTTTCTTAGGTTTAAGGGGAACCTTCTACTGCAATATTGAGATAACCTTTGGAGCTTAATAAAGCCACGATTTTAGTTAGCTACGGGGAAAGGGTTGGCAAGGCTTGATCATCACGACTAAGCTTTCTCTATCTCTACCTTTATGTTAATTGATATCATATTCTTCGTTAATCTATTGTGCTTTGTCAACATGCTTAGCGAGTAGTTCTCTGAAGAGTGCGATGCCCTAATTATGTGATTACTTGTCTATGTTAGCTATGGTTTGATTATCTTTCGTAGTAGTTGTCAATTAATGATCCTAATGCTTAATCTAACTTGATCACTTAGATTATGATGTCTAGTTGATAATAATAGACCGGAAGGCATTAGAACCAACAGAAGAGTCAGTTGACATGTCTTAAAGTATTAATGAGGAATCTTGATACTAAGGGATAACCCACTAGGAGTTAACGTCATAATTCAGTTTAGTTTAGTTCTCGGTCTCATTAATGAGCGAAAGCGTTGGCGAGTATTCGTGAACTACCCTAGCTTAATTTTACCATCCTAATGAGCGGAAGTGTTAGGAAAATGCACTAGAACACTCCGGGTACTAGTTAGAACTTCATAAAAACTATAGTCTCAACATAGATAGGTAATCCGTAAGGGTATCGTGCTCGTTCGTCTCAACTGAATTTACAACTCTTTTATTTACGTTTCCGATTTCGTTTATTTACTTGCAACCTTTCATAACATTATAAACCTTTAATTTTCTCGCTTCACATAATTAATTATTTAGATTTCGTGTTCCAACCCTCAGTTCAAGAACCTTACTTTTCAGTATATTATTTGATTGTGCATTTAATTGTTCTTAATTTTGCGTACACAAGACACTAAAGACTCGAAATCCACTAGTGGTTACGTGTTCACCATAGGTGGAGGAGCTGTGTCCTAGAAATTCTCTAAAAAAATGTGCATAGCTCGATCCACTATGGAGTCAGAGTTTATAGCACTAGATAAAGATGGGGAAGAAGCTGAATGGCTTAGAAACGTACTAGAGGATATTCCTTATTGAAACAAGCCTGTGCCTCCTGTATTAATACATTGTGATAGCATGTCAGCAATCGGGAGAGCATAAAGTACTATGTACAATGGTAAGTCTCGACACATTCATAGGAGACATAACACCGTTAGACAGTTGATCTCTGGTGGTATAATTACCATTGATTATGTGAAGTCCAAAGACAACATAGCTGATCCTTTGACGAAAGGAATCAACAGAGATCAAATGTATAATGTAGTAAGGAGAATGGGGTTAAAACCCACACATTAAAAATGTCTATAGCGGTAACTCAACCATGATGAGTGGAGATCCCACAAACTTGGTTCAATGAGACAACTAAGTTATGGATACTTAAGATGATCACTTGGAATCCATCCCGTTCTCAGAAGCTACCCAAGTACTAACCTGTAGAGGTGTGGTAAGGTTAAGCGTCTATGATTTCAATAATTCCTATATCAGATAAGGGTGGAGTATGGCAGGATACTCCTGATAGGAGATCACCTATATAAGTGTGACGTGAGGCCACTTCAAATAGAAAAATACTTATGAATCCAAGATAAGGTCCATGGCCGAAACGGACACAATGTGAGAACTGAGGATATTAGAGATATCATTGTATAAATATTATTGTCTTGGTTTACATCACAAAGCTGACCAGTTCAAGACATCGCATTCACTGAGCAGCAAGTAAATCTGATAACATCTTACTAGAGAAGGTTCAAAGTCGTAAGCTACCTATCTCAATGCAATGATAACTCGTCGAAACTTTTCTTAAAAACGTCAGCATGCATTAATCATCATTCATGTAGGAGATAGTTATTAATGTTAATTAATGCAAAGAGGGCTCAATGTGGCAAGGCCCAAAGTGGGAAGGCCCAAGGTTGCAGGGAAACCAATCCCAAATTAAAAAATGGCACAAACATTTCCAAGTATATAAGGAGGAGCTCCAAGCTAGTGTAACTTTAAATGTTCTACCTGGAAAGATAACTCGGACATGCGCACGCGCACGTGCGTGTGCGCATGGCGCATTGGGCACTTTGAGCCACACTTTGCATGTCGCACGTACACATCATCGCGAGGAGCTGGAGGAGCCTTAATATTTTTGCCCAATTTCGGAGAGCGACAGGCTGCCGAAGGGATGCCTCGCGAAGGAGTGCGAGTGAATGTCCACCGAAGGGTCACGAGCAGGCCTGGCCGAATCTGGTGTGCGAAGGGGTGTCTCTGGCTGGCCGAAAAGGTGCCTGAAGGGCAGCCTGCCTGCTGGTCGAAAGGATGCGTCCCCTCGGATGTGCCTGCCTCCACTCCCATCCAGTACCTATAAATAGGCATCTACTCCTCATTTGTAAATCATCCCAGCAACTCATTGCATAAGCATTCATTAGCAATATTTGTTCTCTTCTCTCCCTCTCTCTCAAGAAAGTTCCGAGTATCCAAGGTTCGCCGAAGCTTTGAGATTCGTTGTGCTACGATCTTCGAAGTAACAAAGTCATTGTATCTTGGGGATTATTGCTGCAGCCCGTAAGCACTGAATACGGGGCAATTTTGTCTTACGGAGAAAGAGTGAAACTCTTGCCTCGACTTAGATCATAATCAAGTACACCATCCTCCGCAAACAACAGAGAATTCTCGTGGTAATTTTTTCTTTTTTCTTCTAAATCTTGTATCTATAGTCAGCACTAATGTATCCCCAGCCCAACAGAATTGAATCTGAAAACTAATAATAATATTAATAAGCAAATCTGTGCGTCCTTCTTATGAAAAAATGGGTTAGTCGAGTGGTATGACTCTTGCCCTTTATGGAAGGGGTCGCGAGTTTGAATCTCACCACTAGGTTGGGGTTAACTTTTTTTCCGAAAATATATTATCATAGCAAAAACTCTAAATAAATCAAAAGTTATAGTCCATCGAAGTTTTCATTATTTTTAAAAGGCACGTGGCAAATGAATGATAGCCCGCAATACATACTGCAGGCGCGATGTTGCCCGCACCGAATCCGGTGCCAATATCTTAGTTAAAAAATGACAATTATCTTTTATATTCGTAAAATTTAAATTCAACATGACAATTGAAAGAGTTTCGATTCGTACCGTCAGCTTTCCTTGTAACAACATGACAATTTTGTATTTTTTTATATATTTCAAAATTAAGATTTAATATTTAATATTTTGGGCAAAGAGAAATAAATTAAAGATTGGCCTGAATATTATCGAATGATCACATAGTATAATAAAATCAAACAAATTGGACGACTACATGTATTTTGTAAAATGTGAGACCGTATCACCTATTTAATCATACACTAGAAATCTAAGTGTAATTTACCATGTTATCATTAGCAGACGTAGTTAACCTGCGCAATGTTTATTTAATAAGACTTCAGGGATCCACTTATAATTTACCATATTATCAATAGCAAGAGCAGTTGACCAGAAACACCGATGACACAAGTTAATTATTGTTCAGAGCAAGAGCAAGAGCAGTTGACCAGGGCCTGAACTTTATCGAATGATTACATAGTATAATAAAATCAAACAAATTGGATGACTACATGTATTTTGTAAAATGTGAGACCGTATCACCTATTTAATCATACACTAGAAATCCAAGTGTAATTTACCATGTTATCATTAGCGGGCGTAGTTAACCTGCGCAATGTTTATTTAATAACACTTCAGGGATCCAATTATAATTTACCATATTATCAATAGCAAGAGCAGTTGACCAGAAACATCGATGACACAAGTTAATTATTGTTCAGACCTAGGCCACTGCACATTGTTAATTATTTTATATATACTAAAATGTATTTTGGCCAAAAAAATAACAATAGACTGCTCACACTTATTCTAATTGCGAGGACTCCAGCGGTAAGCTTTTCTTTTTCTTCTAAAATCTTGTATTTATAATAGAGCATTTATATATCCTGATTATTATCTTAATATCTGTAAGATTTGAATTCTAACGCATTTCTCTTTTCCACTTGAAGAACTTCGATCGGTGCCGTCAGCTTTTCTTGTCACAGCATTGCAAGGAGACTAAACAAATCTGCTCCTATGTTCCACCCTTGAGCTAGCCAAGAATATACATGGAAATTTCTTATTAAAAATAGAAAAAAAAAATGCACAGAAGAAACCAAAAGTATCCAAGCTCACCTACCAGCCTCATGTGACCCATCTGTCTCCTTCTTCACATGCTTACTCATCAATTGAAACATCTAACCGGTGGACCGTCAGCTTTCCTTGTCACATAGCATTGCAAGAGAGATTAAACAAGTCAGCTCTTACGTTCCACCCTTGAGCTAGCCAAGATTATACATGGAAATTTCTTATTAAAATAGAAAAAAAATGCACAGAAGAAACCAAAAGTATCCAAGCTCATCTACCAGTCTCATGTGACCCATCTTTCTCCTTGTAGGAAAAAAATCCACATAATAAACCAGAAGTCTCTCAGAGCTCAACTGCCAGCCTCATGTGACCCATCTTTCTCTTTCTCCACCAATTCAAACATCTAACCGGTGGACGATCATCATGGCTACTCAACTAGATAACGTCGGAGAGTCTTCTTCCAACTCCTCCAGGAACTACGACGTGTTCCTCGGCTTCGGAGGCGGCAGCCGGTTCCTCAGCTTCAGAGGCGACATCCGTTACGAGTTTGCCAACAGGCTTTTCGAGGCACTTAGGAACGCGGGGATGAACACGTTCGCCCTTGACCACTATTCCAAAGGAGCAGAGTTCGAGTTGGAGATCTTGAATGCGATTGAGGTGTCCAAGGTGGCTGTCATCATATTCTCCAAGGACTTGGCGTCTTCCACTTACTGCCTGGAGAAAGTTGCCATGTTCATGGACCGCAGGAGGAGAGGCGAGGTCGAGGTGTTGCCTGTTTTCTTCAACGTCAACCCTGATGACGTAAGGGAGCTCAGAGGGACCTACGGCGAAGCGTTCAAGAGGCACAACAAGAGAAAAGGATGGAATATTATCCCATGGAGGTGAGCAGGGAACACGATCCATTTATTTAATTCACCGTACAATAATTCTGCCTAGTAGTTCCGTACTAGATTTTGATGACTATTAAACTGCTCCGCGAATAGTGATTGCTCTATTAGGCTTCAAGCAACAACGCCCTACCGAATGAATGACTTCACTTGATGGAGAGCAGCGCAATTCAATACTGTTATACTCCAGCTTTCTTACTGTTGTGTAATTTTTGTCTCCTTCTAACCGGACGAAACTACTTGTCACATTTGATGATGTCACGCAAAAGAAAAGGAAACATCTTCTCTTCTTCTAAGAATAAGGGGAAGGAGTTGATCCAGCAGGAAGAAGAGAGTAGTATTAGATGGAGGGATGCTCTTCGAGAAGTTGCTCAGCTACCTGGTCATGCCTATACACATGGGTACGCTATTAAGATGTTACTGTTATGACTTGATTGGAATCAGCTGATACATTCAAATTATTCAGAACCTCTGTTTTACTTCTATCTGGGCATATATATAATCTAGCTAGTTGTCATGCTAGTTACCATGTTTTTTTTTTCCTTCTTTTGGAAAGCGAGTAGTTACTACACATGTTGGGAATGCAGGTACCAATCAGATTTTATCAAACGTGTAATTGATGATGCATTGCGTTTGGCAAATCCCTTTGCATTGTATGTTCCTTCCCACGTTGTTGGCAAACCGGATCGATTCCGGTGGCTAGAGGAATGGGTGCGAGATCGGTCATCTGATAAATGTATCGCTATGCTGTACGGGGAGCACGGGATCGGTAAAAAAACGGTTGCTGCGGTTGTCACCAACCAGAATTATAAGGACTTTGATGCCACTGTGTTTCTTGACAATGTGGCAGAGAAGTCCAAGCTCCCTGATGGTATTGTCAAGTTACAAAGCAACCTTCTCTCGGGACTCGGCGAGCCGGAAGGGTCCAGTCTAAGTGAACCGGAAGGAATAGCACGGATCAAAGAACGTCTGAAGAGCAAGCGGGTGCTGATCGTTCTTGCAGATCTTGGTCAACCTCAACAATTCTTTAAATTGATTGACGACCCCAATTGTCTCGAAGTGGGCAGTAAAGTGATAGTGACATCTGTGGACCCAGTTTTGCTTGGGTATCATTTCCGTATGAAATTTCATATAAGGGCTCTGAGTCCAACCGAATCATCTGAGCTGTTCAGTTGGCACGCATTTGGAGCAAATAGACGAGAGCTTTATGGCAAAAAAAGAGACGAGAGCTTTATGGCTGCTTTAAGTTACTGCCGTGGGATCCCTTCACTTCTTAAGGCCTTCGGTTCATTCTCATCTTCCTTAAGTATGGATCACTGGGATGAACTGTTACCCCGCATGAAAGAGTATCTGAAGTTGAGAAATGACCTGAAATCAAACTTTGACTCCAGCCTGGAAGAGGATGATAAGAAGCTACTCTTTGATATAGCTTGTTTCTATGCCGGAAGGGATCATGATCACGTGGATATGGTACTCAACAATTGCAACTTGTACGGGAAAGGTGGGTTTGATAGGCTTCGAACGAGGCATTTGGTGTCGGTTGATGTGAATAACAAAGTGACTATGAATCAACTGACTGTAGACATGGCAAGAGAGATTGTTCGCCAAGAGACGGACTTTGTGGAACAACGTAGTAACATTTGGTCTCGGCAAGATGCAATTAAATTATTGAGAAAGTGCAATGTAAGCAAATCCGCACATGTTCATTTTCCTCTGTTCTTGGCAAAAAATGTGTGTGCTTCCTTTTTGCTTATCCCATTGCATTTTTCTTCTTTACTCCATTAGGAAACAAAGCATACAAGGAGCCTCATCCTCGACGTGGCAGACTCTGCAAGTAAAATGGAAGTCAAAACTGAGGCATTCACCAAAATGACCAAGTTGAAACTGCTACAACTTGTTAACATAAAACTCGCAGGAGATTTCCAAGATTTCCCGAAAGACTTGGTTTGGTTGTCCTGGGACGGAATGTCTTTATCCCAGATGCCGGATAACATTTCTTTGGAGGACCTGGTAACTCTTGACTTGCGCAATAGTAGCTTGCAAGAGCTTTGGAATGGAAACCGGGTACAACATCTCGCTCTTTTTCCCATTCTGCAAAGATCTGTTGTAACTGTTTTTTTTTTGTAAAGGTAAATTTTTACACCATGACATTGCCAAGGTTTGAATCTTGGACCTCCTAGATGTTTACAATGCCTTGTACCGTTAGGCTACTAGCCCTTTGGCATCTGTTGCAACTGTTGTTGATTACACCTGATGCTAGAATGTGGCTACACAACTTAGAAGCTTGCGTATATTAAAGCCTGTGCTTTTTCAGACTTTTTTTTTCCTTTTGTTTTCAGTCTCTCGAGAAGTTGAAGATCCTCAACCTCAGCCATTCCCATACGCTGGAGAAGACGCCTGATTTTAGCTATCTTCATGTCCCAAATCTTGAGAAGTTGATGATGGACTACTGCCTTCGACTCAGTGAGATTCATCCATCGATTAAACTCCTACCGAGTCTTGTTCAACTCAGTTTGGAAGGGTGTGTTGGCCTCAAAAAGCTGCCAGTTCTGGGATCACATGTCAAACTGTTGGACATATCTGGCTGCACAGGACTGCGGGGAATGCCGAATGAAAGGCTTGAATCCATAAAGGAGCTTTGTGCTGACCAAGTCACCGTGGATCAACTTTGGGCTGAACCAGCTGGTTTTTCCTTCTCCGTAGTATTTTTTCCGCTAATTAAATTGAGTCTCTTGAATTGCCAACTATATGATGAGAAGATTATTGACAAACTCGTAGAACTACCATCCTTAAAAGATTTAGATCTAAGCCGAAACTGTTTTACTTCCTTGCCGGAAGCTCTTGGCTCATTCCCTTCATTGCATATACTTTCACTTGAAGAGTGTGAATGCCTTGAAGTTGTTAGAAAGCTCCCGAATGGATTGCAGAAGCTGAGCTTGCTTAACTGCAAATCATTGAAAAAGATTGATGGCATTGTTAGACCTTCAATGAATTTGCTTGCAGTAGGCTGTGTTAATCTAGTTCAGGTTGGAGAAGCTTCCAGATCAGAGGCAATGCAGAGTGAGGATGTAGAAATGATTAATGATCTGAAATTATACAATTGGGTCGACTTCTCCATAGGCTACCAAATCGAGATGGCCAATACTTACACAGGAGTGATCAAAAAGACCCTGCTCCAGGTTTCACCCTTTGTCCAGTTTGTCTTATACTTTTCATGTTCTGCTGATACTTGAAGATGCTTGGTTCTGCAAAATTCTCCCAGCTTTAAAATTTTGTTTCTTAAATGCAACGGTTCTTCAGATTGTTTTCATCGTTGCAATGTGCATTACGCCAATGCAGGCGTTTAGTTCTGAGCATCAAAACCTTGCCATCACAGAGAAGGAATCTCACCGCGCACAGGCTTCTTACGAGCTTTCTGTCATTTTTTTTAATGGAACAGGACCAACCGCTGCTGTTCAACTGTGGCATATTCAGCTTCTTTATTCGAGGAAGCGAGATCCCAGAGTGGTACGGCCATCAAACTGAAAACAATTTCTTGATGTTGTTTGTGCAACCCGAGCCAGGCTGCAAAACTATTGGCATCAACCTCTGCGTTGCGTACAAAACCAGAGAGCACTACTCCCATCTTCCGATGCGTGTAACCCTGTCTCTGATCAACGATTCCAAGGACCTGTATTGGGAGTACTCTCCGGTGGCTTATGCAACAGATAACGAGGAGGTTATGATGTGGTTCAGCCATTGGAAGTTTACTGGTACCGTAGAAGCAGGGGATGGGTTGATGATCTGTGTGAGCTCACCGACTAACGCTGTTGAGGTGACGAGGTTCGGAATATGTTTGGCCTCCGAAGATGAAGTGAAGCGGCCGATCAGTAGCTCCACTTGGTATCAGAAGCTTGATGTGGACTTGTCAACTTATCAGACGTCCCCGGGCCACTTCGACCTGGTTAACCAACGCCACCGTTGCGTTATTCCAATGGTTTTGTAAGCCAATGGAGTGTAGCTCTCCAAGAGTAAAGAATGTACAAATTATACTTCAGTTGTTAGAGAGAAGTAGTCGTCAGATAGAGACTACTTCTGAAAAATCAACTAGAGATATTTTGGAGAAAAGAAAATACACATTAATATTCATGCTTTTTCACTTCGACCGGAACAATGGAACCATTGCTGAGTAATCTCATAGATAGTTTTGTTGAAGTCAACCCTGACATTAAAAGAATCACATCATAACTACGACTTATCCAACTAAGAAGCCCCAAATTGATCCCCTTGTACACCATTGAAGACCCACACCTTCCTCCAGAAATAGTTCCACGTTTGAGTGGCGAGATTGCAATGCAAGAATAAGAATATGTTGTACACATTTGGTATGGTTAGGTTAAATATTTGTTGACATCAATTTTTTTCTTAGATAAGTAAAATGTGTGGTCAGTTTTTTTGAAAGATAAATTTTACTACCATGTCAAGATTTAAACCCTGCACCTCCTTAAATTGTCGTTAGGCTAATTACCCTTGACATCAGTTTTTTTCTTAGATAAGTTGAATATGCTATCAGTTGTTGTCAACTCCAAAACCCAAATCGTTCCCCTAATTTCCATAATATATATTTCCTTGCTCTTAAAAACAACAAGCGTCCAATCCTCAAAAAAAAAAAAGAGCGTCCAAGTCCATTGTCAAATTTTGGTGCCAAAAGCTCATCGAAAATCCACCGGAACATAATAGGGATTTTGACACAATGATCCAAATCCAAATTCACTTGGTTGAAGTTACACTTATATTGTTAAGTTTATTTAGGTTTAATATATGTGTGGATCTAAATCCAAATTTAGATATTAAAAATCCGGATTCAAAACATGTCCGTTTTAAAATTCATTTTGAGATCTATATTTAGATTCAATCAACATTCCAAATAACTAGGATCTGAGTATATTCCCGTATATGGATTTTTAGACATCAGTTGGTCAAATTTATAACCGCGTCATTTATGCGTATCGATGGATAAAATTAAAGTTCACAAACATAATTGTAAATCACAAGTGAGAAAGGCACAGCGGGTCCGGTCAACTAGGACAGGTCACCTTCAAACACCCAACTGCCAACAATTAAATAAAATGCCCTCCCTTTGCTAGAGCCGGATTCAATTGGTGGGAGTGGATTGAGCACGGAGTGAAGGAATCGATTCCGTACGGTTTGGAGTGAAAGGGGACCGCAGTGGCAAGCGTAGTTATGTGATAATGGCAAGTGCAGTTATGTGATAATGGCAAGCGCAGTTATGTGATAATGGCATGTGTATTTTTGACAGTGGCAAGTCTCCGTTGATGATAATGGCGCGTGTGGTTTTTTTCATTTTGGTCCCCCATATTTTAGCATTTTTACAAAAAGGTCACACTGGCATGCGCAGTTATGTGATAGTGGCATGCACAGTTATGTGATATTGGCATGCACAGTTATGTGATAATGGCATTTATATCCGGCCTGCGTTTGTGCGTGGTTTTTTTCATTTTGGTCCCCGTATTTTAGCGCGTTTGCAAAAAAGTCCCCGCGTGTCTTCATTCCGAACGGTTCAGAATCTGAGCATTCCGTGCCCAATCCAGACCCTTCAATTGGTACGTGCTCTGTTTTTTTTTGAAAATCAAAAGTTAGAACTTCTCATTAGTCAAAAGTATCGAAAGATAAGAGCACCTCCAAATCAACGAGAGGGCTAGCAATACACTATCAAGATTTAGATCAACTCTAGCCCTTTTGCAAGCCAATCCGCTACCAAGTTTGCACATCTAGGGATAAAAACTAGTTTACACATAGGTAAACTCAAAAGGGTAGCTTGCACCTCCATAGCTTGAAGTTCGATATTCCACTCAATGACGGAGGTAGCACCATTCAGATAATCAACCAGCTGTTTACAATTTGATTCCACCATAACTGACTAGAAGGTGTGGCTCGACTTTTATCACACTCACAGTAGCTTCGATAGCCATACGCTCAGCTTTCGTCGCTAAAAAAGCCCTTGTAGAGGCGTACAGGGCCTGGACTAGGCAACCATCATGATTTTTGACAGCCACAGCCCATCCTGTTGCTTCTGAATTGGAGATCCAGGAAGCATATGTGTTCATCTTTAACGCATCTCTATCAGGGGGTCCCCAGCACTGAGAGCTAACAATGCTCGAGGGGATTGCAGGACCTCTAAGGTTTGAGAATTCTGCGGCTTTAATGCAAGCAATTCTCACGCAAAAGATTGGGTTTGGGCTTGTTCCTTCGAACAGGAAGGTAGATTTGCCAGCAAATGAAACAAAGCAGCTGGATGCCATTTGTGTTCCCCTGCTCCTCAAGAAGTTTTATCATAGAGGTCAGCCAACTCTTCAAGTTCGTAAGCACATCATCATCCGGCCTGTACCCAAGAGCCAAAGACCAAACATCTTTGGCATGAGGGCATAGCAGAAGGGCATGCATCTCATCTTCGGAAGTAGCTTGGAACAACTGCCAAGACTGATCCAAAGTGATAGATATTCTTACCAGACTTGCGGCCGTGGATAGTGATTTGTGAGCTGCTCTCCAGAGAAAAATTTTACTCCTTGAGAGGATAGGTAGCTTCCACAATCTGCACCAAAAACTATTTAACACATTATCAGTAGGTAATCTGTTAATCATAATCTGATGGTAGCCTCTCTTAACAGAATACTCCCTAGATTTAGTAGCAGTCCAAACAAGCTTGTCATGGCCGAGTCTTCCTGGCTTGATTCTATTTATAGCTTGAATTTCATCTTCCGAGAACATGTCCGTCAAAGTCTGATCATCCCATCCAGCATCAAGGTCATCAAAGAGATCTGCTACAACAACTTTAGTAGCAGACATAGACTTTGGGCTCTGGATATACTTTTCTGGCTAGGAAGGGACCCATGGCTCATTCCAGATCAGGGCACTCCTGCCATCTGCGATTCTCCACACCAAAGTCGGGTTTTAGGACGTCTAAACCTTTCAGTATGCTATTCCAAGTCCACGAAGCACCATTCCTCTTTCGAACCTGCAACATCGAGTAAGAAGGAAAGTAAATGCTCTTAAGTGGATGAAAAATTAAGGTTTAATATTTAATATTTTGGGCGAAGAGAAATAAATTAAAAATTGGCCTGAACATTATCGAATGATCACATAGTATAATAAAATCAAACAAATCGGACGACTACATGTATTTTGTGAAATGTGAGACCGTAACACCTATTTAATCATACACTAGAAATCCAAGTGTAATTTACCATGTTATCATTAGCAGGCATAGTTAACCTGCGCAATGTTTAGTTAATAACACTTCAGGGATCCAATTATAATTTACCATATTATCTGTTAGGATTTGTCCCAAATTCCTAATTAAAATAGAACTCTAATTCCTATTGAAAAATATATTGGGCTTGTCCTCTATATATATGAGAGTAGGGGTTAGATGTTCTTTGGTCTTGGTCTGGGTCTTGGCTTAATTGGCCATAGTAGTATAGGCAGATATTTAGGCTCGAGGCACAGCCTCGCCTATGGCTTATGTATCATGTATATCCACATAATATAGTGATGATCGTCTCGGCCCCGTGGAGTAGGTCATTCGACCGAACCACGTAATATCGCGTGTCCTTGATTCTTCCTATCTCTCGTACTATTTGTTATGGATGTTCTACACATTCGTGTTTACGCTTCCGCTGCCCTAACAATTGGTATCAGAGCTTTTTTGGTGCGTATCCGGGTAGACCATGGTGAAGGAGACAGATGGACTGATTTGTAATTTTAGAAGAAGGTAGGGGCAATTTGGTAATTATGCCAGATTTGGGGATTTGGGTTTTGCAACCCTTTGGAGAAGGAGGAGCCTTCCACCCCTGGAGAGAAGACCGCCGCCGGCCAGAGGAGTCCGCGCCGATCACCCGCTGCCAGCACGCTGTGACGCGTTGCCATCCCGCCCATGTGTCGCCGTCGACGAGGCCGTCCAGAGAGAGAAGAAGCTTGTCCGTCATTGAGAAGGTCGGTGAGAGAGAGACCACGTCGAGGGAGAGAGACTATGGGGAAGGAGGTCCCGCGTCCCTCAACCATCGTCCAACCTGCATCGTTCGTCGCCATCCCGTCGCCGCAGAGAGGAGTACCTGTCGCTGTCGTTCGCCGTTCGGGAAGAGAGATAGAGCCCGAGGAGAGAGAAAGTCAGGGAGAGAGAAAAGGAACTCCCCGACTGTCGCCCCTTCACCACCGCCGCTCGCCAGCGCGAGCGAGCTCACGCCGACCGAGGCCGAGCTCTGCCGACCCCAACCCGTGCTGCTCCGCTCGCGTGGTGGTGCTCCGGCGCCGCCGCACTATTTTGGTCTCCTTGGTGAAAACCCTAATTTCTTAAATTGGGGATTTTGGGTCAAAAGGAGTTATCTGACCGGTTTGGTTTTTCTGGTCTGACCAGAAGATGATTTTGGGGCTGGTTAGTGATATTTTGACCGGTTTTGAGGCTGATATATTTTGTTTTGACTCACGTGTTTTGCAGTGTATCTCCTGGTTGCCCACGAGGATGGAGGAGTGAGGTGTAATAGCAACAGCAAGCTTGGTGTCCAGAAGGTATTCACGTGAAGGTGATGTAAAGTCCTGTAGCTGGTGGAGAATTCTAAGATTGATGTCTAGAAGGTATTCACGTGAAGGTGATGTAAAGGCCTGTAGCTGGTGTTCTCGCCTCTTATTTGGACTGAAATTGGTGTTCGCTCGGCGATGTAACCCCAACTGTCGGTGTCCACATGAAGGTGGAGGTTTCTCGTGGAGGTGGAGTCTACTATGTCGGTAGAGAAATGTTTTGAGAGTGCCCCGTGAGAGTACACCATACTGGGATGAGTATTGGTTATGCTGGAGCTTCTGGGATTGAAGCTGGCCTATGAGATTTAGGCATTGTTGTGGGCGTTGGAGTGGTTTTCTCCAATGTGAAAAACTCTCGTGTTGTGCGCATGGTAGTTTTCTTCCGTCGTATTGGTTCTTCAGAGTGGAAGACCCGAGGTGAGTTTATGTTGTTGAGATACTTGTGGAAGATTCTATTCGAGGTGGAGTTTTCAAGATTGAGGCGTATGATTGAGCTTACAGGAAGAGACACACAGTGAAGATGGTCTGATGTGGACGATGAGCTTGAAGCTTGAAAAGACGATTGATTTTGGAATTTGGTCCAAGGTGGAGATTGTTAGGATTTGCCCTAAATTCCTAATTAGAATAGAACTCTAATTCCTATTGAGAAATATATTGGGCTTGTCCTCTATATATATGAGAGTAGGGGTTAGATGTTCTTTGGTCTTGGTCTGGGTCTTGGCTTAATTGGCCATGGTAGTATAGGCAGATATTTAGGCTCGAGGCACAGCATCGCCTATGGCTTATGTATCATGTATATCTACATAATATAGTGATGATCGTCTCGGCCCTGTGGAGTAGGTCATTCGACCGAACCACGTAATATCGTGTATCCTCGATTCTTCCTATCTCTCGTACTATTTGTTATGGATATTCTACATATTCGTATTTACGCTTCCGCTGCCCTAACATTATCAATAGCAAGAGCAGTTGACCAGAAACATCGATGACACAAGTTAATTATTGTTCAGACCTAGGCCACTGCACATTGTTAATTATTTTATATATACTAAAATGTATTTTGGCCAAAAAAATAACAATAGACTGCTCACACTTATTCTAATTGCGAGGACTCCCGCGGTAAGCTTTTCTTTTTCTTCTAAAATCTTGTATTTATAATAGAGCATTTATATATCCTAATTATTATCTTAATATCTGTAAGATTTGAATTCTAACGCATTTCTCTTTTCCACTTCAAGAACTTCGATCGGTGCCGTCAGCTTTTCTTGTCACAGCATTGCAAGGAGATTAAACAAATCTGCTCCTATGTTCCACCCTTGAGCTAGCCAAGATTATACATGGAAATTTCTTATAGAAAGAAAAAAAATCCACAGAAGAAACCAAAAGTATGGCCAACCAAAAGTCTTTTCGAGCTCACTTGCCAGCAAAGTCAGCTCTTACGTTCCACCCTTGAGCTAGCCAAGAATATACATGGAAATTTCTTATTAAAAATAGAAAAAAAATGCACAGAAGAAACCAAAAGTATCCAAGCTCATCTACCAGTCTCATGTGACCCATCTTTCTCCTTGTAGGAAAAAAATCCACATAATAAACCAGAAGTCTCTCAGAGCTCAACTGCCAGCCTCATGTGACCCATCTTTCTCTTTCTTCACCAATTCAAACATCTAACCGGTGGACGATCATCATGGCTACTCAACTAGATAACGTCGGAGAGTCTTCTTCCAACTCCTCCAGGAACTACGACGTGTTCCTCAGCTTCAGAGGCGACATCCGTTACGATTTCGCTGACATGCTTTACCATGCACTCAAGGACGCGGGGATGCGCACGTTCCGTGACTGCGATGACATCGAAAAGGGAGCAGAATTCGAGTTGGAGATCAAGAAGGCGATTGAGGAGTCCAAGGTGGCGGTCATCATATTCTCCCAGGACTTCGCGTCCTCCACTTACTGCCTCGACGAAGTTGCCATGTTCATGGAGCGCAGGAGGAGAGGCGAGGTCGAGGTGTTGCCTGTTTTCTTCAAGGTCAACCCTGATGACGTACGGGAGCTCAAAGGTACGTACCACATATCGTTCAAGAGGCAGAACAAGTTGAAGGAGAGAAAAAGATGGAATATTATTCCATGGAGGTGAGCAAAAGAACACGACCCATTATTAAATTTCAGTACCAATTCACTGTACAACAATTTCACCTAGTAGTTTTTAAAAAATTTTAAAATAAGGTTTTACCTAGTAGTTTCGTACTAGGTTTCATGGCTATTAAAATGCTCCGTAGCTAGTGATTGCTCTGTTAGAGGCTTCAAGTGAAAGACTTGATGGGGCGCAATTCAATATTCCTAGTGCGCAGTTTTCTTACCGTTCCTTTTTCTTCTTTTGTTTCCCTCACTTGTCACATTTAATTTCGCCCAAAAGAAAAGGAAGCATCTTCTCTTCTAGGAATAGGGTGGAGGGGAAGCAGAAGGAGGAGGAGCTGGTCCAGCAGGAAGAGGGGAAGCAGAAGGAGGAGGAGCTGGTCCAGCAGGAAGAGAGGAAGCGAAATCTAGTTATATGGAGGGATGCTCTCCGAGAAGCTGCCCAGCTAGCTGGTCCCGTCTGTACACAAGGGTACGCTATTCTTCCTATATACGTTACGTGTGTGTGTATATATATATATATATATACAAATTATTCAGAACCTCTGTTTTACTTCTTTCTGGGCATATAATAATCTAGCTAGTTGTCAGACTAGTTACCAAGTTTTGTTCTTTCATAGTTACACATGTTGGGAATGCAGGTGGTACCAATCAGATTTTATCAAAACTGTGGTTGATGATGCATTGCGTTTGGCAAACCCCGTGACATTGTATATTCCTTCCAAATTAGTTGGCCAACCGAATAGATTTTCGCGGCTTCAGGAATGGGTGCGAGATCAGTCACATGACAAGCGCATCGCCCTCCTCCATGGAGCATACGGCATCGGCAAAAAGACAATTGCTGCAGTTGTCTCCCATAACAACTACAAGGCCTTTGAAGCCACAGTGTTTCTTGACAATGTCGCCGACAAGTCCAAGCAACCTGATGGTATTGTCAAGTTACAGAGCCAGCTTTTCTCTAGACTCAGCAACCGGAAAGCAGGGAACAACGACTCTCGAGGTGAATCGGAAAGAAAAGCAGGGATCGTTGAAGGCCTCAAGAATAAGCGAGCGCTGATCGTTCTTGCAGATCTGGATCAAGCACAACACTTCTTTGACTTGATTGAGGACCCCAGGAGTCTCAAAGTGGGAAGTAAAGTGATTGTGACATCGGTGGACACACAATTGCTCGGGGATCGTCATTGTGTGAAGTTTCCCGTGGGGGCATTGACCCTAGAAGAATCACGTGAGCTGTTCAGTTTGCATGCATTTGGAACAACAAATGGTGCTGCTGATGCTGCTGCCCACGACCCCGAAGGGAGAGTTATGCCTGATTTAAGTTACTGTGGTGGGGTCCCTTCATTTCTTCGCGCCTTCGCTAATTTATTCGATCATTTGGATGACCAGTACATAATTGGGATACAGATGTTGGGATATGTCCTGAAAGCAAGACATAGCTTAGACTCCCTGGAAGAGGATGATAAGAAGCTCTTCTTTGACATAGCTTGTTTCTATGCAGGAAGGGATCGTTATCATTTGGATTTAGTACTCAAAAATTGCTGCGAATACAGGTCAGGCGGGTTTGGTAATCTCCGAGCAAGGCATTTGGTATCGGTTGATCAGAATAACAAAGTTATTATGAATCAACCGACTATGGACATGGGAAGAGAGATTGTTCGCCTAAAGAACACTCAGTTTGTGGAAAAACGTAGTCACATTTGGTTCTCCGAGGATGCAAAGAGAATATTGGAGAAATGCAACGTAAGTTTTTTCTTCTTCTGGTCTTTGCGCCAATTAACGTGGGTGTAACCTTACTTGTTTTCTTCTTTCTTGCATTAGGGAACAGAGTATACAAGGAGCTTCATCATTGACGGGGAGCTAGTAGATGCAAGCGACACGGAATTCAGTACAATGGCGCTTGGAAAAATGACCAATTTGAAGCTGCTACAACTTGTTAGCATAAAACTCAAGGGAGATTACGAGTCTTTCCCGACAGACTTGGTTTGGTTGTCCTGGGAGGGATTCTCATCAAACCACATACCGGACACCATTTGCTTAAATGACTTGGTGATTCTTGACTTGCGCAATACTAGCTTGTTGCAGCTTACGAATGGAAGCCTGGTACACCATCTTACTCCCTTTCCCTCTCTGCAGAATCTTCCACAATCTTGGTGCATATAGTTTCTGGTTTTATATATATGCCCCCATCAATCAAACTTTTTTTCTTTTTCATGCAATTAAACTAAAAAAATTAGTTTATATTTTCTTACTTAACAATATGTTTAATGTTCAAATTATGTAGTTTTTCTACAAAATTGCTATATGCATAATGAATGCTCTTTTGGCTAACAAAGATGCAACACTTGTTGGTTTCCAGCCGCTGAAGAAGTTGAAGATCCTCAACCTCCATTCCGTTTGCCTGGAGAAGACCCCTGATTTCAGCTCTCTTGATGTCCCAAATCTTGAGAGGCTATCCCTGGAATATTGCACAAGTCTAGTTGAGATTCATTCTTCAATCGAAGAGCTGACAAGTCTTGTGCAACTTAGTCTGAAAGGGTGCACCAGCCTCAAAGAGCTGCGGATGCCGGGATCTCGCGTCAAAATCTTGGACATATCAGAATGCACAGGATTGTGCACGCTGCCGAATCGAAGGATCGAATCCGTGGAGGAGCTTTATGCTGATGAGATAGAGGTGGATCGGCTCTCTTTTGATTTTCCCTTGTCTGCGGTGTTTCCATGTTTGGTTAAATTGAGCCTAGTGAACTGCAAACTATCTAACAAAAGGATCATTGCTGATCTCATGCGAATGCAATCACTGAGAGATTTAGATAGAAGTCGAAAATGTACCCCCGAGGTTGCCTTTGACTAAGGTATCTCCATAGTTTGATCTAAAAAAACAGTCTGGAAATTTTTGTGGCGGTGGCTTTTAAGCCGTCATTGAACTATCAATATATGTTTAGGCTTGTAATCTTTAAGCAATTTGTGAGCGTTATTAATAACAGAAAGAAACTCCACAGAGTTTCGGAGGGACAGCAAGTGTGATTTTATGATTGAAACTCAATGAGTAGATTTTGTTGAGATCACGCATTGTTTCAATTTGATTGATTTTGTTTGAATCTATCAATATATTGCTTTGAATTTTTTTGGTCTAATACGTGTTGGAAAATTGAATTTTTAATCCAACGACGAGATTGTCCCAACAAAAATTTATGTTATACTTGAGCCTAAGAGATTAATTAGAAAAAAAATTCTAATTTAATTTAATCTCTTAAAAATTTTGAGCTAATTATAATATGGGTCACGCTAATTAGTTTGGTAATGGCGAAAAATCAATTTTTGGTGACTGAATCCTTAGTGAGCCCACATTTACCATTGCTTGTTTGGCCCACTGGAGTGTTAAGCCCGATAATATAACCCCTTTCTCTTCCAACCAAAACGTCTCCGGTCCGCTTCTCCAGTGTCCGCCCCACCTCGTTCCGACCAGGACTTATCTTCCCTGGGTTTTTTGCATTTTGATAAGATGAAGAAGCTGTCAGTATCTCCCGTGTCCGTTGGTTCACCGGTGCCTGAGGAAGAGAGATTTGGAACGCCGGGGAGATACTGCACCGATGGGAGCAAGTCTTCGGGGACTAGAAGGAAGATTCCTGGCAAAGGTACGCTTGTCCTCCAACAGCTTTTCACCTTGTTGTTGTTGTTAAAGTACAAAAATAATACCTCGATTTGTTGGTGACTTACCTCGGGGTTTGCGTGGAGCGATCCGGACTCGTCATTGTCTTTGGACGGCCCATTGGACCGCTCGGTCCACTCCAAGGCGGGAGGCTTATACCGCCTTACCTGTGCAAGCGGGAGGACGGTGCCCCTAGGGGAACCCGGGCGGTAGGCCCACGGTCGTCGCTTCGGACCTCAAGGAGATGGGTCGCTTAGGGCCCGGTTTAGGCCGCTTGGTCCGCTTCAAGGTGAAAGCGGGAGCCCGGGTGGTATACCGCTTGTGAAAGCAGGAGGATTTTTCCGCTTTGGACTTCGAAGGACCCGGGCGGGAAGCCTATTTTGGTCTTGGTAAGTGGGAAGCGATGGGCCCGTTTTGGCCCAAAGGCGAGATGGTGATACCGCCTAGAGGATCCAAGCGGGAGGAAAGCGGCAGCCCACTTCGGAATGGGAAGTGATCGATGCGAGTGGAAGATCTCGTTATGGGCTTTGGGCTTAAGACGAGAGTTTGTGATGACGGGCTTAAGATAAGCTTTTGTGTAGAAGGTTCGAGAGAATCAAGACGGCTTATATTTTCCTAAGTATAGCCAGAATTTCCGAGATTCGAATAAGATTTTGGGTCACAGTTGCTTGGTTGGCACGACCTGCATATTCCTAATCGGAGACGAGATCTATTCATTTGAGGAATACGGTTTAGATTTTTTTATTCTAGACCAGGTTGATTTGGAAACGAAATATTCACTTGGGACGAAATTTCTTGAACGGGAAGGATGGAGCTAGGTCAGGACGTGCTATATAAAGGGAGCTCAGGTACCGGAGAAAGACATCACCAACATAACAAACAAACCTATTTACTCTTTATCGTTAGGCCGACCTTGGGACTACCACTCTGGACCGTCTCGGGTTTTCTTAGCGTTCTTGGAACCTCTTTACCCGCAATATATTTTTGGCACGCTCGGTGGGACTAAAGAGGGCGTCTGAGAAGGCGGTCTAGCTTCGTTCGATTAAGATGACCAAAAACTATGCTGCTCAAGCTAACTCCAACTCCAAGTAGGCAGCACCACCCTCTTCCCAACAACCCGTTGGGAGGAATCCATCCGACGCAACTTTCGGCAAGGAGGCACCACCACCACTATCTTCTCAACAAAACATTGGGAAGAATACCACCAACTCGGCTTGCAACAAGGTGCCGGCCCTTCCTAGTGCCCAGACACGTGTTGGGAGAAACGCAGCCAACATGGTCTCACTCAATGAGCCAGTTGATCAGTCTGCTACCATGGTGGGAAGGATTTAGTTTATCGCCGCTGGGGTGCGCAGGTTGCAGCGGGACAACGAGGAGACTCGACAAGCCATCGAGCAAAATAGCAGGCGTACCGAGGAGGTCGCGAATATGGCCCGGCGAATCGAGGAGTCTTATAAGCAGCTCTCTAGCCAGATCTCCAGCCAGATCCAAGGAGTCTGTGACTATGCAGATGACTCGATCCAAAGAGCGACTATAGAGACCAACCAACACATCGTGGACTACTTCACCCAGACCGTGAGGCCCACTATCGTGAACGAAACTTCTAAGGCATTGGAGGCTCAAATCAAAAGGAAGGGTAAGTCCAGGGTTGGCACCGTAACGTTTGATAAGGCAATAGAAACACATATGTACTCAGCCGAAAGCCACCAACGGGAACGCCCATGTACCCTCCAGTCCAAGCGTCCTCAAGTAAGGGGACTCAAGGGAAAGACAGTTCAGGAATGGGGTGCACCCAACCACTCGATGCTCAGGAGAGGCCATGCCCACCTAGGGCTAATGCTGATCAAGGTTCCTTCAAAAGGGGGAGCATCCGGATGAATGTCCTATATGAGCCAGCGGCTTCGAACCTCACCCCAGTCATAATGATCACTCGAGCAAGGCGAACCGAGCTGGATAAGGAGGACATCCACAACCTCGTCGCTCGGCAGTTGACCTATGATCGACGATAACCTCAACCCGAGGAAGAGGAGATGAACTAGCAACGACTTTTTGAGGGGCAGCCGATACCCGTCCTAACCAAGAGGTCCATCAGAGGGAGGGATCGGCCGAGATGCTCAGGAACATAGGGTTCGAGCCAAGGAATACCCCGCGCCCAAGGTTTGTTAAGCCTTATCCGGCGGAATACAATCAAGTCCACTAGCCACAGGGATATCAAATCTCGGAGTTCACCAAGTTTTCAAGTGAGGAGAACCAGTCGACGATAGAGCACATCGCTCATTTCGTCATTCAATACAGAGAGACCTCAAATCATAGAGCATGGCTTTTGTGCCAGTTCCAAATGACCCTGACCAAGACAGCTTTCGCTTGGTATATTAGCCTACCGTGGGTTCGGTAAGGGATTGGCTCGACATGGAGCAGAAGTTTCATGGTCAATTCTATACGGCGGAGCCAACCATAACCATATTAGAGTTCGCTCATATGCAACAACTTAAAAGTGAGTCTGTGGAGAAGTTCATAATTCACTTCCGAAAGGTAAAGAACAAGTGCCCAACCAACTTATCAGAGCCCGACCTAGCGGCTCTGGCCATGCAAGGACTCACTTTTTATCTTTGGAAGAAACTCGGAGTCGGGAGGCTTAGGGATCTCTTCAAGTTGGCATAAAAGGCCACCATGGCACAGCAGCTGATCAACAAGAAGGATAGAAGTGCTTCATCCTCAAAAGGTACTTACCATTGCTATGACCCTACACTTGAGATTGATAGCTTGGTGATGAATGGGATCACGAGGAAGGACAGACGATAGAGAGATGGTGGCTAAGCTCAAGAAGGGAAAGCCGTATGAGTGTGAGAGCCTGGTCCACAAGAAGATGATGGTCCCAAATGAGTTCACCCATCCTGGGAACTTGCCTCAACAGAGCAAGGGCCTCAACGAAGTAGGCTGAGAATACTCGTTTGACGTCACAAACGCTGACGAGATTTTTGACAATCTTCTCAAGAACGGCCAGATCGTGCTACCTCCCAGTCACAAGATTTCTGATGAGAAGGAGCTGAAGATGATGAAGTACTGCAAGTGGCATGCGAGCAAATCACACAACACTGCCAATTGTGTGGTATTCTGTAACCAAGTCCAATAAGCAATCAAGGACCAGCCCTCGGTGCTTTCGTCGTACCCATCAATATGGTGAGTATGGCAAGGGACCGGAATGAGGAGGAAGATCCCAAGCATGCACATCGATAACTCCCCAAAGATATAAAAGAGAAACTCGGGAGCATGGACGCCAAGAGCCTCCCCGCGACCTGAGAGAGCAACTTGGAGGACATAGTGTGATACCCTCACCCTTATACCAAAATTTGTTACAACAAAATAAGGTTAGTTTTGGAAGGGTTTAGGCTTAGTCCATCATTGTTCGGTAAAATAGGCATAACTTCCTCATCCGAACTCCAAATTAGGTAATTCCAATTCATATGGATTCATAACACCTTGATCTATAACTTTGTATTTTTGAGTTTTGTTATTTATGAAATAATCTGGCAGTAACAGAGCAATTAATCAAGGTGCTCTAAAATTGGTCTAATTTCGTCGGTATTGGAAAGTTTTGTGAAAATAATTTGTTATGTGACTTTATTTGAATAAGGCTCATTTTAGAGACTTATTAGAACATATTAAGAAGTTTAGAAATGATTTTGAATGGCTGGAAAAGTATAGGATCAAAAGAGAAATTCTGTTGCAAGTTGGCTAGGTGGCAAATGAAAAGTAGGATGACTAAGCTACTTAGCATGCATATAAAAGGGAAAATCTTTTGGACCAGAAGATAGGCATGAACCAATTGGTCATTTAAGATAGAAAAATAGAGAGGAAGGCCTAGGAGAAAGGGAGAAACTGAAGGAAAAAAGGTGGACAGATTTCAACAACTTGGAAGAATAGGTAAGTAGTTTTGTAGGATTTTGCTTAATTTGAGTAGAAATCATTTTACACCTTGAAGAAGCTAGTAGGTAAAGATTAGAACAGATTAATATAGACCTAGATGAAGGAAGTTAAGGTAAGTTTTATCTAGGATTTTTATGTATAGAAGTTGGAAGAGAAATTGATCATTGGGGGTGTAGTTTTGTAAATTAAGCATAGGTTTTGGGGCTGCCTTGTGTAAATCCGAATCTAAGAAATGAACTAAGGCATTTTTATATTACCTAGGATCTAATTACATGCTTAAGAGGTTGGTAATGATAGTGGTTTATGTTCTTTTGAATAGTTAACCGACTTTTTGAATCCGAGTGCCACGAATTATAAAACGAAGCACGGAGCTTCTCTTTGAATGGTTTGAGCAACCATTGTCTAGTAAGTGGATATTCTTTGTAACATGTATTTAGTTAACTAGACGCAGATGATATGTATAATTTTGTGTACTTTTGGGTTTAAAGTATGGTTATATGATTAGTTTTTGGTCAATATGGGATTTGATGATGTTTGTGGATTGTTTGTCTATTTGGGGCTATTTTGCCCAATTCGTGATATGGGACTCTTTTGGTATGAATTTGGATATGTGGTCAATATGTTTTGGTCAATGTGTACTATGTGTGTTTGGTATGTCATTTGTGAGATGGCGGATGATAAGGTCTACCCGTGACCAACCGGAGATGTTGGCATGTGTGCACATATACTGAGGATACATTGGATATGTATATGATATGATATTTGGCCGGCGGGGTTGGTTTTTGATGGTGCCTTTAAGATATGGTATCCTCGTGTCGGTGTGGGAGTGACACTATCTAGACCTATCTGAAGTTCATCCGAATTATGTTATGTGGTTGTGAAGGTCTATCTGAATTGTGGTTATATTTGATACGCGATTACTTTGATGAACTTATTTGTGAAGTGGTCTTTTGTCATCGTAGCCTTGTGTTAGTATTTGGGTTTGATGGGGACGACTGGTTGGTTAAATACATGTTACTTAGTAAGTGTTTCAAAGCACTTATCCCTTACTTCAATCCACATGTGAAGAGATTTGAGCCGTGGTTTGTATCTGGAGAAGCTTTTCCATCCGAGTTTAGCCTGTTGTCTTCCATCTCGGGCTACATTTGAAGGTCTCCAGATGGTCTTTACCTTTTGTGATCTAGGTCGCTCCATTGTACATATTTGTTGGTCTTTGACATATGATCTTAGATTAATGTTAATATGTAATGTATGTATAAATTTATGTTTATGTTTTAAAAGGATGAGTTTGATGATATGACGTTAGAGATGCGTACTCCAACTTTTGAATTATGTCTACCAAGTTTGGATTACGATAAATATGTATGTTTGAAAAGACAACGTTGTTGAAAAAAATATTTTTGACAATTTCTGTTAATGAGAATAATGTGTTATGTTTGAGGCTTGCTAGGTTATGGTTTATTTTATTAAGTTTGACATAATCTAGCGCCGGTCACCGACCATGAATTTGGGTCGTGACACATAGACGACAAGAGGCCTCTCAAGACCTGAGGGATAGACTCGGGGGGGTATGGACATCAAGAACCTTCTCAAGATATGAGAGACAGACTCGGGAGGCAAGGATGGCGAGAACCTTCCCGAGATCTAAGGAAGACACTCAAGGGGCACGGATGATACGAGTCTCTCAAACTTGGGCAAGCCGGGAGGCAGCTTAGGGCGTAACAGCTCTTGCAGGAACTCAAGGAAACACTCGAAGGGCGAGAGCTTCCAAGAGACCCAGAGAAATCGAAAGAGAAACCCAAAAGGCGAGAACGCCCGAGAGAGCTATGGGAGAGACTCGGGGGGCAAGGCATACAACTCCCCTACCCTCACATTAAGGTTGATCTCTGGGATGGTTTTGATCCACAAGGAGGCGTATTCTACTGCTTAGGGGAAAAGAGGCACGTACTGAGGCCACCTACACCCGAAGCCTTGACTCATACCCAAAGGCATCGCCTCGAAAAGAAGGTTCAGGTCGAGAGGCAAGTTACTCAGAATCTCGAGAGATTGCTAGCCGAACATAAGGCTCAACTCGAGAAGCAAGAAGCTCTGCTAGCTCTTTCGGAGGTACCACATCGTGCGGCTTCTGAACGAGGCCGGTCTATGGATATTGATGCTCCAAAACCCGATAAAGGAAAAGCACCCATGAAGGTGTTTGGTGACAAAAAGGCACCCATGAGGAAGTCCGGTAGTAAAGCGAAGGTGCCAACATCAAGTTCTGACAAAGGCAAGGCACTAATGGAGGAGTTCAGCAGGCCAATGACGTCGACCACACCTTCCAATAAGAGGAAAGTGCATGTCAAGGCCAAGAGACGTATTGACTTCAGAGTGGAACCAAACAAGATGTGGGTGCCAAGGACAAAGGATGAGGTCCACTCCTGGGGTGGCTCTTCACAAGGGGAATCGAGCGGCCCATATGAGAGAGAGGTGATTGTTGATTTGAACTCGGGTTATGTGAAGTTCGAGGCATTCGAGAAGTTGAAGCTAGAGGACGATCCTAATCAGTATGAGGTGCCGAGTCAGACCAACAGTGCTAGCGAAGACAACAAAGTCACCAATCCTCCCGCAAAGAAAAAGGGTGTAGTCGAATCAGACTCAGCATGTGTAATGGTCAGGGACTATGAGAAGCTCAGACTGCACAGTATTTATTTCCCTAATGAGGATGAGTTGCCAAGCTTTGAGGAACTTGTTGGGGAAGCTTATGATCTCATGAAGGACAACGACGAGGAACCGAACCCACCAAGTCCTAATAATAAAGAAGAATATATGAGCTGGTGTTTAAGAAAGTATCGGGATGAGGAGGCTAGAGATGAGAAGTTGGAGCTGGAAGATAGCATGAGCGAGGATGGCCTCAGTGAAGACAATCAAGACTTGCTGGTCAATATGGTATTCACCCTCCCAGCCATGTTTGGGCCAAAAGAGAACCAGCCCAGTTACCTAGAAGGAGACGTAATCGAAGGTGATCTCGGAGAGTATGAGATTGGAGAGAAGTCTATGGCGGTGCCTATCATTGAAGATTTTAGCAATAGCATCACTATTGCAAAGCCCACCACCAATATGTGTAAGCATCTCAATCCACCGTACATCACGGCTCACATCTTCGAGAAGAAGGTAGGAAGGATTCACGTAGATAATGGGGCTACCGTCAACATCATTCCCCAATCACTACTCCGAAAGCTGAACAAGAACAGGGATCGTTTGATCCTGATTGACATGGTCACGGTGGACTTTGCGGGAAAGAGCACACGTCTACTCAGGATGCTTGTAGCTAAAGTTAGTGTTGGTTTCATGAGTAGGGAGGTCATATTTTTTATCATAGATGCGAAGACTTTCTACAACTGTCTGTTGGGACGAGATTAGATTCACTCAGCTCAAGTTATCCCGTCTTCTCTTCAACAGTTCCTCATCCAATGGAAGCCGAACGACAAGGTAGAGTTGGTGGCTGTCGATACCAATCCCTTCGCCTTGAGTACCAATCATGTGGAAGCGGCCTTCTACGATGGCTCGATTGTGCCAACCACTTTGGCACGGAGTGACAAAGATGGTCGGATCATTGGGATTGCGTGCTCGATTGAAATGGAGGTTTCTTCCACCCAACGATCAGTTACAGCTGCACTCAGGGGGCAATCGCTTAGGCTTGCCTTTCGAAAATAATTTAACCATTGAAGAGATGGCAAGGCGCATGGAGGTCTACGCCTTGTCACAATACGAAGTGACCGAGTATGTCTTTGAAGATGATGATCAAGACCCCCTGGAACTACTAAGGATGAGCGATCTTCACCTGGCAACAAGCAAGCTCGATGATACGAAGGCGGAGGTGAAGGATCCCTTGAAGGAAATACTCCTTCAATCTGAGAAAGGAGGTCGGCCCGTGTTCATCAGTGAGTGGCTTCCCAAAGATTTTGAGAAGAACCTGGTCGAATTACTGATGGAGTACTAAGATTGCTTTGCTTGGGACTATGACGAGATGCTGGGCCTGGACAGATCCCTTATAGAGCATCGACTCCCAATAAGATCGTGTTTTTGGTCTTACCAGCAACCGATGTGGAGAATAATGCCATAAGTAGTAGAGAAAGTTAAGCTCGAAGTAGGTAGACTCTTAGATGTCGGCTTTATATGTAAAGCTGATTATGTAGAGTGGCTATCCAATATTGTACCTATTGTAAAAAAGAACGGAAAAATATGGGTTTGTATTAACTTTAGAGATTTAAACTCTGCTACTCCAAAAGATGAATATCAAATGCCTATTGCTAATATGTTGGTTGACGCTGCGGCCGGACATGAAGTGTTGAGCTTCATGGATGGCCATTCAGGTTACAATCAAATTTATCTAGCTCACAATGATGTTTATAAGATGGCATTCAGGTGTCAAGGGTCCATTGGAATCTTTGAATGGGTAGTGATGCCGTTCGGGCTCAAAAACGTCGGAGCCACCTATCAGAAGGGAATGCACTTGATCTTCCCAGACTTCATTGGCAAATTCATGGAGGTATACATTGATGACATGGTGGTCAAGTCCTATGATCACACCCAACACTTAGAGCATTTACGGGCATCGTTCGAGAGGATGCGCAAACACCAGCTCAAGATGAACCCATTGAAGTGCGCGTTCAGAGTCTCTGTGGGGAACTTCTTGGGTTTTCTTGTTCACAAGCGGGGCATCGAGATCGATGAGAATAAGTTCAAGGCAATCCAACAAGCCCAACCTCCTCAGAATAAGAAGGAGTTGCAATGCTTCCTCGGCCAAGTAAAGTTCTTACGCCAGTTTATATCCAGCACGGTAGGTCAGACACGATCGTTCACCAACTTACTCAGAACTAAAGGGACGTAAATTCCAATGGGAGGACAAGCACCAGCAAGCTTTCGACGAGCTTAAAGAGTATTTATCCTCACCTCTCATTGTCACTCCGCCAGCCCCGAACCGACCGTTGTTGCTTTATATATCGATCGCTCAAGACTCACTTAGGTATCTACTTGCTCAGGAGAATGACGAAGGGAAGGAGCAAGCTGTCTACTACTTTAGCCGACCTCTCTTGGGAGCAGAGATGAGGTACTCGTCCATTGAGAAATTGTGCCTTTGCCTTTTCTTTGCTTGCAGGAAGTTGAGATACTACCTCCTACCCACAGAGGTAAAGGTGGTTGCCCAGACCAACGTCATCAAGCAATAGCTCGTCGGACGCATCATGAGAGGAAGACTTGGCAAGTGGGCATTGACTTTCTTAGAATTCAACTTAACGTTCGTGCACCAGCAGGTGGTGAAAGGGCAAGCGTTGGCTGACTTCTCAGCCAACCACCCATGTATTGACGTGTCTGTCGATACCTCGGTGGACTTTGGATTGGTGGAAAAGAAACTATAGATGCTCTTGTTTGACGGCTCCCATACCAACAAATGGGCTGGAGCCGGGATTGTGATCAAGTCTTTGAATGGTATCAAGACAAAGGCATCCTTCTTGCTTGATTTTTCTTGCACCAATAATCGAGCCGAGTACGAAGCTTTGATACTTGGGCTATTTATTTTGAAGAACCTAGGTGCCGAGACCGTCCGAGTGCTTGGTGATTTGATGTTAGTGGTCAAGCAAGTGGCTGGCAAATTTAAGTGCGAACGGGAAGGCTTCCATGCCTATTGTGATACGTCCTGATCACTATTACAAATTTTTGAAGATACGGTCATCGGATTCATAGATCGCGCCAAGAACATGGAGGCCAACAAGTTAGCGTAGATTGGGCCTGGTTTTTGCGCATTCACCAAATTCAGCTTCGTGCCGATAAAGGTCAGGTTGGCCTCATTGTTAGAGGAGCTTAACCCCACAGTTGAGATTGCTTTGATACAACTCGACCAAGATTGGAGGCAAGAGTACATAGATTTCCTCAAAGACCCGAGTTCTTCTTCCGATAAGGCTTTAAAGACAAGGGCTCTTCATTTCGAGCTCATCAATGATACTCTCTATCGGAAGACCATTGACAGGTTGCTCTTGGTTTGCCCTAGTCTGCAAGAGGCCGTGCTTGCCATGACGGAGGTCCACGAAGTCATATGCGGAGCACACTAGTCAGGCATCAAGATGAGGTGGTTGATGCATCGTCACAGCTATTTTTGGTCGGGTATGGCGAAGGATTGCATCGAGTACGCAAAAGGATGTCAAGAATGCCAAAGACATGGGCAAGTTCAATACTCCCCGGCCGACACATTTCACCCCGTGGTGAAACCTTGGGCATTTTGCGGTTGGGCAATTGACGTCATCGTGATGATCCATCCCGCTTCTACCAAGGGTCACGCTTTCATAATAGTAGCCACAGACTATTTTACTAAGTGGGTAGAGGCGGTCCCAATGAAGGTTGCAAACCAAAAGACGGTGATCCAGTTCTTTAAAGAACACATCATCCATAGATTCGGGCTACCAGAGACGATCATAACCGATCAAGCTACCATGTTCATGGGAGATGAGATCCAGAAATTTGCAAAGGACATGGACTTCAGGATCACCAACTCGATGCCTTACTATGTTCAAGGCAACAGTCAAGCGGAAACTACCAATAAGGTATTGAAGGTGTGCATAGAGAAGGCAATGAGAGAGCAGCCCAGGGCATGGCATCTCGCCTTATCGGAAGCATTGTGGGTGTTCCATACTATGAAGAAGGGTGCCACTGGAACAACACCGTTCGCCCTTACTTATGGACACGATGCTATGATACCATTGGAGATGACGGTCTGATCTTTGAGAAGGGCCAAGCAAGCAAACCTCTTCCAACTTGACTATGACTCAGCTATGTTGGCTGAGCTTAAAGATCTTCCCAAGGAGAGGCTAAAGGCCTTGGACGTTATCATCCAACAAAAGGAGACTGTAGAAAAGGCTTACAACAAGAGGGTCTGGGAGAAACACTTTGAAAGAAGACACCTAGTGTAGAAAGTCATCCTCCCGCTTGGACGCAAGGATCCTGAGCTTGGAAAATGATCGCCTAACTAGGAAGGACCATTCGAGGTACACGATGTATTATGGAACGGTTTCTATCGACTTGCAGATGTGAATGGCGAAGTTCATGAGCGTCTAATAAATGGACTTTACTTAAAGAAATACCGACCTAGCATGTGGGAAGGCGTGGATGATCGGTTGTTTGAAGATTATGCACAAACTTATAATCGAGAGATGTAGTCTAGCTTATGATGAATTTGTAGTAGGATCTTACTTAGTCGGTTTAGACTCTGACGATAGCCTTTTCAATTTTCTTTCAAAACCGGTCATTCATGTAGCTTGACGATGTATCTGGTTAGTCCAAAGCCAATGAAGAAAGTCAATAAAGTTAAGTTACTTCACCAGCCTCTTCAAGGGCCGATAAAATCATGCCCCGTGTTTAAGTCTAGCATACGGTCTCAATAGGACCGGAGATACATACATCAAAGCTAGATAAATAATAAATACGATGGTCCAAAAAGATCCCTAACACAAAAATCTAGTCAAGCTAACGGGATCGGAGAGCTCTAGAAGGTCAAGCTCATGTCTATCGGTCACTCTCCGGCAGGGTGGCAACAATATTGGGTTCAGAAAGGCCACGAGACATCGATGAATCCTCAGTCATTAGCATAGGCATTTCTCTCTTGCCCTAGTAGTGCGTCAGTAAGCTCAGACTCGTCTTTGGCACTCTTGAAGATGGTCTTCATGTACTCTAAGTTCGCTTAATGACAGACTATCCTCTTCTCTCTCACACGGGCGAGAAAGGCTTGCAATTCCTGGTGCTCGGAGTCGGCTTGAATCAGACTCTCTTGAAGGTGGGCAATCTCAGCTCGAATAAGGCTCGTTGACTCAGCCCGGTCGGTGACCATTCGCGTGGCTTCAAATTCTTTAACCTTAACCAGTCTAAACTTGGTGACCGTGACGCCATGTGGTTCTGGATCTCCGTGAAGGTCTTAGTGTGGACTTCCGTATTCTGCTCCATGCAATGAATGGTGTCAACATACCTTTGGCCCCTTTGATACCTAAAAGAAATAAGTGTTAGGAGCGGACAAGGTTCAACTAAGGTAGCGCGAAGAGAGCGAATATGAAGGAGCTTACTATTTGATAATACGGGCAAAGTCAGTATGTAACTTGCGAATGGGAGCAAGTCAACTACCGATAAATGGCATGTGGTTCACAAGTACTCGAGGCCCTCGTATGCATAAGCTGGAGGTTTTAGGAGCATAGTACATATCATCTGGTTCCTAAGGTTGTAAAGGTAATGAATCAGGTCGGCTTGATGCTTGTCCACCTCAGTATCAGCGCGTGCGGGAGTTGAGACCTCAGGTACTAAATTTGAGGTGATCGGGAGACTGGTCGACTCGTCTATGGTAAAACTTACGCTCTCGTAGAAAGCCTGGTAATGAATAACATGCGTGACCAAAGGAATGATGGAACATATGAAAAATGAGGTTGGAGAAAAGATGCTTACAAGCTCAGAGGCATCGATCAGAGGTGTAGGCAGTAGTGTAGCAATGACAGGTGTCAGTGATGGTCCAGTTGTAGGAAGCGGTGCGATAATCAAAGGCGTCGGAGGATGCACAACATCCAAGGTGGCCCGCAAGCATGTAGTGGTCGTAGATGTGGAAGCATGAGCATACTGCGTAGAAAAGCCCTCGCTTGTAAGATAAGGATCAACTCGAAGAATGAGATATATCGGGCTCGATAATTGCTCAATCTCGATCATCTCGATATTGGAAATATCAGTGATAAAAGGAGGTACCGCCGGCGGTGAAGGGGTATAACCAAGGGAGGCAACCGGACTAAGCATCGCCTGAAACTCAGCCACATCATCAAGAGGGGCAGAAGTCATAATATTAGTATGGCGACTTTGACGTGGAGGATTTCTTCTGAGCCTTGAAGAAGAGATAACACGGGTAGACTCGGGGTCAGTAGTAGGGTCGACTTGTACAGGAGATGCCTCGGATGATGAGTCCTGAAATAATATGAGCAAACGTTAGATAAAAAGTGTCACGACCCAAATCGGTGGTCGGTGACCGGCGCTAGACTTCAACTCCTTTAATCACATAAGAAATCTAGCCAGCCTCAAACGTATTCAGAATTTATAATAATAAGTCTTTAAACATAAAATTATGACTTAATGATCTTTAGTTTCATATTCCAAATTTACAAAATATAAGCCAAGCTTTTTCTTTATTATACATACTCCCCAAGATCAAAACAAATCATGTGACTACGGAGCTTCTAGATCAAAAAGATAAATACAAACTGGAGACCTCGATGCCAGTCCTGGAGAACAAAGCGGACTTGGTACAGTCATAGTAGATCTCTGAACTAATAAAACTCATGTACGAGTTTCTGCAAAACTGGTAGGAGGGGAATGAGTATTTTGGAACACTCAGTAAACAAATAAGATATGCATCACAATTTATTTAGCTACTCAATGCTCAAACATACCTAACACATGCATATGACTAACATGACAATTGAATCATGCAGACATTTAGATTATCATAACGTCTTATTTACCAGATGACAAAATATTAACATATAATCACAAAGGCAGAGAAACATGAGCAAACTATGCAACGTCCCATACCGTCACGTAATTTGACACATGACACATACTTCAAATATCATATAGAAGAGCTGACGAACATTCGGCAAGATCTAGATAGTGTCACTCCAACTCCGACACGAGGATACCATATCTCAAAGGCGCCATCAGAAACCAACCCCGCCGGCCAAACAGATCATATCAGAATCCATTGTATCCTCAGTATATGTGCACATATGCCAACATCCCCGGTTGGTCACGGGTAGATCTCTGCCTACTAGACGTCCATATCACAGAGCGAAGCCATCCATATAACAGACTTTCATATCATACAAATATTTAGAGTGCGCTAAAGAAAGCACGAGTCACATATTATTTGTTTACCAATTTTGGCTGACGATCATTAGAAATTTTATTTCCTGTGATATACAATCTCTTTCTCATTTACTTGATCCGTTCTCAAATTCCTCAAGGTCGGATGATTCAATCCCAGACCTGCCACAACAAATATCCATTTTCTAATTCAATCAGAATATACTACATATATGGCTTCTCAGTTATAATTTCCTTATCCATCTATTCTTTTTTTTTCCTAGTTTCCATTATATTTTACTTATCCAATTTACCCTTCTTTCTCTTCCGCGATAACCTATTCTTTTCTTTGATTCTTCATTTCTTTTCTTTCATCTCGCTTCTCCTTTTCTGTTCCTTATTTCTCTTTTTTTCCTCGAAAGTTCATTTCCATACATAAGCTCGTAATCAAACAATAATACCCACCAACTTCAAGCCTAAATTGCATCGTTCATAATCACAGTGTCTGAATTTTCATGAGGTTCAAAGCTAACCAATCTATTTTTTCCAAAGAAACTTAACTAGGGAAGTTTATAGTCCATCAAGTTGCATTAGTTAATTTTACATGTCTATTGTAGTTAACTATTCACAAATAAACCCTTCTCCTCCCCATATTTTATCATGCAAAACTATAAGTTCAAGTTTCAGAATAGGCTTACCAAAGTTTAGTTTCTTTTCCATTTTCAACATCTCCTCTTAGGTCGCATCTTCTCTCTCATTTAGGTCTCTTTTTTTATCATGGTTCTGTTCGGTGGAAAGTTAAGAATGAGCAATATTTACCATCAAAATTTATATACACTTTCACCACCTCCTACTTTTAATGGACTGCCATGTTTAATATAAAATTTCTCATTTTCGTGGCCAATATAATAGGCTGCCACGTTTTGTTTGTATTTTTTTTTCATATTTTCCAAGATTAACTTTTTTTTTAATCTGGTTCCTTTGGTTAAGAGATAAACTTAACCAACTTATTTTCTAACATCAAATTTTTTTTACTTGTTGTCAACTTTTAAATTAAGCCACGTAATCAATTTTTACTTATCTTCTTGCCACGTTTCAATTTTTTTTAATATCTTTTATTTAGTTGTAGTTATCTTGACATCTCTACCAAAAGTTATCCTGATATTAAGAAAATATTATTCCAATCATTATTATTATTTTTATTAATTAAGTTGTCATCCATATTTTCAATTGATACACTAATTGAATTCTTTCCAAGTAATTTTTGGTATCGAGATCATATCATATCAGATCTCATTCCTAAAGTATCACGATCACTAACTTGAATTGCTAGCTTCCTCACGTTTCATATTCTAATTTTACCAAGTTACTTTGCGTGATTTATTAAACCAAATTAAATTTGATTCTAACATAGTTGGGTATTACATTCTCCCCTCCTTATAAAAATTCGGCCCCCGAATTTACTTAAAAAAAGTATGCATACTTATGTAAACATGTATTATACTTGAAGACGTGAAAAATTACGTCACACTTTGACGAGTGTTGTAAAGTCAATCAACATGCCACTAACTCAATTCGGTCAAAATTCTCAAATGGGTCGACCTATCTTAGGTCAAATCTATATCTTTTTCCAAAACTTATTATCTCTTCTGCGTGCGAGACTTTGAACATTCTCACATTAGATTTTATAGCCTCTTATCTTCAAACTAATTCACTTGAATTGTTCTAAAATCTTTATGAATGACCTTAGTTTACTCAATCATCTCTCAACTATTTCAAACTCACTTACACCCCTTTTGTAGAAAAGAGAAGTCCAATTACCATTTTCTAATAACACCAAATAACTTATTAAATGACTCATTCTCCTCACTTTAATTGATCATAAAATTTATCTTCATATTTTCTCATATTAACTATAATTTTTACCAAAAGTTAGAATATACTAGTCTCTTAATCATATAGGCCAATATCTAACCGCATATCATAATGTTAAATCTTTCAAAACACATTCTCCCTTTCTCAGTTAATACATTGAGCAACATGAGTTTCCTCACTGAAATTATATTTTCTTCCATCTCTTATCCTTATAAATAGCATTAGTCTTTTCATGTATTCTCCAAAGTATATAAGATCAAAGTATCCCCTTCGATCAAAGTTTGAACAACTTATTTACATTATTTTTCTTCTGATTCCAATAGTTACTCAATCACTATTGAATCTCTCATATAGTACAATAACCCTATTCATATGTGGTACAATATACTTGTATCTCAACCATACTAGATCATTTGTAGTATCTAATCCTCCAGTAAAATTCTTTCAAAAAAAATCTCATGAATTTTCAAATTCTTTGTTCTAAATTTCATTTTACTTCCACATGATTCTAAATGTAATATTCTTATGTTCATCACCTTACTTTTACACAAACTTCCTTATTCATAATTCACTCAAATTTTTATCTCCATATATCTCAAAACATCTATTATACTTAGATTTCTTTAAATCATTTACCATTGACTCCATTTTTGGATTATGTAATACTCAACTCTTATTCAGGTCATTTATGGACTATTTATTCAGTCAACCCAACAAGGACAAAATCTTACATACATTTGATCCATTAATTCTCAAAGGGTTGCTTGTCACCATGACGCAAACAATAACTTTTTGGTTCTTAAAGTTGTATGTATCTATTGGGTTGTTGAAAATAAAACCACTTCAAAAACTAACCATATTACTTTGTCACCTCCATAAATTAAATTATCATAATCTTCTAATACTTTAAATCCACAAATATCTCATCTTAGCTACTTACCTCCCAACAATCTTTTTTTTTCTTTGCCACCAAAATTCTCATTATAAATCTTGTGCTCTTCTTTGATAACCATATACACCAAATATATTTAAATAAAATCATGAACTTATTTTTTTTATAGGTTTGAGCAATTGGATCATAATCCTTATAACAAATTTCATCATATTGATGAACCAATTACTATATCGCTACCTCGTAGCACATATACAAAGTTCCAAAGTTTGTGGGGACTATGTCCTCTTTCATTAGCACCATGACCTTATGTCATTCATCTTATAATTTGACAAACTACCTTAAAGTATTTTCTAACCTACAAAAATTCTTGTTGTTTAAGTTTGCTTAGCTCTTTTTCTTGAATAATGACATTCTTTATAGTGGTACAAACGCTAACACTTTTTCTTTTACAGAGTTATTATATTATTCAATATTCCTTCCAAAATAAACTAGTTTATCGTCCACCAAAACTTCTCAAGCATTTTCTTTCCCAAGTTAAATTTTTTTTTTTGATTTTCATAATCTACCATTTTGACTTATTGAGTTTATAATTATAAGTTTTACAAAATCTCACACCAAAGCTCTCGGATCTTAGAAAATATCTTTAATATCCTCAAATATCATCTGTCATAGACTTAAATCTTAAAAAGGCAATAGCATACATAGATGATTCATCAATGCTTTTGCCAAAAATTTCTCACTGATTATCTAGTTTCAACATGGTTATCTTGGTACTTCATTACACCGAAGGATTTACTTGATGGTGTAGTATATACAAATACTTCCATCAAAACACATACCAATTTTCATCTCTCTGATCTTTTCTGAAGTTTGAACCCAAATTTGATTGTAATTTGTTTTCATACTAATATAATTTTTGTGACTACTAAGTCACTCATATCTTATCACTTCACATATCTTTTTTTTTTGCACAATCCGACATAGATTTCGAAATCTACAAACCATAAGTACTCCTATTCTCATATTTTGTTATTCTCCACTTCTCAAATAAATCACTTTAACATACTTCCTTTTAGGCTTTGAACTTTCCTCATTTCATATTTCACTAACCAAAATATCTCATTAAGTTTCACACAAACTCATTACGAAAGTAATATTTTCACCCCAAATTTACTTTGCCATACTTACTTTTCCTTCTTCGAACTAACTTAAATCAAATTTTCACTAGTCAAATCTTTCCGTTCGTTTCTATCCCTGACTCATTGTCTAGTTGATGCTTTATCTCATATTTTTCTTGTACAAATAGCATTTGCTTTTCGCTCTCTTATTGAGCTTGCACATCAAATATTGGTGTGCTTATAGTACCTATATGCTAACTAATTTGTAGATTATCAAAATTTTATGTTATAACTCTATCTCACATTCTTCAAAACTTTGGTTATATGCATCAGATCATTATCTGATTACACAGAAAAATATTACTCAAATTCAGAAGACTTCTATCTAGCCTCTGAAATCTTTTGTCGAAGCAATAGGTATATTTTATAGTTTCGTCAAAATTATTGACCATTTATGCTTTATGTTGTTCGACTAACTTGTCACTAACCATTGTGCGAATTATCTTATCAAAAGTTCTCCTTGCCAAAATCCATAACCATAATGTAAACCAAGATAAATAACCAAATGTCATACTTAATCTTAGCTCCCTCAAAATATTCAAAAATTATTCCATATAGCTTAATCTCATATTTTCATCCATAAATAATAATCACATTTTACTTTCCCAACATAACTTTTTTTTCAAAGCACACTCGCGGTTTAATTTCTCATATATACTCCTTCCACATAATAATGTTCATAACTTCCTCCTTTCAAACATGTTTAACACAAAAGCAGATTCTCAATGCAAAGATAAACAATCTAGAAGAGTTCACAGAGACATAACTCAAACATTTGGTGAGACTCAAACCAATGGCCCAAAATACATAGGAAGAAATCAAATATATAAGGGTATCTACATAATTTTGACAAAGTGGTGATCAGTCACTTCATCAAAATCTCACCCAAGGAAGGATTTTCATATATATATACTCAAATGGGCTCTTCAAAGGAAAACATATACAAATGGTACAAGAATTCTCACCATAATGTAGAGCAAATGCCTAGTGATAACAAGAAAGCATCACAAAAGTTTTTCACATAAGAATGCCAAACAGAAACATCTCACATCTCAAGCAAAATATATTTGTCCAACTTTCATATTCATCATACAATCATGTTCAAACAGAAATAAATATTTGTTGACACAGAAAAATAATTATGGCACGAGAAAATGACACAGATGGAAGAGACTAGAGATATTAGGAATCCTATGCTCCGTAGCACAACTTAAGATACTCGACACCAAATAATTCAAACAAGGCTCTAACCTAGAGCTCTGATACCAAGTCTGTCACGACCCAAATCGGTGGTCGGTGACCGGCGCTAGACTTCAACTCCTTTAATCACATAAGAAATCTAGCCAGCCTCAAACGTATTCAGAATTTATAATAATAAGTCTTTAAACATAAAATTATGACTTAATGATCTTTAGTTTCATATTCCAAATTTACAAAATATAAGCCAAGCTTTTTCTTTATTATACATACTCCCCAAGATCAAAACAAATCATGTGACTACGGAGCTTCTAGATCAAAAAGATAAATACAAACTGGAGACCTCGATGCCAGTCCTGGAGAACAAAGCGGACTTGGTACAGTCATAGTAGATCTCTGAACTAATAAAACTCATGTACGAGTTTCTGCAAAACTGGTAGGAGGGGAATGAGTATTTTGGAACACTCAGTAAACAAATAAGATATGCATCACAATTTATTTAGCTACTCAATGCTCAAACATACCTAACACATGCATATGACTAACATGACAATTGAATCATGCAGACATTTAGATTATCATAACGTCTTATTTACCAGATGACAAAATATTAACATATAATCACAAAGGCAGAGAAACATGAGCAAACTATGCAACGTCCCATACCGTCACGTAATTTGACACATGACACATACTTCAAATATCATATAGAAGAGCTGACGAACATTCGGCAAGATCTAGATAGTGTCACTCCAACTCCGACACGAGGATACCATATCTCAAAGGCGCCATCAGAAACCAACCCCGCCGGCCAAACAGATCATATCAGAATCCATTGTATCCTCAGTATATGTGCACATATGCCAACATCCCCGGTTGGTCACGGGTAGATCTCTGCCTACTAGACGTCCATATCACAGAGCGAAGCCATCCATATAACAGACTTTCATATCATACAAATATTTAGAGTGCGCTAAAGAAAGCACGAGTCACATATTATTTGTTTACCAATTTTGGCTGACGATCATTAGAAATTTTATTTCCTGTGATATACAATCTCTTTCTCATTTACTTGATCCGTTCTCAAATTCCTCAAGGTCGGATGATTCAATCCCAGACCTGCCACAACAAATATCCATTTTCTAATTCAATCAGAATATACTACATATATGGCTTCTCAGTTATAATTTCCTTATCCATCTATTCTTTTTTTTTTCCTAGTTTCCATTATATTTTACTTATCCAATTTACCCTTCTTTCTCTTCCGCGATAACCTATTCTTTTCTTTGATTCTTCATTTCTTTTCTTTCATCTCGCTTCTCCTTTTCTGTTCCTTATTTCTCTTTTTTTCCTCGAAAGTTCATTTCCATACATAAGCTCGTAATCAAACAATAATACCCACCAACTTCAAGCCTAAATTGCATCGTTCATAATCACAGTGTCTGAATTTTCATGAGGTTCAAAGCTAACCAATCTATTTTTTCCAAAGAAACTTAACTAGGGAAGTTTATAGTCCATCAAGTTGCATTAGTTAATTTTACATGTCTATTGTAGTTAACTATTCACAAATAAACCCTTCTCCTCCCCATATTTTATCATGCAAAACTATAAGTTCAAGTTTCAGAATAGGCTTACCAAAGTTTAGTTTCTTTTCCATTTTCAACATCTCCTCTTAGGTCGCATCTTCTCTCTCATTTAGGTCTCTTTTTTTATCATGGTTCTGTTCGGTGGAAAGTTAAGAATGAGCAATATTTACCATCAAAATTTATATACACTTTCACCACCTCCTACTTTTAATGGACTGCCATGTTTAATATAAAATTTCTCATTTTCGTGGCCAATATAATAGGCTGCCACGTTTTGTTTGTATTTTTTTTTCATATTTTCCAAGATTAACTTTTTTTTTAATCTGGTTCCTTTGGTTAAGAGATAAACTTAACCAACTTATTTTCTAACATCAAATTTTTTTTACTTGTTGTCAACTTTTAAATTAAGCCACGTAATCAATTTTTACTTATCTTCTTGCCACGTTTCAATTTTTTTTAATATCTTTTATTTAGTTGTAGTTATCTTGACATCTCTACCAAAAGTTATCCTGATATTAAGAAAATATTATTCCAATCATTATTATTATTTTTATTAATTAAGTTGTCATCCATATTTTCAATTGATACACTAATTGAATTCTTTCCAAGTAATTTTTGGTATCGAGATCATATCATATCAGATCTCATTCCTAAAGTATCACGATCACTAACTTGAATTGCTAGCTTCCTCACGTTTCATATTCTAATTTTACCAAGTTACTTTGCGTGATTTATTAAACCAAATTAAATTTGATTCTAACATAGTTGGGTATTACATTCTCCCCTCCTTATAAAAATTCGGCCCCCGAATTTACTTAAAAAAAGTATGCATACTTATGTAAACATGTATTATACTTGAAGACGTGAAAAATTACGTCACACTTTGACGAGTGTTGTAAAGTCAATCAACATGCCACTAACTCAATTCGGTCAAAATTCTCAAATGGGTCGACCTATCTTAGGTCAAATCTATATCTTTTTCCAAAACTTATTATCTCTTCTGCGTGCGAGACTTTGAACATTCTCACATTAGATTTTATAGCCTCTTATCTTCAAACTAATTCACTTGAATTGTTCTAAAATCTTTATGAATGACCTTAGTTTACTCAATCATCTCTCAACTATTTCAAACTCACTTACACCCCTTTTGTAGAAAAGAGAAGTCCAATTACCATTTTCTAATAACACCAAATAACTTATTAAATGACTCATTCTCCTCACTTTAATTGATCATAAAATTTATCTTCATATTTTCTCATATTAACTATAATTTTTACCAAAAGTTAGAATATACTAGTCTCTTAATCATATAGGCCAATATCTAACCGCATATCATAATGTTAAATCTTTCAAAACACATTCTCCCTTTCTCAGTTAATACATTGAGCAACATGAGTTTCCTCACTGAAATTATATTTTCTTCCATCTCTTATCCTTATAAATAGCATTAGTCTTTTCATGTATTCTCCAAAGTATATAAGATCAAAGTATCCCCTTCGATCAAAGTTTGAACAACTTATTTACATTATTTTTCTTCTGATTCCAATAGTTACTCAATCACTATTGAATCTCTCATATAGTACAATAACCCTATTCATATGTGGTACAATATACTTGTATCTCAACCATACTAGATCATTTGTAGTATCTAATCCTCCAGTAAAATTCTTTCAAAAAAAATCTCATGAATTTTCAAATTCTTTGTTCTAAATTTCATTTTACTTCCACATGATTCTAAATGTAATATTCTTATGTTCATCACCTTACTTTTACACAAACTTCCTTATTCATAATTCACTCAAATTTTTATCTCCATATATCTCAAAACATCTATTATACTTAGATTTCTTTAAATCATTTACCATTGACTCCATTTTTGGATTATGTAATACTCAACTCTTATTCAGGTCATTTATGGACTATTTATTCAGTCAACCCAACAAGGACAAAATCTTACATACATTTGATCCATTAATTCTCAAAGGCTTGCTTGTCACCATGACGCAAACAATAACTTTTTGGTTCTTAAAGTTGTATGTATCTATTGGGTTGTTGAAAATAAAACCACTTCAAAAACTAACCATATTACTTTGTCACCTCCATAAATTAAATTATCATAATCTTCTAATACTTTAAATCCACAAATATCTCATCTTAGCTACTTACCTCCCAACAATCTTTTTTTTTCTTTGCCACCAAAATTCTCATTATAAATCTTGTGCTCTTCTTTGATAACCATATACACCAAATATATTTAAATAAAATCATGAACTTATTTTTTTTATAGGTTTGAGCAATTGGATCATAATCCTTATAACAAATTTCATCATATTGATGAACCAATTACTATATCGCTACCTCGTAGCACATATACAAAGTTCCAAAGTTTGTGGGGACTATGTCCTCTTTCATTAGCACCATGACCTTATGTCATTCATCTTATAATTTGACAAACTACCTTAAAGTATTTTCTAACCTACAAAAATTCTTGTTGTTTAAGTTTGCTTAGCTCTTTTTCTTGAATAATGACATTCTTTATAGTGGTACAAACGCTAACACTTTTTCTTTTACAGAGTTATTATATTATTCAATATTCCTTCCAAAATAAACTAGTTTATCGTCCACCAAAACTTCTCAAGCATTTTCTTTCCCAAGTTAAATTTTTTTTTTTGATTTTCATAATCTACCATTTTGACTTATTGAGTTTATAATTATAAGTTTTACAAAATCTCACACCAAAGCTCTCGGATCTTAGAAAATATCTTTAATATCCTCAAATATCATCTGTCATAGACTTAAATCTTAAAAAGGCAATAGCATACATAGATGATTCATCAATGCTTTTGCCAAAAATTTCTCACTGATTATCTAGTTTCAACATGGTTATCTTGGTACTTCATTACACCGAAGGATTTACTTGATGGTGTAGTATATACAAATACTTCCATCAAAACACATACCAATTTTCATCTCTCTGATCTTTTCTGAAGTTTGAACCCAAATTTGATTGTAATTTGTTTTCATACTAATATAATTTTTGTGACTACTAAGTCACTCATATCTTATCACTTCACATATCTTTTTTTTTTGCACAATCCGACATAGATTTCGAAATCTACAAACCATAAGTACTCCTATTCTCATATTTTGTTATTCTCCACTTCTCAAATAAATCACTTTAACATACTTCCTTTTAGGCTTTGAACTTTCCTCATTTCATATTTCACTAACCAAAATATCTCATTAAGTTTCACACAAACTCATTACGAAAGTAATATTTTCACCCCAAATTTACTTTGCCATACTTACTTTTCCTTCTTCGAACTAACTTAAATCAAATTTTCACTAGTCAAATCTTTCCGTTCGTTTCTATCCCTGACTCATTGTCTAGTTGATGCTTTATCTCATATTTTTCTTGTACAAATAGCATTTGCTTTTCGCTCTCTTATTGAGCTTGCACATCAAATATTGGTGTGCTTATAGTACCTATATGCTAACTAATTTGTAGATTATCAAAATTTTATGTTATAACTCTATCTCACATTCTTCAAAACTTTGGTTATATGCATCAGATCATTATCTGATTACACAGAAAAATATTACTCAAATTCAGAAGACTTCTATCTAGCCTCTGAAATCTTTTGTCGAAGCAATAGGTATATTTTATAGTTTCGTCAAAATTATTGACCATTTATGCTTTATGTTGTTCGACTAACTTGTCACTAACCATTGTGCGAATTATCTTATCAAAAGTTCTCCTTGCCAAAATCCATAACCATAATGTAAACCAAGATAAATAACCAAATGTCATACTTAATCTTAGCTCCCTCAAAATATTCAAAAATTATTCCATATAGCTTAATCTCATATTTTCATCCATAAATAATAATCACATTTTACTTTCCCAACATAACTTTTTTTTCAAAGCACACTCGCGGTTTAATTTCTCATATATACTCCTTCCACATAATAATGTTCATAACTTCCTCCTTTCAAACATGTTTAACACAAAAGCAGATTCTCAATGCAAAGATAAACAATCTAGAAGAGTTCACAGAGACATAACTCAAACATTTGGTGAGACTCAAACCAATGGCCCAAAATACATAGGAAGAAATCAAATATATAAGGGTATCTACATAATTTTGACAAAGTGGTGATCAGTCACTTCATCAAAATCTCACCCAAGGAAGGATTTTCATATATATATACTCAAATGGGCTCTTCAAAGGAAAACATATACAAATGGTACAAGAATTCTCACCATAATGTAGAGCAAATGCCTAGTGATAACAAGAAAGCATCACAAAAGTTTTTCACATAAGAATGCCAAACAGAAACATCTCACATCTCAAGCAAAATATATTTGTCCAACTTTCATATTCATCATACAATCATGTTCAAACAGAAATAAATATTTGTTGACACAGAAAAATAATTATGGCACGAGAAAATGACACAGATGGAAGAGACTAGAGATATTAGGAATCCTATGCTCCGTAGCACAACTTAAGATACTCGACACCTAATAATTCAAACAAGGCTCTAACCTAGAGCTCTGATACCAAGTCTGTCACGACCCAAATCGGTGGTCGGTGACCGGCGCTAGACTTCAACTCCTTTAATCACATAAGAAATCTAGCCAGCCTCAAACGTATTCAGAATTTATAATAATAAGTCTTTAAACATAAAATTATGACTTAATGATCTTTAGTTTCATATTCCAAATTTACAAAATATAAGCCAAGCTTTTTCTTTATTATACATACTCCCCAAGATCAAAACAAATCATGTGACTACGGAGCTTCTAGATCAAAAAGATAAATACAAACTGGAGACCTCGATGCCAGTCCTGGAGAACAAAGCGGACTTGGTACAGTCATAGTAGATCTCTGAACTAATAAAACTCATGTACGAGTTTCTGCAAAACTGGTAGGAGGGGAATGAGTATTTTGGAACACTCAGTAAACAAATAAGATATGCATCACAATTTATTTAGCTACTCAATGCTCAAACATACCTAACACATGCATATGACTAACATGACAATTGAATCATGCAGACATTTAGATTATCATAACGTCTTATTTACCAGATGACAAAATATTAACATATAATCACAAAGGCAGAGAAACATGAGCAAACTATGCAACGTCCCATACCGTCACGTAATTTGACACATGACACATACTTCAAATATCATATAGAAGAGCTGACGAACATTCGGCAAGATCTAGATAGTGTCACTCCAACTCCGACACGAGGATACCATATCTCAAAGGCGCCATCAGAAACCAACCCCGCCGGCCAAACAGATCATATCAGAATCCATTGTATCCTCAGTATATGTGCACATATGCCAACATCCCCGGTTGGTCACGGGTAGATCTCTGCCTACTAGACGTCCATATCACAGAGCGAAGCCATCCATATAACAGACTTTCATATCATACAAATATTTAGAGTGCGCTAAAGAAAGCACGAGTCACATATTATTTGTTTACCAATTTTGGCTGACGATCATTAGAAATTTTATTTCCTGTGATATACAATCTCTTTCTCATTTACTTGATCCGTTCTCAAATTCCTCAAGGTCGGATGATTCAATCCCAGACCTGCCACAACAAATATCCATTTTCTAATTCAATCAGAATATACTACATATATGGCTTCTCAGTTATAATTTCCTTATCCATCTATTCTTTTTTTTTCCTAGTTTCCATTATATTTTACTTATCCAATTTACCCTTCTTTCTCTTCCGCGATAACCTATTCTTTTCTTTGATTCTTCATTTCTTTTCTTTCATCTCGCTTCTCCTTTTCTATTCCTTATTTCTCTTTTTTTCCTCGAAAGTTCATTTCCATACATAAGCTCGTAATCAAACAATAATACCCACCAACTTCAAGCCTAAATTGCATCGTTCATAATCACAGTGTCTGAATTTTCATGAGGTTCAAAGCTAACCAATCTATTTTTTCCAAAGAAACTTAACTAGGGAAGTTTATAGTCCATCAAGTTGCATTAGTTAATTTTACATGTCTATTGTAGTTAACTATTCACAAATAAACCCTTCTCCTCCCCATATTTTATCATGCAAAACTATAAGTTCAAGTTTCAGAATAGGCTTACCAAAGTTTAGTTTCTTTTCCATTTTCAACATCTCCTCTTAGGTCGCATCTTCTCTCTCATTTAGGTCTCTTTTTTTATCATGGTTCTGTTCGGTGGAAAGTTAAGAATGAGCAATATTTACCATCAAAATTTATATACACTTTCACCACCTCCTACTTTTAATGGACTGCCATGTTTAATATAAAATTTCTCATTTTCGTGGCCAATATAATAGGCTGCCACGTTTTGTTTGTATTTTTTTTTCATATTTTCCAAGATTAACTTTTTTTTTAATCTGGTTCCTTTGGTTAAGAGATAAACTTAACCAACTTATTTTCTAACATCAAATTTTCTTTACTTGTTGTCAACTTTTAAATTAAGCCACGTAATCAATTTTTACTTATCTTCTTGCCACGTTTCAATTTTTTTTAATATCTTTTATTTAGTTGTAGTTATCTTGACATCTCTACCAAAAGTTATCCTGATATTAAGAAAATATTATTCCAATCATTATTATTATTTTTATTAATTAAGTTGTCATCCATATTTTCAATTGATACACTAATTGAATTCTTTCCAAGTAATTTTTGGTATCGAGATCATATCATATCAGATCTCATTCCTAAAGTATCACGATCACTAACTTGAATTGCTAGCTTCCTCACGTTTAATTTTACCAAGTTACTTTGCGTGATTTATTAAACCAAATTAAATTTGATTCTAACATAGTTGGGTATTACAAAAAGTTGACTAATACCAAGTGAGTGTTCAGAGTTAGTCTTTACCTTTTCAAACAAAGAAGAAGGGTATCCCACAAGTCTGACTAGAGGAGAGGAGGATCGGAAGACGGCATCTGTACAACAAAAGAAGGATGTTTGAAATTGCCAAGAAAGGAACGTGGCGGTCGTAAGAGTCAAGAGACTTATCATTGCCTGGCAGGCCAGAGTCGTTGGCTTTGGAAAGGTGCATCGAAGCACCCGCTTATTCGCTTACTGGCAAGTGGTTGACCTTTCACTTTTTTTCGAAGGGGCTTTTCTTGGCTTCAGAATAGTGTCCACCTTGGGGGTGTCTCTTTAAGAAAGGTGAAGGTCTCGACTAGTTGTTTGTCGTTAGCCTCCCAATATGTGAGTGTCGCCCACCAAGTCGCAAAGGTGGAAGTAAGATCGAAAGAGACGTTGAAGCGATTTATTGTGCTTCATTGTAGAAGGTAGCTGCTCACCTCGAGGGAAAGCTCCACCTTTTCTCATTGGTGTGAACCTCAATCGGCTCGATGTCCATGAAAAAGGTAGTTGGTCGGGAATGGTACTTTTTGGACAGGGCCAAGCTGCTCAGCGGAGAAATGAGGATTATATGGTTTTATAATCGTTTTCCCAGTAGAGCCTCCACTAATCAGATCTCGGGCGATGAGTATGTGCTTCGAGGCGTCAGCACTTTGAGTCACGTCAGAAAACTCAAGGAAGCTAGGATGACATGTTTCATGAAGAAGTGGGGAAGCGTGGTTGCCGCTGCGTTCCTTGTTGAAGGCCCGAAAGTAGGGACAAAGACCTTTTGTGGATTTCTTTACCCGAGCCCGAAGAAGGTGGTGACCATAGCTGGGTAATGACCAGTCGTATGAGGGAAGCGAAGGTGTTAGCTCGGGCAGCCATCCATAAGGGACCATTGGCGGTAAAAGTCTTCTTCAATCAGTAAGTGTTTATGTATATTGCCATCTGGTTATAGATGTGGGAGAGGATAAATTGCCCCATCGCCATCTTTTGTCCTTCGACGAGTGCAGCAGCTAAGTTGAAGAAGTCGTTTGACACACGTTTGGAGGACGAGCATGTGATGTAACGAGTGATCCAAAGGAGTAGAAAGGTCGTATGCTCATCTCTACGGCAGAACTCATCGCCGGGTATGTAGTGAGGGTCGCTCTCTCTAGGGGCGGTGTTGGGATTGAACTCCTTTCGAGGGTCTTCATCCTCTAGTCGGTACGCATCGATATAGGCAGAAAAGCCATTCGTTGTTGGCCTCTTGGCGTCATGCCAGACCCGAGCATTTACATCGGTCATCGGGATGGATGGAAGGATTGGCTCATCATCGGGGTAAAGACCAAAGAGGGCGGCCATATCATATAGTGTGATGGTCTTCATTCCTACAAGATAAGGTAGGATGGGTGAGAAGTTTGACATAGGCGGTAAAGGAGTCATTTATGATGAACATAGCTTACCGGAGCGGAAGAGAAACACGTTGGCACTTGGACACCAATAGAGAAGCAAGGTGCCGAGTAGCGGGTGACATGGTTCAAGTTGGTGAGTACAAAGGGACAAAAGTGAGGCAATACCGATTTGGTCCCATTGTGGTTGGTGGAATTATTCTAAGATGGTATGCCAAGTCTCGAAGTTTTTGAACGGTGTAGGCCATCCACGGTATCCTCTACTATTGTTCCAAAAGTATAAGTTGACGGGAGTACCTTGGAAGAGAGGCATGTCACGATAGTAGACTGGAACGGAGGTTCTAAAGAATTCTATATTAGTGACCATGGGTCCGAGTACTCGGTTCTCTTTGTCCTTGGAGGTGTCATCGACCGGGTAGCTTTTTCCAAGTGTGGATGTGATGAGTATGTCGGCAAAATGTTCCTCTTCTTTTGCTACGTCGGGAGGTATCGGCATGGTCATCTTGTCATCACAAAATAAGCAAAGGTGAGCAAATGGCGGTATCGGGCAAGAGCAATAGGATGGTTTGTTCGTCCGCCCGATCATTTGTCCGCCTGGGTGGTATGAATCTCCCACCTCGGGCCAAGCATGGAGGGCGAGCATTTTGGATGCCGGTATGGTCGAACCCGTGCCAATGTTTAGTGAGCACGAGTTTGTTTAGGCAGGATAAGTCGGGCTCATTCTAGATATGTAGGGGAGGTGATGGACCGATTGTGGTTCATCACGGAATGTAAGGCTTGCATAGTGCACTCTCCTAATTCAAGGTCTAAGCTATGGGATTGTTCTAGATTCAAAAGCCAAGACAAAGAGTGTAAAATGGTGGGTTGACATTTTCACAAACACTTGGTGTGCAAGAGTTAAGGCTTGAAAACGTACCTTAAAGGAGAGTTGGAGATGAGCCAAAAAGATGTCAAGAAGATGCAAGCTTCCAAAAGGTGGAGAACAACTCTAATTCCAAGCAAATAATCTTTCTACAAAGTGTAAGATTTCACCAAAGTAAGCTACTTTCAAGTATTTCTTTCACAAGCATAATGGAGATGAGAAGAAAACTTACTTTGAAAATGGAGGAGGGAGATTGAGCACACCTTAGCAACTTTGGAGATAAAGAATTAAGTAAATCCTAATTCAAGTTGTTAAAGAAGGGGAAATGGAGGCCAAGCTTTGAGTTCTACGGTGGATTTTGAAGTTGGAGAGAGGTGAGAGTGTGAAAGGCTTTGTTCCCTTTGAATTAAGTCAATAGCATCTTTGGGAATACACCACCAAGTCAAAGAGGGAAGTTTGAAATTCAAAGAAATTAAGTTTGACTAAAACTTGAAAATTTGGAGGGAAATACGTCAACACTTCTCGGTTGGAGACCTCGAACTATCGACATGCGGGGGGCATTGTTAAAGTACAAAAATAATACCTCGAGTTGTTGGTGACTTACCTCTGGGTTTACGTGGAGCGGTCCGAACTCGTCATTGTCTTTGGACAGCCTATTGGACCGCTTGGTCCACTCCAAGGCGGGAGGCTTATACCGCCTTACTTGTGCAAACAGGAGGACGGTGCCGCTAGGGGAACCCGGGTGGTAGGCCCACGGTCGTCGCTTCGGACCTCAAGGAGATGGGTCGCTTAGGGCCTGATTTAGGCCGCTTGGTCCGCTTTAAGGTGAAAGTGGAAGCACGGGTGGTATATCGCTTATGAAAGCAGGAGGATGTTTTTGCTTTGGACTTCGAAGGACCCTGGCGGGAAGCCCATTTTGGTCTTGGTAAGCGGGAAGCGATGGGCCCGTTTTGGCCCAAAGGCCGGATGGTGATACCGCCTAGAGGGTCCAAGCGGGAGGAAAGCGGCAGTCTACTTCGGAATAGAAAGTGATCAACGCGAATGGAAGATCTCGTTATGGGCTTGGGGGCCTAAAAGACGGTAATTTGTTTAAGCGATGGCGGGCTTAAGACGAAAATAAATACATATTTGCGAAATAAATAATGTATTGCATAAATACATATTTACAAAATAAATAATGTATTTTATAAATATGTATTTATGAAATAAATAATAAATTGCATAAATGCGTATTTATGAAATAAATAATGAATTGCATAAATACGTATTTATGAAATAAATAATGTGTTACATAAATAATAAAGGTTGATTCCGTATTTATATAATATATATTATTTATTACAAAGTCATATGTCAAGAAGCTCTCCTAGTTCGGTTGGTTAGAACGCTCTCTAATAAACCTGAGGTCTTTAGTTCTCTTCCAAACAAGAGCAATTGTGTATTTTTATGTGGATTTTTTTCCCTGGCTACACGGCTCCACCTTTCTCACTCGGCTCAAGCCGCTAATTTTTTTTTTTTGGGATGAAAACCCAAAAATGCTGGAACTAGAGCATTTTTATGCACACAAAATCGCTCTATTTTGAGCATTTTTTGGGTCAACCCCATACAGGAAAAACTTTTTCCCAGAACCCCAATCGGAGTATTGTCAGGGAAATAAACCCCCTTTAGGAAAAAAAACTCGCGTTCCTTAGCTTTAGAGGTGCCGATGTCCGCTATGATTTCGGCGACTAGCTTTACCATGCACTCCTGGAAGCGGGCCTGTACACGTTCTGAGATAACGAGGACATCAACAAGGGGACCGAGTTCGAGTTAGAGATCCAGAAGGCAATTCGCGAGTCCAAGGTGGCGGTCATCATATTTTGAGGAAGACTGCTGATGACTGCTCGCTTAATGGAGGAGATGGCTAAGGTCAATGGTATGTGGCCAAAAGAACGCTCCAAGCAACCACAAGAAAACTCAAGGTTGGAAGCTAAAATAGAGGCGCTTGCCAAAAAGTTCGAGGAGCTAACCAATGGCAAGGCTAAAACAGCCGATGTACAAGACATGTGTGACCTATGCAAAGAAGATGATCATGCCACTGTGGACTGCCCAATGATGGAGAAACTTCAGGCCATCACTGATAGAACACCGCAAGGTATGGGCTACTCAAGGCAACCTAATGCTCAGCCAAATTTCTCTCGATTTGGCCAGTAAGTAAACAACACTGGTGCCCAGCAAGAACCCAGGAAGCCATATTTGGGCGAGCACGTCAAAGAAATGGGTGACAAGATTGATAAATTTGTGGGTGATCAAGTCAACATCTTCTCCAAGATTGACCAATTGGTAGGAGTGGTCCAGCAGTCCATCCAACAACAAAATATAACTGTACAGTGGATGGATCGTTGTGAGGTGCGTCAACAAGAGTTTGAGACATACCTGAAGGGGTAGGCCACGCAACTAAAAAATATGGAGATTGAACTAAAAAATTTGGCTGCAGCAAACACTCACAGGCTAATAGGTTCTCTTTCCAACAACACAGAGTCCAACCCGCAAGGACAAGTGATGGTCGTCACATTAAGGAGTGTGGATGAGGATGATGAACCGTATATTCCTCCACCACCTTATGTCCCTCCACCTACATTCCCTCAAAGACTCTGGAGAAAGCCATCACTTGAGAACAAATCCTCTGCAAAAGAATGTGTCAAACCGATCAAGCCAGCCATAGAGGAGGAGGTAGTTACTAAAAAGAAGGAGCCACCAGTCTATATCAGTAAAAAAGAGGATTCTTATGTTCCTCCACCATCACCTCAGCAAGTCAAAAATGAAGCAGTGATCGATGAGAAGGCCCTTGAATTCATCAAAAAGATGGAGGACATTCAAAGCCATATCTCCTTCTTGGAGATGTTAGATCAAATACCATAATATGCTGAGTTTCTCAAGAAAATAATTGCAAGGAAGAAGAAGCGAAATGATGGCAACACAACTCCTTTGGTAGCAAATGACATACCACCAAAATTGAAAGATCCAGGGAGTTTCACTATTCTTTGTACTATTGATGGTGTTCAATTTCCACATTGCTTATGTGATTTGGGTGCCAATATTAAACTCATGCCTTTAACTATTTTCAGGCAACTCAGACTTGGAGACCTCAAGCCAACAGAGATGCGCCTTCAATTAGCAGATCAAATGGTCAAAAGGCCACATGGAATCGTGGAGGATGTGATAAATCAAAGTCGACAAGTCTCTCATACCCATAGATTTTGTGGTGCTAGACTATGCTACCAATGAAAGTTACCCACTGATTCTGGGACGTCCATTCCTCAACACTTGTCATGCAATTGTGGATGTTCATAATGGCAAGCTACTTCTCTGCATTGGCCCAGAAGAAATAGAGCTCCAAGTAACTGATAGGCGCCTCCATCCATCGTAGTGCCAAAGGGAGTAACAAAGTCAAGCTAACGACTCTAAATTAGCATGTTTAGTATTTAATTTTTCTTTATTTTTGCATTTGCTTTAGTATCGTTATGTTGATTTAGTATTTTAATGGTCTTAGCAGGAGATTTAGAGAAAAGAAAAACTAGGTTTCAACGAAGCTCGCTAGTCCATAACACCACCAACCTTCCCCACCGCCTCCTTCTCGCGATTGACAGGGCAGTACAAGTCCTCTCCTCTTTTTATTTCTGTTATAAGTCTATGTATGTTCCTGTTTGTGTGTCTTGTGATGTTCATGTTCATGTCTTATAATTTTTATTTGTGTCTTGCCTCCACATTGAGGGCAATGTGTTCAATTAGTGTGTGTGTGTGGAGGGGGGTGCCAACGTGCGTTGTTCTTTCATTTCCTCATGTATGTGATCGAGTCTAGATCTGGTTTAGGAGTGTGTTTGAGTCTGATGTGGTGTCTAAAGCAGATGATGAACCTCCCTTTCAAATTTTGAACTTTTGTTAGAAGTTAAATCTCATACCTTGTTAGGAATCAAGTGTGAATACGATGAGTAGGGATGTGTAGGAACAACACCCTTGGTTGTTTAGGTTAGTGGTTGCACTTGGTAGATTATACTAGCAGCATTGATGAGTGACCTTGTGAGATTTTAGAGTTGCAGGAGGAGACACCCGTCTCCACATAGCATGAGGTGCCTACATTACTCCGGTCATCGGGTTTTATGCCATCACTTGGTACCGTTTTAGTGGTGTGGGTGTAAGTGAGAGGACGGGGGCCATCTTTGATATTAAGCCTAGAGCCTTAGAGCCAAAAATCCTTTATATCCCTTATTTAAATACGTTGAGCTTGAGCCTTCTTCTTTGAAATATTATATGTAAGCCAATATATAACTATATCCACAATCTTACCCACCTTTGATCACTTAGGTCTAAGGATGCATTAGGTCTTTATCTTGGGGTATAATTGTAAGGGTTCATTTGGTAGAATAGGTCGGGAATGAACAATAGAGGAAATGGGTAGAATTGAGGCCAACAAAGAAGCCGAGGCCAGCTGCCTTTGATATAGTGATTGAGGAAGGTCGTGGAAAGTGAAGGAAGAAAAAGGAAAAAAAAGAAGCAAAAGCAAAAGAAAAAGAAAAAGTGGAAAAATGTGAAAAATAATAATAAAAAAAGAGAGAAAAAATGCGAGAAGCAAAAGAAAGAAAAAGAAAAAAAAGTGAAGGAAAGAGAATGAAAGTTGGAAGAGGAATAAGTGTTGAAAGATGGGAGTGTGGAAAGTTTGAAAGGTGAATAAATGGCACGGCTCGAGCTATGCGGTCCATAGGATTGGGTGTAATATTGGGATGAGTGCATATCAGAGCTAGTATGAGATATTTAGAATAGACGAGAGCTAGAACATTTTTGTGAGCTCCTCGGCTGGGTGGTTTAGCTACTTCCCACATATATTATCCTCACCAGTCCTTAACCCCAATATAACCCAATAAAAAGTCTCATTGATCATGAGCCCCACATTTATCGAGGCACCACTAGGTGAGACGTATGAAACTTTGAGACCCCGGATGTGTACGCGAGTGATAGATAGTTGACTACTCATATATGTGAGCTTAAATTTTTTAACCTCTGAGTGGTCAACCTTCTAGTGTAATCTACTAAGTGCAAAAATTGGGTTAAACCATCAAGGATGCGGTGTCTACACGTTTTTACTCCTTGTGCTCAGGTAAGTGAACTACTTGGTTGTGGGGTGGTCTTTTGATAAGATTTTGAAATTTTGGGTTGTGTCTGATGCACCTTACTTGAGGACAAGCAAGGAAATAAGTGTGGGGGTGTGATGAGTGTGTAAACGCTCATATTTTGTCATAAGTTTCGTAAGTATTTAGTCATGATTTAAGTTGTTTTCATCATGTCATATCAAGTCTTATGATCATTTTAATACATTTATGTTCGGGAGTGGATTTCTACCCATTGTCACATTTTGTAGGAAAATGGAGCTCAATGAAGGCCATTGAAGGGATGATTTCAAGAGACTATATTGCAAGAGCCATAACTTTCTGTTCGAGTGTCCAATTATATCAAATGAGATATCGTTGAAAAGTTTGAAGAAAGATCTACATTTCGTATTTTATAGTCAAGACCAAATTCAGAGCGGAAGGGGACCAAAAAGTGAAAATAAAAAGATATAATGGCGTTGACTAAAGACCCAGCGGGCGCCAAATACTTGGCGGGCGCCAGGTCCATTTCCGAGAGCTCCATTGGCAAGCGCCAACTCCATTGGCGGGCGCCAGGTCTCTAATGACAGATTTTTCAAACTTCTTTTTTAGATGGGAACTCAACCTATTTCTGTTTGCTACGAATTTTGGCTCATATTTTGGCCTTAGGACTAAAGTTATATTATTTTACTTATTACTTGGCTAGCAAGTCTTCTAGTTTAGTTCAACCTCCTCTAGGTTTTCCTACTTTCTAGCTTAGATGTTTGGCTATATATAGGCCATAGTCTCGTAGATTTTATTAATACCTTACTACTGCTATATTGAGACAGCCTTTGGAGCTTAATAAAGTCACAATTCCAGTTAGCTACGGGGAAAGGATTGGCAAGGCTTGATCATCACGACTAAGTTTTCTCTATCTCTACCTTTATATTCGTTGTTATCATATTCTTCGTTAATCTATTGTACTTTGTTAACATGCTTAGCGAGTAGTTCTCTTGTGAGTGTGATGTCCTAATTATATGATTATTTGTCTATATTAGCTATGGTTTGATTATCTTTCGTAGTAGTTGTGAATTGATTATCTAACTTGATCACTTAAATTATGATGTTTAGTTGATAGTAATGGACTGAAAGGCATTATAATCAACAGAATAGTCAATTGACATGTCTTAAGGTATTAATGAGGAATCTTGATATTAAGGGATAACCCGTTAGGAGTTAACGACATAATTGAGTTTAGTTTAGTTCTCGGTCTCGGTCTCATTAATGAACGAAAGCGTTGGTGAGTAATCGTGAACTACCCTAGCTTAGTTTTATCATCCTAATGAGCGAAAGCGTTAGGAAGATGCACTAGAACACTCCGGGTACTAGTTAGAACTTCATAAAAACCATAGTCTCAACATAGATAGATAATCCGTAAGGGTATCGTATTCGTTTGTCTCTATTGAATTTACAACTCTTTTATTTGCATTTTTATTGCGTTTATTTACTTGCAAACTTCCACAACCTTAGAAATCTTTTAAATTTTCCCCGCTTCACATAATAGATTGTTTAGATTTTGTGTTCCAACCCTCAGTTCAAGAACCTTACTTTCCACTATATTATTTGCTTGTGCGTTTAATTGCTTGTCAATTTCTCGTATATCACAAGGATTTCCCGAAATACTTGGTTTGGCTGTCCTGGGAGGGAATGTCTTTAAATTACATGCCAAATGACATTTGCTTGAACGACATGGTAGTTCTTGACTTGCACAATAGCGGCTTGCACGAGCTTTGGAATGGAAGCCTGGTACAACATCTCACTCCCTTGTAGAGATTTTTGCATTGTTGATGATTGCGCCTGATGCATAAATTTGGCTACACTACATTATCTGGTTTTCAGTTTGTCAGGAAGTTGAAGTTCTTGAAGATCCTCAACCTCGGCAATTCCCATTTGCTGGAGCATACCCCTGATTTCGGCCGTCTTGATATCCCAAATCTTGAGAGGTTGATACTAGAAGGTTGCATTAGTCTTTTTGAGATTCATTCATCGATTGAAACCATGATCGGCAAGTCTTGTTCGACTCAATTTGAAAGGGTGCATTAGGCTTGAAGAGCTACCGATTCTGGGATCACATGTCCAATTCTTGGACATATCTGGCTGCACTGGACTACGCACGATACCAACAAGGATCGAGTCTGTAAAGGAACTTTGTGCCGATCAAATCGTGGTGGATCAACTTCGGACATACCCATCTGGTTTTACTTTTTCCTTCACTGCTGTATTTCCATCTTTAGTTAAATTGAGTCTTGCAAACTGCAAACTATTCGACGACAAGATTATTGGTGATCTTGCACAACTACAATCCTTAAAAGATCTAGATTTAAGTCGAAACCTTTTTACCACCATAGTGGAAGCTCTTGGAGCATTCCCCTCACTGGATTCTCTTTCACTTGAGGAGTGTGAGCACCTTGAAGTTGTTGGAGAGCTTCCAAATACACTGCAGAAGCTGACCTTGACTAACTGCAAGAAGTTGAAAAAGATTGATGGTGTCGTTAGACCTGCAATGGATTTGCATGCAGTAGGCTGCGTGAGTCTAGTCCAGGTCAGAGAAGCTTCCAGATCAGAGGCACTGCAAAGGGAGGACGTAGAAATGATGAATGATTTAAGTTTGTACAACTGGGACTCCTCTGCTGAAAGCTATGAAGTAGAAATGGCGAATACTGGAACGGGAGAGATCAAAAAGTTCCCAGCCCAGGTTTTCACCCTCTTTCCACTTAGTTTTATACTTGTTATGTCATCATAATCTGTTAGAGATGTCGAGAAATTAAAGAGAAAACGATTTGTGAGCTTGTGAATTTTTTACATTTATAGATTAGTCCAACACTCTTACACTAAGTAATATGAGATTATCAACCGATCAAAACTATAATAAAAACTTTTAATCTTTTAATTTATATTCAATGTAGGACTAAGTGTGACATGAATACAATTTTGATTTTTGTTTCAACATTCCTACACACGGAGTCGATGTTTCTACCGATGGTGACTCGTTCCATACAACCACGACATATATAGTGTCATTATATGTGTCCTCTACGACTACGGGACGTTGTTTTCCCCACGATTTTGCTTTTGAGAATGTGGAAAACGTGAATGTTGTTTTACAAATATTGATCGATACATCTGAAAGCGTAGCATCCTTATCCAAATGCCTTGTTTTAGATCAAGCATAATTAGAATTACGATTATTGTATAGTCTTATTTGTTATATTTTATAGTGTTTGTTACTATTTGTTTATTATTAGACCTGAGAATTCTAGTCTTATTTAGTTGCAACAGAGCTTGGAATTGATAAAAGAAAAGAGGTTAAAGTCCATGTAGTAGTGAAAAGTAGAGCACGTGGCTATTCTAATAGTATTTTTTATATTCGTAAAGATTAAATCTAAAATTTTTAAAAAAAAATTAAGTCTCTTATCACTTACCAACTCCTATTGGTATGTAGTTTCGAGTTTTGATATATTGGTGCCTTGTGGTTTTAAATTAGGGCTAATTACTCTGAAATTTCTCGTCTATGCACGAATTATGATTGTGGTCTCTACTATTTCAAAAATTATTTTGTCGTGTTCTTTATTTTAATGTTTGGTCACGGATTACTTGCTAACGTCACAAGTCAATTTATTATTAATTTATTTTGGAAATGACTGTTACATTCTTACAATTAATTGAAGAATAAATATATATCATCTCTCTCCTGTTGGCATTTATATTTTCGTAATTAATGATTCAAAGTCCAGCTTGGCCGAATACAATTTTATGCCAAATAGGGTTGGATCACGCAAAGCAGCGACGCGGTTTAAAGACTTTGTCTTCGTGCATGCGGTGAATTCAATCCCCCAATAATCTTATTTATTGGTTAGGTTTGGACCCTTAATTAAAATGCTACCTAATCTTTTCATACTATAACCCAACCTCAATTTTTAATTGGAAGTTCGTCGATTGCTTTTAAAACAACTCCTCCATGTCGTTGCCGGGTAACACCTAAATCTCGCACGTAAAACAAAACATACTTCAAAACTACGAAATACAACAAAAATAAAATAGAGCCGATGCTTTTTATTACCTTCTATAGTCAACTTTGCCACACCATTTAGTTAAAAGCAAGATTGTGCAATTAATTTTTTATGAACAAATTATACTCACGTCTTTGGTCTATAGTGAAATTATCTCTAGGGTCCTTGTTATTTAAAATATTATTTTGCCTTCCCTATTTTTCGAAAAAATGTTGGTCTCGGGTCCCTAACTGACGTCAGCACCTATTTTTTCATTTTTTTTTGTCATGTGAAACGACCCTAGAAGTAATTTCACTATAGACTAAAAAACTGAGAGTAATTTATCTTTTTTTATTCTTCTAATTGTTTTTTTATATTTCCGACCAAGAAAAACACTTGTCTCGCTCTGTATCGGACGCTTTTGTTTTGTCCTAAGAAATTATGATATTAATGGCAGCCCATAACAGTCGATCTTGGCTTTTATTTGCGTAAATTTCGTATGCATTCAAATGTCTACGAGATTGTGTCTATGACGTAACCTCGTGGTTATTAGCTGTTGCTTGTCTCGACTGATTTTCGCATTGGTTATTGGCTTTTGCAGTTTCTCGACCACTCTTTGATTCCACTGTGCCACTCTATGGACTACGGTTTGGGTTTCGTCCTCCGTTTGAAACTTTTGTTATGTGTCTATGTATTCCTCCCTATTTATGTTTTGTAAACCGATAATATAATATAAACTTCGTTCCACTCTTCTAAAAAAAATTAGATATTGATATTTTAACAAGCTGCTACGTCATTATTTACTTTTCTCGATCACTTGCAAATAACTTGCCACGTAGTATTCATTGTCAAATATATCAAAAAAATTTCAAATCCAATTATTTTTAAAGAACCTTAAGTCTAAACTCACGGTTTTAAACATGGTGAGTGTGTTGGAAAAAACCAAAACCGGAGTCTTTGGTATAAAGCAGTCTTTGTTTAATGGAAAAAAAAGAAGCCAAAACCAGTGTCTTTCCAAGCTTTCTTGCCAGCCTCCCTCCATATTTGACCCATCTGTGATACAATTAACGTATACAATTAACGTATCATCATGGCTTCTCCTCCTTCTGACTCCTCCAATCACACTTACCATGCGTTCCTGAGCTTCAGAGGCGGCGATGTCCGCTATGATTTCGGCGACTGGCTTTACCATGCCCTCCTGGAAGCGGGCCTCTACACTTTCCGGGATAACGAGGACATCGACAAGGGGGCGGAGTTCGAGGTGGAGATCGAGAAGGCAATCCGCGAGTCCAAGGTGGCGGTCATCATATTCTCCGAGGACTTCGCCGAATCCAGTTACTGCCTGGACGAAGTTGCCATGTTCATGGAGCGCAGGAGGAGAGGGCAGGTCGAGGTGCTGCCTGTTTTCTTCAGGGTGAACCCCGATCATGTGTGTGAGGTCAAAGAGAAGTACGGCGACTGGCTTAAGAAGCACGAGGATGCGTTGAAGGAATCCCATGGAGAGGAGCTGGAAAAGAAGGGGAAGCAGATTGCGGGATGGAGGGCTGCTCTTAAAGAAGTCCCTCGGGTCACTGGTCATGTCTATACACAAGGGTACGATATGCTTTTCTTATTATCTATGTTTGGCTTTCGCTGCCCTACTCATCAATCATATCTGAGGTTGAGTAGTTACCATGTCGGGGATGCAGGTACTGGTCAGAACTCATCAGATGCGTCGTTGACGATGCAAGGCGTTTGGCAAATCCCGTCACATTGGATATTCCTTCCCATGTAGTTGGCAAACCATATCGGTTTTCGGGCCTTGAGGATTGGGTGCGAGATCGGTCGCATGACAAGCGAATTGCTCTGCTCCATGGAGCGTACGGGATGGGCAAAAAAACTATTGCTGCGGTTGTCTCCAACCAGCACTACAAGGACTTCGATGCAACTGCATTTCTTGACAATATCGGGGAGAAGTCCAAACAGCCTGACGGTATTGTCAAGTTGCAAAGCCAGCTTCTCTCCAGGCTCAGAAAGCCGAAAGGAAACAAGGACTTTCTAAGTGAAATGGAAGGAAAAGCAGGGATCAGAGATGGTCTGAAGAACAAGCGAGTGCTGATCGTTCTTGCGGATTTGGATCAGCCACAGCAGTTCTCTAACTTTATTCAGGACCCCGGGTGTCTTGAAGAAGGAAGTAAAGTGATTGTGACATCTGGGAACGAAAAATTGCTACAAGATCGTTCGTGTGTCAAGTTTCCTGTGGGGGCTTTGACCCCAGCCGAATCGCTTGAGCTGTTCAGTTGGCATGCCTTCAGAGAAGCTAGACCCGTCGACGAATGTGCAGCGCATGTCATGGCTGCTTTAAGATATAGCTGCGGGATTCCTTCAGTTCTCAAGGCGTTCGCTTCGTCTTTATCCTCCTCGAGCATCGATCATTGGCAAGAACTGTTGCCCGGAATAAATGAGGAGGAGGAGTTGAGCATTTACAGGGGAAACGACCTGAAAGCAAGAGTTGACTCTCTTGAAAAGGATGATAAGAAGCTATTCTGTGACATAGCTTGTTTCTATGCTGGACGGGATCATGATCATGTGGTTTCAGCACTCGATAGTTGCAAGCTGTACAAGAAAGGCGGGTTCGATAGGCTTCAAACAAGGCATTTGGTATCTGTTGATAGGGATAACAAAGTTACTATGGATGAACCGATTGTGGAGATGGGAAGAGATATTGTTCGTCAAAAGACGGACTTTGTAGGAAAATTCAACAACATTTGGTCTCGTGAGGATGCGTTTCAATTGTTGAGAAAGTGTAATGTAAGGAACTTGCAACATGTCTTTTTTCTTCTAATCATGATGATCAATTTATATCATATTTTCACTTGTCCTGTTTTTACTTCTGTTCTTCTTTCTTGCATCAGGGAACAAAGCATATAAGAAGCTTCATCTTCAATGGCAATCTAGAAGAGGCATACTCAGCAAGGAAAATGGAATTCCAAATCGACGCATTCAAAGGAATGACTGAGTTGAAGTTGTTACAACTTGTTAACATAAAACTCAATGGAGATTACAAGGATTTCCCGAAATACTTGGTTTGGCTGTCCTGGGAGGGAATGTCTTTAAATTACATGCCAAATGACATTTGCTTGAACGACATGGTAATTCTTGACTTGCACAATAGCGGCTTGCACGAGCTTTGGAATGGAAGCCTGGTACAACATCTCACTCCCTTTCAGATATTTTTTGCATTGTTGATGACTGCGCCTGATGCATAAATGTATGTGGCTACACTACATTATCTGGTTTTCAGTTTGTCAGGAAGTTGAAGTTCTTGAAGATCCTCAACCTCAGCAATTCCCATTTGCTGGAGCAGACCCCTGATTTCGGCCGTCTTGATGTCCCAAATCTCGAGAGGTTGATACTGGAAGGTTGCATTAGTCTCGTTGAGATACATTCGTCGATTGAAACCCTGGCAAATCTTGTTCAACTCAATTTGAAAGGGTGCATTAGGTTAGAAGAGCTACCGATTCTGGGATCACATGTCCAATTCTTGGACATATCTGGTTGCACTGGACTACGCACGACACCAACAAGGATCGAGTCTGTAAAGGAACTTTGTGCCGATCGAATCGTGGTGGATCAACTTCACGCATACCCATCTGGTTTTACTTTTTTTTTCTCTGCTGTATTTCCATCTTTAGTTAAACTGAGTCTTGCAAACTGCAAACTATTCGACGACAAGATTATTGGTGATCTTGCACAACTACAATCCTTAAAAGATCTAGATTTAAGTCGAAACCTTTTTACCACCATAGTGGAAGCTCTTGGAGCATTCCCTTCACTGGATTCTCTTTCACTTGAGGAGTGTGGGCACCTTGAAGTAGTTGGAGAGCTTCCAAATACACTGCAGAAGCTGACCTTGACTAACTGCAAGTTGTTGAAAAAGATTGATGGTGTCGTTAGACCTGCAATGGATTTGCATGCAGTAGGCTGTGTGAATCTAGCCCAGGTCGGAGAAGCTTCCAGATCAAAGGCAATGCAAAGGGAGGACGTAGAAATGATGAATGATCTGAATTTGTACAACTGGGACTCCTCTGCTGAAAGCTACGAAGTAGAAATGGCAAATACCCGAACGGGAGAGATCAAAAAGTTCCCGGTCCAGGTTTCACCCTCTGTCCACTTAGTTTTATACTTGTTATGTCATCATAATCATCGATCTTGTGAGGAACTGTAATGTTCATTGCATTAATTCGAGCTTTGTTCTCGATGGAGCAGGGCCAAGAGTTGCTGTTCCATTGTGGCATATTCAGCTGCTTTGTTCGAGGAAGTGAGATCCCGGAACAGTACAACCATCAAACGGGAGAAAGTTTCATGAAGGTGCTGGTCCAACAACCTGAACCGGGTCGCAGGATCATTGGCATAAATCTGTGCGTCGTGTACAAAACCAGAGGGCAGTGCACAAGCTTTCCCATGCACGTAGCCCTGTGTCTGATCAACGTTTCTAAGAATCTGTACTGGAAGTACACTCCGCTGGCATATGCAAAAGCTAACGATGAGGACATGATGTGGTTGAGCCATTGGAAGTTGACGGGCCACATCGCGCCGGGGGACGGCCTGGGGGTTGGTGTGGGCACACCTAGTTACGATGTTGAGGTGACAAGGTTCGGAATATGTCTGGTCTACGAAGATGAAGCGAAGCAGCCGATGAGCAGCTCCACTTGGTATCAGAAGCTTGATGTGAACTTGTCAAACTACGAGACGTCGCCAGGCCAATTCGACCTTATCAACCAACGCCACCGTTGCATAATGGGCATCGGGCATTGGTTTGGAGGATACTTATTCTTTAACGTCCCAGAGGTCAAACCTCCGCCTCCATTTGGCTCCAACTGATGATTATGCTTCAATGGTCAAACCTCTGCCTCAATCCAGCGCCAAGTTGATGAGGTTAATGGTTTGTAGGTGGCAAAACAAAGCCTATGAAGCATTACAGGGGTTTTTCCTATGTAATTTAGACCTGATTCACTACCCACACGTAGTACAACTTTCAATTTTTTTTCTCCATTTTGTCATCTTTTTAAAATATTCATTCTTTCATAATCTCTGCTTATTTTTATCCATACATACTCAGAAAATTTTCTCTCTTTTCTGTTCATCATTGCCTACTTTTCGAGATCATTTTGGTTGATGATTTCGGACTTGTCTCCAGTTTCTTTTATAATATAATATAATGTAATGACATTTTTAGTAAAATTTATTTTTTTGGGTAAAAAGTGTTGGAGATGACAACGTAATCTTGTGTTTGTTATTTGAAGCTTTAGCTTATTTTATCTATCTAAAACTAGACTTAACTTTATCTCTACAGTCTTAGCTTATCTTTTCATATTTGTATTTGATTTCTAGCTTAGCCTCATCGCATATGGTTATTACGTTGAGGACTAAAAGTATTGTTTCGTTCAATAAAAGATAAGCGGCACAATTACATCAAATAGAAATTGTTCAAAAAGTATAAATATTTTCATATTGGCATTAAAAGTATAAATATTTTCATATTGGCATTTAAACTATCTTACAAACAAAAATAAAATGTTTATGAACTATACTCTTGCGATAAAATACACTTAAATTTTTTGGGTAGTTGATATTTGAATATGCTAATTTTAATAAATAGACAGTTTCTAATGTTTGAAAAACGTCAACAGTTAGGTCCTACCGTCAATGATTTATTCAACCTATAATTGGTCCATGTATGGTATATATGTCACTAGTGAACTTATAATAGTGGGTTTTTTTCGGAAGATTATTCAATGATTCTTCTACGATTCAAGTAGTCGGTACGTGGAATTGAGCGAGTCAAGTGCTTTGACCCTTCTTGATATTTGGCCTTGTTTCATCATGCTTTTAGGAGCTTTGGGGATTAAACTGTGGGATTTGTGGTGTGTACTAGATAGCGTCTACCATCGCTTAGTTCTGGTAGCTATTTATCTAGTACATGTGGAGGTATATTTTGGTATAGTTTGATGTAATATTTTGGTATTTTTCTGAAAAGTAATATAACTTTTACCTTTTTAAAAAATAGTTTCACGAATAGTACAACCAACCATATGCCAAAGGCTTGTAGCCCAACGGCACAATGTGTTGTAAATATCTAGAAGGTCCAAGGTTCGTGTTACTATTGAAAAAATTTCGGATATGTTGTTCTCTCTCCTCAGATCAAAATTTTTTTTCGACCTGAGACCAAAATCAAAAAAAAATTGACATTCATTATCGAAGAAATCTTTTCGACCTGGGACCAAAAGCGAAAAAAATTTCGATTTGGAAAATCGAAAATATTTTTTGACCTCGGACCATTATGGTACTGTTAGCAGATAGTAAAAGAGTACTATAGCACTATTTTTCACCAACAAAAAATTTTCTGGGAACCCACAAAAAAATCTAAAAAGTGTTAAAGTAAGGAAAATTTTTTCAAAAATAGAAGAAGAATCTAAGACCCATTTTTCGAGTTTTTTAGATTTTTCATTATTTTAACAAAAATAATGGTGCTACAGTACACTTCCATTATATTTGTAAGTTTTTTTCCATTTTCGATAATGGTGTTACAGTACGCTTTTACTATTTGGGACTCATTTTTAAAAAAATTAATGCAAATTTGGTCCCAGGTCGAAAAAAAATTTTGATTTTGGTCCCAAGTCGAAATTATTTTTCGACCTGGGACCAAAATTGAAAAGATACCTTCGACTATGGAAGTCTAAATTTTTTTTCGATTTTGGTCCCAAATCGAAAATAATTTTCGATCTGAAGACCCTTGAAAACGGACACTATTCTCGGAATATTTTTCACAGTAACACAATTTTAGTAATAAATTTGTACTGTAACATCATATTGAGAAAAAAAACCATTTCCGCTAAACTTATATAATACAGTTTCACGAGCGGCTTATCCTTACTTCGTACGTTATTAAATTTTGATGATTCAGGGCAAAATATATAAAATCCAATACACCTTTTTACGAATTTTCAAAAACTGATAAATTAAATATCCAACGACAAAACAATATCTACATGCAACCGAAAATAAACAGCGAAAAAAACATTCTTTCAAAAAATAAAAATCTTATCCTATTAGAATTTGTATAAATATCGTATAAACAAAAAAATCCAAAATTAAGGATTGAGGAAGGACAACAAATACAAACGCGGAGGTAGTCGATACCGGCCGGACTCTCACTCTCGAATAGAGCGGTGGTAGTGGGTGTCGGAGATGTTAGAGTGCAGCAACGGCGCAACTTGGTCGTCTCTCCCTCGGCGGCCCCTTCCCTCCTTTTCCACCCTGGTAATAATAATAATTATTATTATTATATTACCCTTTCTTCTTTTTCCTCCTTTGTTTTTATTTCTGGGGTTTAGGAATTGAGGAGGGTTGGTTGGTGTTCATAATTTGCAGAAATTGAAGGGGCGGGGCCGCTCGGTTATTCGATGCGTTGGTGGGTTCGGCGGCAACGGCTCTGTTAATGGCAATCGCTCCCCCAATAAATTTTTCATCCAAGAGGTCCTTTTTCTTACGCTTTTTTAATAAAAATATTTGTTATTTTTCCAATCTTGTTTTCTTTTCCCTCTTAGGTTGAACCACGGATTAGCTTCCAGTTAGATAGTTTTGGAATGATTGGGTTTTTTTTTTGGTTGTTGTATTAGGCCATTGGAGCTGAGTATGGACAAGGTTTTGAGACATTTAGACCAAATGGGCCGTTGAAGATGGATGTGGTAATCCATCCCTAGTTCCTCTTTCTTCTTCCCATCCTTGTCTGATGCCCGCATGCCTTTTCTGTTTCGGGTTGCCTTTTATTCTTGATGTGTTTTCTTTTGTGGGAATGGCGGGTAGGATTACTTGAACGACAGACTCCAAGAAGGCCTCCTCCAGCGGATACGCTATGCCATGAAACCCGATGAAGCTTATGGCCTTATTTTCTCCTGGGACAATGTCGTGGTACCTTTCTAAACCTTAGTTATGTTTGTCTATTTTTATCGAATCTTCGTCTCAGGGGATGAATGGAATCATGGATATGTTTCAGACAGATACAAGAGCTTTGAAGTTGAATGTGTGGAGGCAGCTTGCATCTGAAGAGGGTATGTGTTAATCTCTTTCGGCTTTAGCTTTGGGCATGTTTTTAAGCTCCCTGGTTAATTGCTGAATGGAAAACCATGTATCAAGACTAGATCTTTAGCACTTCATAAATTGACCTCGTCTTAAAACTCTCGTGCACTGGAATGCTGCTGCTACTTATTTTACTTGTCACTGCATTATTGTCTGAGGTTTTTTTTGTTGTTGCCATTTCCACAAGCGTGCAATCTATTTCACCATTGCTGCAAGGTCTATATCTCAATCGACATTTTGGTGATGTAGATTCTATGTTTTTTTTTTGGCTGTGAAAAGGGAGGGAAATTCCAGAAGATGAACGTACGCAGAAACTGATATTACATACAAGTGCAAGTGCTGATGAACTATTGCAAAAGGTTTGATGTTTTGCATGATCTTCGTTTTCAGTCCATTCCTCTTTGCTGTAGTGCTTCTATGTACTCTAGTTCACTGTGCTGAAAAATGTTGAAAATTAGAGCTTACTTTCTTGAGCTTTATCTGGGCCTTCAAGTTTGGCCGCTGGTTTTAGCTAAGATTGTATGGACTCTCGGGGAGCTCTGACTAGATGCAAGTGATGGTGATGGTTTTGTACTGTGTGTCTCAAAGAATACCATGAATATTTTGAGAGTCAAGCTGTATGAGGGAGGATGTAGGCCTTCCCATAGGGTTTTTTAAAAGTATCTCTAGTCTTTTAATTACAATTATTTCCTTTTCTTGCCAAAGGACATGTAGCCTAACGGCACAAACCGTAGTCAATGTCAAGGAGGTCCAGGGTTCAAGCATGGGCAATGTCATGGTGTAAAAATTTACTTCTAAAAAAAAAATTATTTCCTTTTCCCTGTTGCAAAGAATTCCTACTATTCAGTTGTACAATGATTGTTGTGTATGGTGATTGGTCTGTGCTTTTGTCCTTGCACTTTCAGGTGCTGATGTGGGATACGGTGGAAAGCGAAGTGGAAAGATTGAAGTCCAGATTGTCGCAGTTGTATTATGAAAAACTGGCCTCAGTAAGTGCCTGACCGAACTTGGTAATACATATTTTAGCAAATCAATATCTTTTGTGTTGACTCCAAATCCATGCAGCTCAATAAACCATCAGATGGACTCGAAGAATGGCTCGACGCCTTATATAGATCACGCATCCCTTGCGCTGTTGTTTCAACTCTAGATCGTGTCAACATGGTTGCAGCCTTGGATCGTATGAAGCTCACAAATTACTTTCAGGTGGATAGCTCTCTGACTTGGGGATTGTCCCGTTCTGAACTGCTATTTTCTTCAGTTCGATTATCTAAACTGTTTCTGGCAACCTCTCTAACTGTGACGAGAGTAGCACAATCTATCACCAGCCTATTAATAATTTGGACAACTTCTATTGGTAACTCAGAAAGTCATGATTGGAAGTTAACACTACAATCTTCACCATTTTCCCGAGAATGATTTTTGTCTCTGTGAATTCAGGCAATAGTTTCGGAGGAAGATGGGATGGAATCAATAGCTGACAGGTTTCTTTCTGCTGCCGTCAAGGTATATAGTCTATAACATGTATCAGTCATATGGTTGTAACCAGGGTGCAGGGCTATTCAGCTGTTTTAAGCCCTAGGACTTTTTCTCACTTGCAGCTTGATCGTAAACCATCAAAATGCGTGGTGTTTGAGGATGATCCCAGGGGCATAACTGCTGCTCACAATTGCACCATGATGGCTGTGGCGTTAATTGGGGCCCATCCTGCGTAAGTATTATCGAGTTTTAAAAGTTTCTCCTTTCTTTGAAATGAAAGAGGGGGCGTGCGTCAGAAAAGCTTAGTTCTTCCGGCAGATAGCATTCTTGCAACCAAAAGAAACCGGCTTGCTCAAGTGCATTCCTAACTTGCAGCCAGTATCCCCCTTTATTTTCTTTCTCCTACTCCGATCAGAAGACACTTTAGAAAGCAATATACACGTGGAAAATAATGCAGGATTCTCAGACTTGTCCTGCTTTCTTACAGTTTGCTTGATAATGTCTTTCGCTTGAAGCCAGAGACATGCAAGCATCTCATATCCATGGCACTCCAGTTTCTTTTTGTTGTTGATCAGAAGTAGCGGTTGTTTGATCTATTACTCAGGCACACTGACTTCCTCGGGACCATGCAGGTACAACCTGGTGCAGGCCGATCTTGCGGTAGGCAGCTTTCACGAACTTTCAGTGATCAACCTGAGGAGATTGTTTGCGAACAAGGGCTCGAAGTTCATGGACCGGCAGAAACAGATGATAGATAACTCTCCTCCCAAAAGAAGTCTAACTATTGACACCATATTCTGAGCCTTCTCCTGTCCCCCCTTGTCCCTAGTTCTTATTAGAGTATATACGTGTTGTTTCACATTCTTTATACGAACGCACGTAGAGTTCCCAGGCAAATTCTTGCTTACACACCAGCCCAACTTTCGAGGGATTGTTTCTTTTTCGTTTGGATGTCAATGGTAAAGTAGCGGCTGAGGAAATGAGGGGGAGTTCCTAGGAAAGCTGATGAACGGAATATATATAGCAAAAATAAGGATGATTTAAGTACACTTTTTCCTTTGTTAGTGAAATTTTTGAGCGGTCCTTAATATTTCGACGCCAACCGGAACAAGAGTTAGACTTGCCACGGTGAAATCAACCGGCATTATAATTCCAACCACGCGACATGAACAAGTTGGTTTTGAGTTGATTTGGTTTTGCAACGATTCAGGTTTTTTTCCTTCAAATGTGGCAAGCAATTTCGGTAGGCATTGGTCCCAACAATCAGCTGGCGAGATTTTCAACGGAGGAGAATTTACTTGGGACTTTTTTTTTTTGAGGATTAGAATTTACTTAAGACTTGTTAAGTAAAGAGTTTACTTAGACTTACTTATACAAGAGAGAGAAGCCGTATAAATTCATCATCAAATATTGAAGTCTCTTTAATCAAATAATATATCACATTTATGATGTGATTAACAATTAAACCTCTTTTCTTACTGAAATAAGCCGTATATGTTTTGGCGGGGAGGGGAGGGCTGTGGAGCAGGCTGACATGTCAAAAGGGAATAGGCAAGCAAGATCTCTAAAGATAACCTTTTTTACCCATAATTTCCTTATCTATATGATATGATATGATAAATTCCCATTCATTATCCATCTGTCCCCGAAAAGACAAAAAGGCCCCCAAATCAACAAATCATCATTCCAATACAGGAAACTTGGGTCTGCTCATCTTTTCTAGGACATGCGCAAGAGAAGGACCAAATCTGTAATAAGTAAAGCGTAGGAAAGAAGAAGGAAGAAAGAATATGAAGTGCGCACATGGGATGACTTCTTCAATCTCTTCACTGTCGGGTCCTCCCAGAAATTGGTCTCATTCTCCCAGGCAGCACCTCCCTGTTGTCCACTGTTCTCTTCAAGGTACGTCCTTTTTCCGCGTTATTGGTTGGTAAAAATTGAAACTTTGGTGCTGGAAAGTTCGGTTCTGGAGATAAAGTTTGGGAATTGGAGCGTACAAGTGAGTTTGGATCTCTGGAGAATTGTTGCCCTTTTGGATTTAGCCCCAAAGGTCTAGTCTTTATCTATATGGGTGGAAGCTAAAGTTTGAGATGCTGTCCTCCTTCGTGCGTAGCCCGAAAGGTCTAGTCTTTATGTCTAGAAGCTAGTTAGCTTTGTGGGTTCAGCGAGTAAGTTGGGTCGGCGTAGTCTTTCCCATTTGTGGGGCTTAACCCGGTGGATAAGGGAAATAAATTTGGTAACTTGCACTTGAAACGATTGAATTTTCCGCACTTTTGATGAGTAATAATGAAACTATGATAAAGTTTTCATTGTTCTTACTATGTGGAAGATGAATTGTGCAGGGACTGTGGCTGAACCCAAAGCTAGTGCGCTTTCGGAACCATTGTTGCTGAATGCAGTTAGAGGACATGATGTTGAGAGGCCGCCAGTTTGGCTCATGAGGCAAGCAGGGAGGTACATGAAGGCAAGATATTTGATTCATCTTTTACCGTTCTTTTCAGAGCCTGTACAAGTACCACTGATCAATTATTTTATGGGTTTTGATCACTGGATGCTGCCAGAGCATGAAATAAAGCTCATAATCTGTTGGACTTATATGTGCGTGTCAAGTGTCTTTCTTTTTTGCATTTTGAAAAAGTCGGCATATGTTGGCTAACTCGCCCTTCTGTCTTGCTTTGTCGTACTTGGTGCCTTTGATCTTTGCTTATTGAGGACCTCTATTGACAGAGCTATCAAGCCATCTGCGAGAAGCATCCCACATTTCGCGAGAGGTCAGAGAACATGGATCTAGTGGTGGAAATCTCTCTGCAGCCTTGGAAGGTCTTTAAGCCAGATGGGGTAAGCTGACATTAGGAAGCATGTCTTTATCTTTCCCGTAATTGGATTGAATCTCTGGTGCTAATATTAAGAGTGTCCAAGCGAATTATGAATGCCATTTCTCAGAAGTTTGTAGTTCTGTAGAAGAAACATACTAACAATTATTGAAGTTCTTCGTTCGGTTTTGATAGACTCGCCACTGCTTTAAGGTTTACTTTTTCAAACAGGTCATTTTGTTCTCGGACATTCTCACCCCACTTTCTGGGATGAATATACCTTTTGACATTGTGAAAGGCAAGGGCCCTGTGATATTCAATCCTTTGCGGGAAGCTGCTGATGTTGAAAAAGTGAGAGAATTTGTGCCAGAGGAATATGTTCCATACGTTGGAGAAGCATTGACAATCTTGCGAAAAGAGGTCTGAACTGCTTCTTCTCTCTTATGACTTCCAGTTTGGTTTGGCATATCTTCTCTCTCTTAAGTTACTACTAGTTCTGCAAAAACCATGCATGGATATGGGAAAGAGTAGTGCTGTTCCTTCGGGACTTCCTGCCTTGGGAGGAGTCTCTGTTCTTGAGGCTATGCTGTGCATAGTTTCTTCCCTACAGACCTAGTGAATACTCCACTGTAGAGAACACGAATGCAGCAAGCCATGTAATGTCATGGACGGGAAATTGTGAAAGCTGCTCATTTTGGAACCACTTCAGCTGAAACATTCTAGGAGAGCTATGTCTCTAATTTGAGCAGCTGCATAATCAGTGAGATCTTTTAGTTCAAGGGTTTTAGGAGTAGATATATGATGTGATTTCATTTTGAATATGAGTGTGAACAGGAAAATAAAATACTGATGCCTTTCCATTTAAGAGTTATCGACCTTGTCAAATAAATCATGCTTCAATCATTTGGTCTCTTTGGTGCCTTCCTGATCCGAGGGAAATGGTCATTTGTCTTCCCCCTTTTCAGGTGGATAACAAAGCTGCTGTGCTCGGTTTTGTCGGTGCTCCTTTTACACTGGCATCATATTGTGTTGAAGGTGGTTCATCAAAGCACTTCTCAAAGATAAAAAGATTAGCGTTCTCCCAGCCCAAGGTAAGTCTATGAAGGCATGGAATTTCTTCTTTCTGGGATGCTTATCTACAGGCTTGGTTGCTAGCTAGTCATTACAAAATAACAGTTTCAACATCTCCCCTGTTTTCTACTGCCATAGGTTCTTCATGCGTTGCTTCAAAAATTCGCTACCTCCATGGCAAGCTACATCCAGTACCAAGCTGATAATGGAGCGCAAGCAGTCCAAATTTTCGATTCATGGGCTACGGAGCTAAGTCCGGTGGATTTTGAGGAGTTCAGTCTCCCATACCTGAAGCAGATTGTGGATACCGTGAAGCAAACTCATCCCACTCTTCCTCTCATTCTGTATGCGAGTGGATCCGGGGGCTTGCTAGAAAGGCTTACCATGACGGGGGTAGACGTAGTAAGCCTGGATTGGACGGTAGACATGGCAGAGGGCAGGAGGCGATTGGGACCTGATGTGGCGGTCCAGGGAAACGTGGACCCTGGTGTCCTCTTCGGATCGAAGGACTTCATCACCAAACGGATAAACGACGTCGTACAAAAAGCCGGCAAGGGGAAGCACATACTGAACCTTGGTCATGGGATTGTAGTTGGCACACCAGAGGAGAATGTTGCTCACTTTTTCGAGGTAGCTAAAGGAATCAGATACTGAAAGCGGACCAGACAATCGTTCAATTCTTCCCCGTTGGGTCTCATGGCTCCACTTCATTGTACTAACTTAGCTTATGAGGAATCCAATTCTTGGTCTGATCTCTTTTGGCAGTGCGGCATAAAACCTTAGCTTGAGTCGATAATCTCGTAGTATTGTAAGGAACCGGATCTACTTCTTCAAGGAAACGAGCTACGTCTGGTTCCGTATTTTATTATATAACCTATATTTATATAATTTCTTTTGAGTTGATCAAAAATTATCAGATGAGGATTGGTTTCTGTGGTACCTCAATCATAGAAAGGGGCACGTTCTCAATTGGGTACCCGCTTTTCATGTTGTTACGCTACCCGGTGCACGTTGATTGCCAACCAAACTTTGGCTGTTAGGAAGGGGCAATGTGCGTAAAATTTGTTGGCTAGAATGACAACGGATCATCTCTCTTTTCTTCCGCAAATATTATATCGTCTAGAGCCCAGAGTTTAGACCAACCCGCCTAATAAAACACCTAACCAATGGGTAACCACCACCACCACCCCCTATCCCCATATAAATAATACTAATTCGAGCAACAGAAAAAAAGTGGAGCAGACAAGACCCCAAAAGGCAACTCCATAATGGTGGCTTCCATGAACAGTTGCTGTCCCCTCGGGTCTATGCTCATGCACCCGCATGAAAGCCAATCTCTTTTCACCAGAAAGATTGCAACTTTGAGACCTCCCACGACCTCTGGTAATAGAACAGTTGGAGTTAGCTGTAATAAGCTGGCACCGGGAAGTGAAACCGAGGGGAACCCGTCAACAAGTTCAAGGAAAGACAAGAAGGCCTTGTTGGGTTCGATGGAGGACTACAATACTGCCATGAAGAGGATGATGAGGAACCCTTATGAGTATCACCATGATCTTGGTTGGTACTACTTTTGTCTCTTCGTAGTTTAGTTATAGTTTCTATGTGCCTGGCATTTCGTTTGAATGTTCTAAAGTATGAATCTTTTACCACCAAGCGCTTTGATCAATTAGCAAGTATTTATGTTAGCTTCGCCACAGATTTCGACAAGATCCCGAGGAACTACTGAAAACTTGGTAGGAAGAGTTTTGCCAATATCAAGTTTTTTTAGTGGGATTGCTTCAAGTAGTCGAGGGGATTTCTGCTTCTTTAATGTGCTCCAAGCAATCAATATTGATGATCGGATGCAGATTTGGAGTAATTTTATGGTGGTCACAGTAAATTAAATTCAGACCACATTAATAATTTTCATCCATCTTCTTCTGCTTCTTTTGGTAGCTCTTATTGATATGGGAGAGACTCAGCCTCTTGTGTAGGCTTGCTTTATCATGTGACGTAGGTGGTAACTTACCTAGCTTCGTGCATATGATTTGCCTAAACATTTGAGAGGGGCTGTTTGGGTCAGGATTTGACTTGGTTGGTCTTGGCCTTTGTCCTCAAGAAATTCCCTGTGACTTCTTCCTCCTTAATGCTTGTTTACTCTTTGTTGGATTGATCATCTAGTTGTATTTCATGTACAGCAGCAATAGGTTTCCCATAGTTAGGATTCCTGGAGACTCCACATGCTTGTGTTTCCTTGACTAACCCTTCATCTCAGACAAGTGTTTTAGGTTTATGTGTAATCATTCCGATTCTAACATTTTAACGCTACTGTAATTTTCGGATTACATCTTGTGTTCAGGTATGAACTACACGTTGATAACTGATAACTTGATCGTGGGATCCCAGCCGCAGAAACCTGAAGATGTAGATCATTTGAAACATGAAGAGAATGTTGCCTATATCTTGAATCTCCAACAGGACAAGGACGTGGAGTATTGGAGTATTGACCTCCAGTCCATCATCAAAAGATGTCGGGAAGTTGGAATCCGTCATATGAGAAGGCCTGTAAGCAAATGTGTGTTTGTCATGTTGAAGTAGGATAAGGCTGGTTATTTTCCTTGGCTTGCTTGTTCGTGTCCAGCGTTACTGCTCACTAACGTATTCAGTATCCGGCATTTGCGATCTCAGGCTAGAGACTTCGATCCTGATTCCCTGCGAAGTATGCTTCCGAAAGCTGTTTCCTCATTGGAATGGGCCATATCGGACGGAAAAGGCAGAGTCTATGTGCATTGCACGGCTGGACTTGGAAGGGCGCCTGCTGTTGCCATTGCTTACATGTTCTGGTTTCTTGGAATGGATGTAAGTTCTCTCAACTCTTTCCTTTCCTTGTAAGTTCAGATAATTTCAAAACCATGATTTTTTTTAATAAGTGGATAGATTTTGTTACTCTTTAAGATAAATAAAGAAATTACATCATGAAAATCAAAACATGTTGCTGTAGGAATTTGTTGATGACAACTTATATTCCCATGTGTCGTGTTTTCCTTGAAAAGCTGAACACAGCTTATGATTCCCTAACTTCAAAGAGACCTTGTGGACCGAACAAACGAGCAATCCAGGCAGCTACTTATGATCTGGCCAAGAACGATCCCTGGAAGGAACCATTTGAAAATCTTCCAGAATACGCCTTTGAAGATGTGTCAGACTGGGAAAGGAACTTGATTCAAGACCGGGTCCGTGCGCTCCGTGGCACTTGAATTTCAGGTACGTGGTTGCTGTCTTGATGTTTTCACTGCAGATGGCCATCAATACAGCAAGCTCATTACTAGGAGGCTACATAACTAAAAACTTCATGTAACCAACAAAGTAGCTGTTCATGTATATTCTCCAACCCTTGCATCTCTAGAGCCTTATGCAGTACCTTGACACCCGAATTGGTTGTCCAAAACCTGTCTGCACTTTGCCTATGGATCCTGGTGGAGCTGCCGCTCTGTGATCACACTATTTTCTGATCTTGAATCCGGTCTGCATCTGTCCTTGTCGAGTTGAGTTAATAACCAATGTGACAGAGGCGACATCATGTCAATCTCGCAGATGCACTGCATGAAGGGTTGACCTGCTGTCCCCGGACCTCAGGGAGCCTGCAAGCTGATTTTTCGACATTGACGGAAAGTACACCACATCTGGAATCATGTGGTACAAGCATTGCTAGATCAACTAGATCCTGCAACAATCGGGATGCAGCGAATGTAGACTAGCAGCTAAAGAGAACACAACCACTTCTATCACATATATCGGTGTAGCAAAAACGATACTTTGCTTAGGGCGATGGATAACCTTTCCCGTTTGATGTTTTGACATCGGCTGGTTATGTTCTAATCTCTCCTACGCTTTGAATTTGTTTAGTTCTTTCGAAGATATACGAACCATTTTGGATAATTTGGAAGCAGTTAAAAATGCAACTCGCAACCACACCAAACTTGCATCTTTGAACGAATGAGAGCCTCCCGATGCAAAAACATTGACGCCACTAACAAGAAAAATTGACAAGAAACTTTCGGAGAATTTATATGATTAGTGAGTCCACGGGCAGTGCAGCCAAATATTACAAGGAAATTTCTTGTTTGCAACTTACATTAAGACTGCTCCATCCTATGACAACTCAACTGCGACCCTTGACCCCATTATCTACGTACTTGAAATTATAGGAATCTCCTTCAAAATCCTAAGACGGGAAGAGCATCGTCAAGTTCAAGGAGCTTCCGTTTGTTTGTTGCAAGCATCAATGAATTCCTCGGAGGCTTCTTTATGTGCACTGGTATCCATTAGCAGCCACGCAGACCAAGCGACTTGTTTCAGACTCACCGGCAACCAACATTGCAACTTATACCTCATGATGGTGACACTGTCTGGAACTTTGCTAGATGTTCTTGCCGTCGTCCTATGTGGAATGCAGTGACTACCCATGCTACACAAACCTAAAGCCCAGAGGAAATTGCAGGTTGTCATTAACATTTTATTGGTGAACTTAAAACTGAACAAGAAGCACGTAATAATTGAACAAATAGTTTCCATACTCAAAGAAAACACGAAGCCAAACTCAAAAGTCTTTATCTTTTATATTCCTAGAGCTAAAGGTCTATAATGAGTGTGCCGATATCTGTACAGAACAATAAGAGAAATCATAGGCGAAATGAGTTACTTACTGGCAAGGCATAGAGAGAAACGAGTTACTTACTGGCAAGGCATAGAGAGAAACGAGTTACTTACTGGCAAGGCATAGAGAGAAACGGTCGATGTCTTTCCATGAAGAGTGCTGGACAATACTTTGTACATCCCGGCAGCTGTAGCATCTCCGAGACGTTGAACGACTACATCTATACATATCTGCAACAAGTTACACCACACTTGGACGCTTCAACGATCCTACCCACAAGTATATGCATAGCATATGATACAAGATAATTGAAGTATTTGGTAGGTTCAGGACATGGCATATGGGAAAGCTAACCACTCGCAGTATAATATTTCAATATTTCCTGGATGAGATTTGATGGTTCTTTAGGCAGATAACTTCCTGAAAAGGTTGAAAATAGGGAAGTGTTTACTAACCTTAGCTTTATACTTTTCTTCTTGTGAGATAACAGTAAAGAGGAGCTCTCGTGCAGGCCTAGTAACGACATATGTTACCACCTGCAAAGTTGAGAAAGAATCAATGGTTGACCTCGGGTGAGAATTTCATATTGGTCTAATCCAAGTCTGCTTGAATACAATGGGCTCTCTAGGCATAGAAGGAGAATCAAGCAGCAAATTTATGACTATGCATGTTCATCTAAAAGAGGTCAAGAATCAAACAAAATAAAGAGACTGGGCTTTTAAGTTGCACCTTTCTTATGGTCTCACAAATAGCAACTGCTACCCAAGTAGGCCAAACAGCGATGGAAATCATGTTTAAGAAGGCAACGACTGGTGCAGAGCATATAGCAACGGTAACTCCAGCTACAGTTAGTATGCGCCCCTGTATTTTAATTTAACACAGAGTAAGTGCACATAACACCAATAGCATAACCATAAGCAACAGGCAGAATACATAAAATTCGGAATCCGACAAGCAAGTATAAAGGCGTCAGCAATAAGCAACAGAAAACAGGCTAATTCTGGAACGTGTAGTTCTGTAGTGCTCACCGTCAGTGTAAGTTGTCCAGCAAGGATAAATGCGGCAATAATGCTATTTATTTGGGCAAACAATCGTCTTCTCCCCAGAGAACTTGTAACTGTTTCAGCAATAATTGTCACTTTCTACAGATGTCAAACATGAAAATGACAATTAGATTATGAATGCCACATCAGCGTTGCAATGTGAATCAAACATCAGAATACTAAACATTTACCTGAAAATAGAAGAAAGAGGAGACAACTGCACTCAGCCAGAGGAACAAGGACACGTATAACAAATAAGTAGAGGCAATCACAAGCCACATCCCATCCAAGACAGCCGATAGCTGAGGTTTTACTCTAGATGCAGGTGATTTGGGAGAAACAACTTCAACAGCTGTCGCCGGTACGTCAGCTTCATGCTGTTGGTTAGAATCATCTACTCTATATAAAGAAACAAATAACAATATTTTCAGACAAAGAAGAAGCAGAAGGGTTGCATATGCTTCCAACAGATGATCTGATAATAACAGCTCATCAATGAACAACCAAAATAGCTTCCTATGGCTACTGGTAACTGAGAATTCAGCAGGAAATCACATGAATATATGTATTTGTTGCGTTATAAAGAGACGCTAACAGCAAAAGAGATATTTCCCGCTTCCTGAACTCAATATAAAAAATTGACCCTGTGTGTGATCTTGCAATGCATCAGCACAGCCAACTCCTAGCGATCAGTAAATGAGCATGGATTGCAGGGACACAAAAGGAGAAAAAGTAAAGTTTACCTTATGGGAGTTAGTTCTTCACTAAGGTGAGAGTTATCCTTTCTGATGCCTTTTGATAACTGTGCAGCTAGTTCCATGAGCAAAGCAGCAAATAAAAGAAGCCCTGCAGAAAGAGTAACAAGATGAAGCAAAAAATTAAATAAAGGGTTGACAAGAAATCCTACTTCCACGATCTCATATCAAAGTGTTTAAGAAGTCATGCATACATGGTCCTAACCAAGCCATGGCAGTCGCAAACAATGATCCAAAGAGCTGGCCAAGCGTGGCCCCGGCACCAATGAACCCAAACAATCTAGAGCCTGACTGAACACGAGGAATAACATAATCTCAAATGCAACCAACAAAAGAGCGATCCAATTTCAATAGTCATGTAGGATGAACCTCATTGTCCATGACGTCAATTACTCTAGCCCAAGTTGAAGAGATGGTAATCAAATTCAGCAGGGCAACCTTCACACAAAATACAAATAGAAAGGGAACATTGTAAACCTAGAGACCAACGATAAACTCAAAACTAGAAAACACTAGCTTAATATGATTGGCATATACCCAAAGAAACAGGCCAATCCTGACAGAAACGTAGAACCAGCCATTGGATTTGTCACCCCAGCCCGGGGAATAAGCAGCAGGACTAGTCTGATTCAAGTTGAAGTCATTGGACCCCATAGAGACGGAGAGCTGAGCCTAATTCAAGCACGGATAACCAATTGAAAGAAACGACAGCATAGAGAAGGAGACAGTGAAAAGGGAACAGGAGGTACCTTTGGGGTGAAAGAGGAAGCTGTAGAAGATGAAGACAGATGCCAGAGGACGAAGAAGACGACAAGTGAGACGCTGAAGAACCTCAGGATCAAGACCAATGCCTGCCATTGAATTGGGAAGAAGAAGAAAAACCGTGATGCAGTGGGCATTTATTTTACGCCAGAAGAAATTGTGGAATTGGTTTGGATCTTTTTCATTAAAAAAATATGGAAATATTAGAAGAAACAAAGGGACTTTATGGACATTTATTCACAGCTCCTGTTCAGCTCGTACCATCTAACAATAGGAATTCGATTTGCTAAATGTTAACAGAAAAGTAATTCCATCCTCTACACAAAATTAGTTCCAGATACGTCAAAAGGGAAAGCGAGAGTACTTATACAGCAACCAAGGCACCAACCAGTAAGAGAAGAGGAAGAGGAAGAGGAAGAGGAAGAGAGAGAGTCAAACCTTTGATTTAGAGAGAGTAGGTATAGCAAAGAAGAGAGTGGAGAGAGGTGCGGCCAGGAGGGTGAGGATCAGTGATCCCACGAAGAGCTCCGGCAGGTTCGACAGTCCCAGGGATATGGCCCCCTCGTCCCGCAACGGCAGCACCACGAAGTAAGCACTCAATACCTGCAGCGTCGTTTCCCAATGTCACCATCGCGCTTCTTATTATTATTTAATTAATTAATTAAAGATCATCATATTCAAAGAAACCAGATTCGAATTGAAACGGAGAGAGAGAGAGAGAGAGAAAGAGAGGGAAACATACGAAGAAGAAAGAGGCGGAAGAGTGGAGCAGGGCGGCGGTCTCGTGTGGCTCCACGTCAACCACCGCCGACAACGCCGCGTGTAACCGTCCCGCCCTCCTCATCCCCTTCCCCTTCCCCTTCCCCTTCCCCGGTCAACGACTCCTTTCCCACCTTTTTCTCCCAAACGATTGATTTCCTCCTGGATCCCGTCTTGCGATACGCTGTACTCTTCTGGGCCAAGGCCCAGGCTCAGGCCTAGGCCCCGGTCTTGAACTCTTTCTGCACCCGGCCCTGGTCCGGTCCTATTATTTATCAATAAATTTCCGAATATATATAGTTTCTTTCAACTTAAAATTTAAAAAAAAAAAGAGAGAGGAGTAAATTGAACAAGGAAGAAGCTCTTCTCAGTTACTCAAAATTAAAAATGTCTGTTGTACTTTTCTATCAAACAAATTACGAAGCTTGTGTCTAATTGAGTGGAAACTAGAGATTAATTAGGTTTTTTTTTTTACTCGGAACTCAGTTAGATAGATTCGCACCAGACCAGACCAGACATGGGAAGGAGGCAGGGAATATGTTCCCATTGTCCGTTGATCGATTCTCCTTCCTTCCTTCCTTCCCGCCGTGCTCACAACAAAGTAGTCTCTAATCTATCCAGAACAACAGGTCAGAATTAAATATGCCGCTGCTCCTCCACCACTTGTCATGTTTGTCACCTAATTACTCTCTTCATTGCTCCACACATACACATCTATACATATAAGCTAAAAGATCGTTTCCCGACAGGTAAATTATACATGTATTATTATTATTATTATTAGTTCGTTAACATAATATCTTGGTCAGAACGAACGTCTTGAATATATGTATGTGTTGTACGTATCATCTTTTTATAAATATGTACATTATCTTTTCTATAATGCATGTAAACTTGTCCATACATCCATATTTTTAACCTAGGTTCCGTCGTTTTGGACAATCTTGTAAAGATACCCGTAATACCCATTAGTAGTACAAGATCCGGGACGTACAGAAAGTCCTATCTACCTCGTTTGTGCCCCGCCTTACGGCTTTTTTTTGCAAAGTAATCGTGGAAGCTGCTGGGATGGGGATGTGGACCGGTTCACTAGTGACTATGCCATGTCTTTTTCAGAAACCACTCACTCTGCTCAGCTCAGCTCAGCTCAGGTCATGAACTGGATACTACTCACACCTTGAATCTTTTAATTCCGTGGGCCCTGTATTTGAAAAACCCTTCTAGTAGTGCACAAAAAAAAACCCTTCTAGTAGAGTGGGAGTGCGTATATACAAGGTTTTTAAATACGCGGTCCGACCGGTGGTTCGACCGGTCAGACTACGATTCGGTAAGAAGGGCGTACCGGATTTGCTCGTTGAAACGCCAACCTTACGAACCGCCCAAAATCCGGTCAGACCGGACAGTTCGTACGGAAAACTGACCCGGAAATTTCGGGTTCGTAAGGTTTTTTGCTTAAAACTTGAAAATTAAACCAAAATTTTCCAACTTAGAACATCGAGGAAAATATGATCGAACTCTTACCCCCAAATCGTGGAAAAAAAAACCCAAGACCCACGAAATCGTGAAGGGTGGTTTTTTACTTTTTTTAGAATTAAAATGAATGCTTGTTTAAATTGGAAGGGAAATAAGTTTATATATATTATTAATAGTGGGCCTTATTTCTCAATGTTGGGCCGGAGACTTTTAACCAAACAAATAATGGTGGGCCTTATTAATATTGGTGGCACTTCTAAAAAATTAATATATAAGTAAAAAAATTACCCGGTCCGACCGGCGGTTCAACCGGTCGGACCGTTCAACCCTGAGTTCGGCCCAAAATCCGGGTCGATCTCCGGGTCGTATTTGAAAACCTTGCGTATATACCGTTTTAATTTATTATTTATTATTTATTGTGGGGCTGGCTGCCATCTGTTTCTTGTCTCTCTCTCTCTCTATATATATATATATAAAAGAAAGAGAGATATGGGGGCCATGACCATATCCAGTATCCACCCAACTGCTTCAACTTTCCCCGGCTACACTTTCTAACAGTATTAGTACTATTTTAATTAGGCTCGTTTATTGCTTGGTTGCGACACCCCGCACCAGAGCACCCAACAGATTTAACATATTTGGAGAGAGCGTCATTGTTTGTTTGGCCAATGCGTTTTCAAAATACGCTTTGTTTATCTCGTTTGATTATTTTATCTTGGATATATCTTTATGTTATATTTAGATATGTATTTTGATGATTTGAAGTGTGCGAATTTGTGTCCAGGTTGAACTCTTACCTTCTTTTTTATGAATGAAAATAGGAAAAAGTGCACTTTAGTATTCTGTAGTTTTGCGCTTTTCGGTTTCAGACCATGTTGTTTAAAATTTGTAATTCAGTCCATATGGTTACCAAATTTTATCAGGACAAGTCCTAGGCAGCTGTCCGAGGCTCTTCAGCCACTTGGACGCATACATGTATCAAAACAGTACCGTTTTAAGCCTACGTGGCCGAAATGTGGCAAGTGAGTTGGCTTAGTTGATAATAATGTGTAATCTGTTAAATTATTAAAAAAATTTCTAGTTTATATTTTTTTTCGAAGCACACCCTTCATCCCCACGCCATCTTCTCTCTCCTCTCCCTCTATCCCCAAGTTAGAAAATCCTCCTTCATCAAATCCAACCTTAATAACCATTATCAAATCCTCCTTCCTCTCCTCTCTTTCTTCCTCTGCAGCCACCTTATCTCAAGACTAGCAAGACGACATACACTAGCGTAAAACTAGCAGTCATATAGATTGCAGGGGGGCTAGACCCCGCTCACGGTGAAAAGTGAAAGGACCATAATTTATTAAGCAACTCAAGAAATTGAGTCAGTGCCCTTTACCCTCTCCCCTCTTTTCCCCTCATCGATCGCGTCTTTCTTTTGCCATCTCCGTCAGTCATTGCCAATCTCCTCCACCAAAACCTGCCTCGACCCCTAACCTTTTCGTTGTCTTCAGCCCAACCTCCCCCACCCAATGTTGATTGAGCTCTCTGACGGCAAGCTTTCAAGGCGAGATTGAATGGGCTCATTTCTCTCTCTTCGCCAATTTTAAACCATAGAGTCTGAAAGTAGAAAACGCAAAAATATGGTACTAAAGTGCAGTTTTTCATAAGAATAAGATAACATCTGCCATCGATTTGTAAAAAATGTGCAAGCGACTTGCACTGCCCCATAAGTTTACATTATTTCAAACTACGAGTCGACTATTACGGACTAAATATAGTCAATCATGACAGAGAACCGATTTAACCAATCATAGTTTCTTTTCTGATTTTTTTTCCTGATCGTTTAACCGATCATAGTTAAACAAACGGTTGAACTTCAATTTAACTATCAATTTAAACGGCTGTTAAATTTCAAATAAAAATTATATATAAATTGTTTAGAATTGATTTGATTTTAACTTTTAAAGTAAAAAACATGATATGACTTATCTATTGTTGCCTAGCATACAAAATGGACACAAGCTAGTGAACATAAAGTTGTTTATTTTACAAGGCGCCAAATGTCGATTCGTTTTAGTTCACGACCCAATAATTAAGCAATCATGTTCTCTGTATGCTTCCAAATCTACAACTTTTAGCTTTAGTAGGACCGGAAGTGGATTGAGCACGGAGTGAAGGAATCGATTCCGTACGGTTTGGAGTGAAAGGGGACCGCAGTGGCAAGCGTAGTTATGTGATAATGGCAAGTGCAGTTATGTGATAATGGCAAGCGCAGTTATGTGATAATGGCATGTGTATTTTTGACAGTGGCAAGTCCCCGTTAATGATAATGGCGCGCGTGGTTTTTTTCATTTTGGTCCCCCATATTTTAGCATTTTTGCAAAAAGGTCACACTGGCATGCGCAGTTATGTGATAGTGGCATGCACAGTTATGTGATATTGGCATGCACAGTTATGCGATAATGGCATTTGTATCCGGCCTGCGTTTGTGCATGGTTTTTTTCATTTTGGTCCCTGTATTTTAGCGCGTTTGCAAAAAAGTCCCCGCGTGTCTTCATTCCGAACGGTTCGGAATCTGAGTATTCCGTGCCCAATCCAGACCCTAGTAGGACCACCCCAGAAGAAATGCAAAAGGTAGCCCTCATATGATAATTAACAATCTTCTAAAAAAATGATAATTAACAATCATAGAATTGGGATTAACAAATACCTGTCACGCACAAAATCATGAATCCCTCATTTTGGATTCGGGCCCATCCTCCAACCTGTTCTCCAGTTCCTCGCCAGATTTTTTAATAATAATTATATTTACAACTTAAATATTGTAAAATGTCCTTTGTCAGATATTAAAACAAATTCAAATATTTTTTATCAACCGTCACATTGCAAGAGATAGATTAATTAATTCAAATTTAAATAGTGTTTCATTTTGATTTACATGTATTCAAGCTAAAATATTTTTTCACTATTTGATTACTCGATGGGTGCGTTAAATTTTATATCAAGTAATAAAGATCGAGAAGAAGGTGATGAAACGCAATGATGAAGATGATCCATTAATATTCTTCCGGCTAAAGATCATCACGGCTCACGACTAACTAATGCCTCTCAAAAAAATATATAACACCTAATTAAATAAACAATCTTAAACTTGTTGACCACCACTCACCCCGTTGACCCCACCACCTCCGGGAGACGACCGCTTCCCATCCAAACACCCGATAACCAGATGACCCCCTCCCTAGCCCAATCCCAGAGGTTCAACACAATGTAGGTCCCAATCCCCCCGATGAGCCCGTACGCTATGGAGTACGTCATCGGCATCACTATCAACGTCACGAACGCCGGGATAGCCTCCCGCATGTCCCCCCAATCAATCTCCACCACTGCCCGCATCATCATCACCCCGACCAGGATCAGCGGGGGCCCCACCGCCCACGCCGGTATCGACGCCAGCAGCGGCGTGAAGAAGAACGCCAGGAAAAAGTACCCCGCCGCCGTCAGCGCCGTCACCCCCGTCCTCCCGCCCTCCCGTATTCCCGTCGACGACTCGATGAACGTCGTCACCGGCGATGTCCCTAAGAGGGAACCGGCCACGATCGCCCCCGCGTCCGAAATGAACGCGAAGTACTGCCCCTCGAACCCGCCGTTCTGATCGGCGAACCCAGCGAAACGCGCCATTGAGTAGAGAGTCCCCGTCGTGTCTAATACGTCGACGTAAAGGAACGTCACTAGGGCTTCCCAGAAGCGTCCCGTTTTGATGCCCTTGAAGCTTAGGGCAGCCGCCGTGTGTTTTATAACGTGGACATCGACTACTTTCTTGAAATACTCGAACGACTGGTCGCCCTCCGGACTGTTGGGAAAGGCGGTTACTTTGGTCTTACGGAACCAGCTAACGGCGGTTACGAACACGATACCGTAGATCATAGCGCCTTTGACCTTTTTGACCAGGCAGTAGGCGATGATTACGAACCCTACCACGCCGAGCCAGAAGGTGGGGCTTTCCATGCGGTGGTTGAGGCAGTATATACCGCCGGAGACGGTTCCGCCGGGAAGGAGGGCGACAGTGCCATTGGCCAGCGTGGTGACCGGTGCGAGGGAGGCGCGGCCGGAGGCTGGGCAGGCGGCGAGGGTGAGCAGGGTTGAGGAGGAGTACCCGACGAGGCCGAGGCCTTCGTTGCTTTGGAGTCCGATGAAGGCGAGGAAGAGGCCGATCCCGGCGGAGGAGCTGATCCGTACGGGCTTGGGGACGAGCTTGGCGATCATGGCACGGAGGCCGGCGGCGGAGATTGCGAGGAAGATGAGGCCCTCAAGGAAGACGGCGGCAAGGGCGGTCTTGTAGGGGATGTTGCCGGAGCCGTGGAAGCCGACGACGGTGTAGGCGAAGTAGGCGTTAGTGCCCATCCCGGGGGCGAGGGCGAGGGGGAGGTTAGCGAGAAGGCCCATGATGACGCACCCGATGAGAGAGGAGGCCACGGTGGCGACGATGAGGTCGCGGCGGACGCTGTCGAGGCAGGCGGTATATCCCGGGTTGACGGGGTCGAACTTGCAGGAGATGTCCGGGTGGAGGATGTCGGCGGCGGGGCAGGCAGATAGGGGGAGGGAGAGGTTGGAGGAGCAGAGGGGGAGGCAGTCGGAGACAGAGCAGGTGGCGCCAGAGTCGGCGAGAATGGAGGCGTTGACGGCGAGGATGTAAGCCATGGTGAGGAAGGTGGCGGTGCCGGCACGGAGCTCGGTGGTTAAGGTGGTGCCGCGGTCCCTGAGCTTGAAGTAGTTGCCCGCCCGGGTGGAAGCCACCCAGTTGTTGAGGCTGGATAATGGCTCGGGAGGAGATATTCCAGGTTCCCCCATCGGTGACCTATTTTCCGGCTTCTTGTGATCCCTGTGTGTGTACTTGATAGAGTATGAAGATGGGGTTGCGTTTCTTCTATGTGTGTGTCGGTCAATGTAGGCGTTTTTGTCGTAGGTTGCAGTGTGTGTGTGTGATTCATAAGTTTTTAAGCGCTGGTGTCTGTTTGGTCTGGTGCGTGTGTATACAATAATATAAATGGGTGACCAACTCATGTATGGTCTGATGGAAACGGTGTTAGTCTTTAAGCATGAGATAAGAGGATCGAATTTCATAACCGTTTAAAATCCAAAATTGTGGAAATAATTTAAATCTCAACAAAAAAATAAATAAATGCGTCTCTATAATATAGTGAGGGAGAGGGATTCCACCCAAAATAAATATTGAGAGGGAGAGAAGACGAGGAGGGGTGTTATTTTTTTACACTTATTTCATATATTAACTGTATAATCTCGATACAATAAATATTTAAGTTTTTCTAGTGGGTCGATGAAGTGATCAATTGGTTGAATGGGGAGTTTAATAAAAAAAAATTATTTGTAAATTTAACTTTAGAGAGTTAGGTTAGATTCCAGAGCTTTATACTACATTAGACTTTGTTTCTCAACTAACCAAGATTTTTTTATTTTTGCAAGGGATAAAAATAGAGACACCAACTCCTGAAAAACGAGTTAAGATTCGTTGTCATCTTACTCACGAATAATCGGGGGTGTGATTTGGGTGGGAGGAGATTGTACAAAGGAAATGGGGTGGACTTGGGTTTCCATGTAGTGAGGAGCACGGAGGGAGCATGAGAATCTTTCACTTGTCTTGTATGCCACCACACGCAGAAGTTTCTTCGATTGGACATAATCTGCCTTGCTCTGCTTTCATAGTGGTAGGAAATAGACTTCTTGTCCAATATAGAGTTGAATGATGAAAAGCTCTTCCTAATACTATTTGTTGATTACCAAATGACTAGAAGGGGATCTCTGTGTTGTAATGTCTCGGGTACATGTACAACAACACATGGAGATCGATGTATACACGAGGAGCTGTTGATGTCAAACCAGGACTTTGTTTATAAGTTAATGTTGTATTTGATCGATTGTTCACCAAAGTACATCAAAAGTATCTGATAATGTCTATCAACAGTACTGCAGTGATAGACATTATCTGGCAACAGACACTAAAATATCACCAAAATAGTCAATCAAAAAATGTCTGAATATACACCAAGAAGGGCAAAAACCTATCTCAAAACCTGGCAATTATCAAAATTAAAGAGGATCGAAAGACCAGTTTAGCTCCGAGCCACGAGTCACTTCCTTAATCGCGTGAAGAATAGACGGGGTATCCTCAAACGAAAGCTCCTCCCGAATGTCAGACTAGAACTTACAATCTCTATAATTGTATTTATCCTTATAATTGTTATTTTTTTACTCCAAATAATACTGAAACTCTTCTAATCAATGAAATATTTTTAAGCCACTGCTAAAAAAAAGTGTTTAGAGAGAAAGGCAACATTTCACAAATATGGAATTGCTTTTTCCTTTGGTTTGGTAAGGTATACTGATACAATGTCACACTACTCTTTTGGTCATCTGATCCGAAGAGTGTTGTCTTCAGTTTATTTAGAACATCTTCTTACCTTCTTTTTCTTCTTCCCTGGTTAATATATTAGCAATGCTTGCCTATAAAGTCGATTTCTTCACATTTTTATCCCATGCAAGTTAATGTGAAGGGGTCGGACGTCTATAATAATATCCAATATTATCAACTAGTGTGAAACAAGTGTGAACAGAACTAGCTTGTATCCTTCTTTTCAAACTTGCCAGCCGTTACAAGCTCTCAACTGATAGGCTAGTTTAGCTACCACCTCTGCGAGGTTGGATTCAGTACATAATGCAAAATTATGTACCGTCCAAATCAAAGGAAGCAGTAATGGCATAATTGTAAAAAGAAAAAAGAAGAAGAGTCAAACTTGGTATTTGAAATTCAAACAACCAGCCCTATTAATTAGGATGCAGTTGTGGGAATAAATCTGCTCCTAATAATCATGGTTTTCTATTCAAAAAGAGAAAATCAAGAAACCAATTTAATCACTTGCCATTTTGTATCACGGAAGACAAATAAATGATGATTTGTACCATTTATTAAATACTAACTGGTAATTAGAGTATTATTAAATATTAACTGGGCATGCCATTTATCATGACATGCCTATTGTCATAATCGCATATGCTCATTTGTCGTAATCGGACATGTCATTTATATCATAACCTGAGCATGTCATTTATCTTAACCGGACATGCCGTTTATCGTAACCGGACATGCCGTTTATCATAACCGGACATGTCTTTTATTATAGTCAGGCATGTCATTTATCGTAACTGGGCATGCCGTTTATCTTAACCGGACATGCCGTTAATTTAAACTGGACATGTCATTTTTAGTGTAACCCAGGCATGTCGTTTATCTTAACCGGACATGCCGTTAATTTTAACCGGACATGTCATTTTTAGCGTAACCCAGACATGCCGTTTATTTTAACCGGGCATGCCATCTATTATAACCGGGTATGTCATTTATCATTATCAGGCATGCCGTTTATCGCACTTGGGCATGTAATTAATCGTAACTAGACATGCCATTTATTTTAATCCGGCATGTCATTTATCTTAACAAGACATGACATTTATCGAAGCCGAGAAAAACAAATACCAATTCATTCAAATCAGAACAAGGCTCACAAAGTAAGATCGAAACCCAGGCCTCTGTCACAATCACCACAGTCGAAGTCAACCCGATCATCAATTCATCATCATCATTAATAAAATCGTTAGCTTTGACCAACACAACAACACCTGGGTAGAATGAAAATACAATTGTAAACGGCAGAGAGGCCTTGCAGAAGGTGACGACGGCGATTGCCTAACAGAAGAAGGCGACGACGACGTCGGAGGAAAAGAAGGAAGGCCGGATGCGGGAGATCCAAGAGAGGCGGGATGAACCCTAAAATAACTAAAAAGAGAAAAAAATAACCTAACCTCAAAGCAGTCAAACACGAATCAACGAAAAGGTCAAAAAATTATGGACGGCGAGAGTGAAACTGAGAAGAAATTGGTCTCGCATTTTTCAGAGTGATTCAAAATCAAAATGGAGGCGAAAATAGTTTTCCGGAATTTTCTCTCATAAATTTTAAATAATTTTCTCTTCCTTAGATGTGAACATGAGAGAGAAGGAAATGATTGGTCTATTTGTGTATGTTAAATGTCTAAAATGCCCCTCTTTATTCTCTTCCATCCGATCTAAGAAAAAGGGGATAGTACACATCCGACGATCCATAATGGATTATGTACCGTACATAACCACTTTAGTGGTATGCACTGAATCCAACTTGCACCTCTGCAGGGTCAATGTTTTGAGCTTAATATTATGATTTTAGTTGGTGACAACTCAATTCAATATTCCAACTTAATTGGATTTCAATTTTCTTGCAGTCCCTAGTCCATATATATATGCATATATCTGTCCCCAATCAAAATTTGGTTTGAAGATTTTTATCAAATTTAATAGTCTAATCATACTTAGATTTATAATAATTAAACACAATAAATCTTCTCCGTATGGATCAAAATATTGAGCAAATGGGATAAATGGCGTAGGAAAATTTATGGAGATGAAAATTAATGTAATATCCTGGCTGAAAACAATAGTTGCATAGTTGTATAGATCGCTTTCATTTTTAGTGCATTATTTCGACTATGACCATCCTTGATCATCATTGAGATGTTTAATTAATGGACCACTTTCTCAAATTAACCAGCAAAAAGCACTCGCAATGTCTATTCCCTATTGCATTTTGCGAAGAGCACTTCCTTGTTTTGTCCATATAGAGAGGGAATTAATTGTTAATAGTCACGCGTGGGGTCTTGTGAGATTTGTTCTTCAAATTTGGTGTTATTGAAATTACTAATTTTTTGATACTCATTACCGACTATCAAGATATCAGATAATAAAAGGTGATAAAGTATATGCCCATTTAAAAAATTGCAAACAGTTCTTCCTTGTTTTGTCCCGGTAGAGAAGAGTTTAATTGTTAATTGCCATGTAATGAGTTTATTTTATTTTATCTTCAATTTTTTTAAATAATTGACTAATTATCTAGATTCAAACTAAACAAAACTATAATTATTGCAATATTTTCTTACAAAATTCTAACACAATTATATCCAAATCAAATTTAACCTATAAAATTGGAACAACTCGTATTTGTATTGTAGGTTTGTTTAATGGTTGCCTAACGTGTGATAAATCTTCATAAAAAGGCAAATTACCCTTAGGTCCCTGGCTTATGTCGTAATTAAGACTAGGGTCCCTGCTATTCAAAATATTATTTTGCCGTCCATATTTTTTTGTAAAAATATTGGTCTCGGGTCCCTGGCTGACGTCAGCATTCATTTTTTTCTTTTTTTTGTCATGGAAATGACCAAAATATCATTGAACGAAAAAAATAAAAATTCTGAACAAGAACAACATGAGAACTAACCAAGAACGTCATGAACACTAACCCAGAAACAAGAATAAACTAACAAATATCTGAGAACATCAAGAACAAAAAAATACAAGACCCACTAGATCCAGGAACATCTTCGATTGATTCCAACAAACATCCAACGAACATCACCGGTGGTGAGGCCCTTGAGGCGATGGAGGCTTGTGGTAGGGAGATCTGTATTCCCTTCAGGACAAAGACACAAACAAGCCTACATCGACATCGATTTCACTCTAAAGGCTCCAGATTGCTCTTTCACTTTTCGATCGAGCCTCGCCCTCGCCGGCTCGTCCTCTCCTGCCACTGCTCACTAGCTTTCTTCGTCGGCTCTCCGGCCGTCGTTCATCGAGGAGGGAGGGAGATCATGGTCGTGGCCGTCGTCGAGAGCAGGAGATCTTCGTCGTCGTTGAGAAAGGGAGAGCTTCATCTTCGCTAAAAGCTTTCCGATTCCTTTAATGGATTTTCTGGGCAAAAGGGAAATCCTTTAATGGGGTTTTTTTTCCTGGGTTTGTCTTTCGAGGAGATTTCCTCGTTGCGAGTTGGAAGGGATTTTTTTTAAAGGAAGTTGGAAGGGACTTGATGTTCAAGGGATTTGATGTTAGAGAAGAAGAAGGAAATTAAAATGGAAAATTTTGTTTTATTGGTTTGTTGTTTTGTTGTTGGTGGATGTGATTTCTGGGTTGTTCTTGAAGGTTGAAGGTGATAAAAAAATTTAGGTTAAGGATATATTCGTCATTTTCATGACAAATAAAGGAAAAAATGAATGCTGACGTCAGCTAGGGACCCAAGACCAACGTTTTTATAAAAATCAGGGATGGCAAAATAATATTTCAAATAGTAGGGACCCTAGTCTTAGTTACGACATAAGCCAGGGACCTGAGGGCAATTTGTCAAAAAGAGTGTGATAAATCTACTAAAAAACATTTGATAAATGATTTGGTTGTACGAAAAGGAAAATAAAGAATTGCGGCCAAAATGATTGCAAAGGGTAAACGGGTGTCGATGATTGAGAAGTGATGGGCCTACAGCCCCAAGTTGTATGGCTCTGATTGGTCCACAAGTACAATTCCAATCCTCTTTTTTCAAAAAATTAAGAAAGTGCAGAACATAAACAAAAATGGATCACACCACCCTTTTATTCCTAGTAAAAGATGATTTGAGCTCAAAGTACGATCAAGAATTGATCGATTCAAAATGTCTCTTTTTTTTTCTTCTCGAAGACTTCATATCTTTAAGCAAGTTTTTGAAGCTATGGAATAAAATTACAGTGATTAGAATAATGAAACTTGGAAAAAATATCAGAACAGCAAGATATAACGCTTCCTTGCCCTTTTCTTTATATATGACTGATTTATTATCAACAAAATTATTAATTTCTATTTTTTAAGGAAAAAATAAAACCATAAGATTTTATTTTATTTCTTTACGTGCTAGGTATCATGTCAGCATTCGCTAGGTTGACACGCATCATCATGTGAATCTGCATTTTAGAAAGGTTTCCTTATGTATGATAGAGATGTTTATGCCATGGATGGGATTAGCCATCTCTTTCTATTATCTATCATGTATCTGGCACGAAGCCCATACATTTATAAGTAGCCATCCTAGGATGGGAGGTACCAGAAGAAGAACATACCGTACACGGGAAAGGATTCTCCCCCAATATTATGAATTCCGACATATGTATACTTCCAATCTTCGCCACGTATGTTGAGTCGGAACATTTAGCAATAAGATGGATCATTGAGTGACTTGTTTCTGCTGTCTGTCTGTCTGTCGGGACAGGAACCCCCTTTCTTGGGGGGCCTACATCAACCTAAAACGAGGATAACAAATTAGACTTAATACGTGACCTTGCAGATTTAATCCGAAACCGTCTCAATCTAGTTCCAACCCATGGGGACTAATACAAATCAATATCACTTCACATTCAAACCAATATCATTTGTAAGTTATTGACCATCAGATTTAAAGATAATAAAATTTGATAGTCCAAATTTAGTCCCCTCCGTATGAATATCTTTTATGTAGTCCCCACTGAATATGAAACCGTCTCAATCAGACTGAATATGAAACCGTCTCAATCGGGCTTCGTGTTTCCCTACCATATTATAGAAAATGAATAATTCATAGTTAAAAAAACCGATTAATCATATAAATAGAGTGATTTTTTAATAGTATTATATATATTATGTTCACAGTATTTAAATTTGAGATCCTATTTAAGATAACCTAAAAATTCTTAACATCTATTTGAGATGTGAAAGTGGGGTTTAGGGTACACGTTAATGGAGATGATTAGTGTAGGTGACCTGAATCAGGAATATATTATGTACCTTCAATGTATCAGATTAAATATAGAATCACAAAGGTGATGCTAACGGTTTCTCTAGGATAGGATTATGCGATTATCAAATAATTTCCAGCGAATCAGTGTTATCCAACCACACATTACAAGGTGTAGCTATCTCTTAATAATAAATCACTTGTCTCTTGGGGTTTATTCGTCTTATCCACAAAACACCAAGATCAATTAGAGTGGGGCCCTTCTCATTAGTGGGCTTCGATGATTGGTCGCCAACATTGGCGTAAAATTCCACTAGTTACCAATAATCTACATCCTGGAAATCTATTCAGGGCCCCAGGAATATGCTTTAGCCGGTGAAGGAGAGTAGGTTATGACATTGTGAGTTCAATCATCTAAGTATTTAGATTAATTAATATAAACTTACTCTAACTTAATCACAGGGATTCAAGCTGTAAAACATACTATCTAAAGTACATCATTCAGGAGAAGTGAGTACACGTTGATACCCAAAGATCATACCAATCATAATTAAGGGGATCAAGAAGAGTAGCATTTATAATATCTTTTTCCCTTTCAAAATCATACTATCTAAAGTTCTACCAAATCAACGAATTCGGGTTAGAGTCAGCTCAGACAAAATATAAAGAGAACTTTGTTTGCCGAGTTTTAACAAACTTAGAGCCCCTCCCATTGTACGTACAAAATAAAATAGCTAGCAGAAACGAGAAAAATATTGTCCATTATTTATTATAAGAATAAAGATCAAATAACCTCTCATACTTGTTAATAAAATGCAATTAGTACTCTATACTAGAATGGCTCATATATCACCTTAATCTTTTAAAAATGAAACAATAACACACTCTCTTCAATTTTAATGACACAGGCCAACAACAAAAAACATGCGTGTTGTTTGTTCCAATTTTGAGAGTAAATGGTGGAAAAGTTCCCAGTCCTTGCCGTCCAAGGCGGAGGCAGCTGCGAGGCCCACCACCGCCTTCTCTTCGAAGGTTGATCAGACGGGACGGCTCCCAGGCAGGCAATCTTAGGTGGGTCGTACCATTTCTCTTTTTGGTGGATTTCTTTTCTTAAGAGCAGCAAAGCAACTGACAGGAGTAACGAGGGAGGATATGCTTCCCGCCAAGACTTGGGATCTAAATCCTCAAACGATGGTAATGAGTAACATTTTGGCTCCTCTCTTCGATTCAATCAGGTGGTACCACAAGAGAAGAGAAGAGAAGAGAAGAGATAAAACCGAGTAAGAGCCAATTAAAGAATGTCCGATTCTGGCACATTACCAAAGTACTCTCCTCCATAGTGATAATCGGTTTTCAAATTCCCACGGTGGCTCGGGTTACCAATGTTATAGAAGCCTGGGAGCCCCTCCTCATAAGTAGACCACTCCACATCAAGCATCTGGTACCAACTACACCTACTCATCGCCTGCTCCTCTTCATCATCATCTTCTGTGGCCAAACATATTCCATAACTCCTCACATCCACGTCGTCAGTAGCCGGCTCCACTTGGATAAACAAGGTGTCCCCTGCCTCGATCTGGCCCGTTAACTTCCAGTGGCTCAACCACATCATGTCCACCTCGTTAGCTATTGCATAAGCCATCGGATTATTCATCCACATCAGTTTCTTGGACTCGCCGTTCTGCACACACATCATTACACGGATTGGGTAGTTGGTGTACTTCCCTCTGGTTCTGTACAAGATGCATAGATTGACGCCAATTATCCTACGCCCCGGCTTCGGTTTGATAAGAAACATTCTCTCTCTTACTTCATGCTCGTACCCCTCTGGGACCTTGCTTCCTCGAGCAAACAAGTTGAGAGTGCCACAATGGAACACCACCAATTGGTCCTGTTCCATCAAGAAAACATACAACTCACAAGAAGCATTTCCTTTTTTGCCTTCGATGATCAAAACTAGAATTGCATCTACATCACCTAACAAAGAGCGAGGATTGTAATTTGAAGAACATTGCATATATCAAGTACAAAACGAACTGGACAAAGGGTGAAACCTGAACCAGGGTCTTCTTTATCACTCCTGTGAAAGTATTGGCCACTTCGATTTCATAGCTTGCAGCAGCAGAGAAATTCCAGTCGTACAATTTAAGGGCACTCATCATTTGTATGCCCTCGCTTGTCACTGCCTCAAATCTTGTAGCTTCTCCGATCTGAACTAGATTCACACATCCCACTGCACACAATACCATCGCAGGTCTAACAATGCCATCAATCTTTTTCAAAGATGTGCAGTTCCAAACGTTCAGTTTCTCCAGCCCATTCGGGAGCTTTCTAACAACTTCAAGGTGCTCACAATGGTGAAGTTTAAGAGACTGCAGCGAGAGGAATGCACCAAGAGCTTCCGGCATGGCAGTAAAAAGGTTTTGACTCAGATCTAAATCCTCCAAGGATGGTAGCTTCACGAGATCATCGATAACCTTTTCGTCAGATAGATTGCATTTGCAAAGATTCAACTTAACTAAAGAAAGAAATACTGCAGAAAAGGAGTAACCAGGTGACTCTGCCATGAGTCGATCCATTGCGGTTTCATAAGCGCAAAGCTCCTTTACTGATTCAATCCTTCTGTTTGGCATTGCATGCAGTGCTGTGCAGCCTGATATATCCAGTCTGACAAGTGCTCCCAATGCCGGTAGCTCTTCGAGACTACAACACCTTTGTAAACTAAGTAGAACAAGACTTGCTAGGATTCCAATGGATGAATCAATCTTAACAAGACCTGTGCAATCTTCTAGAATCAATCTCTCCAAATTTGGGACACGGAGACGAGTGAAATCAGGGGTCTTCACCAGCATAGGGGAACGACTGAGGTTGAGGACTTTCAACTGGCTGAGAGACTGAAAACAAAAAGAAAAATTGTTTGAAGGGTGAGCTAACTTTACCAATTACATAACTTCAAGTAGTCTAGTGTAGCCACATTCTTGCATCAGATGCAATCAACAGAAGTTGCAGAAATCTGTGCAGAAAGGGAAGGAGTGTGACGTGTTTTACCCGGCCTTCATTCCAAAGCTTTAAGCTACAATTGTGCAATTCAAGAACTACCAGGTGCTTCAAGGAATTATCATCTGGAAACAGAGGTAAAGATATTCCAACAAAGGACAACCAAACCAAGCCTTTCGGGAATTTGTCAAAATCTCCTCTGAGATCTATGTCAACAAGTTTTAGTAGCTTCAACATGGTCATTCCTGTGAATGCCTCCGTTTTGAATTCCATCTCACTTGCTGAATCGGCCGGTACTTCTTTCCCGTCGAGGATGAAGCTTCTTATATGCCTTGTTCCCTGATGAAGGAAAGAGAAAAATAAGAGCAGAGTAGGTAAAAAAGGGGCATAACCGCATCAATTGCCAATACCCGCAAGACAAGGGACATGAACTGTTTTGCTTACATTACACTCTGTGAATAATTCAATTGCATCCTCAGGAGAGCAAATGTTGCTAAGCTCTTCCACAAAGACAGCTTTTCTGTGAACAATTTCTCTTCCCATTTCTATAGTAGATTGATCCATGGTCACTTTGTTTTTGGTATCAACCGATACCAAATGCCTGCTTCGAAGCCTATCAAACCCGCCTTCCATGTACAAGTTGCAACTATTTAGTACTGAATCCACATGATCAAGATCCGTTCCAGCATAGAAACATGCTATGTCAAAGAACAGCTTCTTATCATTCATTTTCAGGGAGGCAAAGCTTGCTTCAAGGTCATTGATCAACTTCGGATCCTCATTTATGTCAGGTACCAATCCATCCCAGTGATCCATACCCAAGGAAGATGACAATGAAGCGAATTTCTCAAGAGCCAAAGGGATTCCACGACAGTATCTTAAAGCAGCCATAACATGCCTTTCACATCCTTCTAGAGGTCTAGGTGTTCCAAAAGCATGCCAACTGAAAAGCTCGAGTGATAGGATCGGGACCAGAGGCTCTACACGAAACTTCACACAGAAATGATTCCCAAGCAAATTTTCGTTCACAGACGTAACAATCACTTTGCTTCCACGCTCAAGATATTCGGGGCCTGGAATCAATTTAAAGAAGTGATCTGCTTGATCCAAATCCGCAAGGACGATCAACACTCGCTTGTTTTTCAGAGCTGCTTTGATCCCTGCTAGTCCTTCTGATTCACTTGTAATGGTGCTCTTTCCTTTCTGGTTTCTGAGTCTGGAGAGAAGTTGGCATTGTAACTTGACAATACCATCAGATGGTTTGGAATTCTCCCCGACTTTGTCGAAAAATGCAGTGGCATCAAAGTCTCTGTAGTTCTTGTTGGAGACAACAGCAACAATTGTCTTCTTGCCGATCCCGTGCCCTCCGTGGAGCAAGGCGATTTGCTTGTCATGCGACTGATTTTGCACCCAAACATGAAGATGGATAAAACGATGCGGTTTGCCAACCACATGGGAAGGAATATCCAATATCACCAGATTTGCCAAGCGCCTTGCATCATCAACCACCTCTCTGATAAATTCTGATTGGTATCTGCAGATCCCGACATGGTAAATAGTAAATATGCTTGAAGTGCATGGTCGGTGCGAGTAGGAGTGTTGAGTCGAAAGGGAGAGAGAGAGAGATCACACTGTACCCTATTTCATAGGCATGATGACCTGTAATCTCAGCAACTTCTCGTATGGCTTTCCTCCATCCATCCAGTTTGCGCTTGAGATCTTCCAGCTCCTCTCCCTGGAGACTCTCCAACTTCTCCTCGTGCTTCCCAAAGGACTCAGCGTAGACCTCGGCTAAGTTATCAGGGTTGACCTTGAAGAAGACAGGCAACACTTGGACCTCCTCTCTCCTCCTGCGCTCCATGAACATGGCAAGTTCGTCCAGGCAGTAACTCGAAGACGCCAAGTCCTTGGAGAATATGATGACGGCCACGTTGGACTCAAGGATGGCCTTCTGGATCTCCAACTCGAAATCCAATCCCCTCTTGATGTCATCATCGTCCCGGAAGGTGTAGAGGCCAGAGTTGACGAGTTCATTGTAGAGCCAGTCGGCGAAATCATAGCGGACGTCGGCACCTCTGAAGCTGAGGAAGGCGTGGTAAGTGTAGTTAGAAGTAGTAGTAGTAGAAGAAGAAGAAGAAGACGACTGTGTCCCAATATTATCCATTGCGTGGTTCAGTTAATGAAAAGAGTGGGATGGATTGCCTTGATCATTGATTCAGCTGAGCTGCTAATTAACGATGTCCAGATTAGGTTCAGAAAAACGAGCCCTCCCATTTTTTTTATTTATTCTTGCTTGAAATGGTTGCCTAGTACACGATGGTTGACTTTGTAGTTTAAGATTATCGGACTGTCACTCAAACTTACATACAACTGGCTAATTTAATTAGTAAATACGATAAAAATTAGGGGAACCTGCTTATAGGAAGTGTGCGCTCTGATTCCAGAAGAAGAAGAAGAAGAAGGGAATGGCTGGGCGAGGAAGGATTATTGGTTTGGTCTTTGGGATTATTAAGTTCCAAAGAAACAAATGGGCTGGGCTTGCAGTATTATTGTGTGTGTTACCTGCGGATAACGTGAATGAAAAAGACAACTTAAAACATGCAAAACAGCAACTTTAAAATAAAATAAAATAAACAGACAAAAAAAAATGACAACCAGATGCAAGTAGTCGAAATTAGTTACTAGTGCGTATGTAGGTTCCACAAAGAAAGGCCCCAAATTGACGTAACCTAAAAAAATGACCTACTAAGGTAACGTATCAAATCGAGCAAATAAATTGTCCAGTCTTTTTTTTTTGAGGAAAAAATAAATTATCCATTCTCGGTATCTAAGTAAACATAACTAGTTACTACCTAAAATCGCGAGATCTACGCGTGATATATATATATATATATATATATATATATATTTTTTTTTTTTTTTTGAGGGGTAAACATGCCATCACATTTCATTAATCACATGAAAGTACTATTATAATCGATGAAGCACCATAAAAGTACTGATAAAGAAACCTAAAATACTCAAGTCGCACACTAACACAACAGGAGCACTACCCTCTTCTCAGCCTTCTTCTTCTCCTTCTTCTCCTTCTTCTTCTTCTTCTTCTACTTCTTCTCCTCATTCTTCTTAATTATTATTATTCTTCTTCTTCTTCTTCTTCTTCTTCTTTTACTACTATTTCTTCTTATTCTTCTTCTTCTTCCACTAATAATTCTTCTTCTTCTTCAACTTCTTTTTCTTCTTCTTCTTCTTCTTCTTCTTTTAGTACTACTTCTTCTTCATCTTCTACATCTTCTTCTTCTACTTCTTCTTCTTTTAGTACTTCTTCTTCTTCTTCTTCTTCTTCTTCTTCTTCTTCTTCTTCTTCAATATTCTTGACCTGGTGGATAAATATTCTTAGTCATCAGGACAGCAAGTGAACTTACAGAAGAGCTCAATTTTCTTTAGTCGCAATATGTCTGAGGTGCAGAAGGAGAGATTATGTGCTTTTATGGGGATGCGAAGGGGAGAGGAAGGGGATACATATATGGGTTTGTCAATTCTGATTGGTCGGTCTAAGAGGTTGATTTTCTCTTATATTGAGGATCGAATCAATTCAAAGATAGGGAGCTAGAATGAACGGTTTTTTTCAAGAGCTGGAAGGAAAACTCTGATCAAGTCAGTGTTATTGTCTATCCCTACATATATTATAAGTTATTTCAGCTTACCAGTGGATACCTGTGAAAGGATTGAGAAGAAATTGTGTGCTTTCTACTAGGGTAGTAAGGAGGGAGAACGTAAAATGTATTGGCGCAGTTGGATTCGGATGTGTAGGTCAAAAGCAGAAGGGGGTTTGGGCTTTAGGAGGCTACTTAGTTCAAACAGGGCAATGCTTGCAAAACAGACTTGGCGGCTACTTTGTAGCCCAGAGTCTTTACCGGCAAAAGTTCTGAAAGTAAGGTATTTTCCACGGGGAGATATAATTACGACAGATATTGGGTATAGACCGAGTTTCACATGGAGGAGTATACGAGAGGGAATGGATTTAATTGCACCCAATCTTGAATGGAGGGTGGGTAACGGAACTAAAGTGGGAATTTGGGAGGATAGGTGGCTTCCAGGGACGGAGCTTGGGCATCCGCATTACATCTACTTGAGGGCAGTCTCGAATCGGTGGGTCTCTGATTTATTGGTGGAAGGGACAAATGAGTGGGATAGCGATTTGTTACAGCATTTGTTTAGGGATGAGGATATATAGCAGATAAAAGCAATTCAGGTAAGTGCTAAACTTTCGGAAGACATGGTTCGCTGGCGACATAACAAGGATGGCATTTATACGGTGAGGTCGGGTTACTACATTGATCTTCAACATTGGTGGGAGCATTCTGAGCTGGCTTTGATTCCAACTCATGCGAGGGAAGTTTGGAACTGTGTTTGGAGGCTGAAATGCCCTCCTAGGATTCGCACCTTCATATGGCGCCTGCTCGACAACAATCTTCTACTTAGAACCAACATTTTAAGGAGGGGATTGGATGTGGATGTTCGTTGCCCCTTTTTGTGCGAGTTGTGCAGAATCGGGTCATCACCTATTCTTTTAGTGTTCTTTTACGGGTACTTTGTAGAGGAAAATTGGGATCGATACCGGGGAGTTCCAAGGTATGACGCTGGTTCAGGCATGTTCGGCCCTATTTTTGATGCGGGAGGAGGAGGAATGAGGATGGAGAGCGGCCTGACTGTGGGGCATTTGGAAAGTGAGGAATGAGGTAGTTTTTAGAGCAGCATCATTCAAAGCAGCACAAGGGGTACTTCAATCGGTCAACCGACTTTGGACCGACTTCATAACTGTACAAAGTCTGAGTCATACCTCAAGTGTTAGGCTGACTGAGTTGTGGCGCCTTCCAGAGACAGGATGGTTCAAAGTTAACACGGATGCAGGGATTAATACTAACGGGGTTGCTCAAGTGGGTGCCCTTGTTCGTGATGAGTTTGGACATTCTGTTGTAGGATACCGTACTAGAAGCTCGAGGAATGCTAATAGGCATGGAGCTCACACTCACTCTTGGCCTCAGGTATGTTTGTTTGGAGTCTGATTGCTTACCTCTTGTGTAGGCTCTGAATAAGTAGGCGTTGGATAGAAGTGATTTGGCCTTGTTGGTTGCGGACTGCAAAGAAACTTGTCGGGGGTTCTTAAACCATCACTTTATGTTTGTTCAGCGAGACGGAAATAAGGTGGCCCATGCACTTACAAAAATCCAGCTGCAAGGTGACCTTCAGTTCCAGTTCTTTTCGACACCTCCAAGGATAATATGTGAACTGTTGGCAGAAGATCTACGTGATGCTGTTGGAGAGGCTAATTGGATTTTGAGGGACGGGTAGGATTCTATCTGGGTGGGCAATTGAGGTTTATAGTTTTGTTCTGGGAGATGGATGTAACAGGGGCAACACGTAGAATTCACATCTAATGCAGTGTATTCGCTAGAGTGGGTCTTTACCACGATGCACTCTTTTCCTGATTCCAGTTTTTTCACGGTTGGGGTGGGTTTTCTGGAACAAATTTTTAACGAGGCCAGCGGCTGCAACCTCTTTTCAAGAGGGGAAATCTACATATTGTGAGGGTAGATTTTCATAGATGGGTAGTGTCCGCCTGCTGTTGTGCATTTTTGGACCCTAGGACGGGTAGGTAGAATAAGTTTTTGTAGGGCCAGGAGGAGGGTGGCAGGACTAAAGAGAGTCATCTACAAAAAAGAGGTGAGTAACTACTGGAGCTCCCCTAGCCACCTTCAAACCATGCAAGCATCGCGTCCTTTCTGCCTGTCGAATAAGAGCTGCAAGACCTTCTGCACATATCAAGAAAAGATAAGGGGAGAGCGGATCACCTTGGCGCAGTCATTAATGGTTTGAGTGTAGTGGGATTCAAGGAGATAAGGTTACTAAGGCCCCAATATGGTTGTCTAAAGGTACGTGCACGTCAAATGTGTCGGGTAGGTTTGACATTGGGAATGCGAAGCCATTGGTAACAACATGGACGAATCGGATATCTCACTCAAGACCGAACGATGGAGTTCGTGACATGTCAAAGGTTCTACTTGGTGGAATAAAAGGCTGCTAATTGTATGTTATGGCTTGTAGCATTGGTTCGAGGCAAAAAGGTCCAACATAGAAGCAATTCGAGGTTATGGAGCATGGGGATGACCGGGAAAATAAAGGAGAGTCTATTGGTTCAAGGTTGCTTCGGCAGGTAAACTTGCATGTTGGGATTCAATGGAGGTTGGACGGAATACACCAAGCAAGCTAGGGAGTTGCTCGAGTTTGGGGGGCTGTCTCCAAGTGATTGAACAAAAGGTTGAGAGAAAGTGTAGATGGTCTTATTGATGACGGCGTATCTATGGTTCAAGGTGGAATTGGTTTGGTTTCGCAAGACTTCGTGTTTCTCCATGGGGCATTTCTCATCAAGGTGGAGTTTGTTGAAGTTTGGGTGGAACTTCATAGTTCTTCACAAGGTATAATTTCTCGCCAAAAGTGGAGATTGTTGGGTTTTGCCGAGATTAGTGTTGGCTGGAGCAAGCCAACTGATTGGAGTCAGCCAATTGGTTGGCAGAAGTTGAGACTTGGAGTCAGCCAAGGTATTGTAGTCAGCCAGGTCCAACTACGGCATAATTTTTTGTTTTGCTCGGACTGTTGTTTTGGATTTCTACGTCGACCTAAATAAATTTTTGGCATGCAAGAATTTGTCTATAATATAAAGACATGTTACTCATAAATAAAAGTTATTCTTTCTCTCCGTGGATGTAGGCATTAAGCCGAACTACGTAATCTCTTATGTTCATTATTCTTTGCGCGTTGTTGTTATCTTTGGGTGATTTCCTAACATCAATTACTTCACCTGGATCAAGGCCAAGCACTTAGACCAGGATCCTCCTGCTTATCTGACAACCACTACTGTCTTGTAACATAATAACGTTTCTTTTGGAGGAACTGCCAACTACATTGTCCGAGGCCCGCCCCCCGCTCCATCAGATGTAGGTAGGACGCAATATTGTTTCTGATTCATTTCGTTTATGTGCGTCTTACTTGTGAACCTACAGGTTTAGGAAATGTGCCTCAGTCCGGAAACAGTGATTAAACATGGAATCACAAAAAAAATATGGAATCACAAAGGTGACGCTGACAGTTTCGCTTAGATAGGATTATGCGATTATAACAAAATTTCCCGAATCAGTCTTATCTATCCGCAGACTAGATTACAAGGTGTAGCTATCTCTTAATAAATCTCTCGTCTCTTGCGTTTTATTCGTCTTTATCCACGAAACACCAACATCAGTTAAGAGTGAGGCCCTTCTTCTCATTAGCGAGATTCGGTATTTGGTTGCTAACATTGGTGTCAAATTCCACTAATTACCAGAAATATTCTGCCGTTCAGAAGATGTAATTTGTATGAGAAATTCCGATACCTGTGAATTCAATCTTCAAGTACTTAGATTAATTAATAAAAAAATATTTTAATTTAATTATAAATCTCGGAGATTCAAGCTGTAAAAATACAGTAATAACAGACCATTTGCGGCACTACGTGACTCGGACATAGCCTGTTAAATATCTCAACATCATTTAGTTTTGGAAAAAAGTAGGGGTTTGATGCCATCCATTTATATTATTTTTCTTTGTTCTCGGTACATGAATGGGACAGAAACACATTTTAACAAGTGTACATTTGAGTTTTTATATACCGTAGGAGACACTTTTTGGATATATATGCTCGTAATATCCAAAGATCATACCAAACATAATTAAGGAGATCAAGAGGAGTAACATTTAGATTTTTTTCCCCCAAAATCTTACCATCTAAAAATCTACCAAATCAACGAATTTGGTTTCGAGTCAGCTCAGACAAAAAATTAAAAGGCAACTTTGTTTACCTAGTTTCAACAAATTTAGATCCCCTCGTATGTACAAAATAAAATAGCTAGCAGAAGCGAGAAAAATCTTGTCCATTATTTATTACAAGGGAAAATTGCGAACCTGAAGAGAGGAGAGGAGAAAACCGAATAAGAGCCAATTAAAGAATGTCCGACTCTGGCAGATAACCAAACAACTCTCCTCCATAGTGATAATCGGTTTTCATAATCCCACGGTGGCTGACGTTACCAGTGTTGTAGAAGCCTGGCAGCTCCTCATAAGTAGACCACTCCACATCAAGCTTCTGGTACCAACTACACCTACTCATCGCCTGCTCCTCTTCATCATCATCTTCTGTGGCCAAACATATTCCATAACTCCTCACATCCACGTCGTCAGTAGCCGGCTCCACTTGGATAACCAAGGTGTCCCCTGCCTCGATCTGGCCCGTTAACTTCCAGTGGCTCAACCACATCATATCCTCCTCGTTAGCTATTGAATAAGCCACCGGAATATTCATCCAACTCAGTAGCTTGGAATCCAAGTTGTACACACCCATTATCACACGGATCGGATGGCTTGTGTACTTCCCTCTCGTTCTGTACACGATGCATAGATTGACACCAATTATCCTACGCCCTGGCTCCGGTTCGACAAGCAACACCAGAAAAGTTCCTTCTTTACCTTGATGGTCATACCACTCTGGGACCTTGCTTCCTCGAGCAAACAAGCTGAGTGTGCCACAATGGAACACCACCAACTGCTCCTGTTCTATCACCAAAACATACAACTCGTAAGAAGCATTTTCATTTTCGCTTTATTTTGCTTTCAGTACTCAGCTTTTAAAAATCAAAACTTCAATTGCATCTACATCACCTAACAAAGAGTGAGGAATGTAATCCGAAGAACATTGCATATCAAGTATAAAACGAACTGGACAAAGGGTGAAACCTGGACCAGGGTCTTCTTTATCACTCCTGTGCAAGCATTGGCCATTTCGATTTCATAGCTTTCATCAGAGAATTTACAATCGTACAATTTAAGTTCGTTCATCCTTTTTATGCCCTCGCTTGTCGCTGCCTCAAATCTTGTAGCTTCTCCGATCTGAACCAGATTCACACATCCCTCTGCACGCAATACCATCGCAGGTCTAACAATGCCATCAATCTTTTTCAACAATTTGCAGTAAATCACGTTCAGATTCTCCAGCCCATTCGGGAGCTTTCTAACAACTTCAAGGTGCTCACAATGGTTAAGTTTAAGAGACTGCAGCGCCAAGAATGCACCAAGAGCTTCCGGCATGGCAGTAAAAAGGTTTTGACTCAGATCTAAATCCTCCAAGGATGGTAGCTTCACGAGATCATCGAAAACCTTTTCATCAGATAGATTGCAATCGCAAAGATTCAATTTAACTAAAGAAGGAAAAACTGTGGAGAAGGAATACGCAGTTGACTCTGCCCAAAGTCGATTGATTCGAAGATTCAATTTAACTAAAGAAAGTAATACTGCGGAGAAGGAGTAACCAGGTGACTCTGCCACAAGTCGATCCATTGTGGTTCCCTCGGCGTAAAGCTCCTTTACCGATTCAATCCTTCGGTTTGGCATTGCATGCAGTGCTACGCAGCCTGATATATCCAGTCTGACAAGTGCTCCTAATGCCGGTAGCTCTTCGAGGCTACAACACCTTTGCAAACTCAGTAGAACAAGACTTGCTAGGACTTCAATGGATGAATCAATCTTAACAAGACCTGTGCAATCTTCTAGAATCAATCTCTCCAAATTTGGGACACGGAGACGAGTGAAATCAGGGGTCTTCACCAGCATAGGGGAACGACTGAGGTTGATGACTTTCAACTTGCTGAGAGACTGTAAGCAAAAAGAAAAATTGTTTGAAGGGTGAGCTAGCTTTACTAATTACAAACTTCAAGTAGTGTAGTGTAGCCACATTCTTGCATCAGATGCATTCAACAGAAGTTGCAGAAATGTGCAGAAATGTGCAGAAAGGGAAGGAGTGTGAGGTGTTTTACCCGGCCTTCATTCCAAAGCTTTAAGGTACAATTGTGCAATTCAAGAACTACCAGGTACTTCAAGGAATTATCTTCTGGAAACAGAGGTAAAGATATTCCAACAAAGGACAACCAAACCAAGCCTTTTGGGAAATTGTTGAAATCTCCTTTGAGATCTATGTCAACAAGTTTTAGTAGCTTCAGCTTGGTCATTCCTGTGAATGCCTCTGCTTTGAATTCCATTTCACTTGCTGAATTGGCCGGTACTTCTTTCCCGTCGAAGATGAAGCTTCTTATATGCTTCGTTCCCTGATGAAGGAAAGAGGGAAAAAAGAGCAGAGTAAGTAAAAAAAGGGCATAAGACAATACCGCAAGACAAGGGACATGAACTGTTTTGCTTACATTACACTCTCTGAATAATTCAATTGCATCCTCAGGAGAGCAAATGTTGCTAAGCTCTTCCACAAAGACAGCTTTTCGGCGAACAATTTCTCTTCCCATTTCTATAGTAGATTGATCCATGGTCACTTTGTTTTTGCTATCAACCGATACCAAATGCCTGGTTCGAAGCCTATCAAACCCGCCTTCCATGTACAAGTTGCAACTATTTAGGACTGAATCCACATGATCAAGATCCGTGCCAGCATAGAAACATACTATGTCAAAGAATAGCTTCTTATCATCCATTTTCAGGGAGGCAAAGCTTGCTTCTAGGTCATTTATCAACTTCGGATCCTCATTTATGTCAGGTACCAGTCCATCCCAGTGATCCATACCCAGGGAAGATGACAGTGAAGCGAATCTCTCAAGAGCCAAAGGGATTCCACGACAGTATCTTAAAGCAGCCATAACATGCCTTTCACATCCTTCTATAGGTCTAGGTGTTCCAAATGCATGCCAACTGAAGAGCTCGAGTGAATGGATTGGGACCATAGGCTCTACAAGAAACTTCACACAAAAATGATTCCCAAGCAAATTTTCGTTTACAGATGTCACAATCACTTTACTTCCACGCTCAAGATATTCGAGGCCTGGAATCAATTTAAAGAAGTGATCTGCTTGATCCAAATCTGCAAGGACGATCAACACTCGCTTGTTCTTTAGAGCTGCTTTGATCCCTGCTAGTCCTTCTGATTCACTTGTAATGTTACTCTTTCCTTTCTGGTTTCTGAGCCTGGAGAGAAGTTGGCGTTGTAACTTGACAATACCATCAGATGGGTTGGAATTCTCCCCGACTTTGTCAAAAAATGCAGCGGCATCAAAGTCTCTGTAGTTCAAGTTGGAGACAACAGCAACAATTGTCTTCTTGCCGATCCCATGCGCTCCGTGGAGCAAGGCGATGCACTTGTCATGTGACTCATTTTTCACCCAAACATGAAGATGGATAAAACGATACGGCTTGCCAACCACATGGGAAGGAATATCCAATACCACCATATTCGCCAAGCGCCTTGCATCATCAACCACCTCTCTGATAAATTCTGATTGGTACCTGCAGATCCCGACACGGCAAATAATAAATATGCTTGATGTGTATGGTCGATGTGAGAAGAGTTTTGAGTCGAGAGAGAGAGAGAGAGCACCGTACCCTCTTTCGTAGGCATGATAACCTGTGATCTTAGCAACTTCTCGAATAGCTGTCCTCCATCCATCCAGTTTGCGCTTGTGCTCTTCCAGCTCCTCTCCATGGAGACTCCCCAACTTCTCATCGTGCTTCTCAAAGGACGGTGCGTAAACCTCGATCAAGTTATCAGGGTTGACCTTGAAGAAGACAGGCAACACTTGGACCTCCTCTCTCCTCCTGCGCTCCATGAACATGGCAAGTTCGTCCAGGCAGTAACTCGAAGACGCCAAGTCCTTGGAGAATATGATGACGGCCACCTTGGACTCAAGGATGGCCTTCTGGATCTCCAACTCGAAATCCAATCCCCTCTTGATGTCATCATCGTCCCGGAAGGTGTAGAGGCCAGAGTTGACGAGTTCATTGTAGAGCCAGTCCCCGAAATCATAGCGGACGTCGGCACCTCTGAAGCTGAGGAAGGCGTGATAAGTGTAGTTAGAACCACGAGAAGAAGAAGACTCTGTCACAATATTATCTTGTTGAGTAGCCATTGTTAATTTTATGAAAAAGAGTCGGAGGGGTTTTGGCCATACTACATTGTTTCGTGGGTTGCTTTTTTCATTGATCAGGATTTATTAAAAAAAAAACAATTGCAAGCTGCTGCTAATTAACAATGTCCAGATTAGCTTCAGAAAAACGAGCCCTCCCATTTTTTTTACTTCCAGATTAGTTGACTAAATTTGACTTTAGTATATTGTAGTTTAAGAATGACAATTTAAATTACAACTGGCCAATTTAATTAGAAGAAAAAGATTATTAAAAAAAAAAGTCGCGGAGAAGTTAAAAGATTAGTGGAACATGCTTGGTAGCTAGAAGATAAAAATTAGAGAAAAATTGCTAACCTGAGAGTGGTCCGGTCGGAGGAGAAGAAGAAGAAGAAGAAGAAGCGGTAGACTTCCCCCAAAATCCTCCTCCATCACCACCTACCTGTTGGGTATGGAGACTTCGTACTATACGGAGTTACTGTTCACATGTTGACTATGCGAGGTCACTGTTCACATATTGACTCGGCACTATTCATCCGGGGCCAGAAATGTGATTTCTGGTGGACGATTTTGCCCCTGCCGACACCAAATAGTCCTAGGCTGTGGGCACTATAAATACCCACCTCTCAGTCACTATTGTATCATCTTCTTCCTTGTGTAGAGAGAGAGAGAGACAGAGAGAGAAGAGGAGAGAGAGAAACACCATTGTTGAGCGAGTGAAGCTCTAGAGTGTAGATCGAGCTTGATATAGTGAAATCTCCTGGCTTGGTACGCCCCCGGACGTAGATCGGTTTAGATCGAACCGGGTGACCAAATTTTTGTGTCGTATTCTTGTGTGCGTGAGTTTCCTTTGTGCTTGTCATCGATCTCTAGCTCCGGAAGTTGTTCGTGTGGTGTTTGGGGCCCTCGTGTTTCCCTACAATTGGTATCAGAGCCCGGGTTTAGGGCGTGGTAGGAGCAATCACGATGGGTGATGTGAGATCGCCCGTGGAGAAGTTCGATGGCGCCGACTATGGCTTCTGGAAGATGCAAGTAGAGGACTACTTGTATGGCAAAGATTTGCACTTGCCCCTTGATGGGAAGAAGCCTGAGGACATGAAGGAAGAGGAGTGGAAGCTCCTAGATCGGAAAGCGATGAGCGTGGTGCGCTTGTCTTTGTCTAGGAACGTGGCCTTGCACACAGTAAAGTCAAAGACCACGAAGGAGATATTGGAGACGTTGTCCGAGATGTACGAGAAGCCATCGGCGGCCAACAAGGTTCACTTGATGAGGAAGTTGTTCAACCTTCGGATGGCGGAGGGTACGATGGTGACCAAGCATCTTCACGAGTTCAATGCAACGATAGCCCAATTGAGCTCGGTTAAGATCGACTTCGATGATGAGGTACAAGCCCTAATTTTACTAAGTTCTTTACCCGATAGTTGGAATGGCACAGTCACGGCAGTGAGTGCCTCGGCGGGGAAAGTAACGCTCAAGCTAGATGAGGTGAGGGATTTGATTATGAGTGAGGAGATTCGTAGAAAGGAATCCGGAGTAGCCTCAAGTTCAGCTTTGAGCATGGGTAACAGGGGAAGGTCTGAGAATAAGTGGAAGGGGAAGAAGGACCGGGGTAGGTCAAGATCTAAATCAAAGGGTGGTCCGAAGAAGGACAAGAGCTCGGTGCAATGTTGGAATTGTGAACAATATGGTCATTTCAGAGACCAATGCACGGCACCAAAGAAGGAAAAATCTGCAAATGCAACAACGGAAGATCACGGGGATGCGTTGATCTTGAGTGTGAGCAGTCCATTGGAGGAGTGGGTATTGGATTCGGGAGCATCATTTCATTCTTGTAGTGATGCAGGGATGATGGAGAAGTATGTCCTAGGTGATTATGGCAAAGTCTATCTAGCGAATGATGACCCTTTGAAAATTGTGGGCATGGGAGATGTTCGGATCAATACTCCTAATGGATCTTTGTTGTTGTTGAAAGGGGTGAGGCATATTCCTGGGTTGAAGAGGAATTTGCTATCCGTGGGGCAACTAGATGATGAAGGTTACACAGTGACCTTTGGTTGCAAGACATGGAAAATTACCAAAGGAGCTAGGGTGGTAGCTCGAGGTTTGAAGGAGGGTACTTTGTATATGACAAAGAACACCAATGAGAGCATTAATGTTGCAGGTGCAACGGATGATGCAGATTTGTGGCATAGTCGCCTTGGCCACATGAGTGAGAAGGGAATGAGGGTGCTATGCTCGAAGGGGAAGCTACCAGGCCTCAAGACAGTGGAAGTGGAACTCTGTGAGGATTGTGTTTTCGGGAAGCAGAAGAGAGTGAGTTTTTCGAGAGCTGGCAGATCTCCAAAGGAGCAGAAGCTTGAGTTGGTCCACAGTGATTTGTGGGGACCAGCACCAGTGTCATCCTTGGGTGGTTCGTTGTATTACATGACCTTTATTGATGATTCTACAAGGAAGCTGTGGGTGTACTTCTTGAAACATAAGTCTGAAGCCTTCGATGCCTTCAAGAAGTGGAAAGCTCTTGTGGAAAATGAGACAGGTCTCAATGTGAAGTGTTTGAGATCTGACAATGGTGGAGAGTATGAGCTCCAAGAGTTCAAGGATTACTGTGCAGCAAATGGGATTCGCATGGAGAAGACAGTAGCTGGAACCCCCCAGCAAAATGGCATCGCAGAGAGGATGAACAGAACAATCAATGAGAGAGCTAGGGCCATGAGACTGAAGTGTGGCTTACCAAAGATGTTTTGGGCGGATGCAGTGAACACCGCGGCTTTCTTGATCAATAGAGGACCATCGACTCCTTTGGATAATGGAATACCGGAGGAGGCTTGGAGTGGGAAGGAGGTTGATCTTTCTTACCTTCGAGTATTTGGTTGTGTGTCATATGTTCATATTGATGCAGGTGATAGGAGCAAACTGGATGCTAAAAGTGCACATTCATTGGATATGGTGGAGATAATTTTGGTTTCAGGTTTTGGGATGAGAAGAACCGCAAGGTTATTAGAAGCCGAGATGTCATATTCAATGAGAAGGTTTTGTACAAGGACAGGGGGAGCGTATCCGACGAGGTGGGTTCTAGCAGTGAGGTGATCGAGTTAGACATCTCGAACTCAGGTGGGAGCAAAAGGGCACAAGATGGCCAGGTGGCCGAGGAGGAAGCGGAACCAAGTTCTCCACCACCATTGGTTCCGGTAAGGAGGTCCACTAGACAACGTGGATCTCCGGATAGATATTCGCCAGCAAACTACTATCTCTTATTGACCGATGGAGGAGAACCTGAGGATTTTGAAGAAGCTCAAGAAAGTGAGCAAGTGAACAAGTGGAAACTTGCCATGAATGATGAGATGGAGTCCTTGAGGAGCAATGGAACTTGGGAGTTAGTTGAACTTCCCAAGGGTAAGAAAGCATTGCATAACAAGTGGGTCTATAGAGTGAAGAAAGAGGCGGATGGCACCGAACGTTACAAAGCAAGACTGGTTGTAAAGGGATTTCAGCAGAAGTATGGTATTGACTTCACTGACATCTTCACTCCTGTTGTGAAGATGACCACCATCCGGATGGTGCTAAGTATGGTGGCTGCTGAAGATTTATTGCTAGAGCAAATGGATGTGAAGACGGCATTTCTTCATGGTGATCTAGAGGAAGAGATCTACATGGAGCAACCAGAGGGGTTCTTGCAAGGTAACGATAAGCTTGTGTGCAGGTTGAGGAAGAGTCTGTACGGGTTGAAGCAAGCTCCAAGACAATGGTACAAGAAGTTTGATGGATTCATTCGCGAGATTGAATTTTCTCGTTGTGGAGCGGATCTTTGTTGTTATATGAAGAAGCTGGATAATGGCTATATCATCCTCCTGCTTTATGTTGATGACATGTTGATAGCAGGCACCAGTGCAAGTGAGGTGAGCAAGGTGAAGAAGCAATTATCCGAAAGGTTTGCCATGAAGGACTTGGGTGAGGCTAAGCAAATCCTTGGAATGAGGATTGAGAGAGATAGAGCTGCAGGGAAGCTATTTCTCTCACAAGCCGAGTACATTGAGAAGGTGCTGCAGAGGTTTAGCATGCAAAATGCCAACCCCAAGTTGACTCCTTTAGCTGGACACTTCAAATTGTCCAAGAAGGACTCGCCTAAGACTAAGGCGGAGGAGGCTAAAATGGAGAAGACTCCCTATGCATCGGCGGTGGGTAGCTTGATGTATGCTATGATTTGTACGAGGCCAGACATAGCACATGCGGTGGGAGTAGTGAGCAAGTTCATGAGCAATCCGGGTGAGCAACATTGGGTTGCAGTGAAATGGATCCTTGGCTACTTGAGAGGTACCACCGAGAAGTGTCTTTGTTTTGAGGGCAAAGATGTGAAGCTCCTAGGCTATTGTGATGCGGACTTGGGGTCCAATGACCATGATGAGAAGAGGAGCACAAGTGGTTATGTCTTTACGCTGGGAGGGACAGCGATATCTTGGGCCTCGAGACTACAAAAGGTAGTAGCTTTGTCAACCGCGGAAAGTGAGTACGTGGCTGTGAGGGAAGCAAGTAAAGAGATGGTATGGTTGCAGAATTTCTTGGTGGAGTTGGGGAAAGAGCAAAGTGAGAGTGTGCTCCACAGTGATAGCCAAAGTGCGATACACTTGGCAAAGAATCCCGCTTTCCACTCAAGGACAAAGCACATTGAGTTGAAGTATCACTACATACGTGATCTCTTGGAAAGGAAGATCTTAAGACTTGAAAAGATTGACGGGAAAGTGAATCCTGCTGATATGTTGACCAAGGTGGTTTACCTTAGAGAAGCTGAAGCTCAACATGGCTTCAGCGGGTCTAGTAAACTAGAGAAGAGACCCGGCGTACCAAGAAGTGAAGAGGAGAAGGAGGTCATCAAGTGAATGGTGACAAGTGTTGAGGCTCAGTCTCCAGGTGGGAGATTGTTGGGTATGGAGACTTCGTACTATACGGAGTTACTGTTCACATGTTGACTATGCGAGGTCACTGTTCACATATTGACTCGGCACTATTCATCCGGGGCCAGAAATGTGATTTCTGGTGGACGATTTTGCCCCTGCCGACACCAAATAGTCCTAGGCTGTGGGCACTATAAATACCCATCTCTCAGTCACTATTGTATCATCTTCTTCCTTGTGTAGAGAGAGAGAGAAGGAGAGAGAGAAACACCATTGTTGAGCGAGTGAAGCTCTAGAGTGTAGATCGAGCTTGATATAGTGAAATCTCCTGGCTTGGTACGCCCCCGGACGTAGATCGGTTTAGATCGAACCGGGTGACCAAATTTTTGTGTCGTATTCTTGTGTGCGTGAGTTTCCTTTGTGCTTGTCATCGATCTCTAGCTCCGGAAGTTGTTCGTGTGGTGTTTGGGGCCCTCGTGTTTCCCTACACTACCTACCTTCTCAAAGGGAACAATGGAGAAGGTCGTTTCCTTAATTAAATTTAAATTAGGGCATCACACGGGCGGTGGATCTGATGTTTAGCGCGCGCGTGTTTGCTCTCTCCCTCCTAGAAACCCAGAGAGAGTGGATCATTCAAGGCACTCAACTCAAACTGTCTGTCGTTCCCTGTGGATGACCAAACGCTTTCGCTTCAACCGGATGACAGGCTTGCTGAAAACACGCATGGGCTATAACTAACTTTTGTGGCCCAACCCGATTTTGTCGTCGGATGGAAAAATGCGCAACTCTGTCGAGGCCCAACTTTTTTCCCGTGTAATTTATAAAACTCGTTTTCACACGAAAATAGGCACACATTTTTATATTTTTAAAGAATATTTTGAGTTTGAATCTTAAAAGAAATTCATTAATCAAATTAGTATTTAATTTGATTATGGAGAATCTCTCTATTAAAAGTTATGTTCCTTCATTTGAACTTCCATAGTAAAACTATAGCAATAATTTTATTAAATGTGGCTTAATAATAGCCTTTCCACGTTAAATAAGTTCTACTGCAGATGTTTCACTTCTGAGCAATTCGGTGAATGTATTTTTTACATAGGCATAGGAATGAGAATAGATAACATCTCGGTAAGATTTATATGACCCAAATCTTTATTCTCTCTTTTGAAGGTTGACCTAGATTTTTATTCTAATTTTTTTTAAAAATAAACATCCAGAGATTCTAAAAATACCGGTAGGATCAGTGCGACCCGTAGATTCATATTGTTCGAGAGAATCCCACATCGGAAGTTACAAATTGGTTGGGCCTTTTTATAAGTGTGGATGATCCACCTACTCACTACCTTAAGATTTTGGGTAGGATATGGAAATTCCTATATGGTATCAGTGTCAATTGCTCTAAGGAGACCTATGGTCCGTTGTGCTTGCACGGCCCGCCTTTGAAAGCACGAGAGGCAGTGTGAAGCCCGTGCAAACTTCAGCCCGATGGGCTTCGTTTGAAGGGGCATGTTAGAGAGAATCCCACATCGAAAGTTACAAGTTGGTTGGGCCACTTTATAAGTGTGGATGATCCACCTACTCACTACCTTAAGGTTTTGGGTAAAATATGAAAATTCCTATACATATCATTTAAAAATTATTTATTTTAAAAGGTTAAAATCTACTAGATTGTTTGAAATAGTAAGGAGGCATAAAAATGAACAAAAACACCATGGTCACTAATCTTTTATAAATTTTAGCTCATGGTCACTAATCTATTTTTTGTCTCTTTATGGTCATTCATCTATATTAAGTCATAGCTGTATGGTCCCAATGACTAATTTCAAAATTGTAAAATTTCTAAAACATCCCAAATTTTTGTTCTCTCTCTCGCCTTCTTACTCTCTCCATTCTCTCATAACTCGTGTTTGACACATCCGTGAATCTAATCATATCAAAGCATGCAAATGGCAGAATTTAAATGCAGGACCCAATTTCTCTTTCGGGTTGTGCTCAATCTCCTCAACTTCTTTAATAAAGTAACTCAGGCTTGGACTCTATCAGTACCTCAGGATAGGGTGACCACTACGAATTGAATTCAAATTATAATTGGTCGAGGGGGACTCAATAGTCTAAATGAGAATTTTAAAATTTTAATTCCCTCTGTTTCCCCCTCTTTACAAATTTGGTCATATTTCTTTTATTTTTTAATGCATAATTCATCGAATAATTCGACGAATTATCAATTTTAGGATATATAGATTCAAGTTCGATTCTTCCAACAACGAATTCGAATACGAATTTGGATTCGTATGAGTTAGTTCGAATCTGAATCAAAAAAAATTTAACTCATGGTCACCCTAATTTCAGGACATCGAGAAATGTGCGTCACTTGATTGATTTATTTGTCATTGGGATGGTTTACAAGAGGATGGATTATTGCTGTTGAAGCTTTGTCGTTGTGTGCATGTTGAATCCTTTGCGAGTGTGTTGCGTGCGGATGAATGTTCTGTATCTAAATGCCAGTAGACAGTCGGTTATATTGCTCTGTAGGCCAGCTAGAAACCTCATCACTTGTCTGCAATTGATCGAATTCCTACTCTGGTTTGTAGGTTGCGACGTCCACTCACCAAATCTAATGCAGGATGTTGAAAGACTTAAATTTTGAAATTATTGAAATTTAAACTTATGAATCTAAGAAGAAAAGTCTATATGTTCTGCCAAGAAAGGGAACAAAATTAAAACGACAACCAATTTGTCGTGGAAAGTAGGGCTCTAGTTACGTCTCTAGACGTTACCAAAAAATGGCGCATCTAAGGTAACGTACTAAATCAAGGATTGGTCAATTAAAGAAATCAATTATTCAGTCTCGGTATTTAAGTAAACAGAACTAATTACTACCTAAAATCGCGAGATCTACACGTGATACATCTTGGGATCTTGCATAACCACAGATTTATGCCAACCAAGAAGCAGAATTGCGGTGGAACTCATCCATCTGTCACACTGCTTAATTAGCTGGACTTTACTTTTTTTTTTTAGGGAAAAATAAGTAGGATTTTTCTTGTAAAAAGTCGGACATTATCTAGAACAACAACTTGAAGTCTTGAACAATAAACCATACCAAGAGAAAAAAGCCATTGATTTTCCAATGGTGACCTAAAAGCGGAGGACTTCTCCAAATTCACAGTTTCTTCTGCTTCAATTAACCTTCTTCCTATTCAACCATCTTCCTGGTAAGTTCCAAGTTACTTAATCCGCTTTTTTCCTTGATTGGCAATTCATTTATTTTTTTTGAATTTGGATCCCAATAGTTACTTACCACATTATGATTTGTAGCGAGTAAAACTGTCTACTTTCGTGCACAAAGATATCCGTATATTTTTTGTGGTGTAATTTCGAGTTGTTTGATCTTGATTGATCATGTAGATGACATTGGGAATTTTAACGGTGCAAGTGACAGACATAACACTTAAAAGTGTTGACCATAATAAGCAAGGCAAGAGTAGTTAGTTAGTTAGAAGTGTGTGGGAGGGAGGGACATGGAGAGCCTCCAAGTGGCAATCGGTGTCTCTGGGTCCAAGAGGTCAACAACACTTGTTGGCCTCCTCTTGCTGTGTTTACTGCTCACAGTTATGTACCAAGCTAGTCCCAATTACTTGACCTGGACCAAGGCCAACCACTTGGACCAGGATCATCCTGCTAATCGGACAGCCACTACTGTCTTGGAACATAATAACGTTACAAGTGTTTCTACTGCCAACAACAGTGTCCGAGCCCCGCCCCCCGCTCCATCAGATGTAGGTAGGACGAGGACGCTATATTGTTTCTGATTCATATCCTTTATAGATGAGTTTGCGTTATGAGTTTGATCTATTGTGTCTTGCTCGTGAACCTACAGATTTAGGAAATGTGATGTCGAAGAACACGCCGTCTCAGTCCGGAATTAGAGAGCCTAATGGAGTGCTTGATGATGTAGGTGAGACTTGCATTGTAGAATTTTCTCTAATTAATTTGTCTTCCACAACTAAAAAAAAAAGTTCGATTTTTTTAAAATGAGCTCAACGATACAACCAAACAAGGATTTAGCAATGATTTTCTACGCATTTTTAACCAACTTCAGGTTCAGGAGATGCGTCTTCATTAGGCTCGGAGAACACGACCTCTCATCCCGGATCCAGCACGCCTAATGCCGTGCTTGCTGACGGATTACTAGCTCCAGGGTTGGATCGAGGGTCATGCATTAGCAGGCATCAGTCTCACTTGTACAGGAGGAACAAGAATTCGCCATACAAACCATCCGAGTTTCTGATTTCCAAGCTGCGAGCCTACGAGCATCTTCACAGGCGGTGTGGACCTCAGTCCAAGTCCTACAGGGAAGCCACGAGAGGCCTTGTCAAGTCCGGCCACCGCAACGGTACAACTGCCGACTGCAACTACACAGTTTGGGTGCATGCCAATGGTCTAGGAAACAGGATGCTGAGCATAGTTGCAGGGTTCCTCTGGTCTGTCCTGACGGACCGAGTGCTGCTTGTCGATTTTGAGAGGGACATGACCGGCTTGTTCTGTGAACCTTTTCCGAATTCGACGTGGATGCTGCCGAGGGATTCCCCGCACAAGGGCGATCACAAGCATCTTCCAACTTATGAGAGTTTGTTGAATAGTAGTGATCGGTCGGGGGCGCCGCAATTCTTGTTCCTCAGGATGTCACATGGGAATGAGGATCATGTCAGGTTTTTCCACTGCAATCGGAGCCAATTCCTCCTGAGCAAGGTTCCTGTGGTCGTCCTGGAATCGGATCAGTACTTTGTCCCGTCTCTTTTCATGGAAGAATCCTTCAGGGAAAAGCTAACCAGCATGTTTCCTGAGAAAGGTTCCGTGTTCCACCTGCTGGGGAAGTACCTGTTCCATCCTTCCAACGAAGCTTGGGGGCTGATCACCAGGTTCTACCAGGCTTACTTGTCCGAAGCAGAATACCGAATCGGCCTCCAGATACGAGTGTTCAATAGCGACACGGCGAACCGGACCCATGTCATGGAAGGGATTTCCAGCTGCACCTCCAAGAACAAGCTCCTGCCTCAAGTCGGAGATCCTGAACTCGCTTCATCTCCCCTCAGGAACACCTCATCCACAGCTGTACTAGTGGCATCCCTCTATCCGGAATTCACAGAGAAGCTGAGGAATGCGTACTGGACAAGGCCGACGGTGACGGGCGAGACAGTTTCGGTGCACCAACCGAGCCACGACGGGCATCAGAAGTACAATGACAGGACACAGAACTTGCAGGCATGGGCTGAGATATACCTGCTAAGCTTGTGTGATGAGTTGGTGACAAGTGCACAGTCAACATTCGGGTACGTGGCCCATAGTTTGGGCGGTATAAGGCCGTGGATACTGCCCCAGGATCTGGATAGGGAGTCGGGGAGAAATTGCCAGAGAGTCCTTTCCATGGAACCTTGTAACCATTTCCCTCCACGTCTTGATTGCGAGACCAAGGCCAAACTTGACATCCCATCTCGTTTCCCTTACATGATGGAATGTGAGGACTTCAACCTCGGAGTGAAGATGGTCGATTAATAATTATAGCTTAATTATAGTTTATAGCTAGCTCTTGTTGTTTATTATTTGTAGCTTAGTCACTTTGATTGTTAATCTTGGGACGTAGATTAAATTGAATTTTACACGCAAGTATACAACCACCATTCACAGTTCCAACATAAATAGTTCATCTTCTGCAGTATTGTGTTTGATCTCTGAGCATGGACCCACTGTGTAAGTTTTGGATATTATATCGAAACAAAGTTAAAATTTGTTCCGCTTTATTCGTGTAAGGCGATTTCTACTGGGAGTTCGTATCGTCATTGTATTATTCAATTGGCTCCTCTTCAGCAATTTCTTGTACTAGTGTACTCTTTCTTATCTTGTGGTGTTAAAAAAATTACACTTGCAACAAAAAAGGTAGTCTTTGCAATAATAATTCATAATAGAGGCTGGTACATTACTACATTTCTTTCCTTCACCCACGACTTACATGTGTATACTTGTACCACTACAGCGTTCTAGAACGTCATCAAGACATAAACAGTAGTACTCAAAAAGCCCTAACGAGTTTTTGATAGGTAAATACTGTAGCACGTATCCATATTTCCATATGTATGTGTATAAATATATGTATATAAACTTACTCAAATTTTGAATTAGTCTTCTCCTCGGACGAATATTATGACTCAAGTGGGCCGAGTCTCAACCTAGTGGCCAATACCTGGACTTGGGACATCTCCAAATCTTCTATAGTAGTCATAGTCTCCAGGTCCAGCTTCACCATCATCTCCTGACAAGTATTCTTCCACCGCCGCTCTCGCTTGTCCTCCGTTTCCGGAGAAGCCAGGATTAATCCCGGCGGCGGCCACTTGGGCTGGTAGCATTAGAGACCAAAAAGCCAATAGTAGGATCCATAGAAGAGCTGCTCCTGCTCTGATGAGACTCAGCTTAGCCATTGATGTCTTGGAATAACGAGATCAAGGAAAGGAAACCTTTCGTCACTCCAAGTACTATAAATTAAATTGATCGATATTCGAACTACGAGGGTCGTGTCACTACCAAGCAACAGCATATATAGTGGTGCGGGTGCTTTGGAGATATAAATGGTAAAGCATAATTATGAGGTCTATTAAAGCAGGGTCATAGCATTATAGCTTTTGATTGTTAGTAATCAATTGCTAAACTATTTACTTTTACGATACTTTGCCATCTTTGGGGCTGTGTGCATTGTTTCAAGTGTCAACTACTAAGGTTGGACGTCTCCTCCTCCCAGTTTCCAAGGTAATTTGTTTCACATACATAATCTTGTTGCAAATGATGACCAGATTAAATTCACCTTATTTAAGTGGAATGGAAAAAAAAATTAAACTCGTTTAGAATAGTACGACAGATGAAGAAGGGCTAATTAGTATAACTCCGATGCGACGAGAGATGCATCTTAATCGGTTCCTTTTCCAATTACCAGTTATAAATTATTCATGTGTGTGTCTTTCGAATGAGCAAGCAACGGCTGATATATTGTATCTTTTGATAAATTTATATTATTGAGAATCGAGTATTGTCAGATTTTTAATAGGATATTTTGTCCAGAGATATCTTTTTTATTCATTTTTTTGATAAATTTATGATATTCAAAATATAATATTTTTAATAGGATAAATATTTTATTTATTCATTTATACGAATTCTGGTGATTGATATATTGTATTGGATCATTGTGAATTGATTGGATCAGTTGCCGCCTCTCTATTTCTATGTTTTATTCTCCATATTTCTATACTATAATTTCAACGAATTACTAGGCTTTCCCTAGTCTACCTAGCCAACTTTTTCTGAGAATGGTGAATTAAGTTTAGAAGAATCGTCTCTTTCGTAGGTCTGACTACTAACTATAATTAGGCATTGTCATAAATACGATAGTTAATTATTTACGGAAATGCATGTATATGGCTAAAAGTTGGGTCGATTTTCCTCTTTCTACATTTTTTTTCTTCCGGTGCGTGGCTTGACGATAAAAGCTCTGGTTAAATCAATTGTGGAGATTCTTCTTCCGTCAATTGCAGCTAAAATTGTAGAGCGTGAGGAGGCCCGAAAAGTAGAATGAGCGAAAAGGACCTTGGACTTGGCTATCGAAATGGATATGATTTGGGAGGGTGAGTCTCCCAATGTTCTACATGCAATTTGGGATGCGATTAAGAGAAACAAATAATCGAAGATCTTTGAATAGCCGTAACTTTGGTAAAGCTTAATCGTTGAGGAATTTGGGACTGTTGACTTAGGTGTAATTAGGGGATAATTGGGGAAAGGACATCCTGATGTGTTTAGGAGGATACTTTTGGAACATGTACATGGATATTTCTTATCATAATTTAGTTACTCGTGTATAGAATGATATAATTATCTTGGACAATTTTTTTGGAATAATAACATTTTACTTATAAAAACATACTTTTTCTTACCTTAATTAGAACAGTATTCTCATTTAGACAAAGGATTCGGCAATAATAATGGCATCATCTCTTGCGATTGAGGTATGTAAAGATAAGTGGGCGACTCTGAAAACAAATAAATAAATCACAGAACCAGTTGACGGATTAAATCACGATAATTGGGGTAAGGAATCTCCCTACTCTCGGAAATTATTAGCTAATTAAAATTTGTCCATTTGTGGAGGTTTACTTACATTAGTCTTTGCACCAAATTCTGGAGGATGAGGTATGTCTTACTTGATTCTAGACTTTGGACTAAAAATCCATTATGAAATTAAGCACGATTACGGTAATGTCAAGGATGACGAAGGCCCCCGCCCTATATAAATACTATTGATGTAATTAATTTATATGCCGTAAGTTAAAACAGAAACCAACTAAATTAATTTATTTTAACTTAATCAAATCTTGAGTTGAGTCTTTGAAACGTAACAATGTTAAATATTTTTGGAGAGTTTTGCTATCTATAGAATGTTTTAACCGACTCAAACCTGAATTAGTCGCCCAATAAATCGAATATTAGGTGGTAAAAATAAAAAAAGTAGAGATTTTATTGGAATCTTCACAACCAAACCCAAAATCTTTAAAAATGGATAGGTAAAAGAAGCTGTTAAGAGACCATCTCAGCCGCAACTTAGACACTCTAATATCTTTTTTTTTAATTTGCTTGCTGTCATTCCGAGTCAAGAGATTGATAAAAATGTTCCGTCAAAAGGAGGATGTTTGAACTACTTGGCTGAAGTTTGTACAGTTTGGTGTAAGTGCCTCCGTGATCAAACTTGTTCTAATACTATCTTAAAATTTTCATATCCAATCTAAAATTTGAAGATAATGTGTATGTGTAACACATCCTGTACTAAAGTAGTAATGATTGATAATTGTAGTGACTATTTTGTAATAGGCCAGATTATAAGTAGTGAGAAGTGTGGAAAAAGGGATTATTGTCATTTGTGAAAACTGAAGAAACAACATCTGTCCTCCTTCTCTATCTTTTCCCCCTTTCTATCAAATTAGGGTTCTTGATCCCTATTCTTCATCCCCAATCAATACAAGTGGTATCAGAGCTGTTGTCCTCGGCGATTAAACAGCGAATGACTCGGCAAAAGAATATGGAGGAACGTCAATAACCTTGAGCAGAAGGTTGTGGCGTTGGAAGGCTCATCGGAAACCCATCGGAAGTGCTTAGAGGAAATTAATGAGCAAATCACATCTTTGGAATCAAGGATGGAAGCAAAAATGGAGGCTCAGTTTGAAGCTCAGTTCAAGAAATTGAGCGAGTTGTTTGGAAGCTCTGTGATGCTGGAGGAGGAGAGACGACGATCTCCGTTGCCCCGTACTTCCCCTACGTTTCAACGCGTAAATGAGCCAGGCAGAGGGTGTGGGTTGCGAGATGCGAGACCTTCATTGTCTTCCCTGGAAAACCCTAACATGGCGGAAAGGTGCGACGGAAGCGGGTCGCGAGGTACGGGAGCAAGGTGCAACCAGCGCTATGGACTTGGGAATTTTCCAGGCAAAAGATCGCATTTGGTGTCTGGTCAAGAAAACCCTCGCACTGCAGAGGAGGGCGAGGGAAGGGATTCGCGAATGGGTTTTGTTGCATCGCAAGATTGCGGTAGAGAAGGGAAAGAGAGGCTGCACTCAAGAATTGCGGGTCCCGTGAACCAACCGTTTCCAAAGGTAGATATTTTCTCCTTTCCTGATGGCAATTCAAGAATTAGAATTTGGAAATTGGAATCGGGAGTATATGAATTTGTAGACGGACTGAATTCAAGAATTGGAGACAGGGAATTTGAACTCTTTGTTTCAGGAAGCATTGACTTTAACCAATTGAAGTTGATGAGAGTTGTTAAGAAGTATGTGAGGAAGTATGAAAAAATAAAGAACCTTATGCCTGCTGTTTGGAAGTCTTCTTTGGTGCATGGGTTGTCTTTTGGTAGAGATGTTGTGACTCATAAGTTTCTTGGACTATATGCTCTATCAACGCGTGCACATAAGCATCTGTGTGTAATTGTGGATGATAAAGAGATGGTGGTTGAGCCCTTGAGTGCTGCATATCCTTTAGTTGATGTGGAATTGCTTTTGACAAAGGACAGTTATATCTTCTTGAATGAGGTTGTTCCTAGTTTTCATATCAGAGGCCACCATACCTTGTGTGATATGGAATTTACTCTACTGCTTGTACAACAGACAGGAAAGGACTTCATAGTAACCATTGGAGGAACCAAACAAGATCCTTTTATGTGCAACCATGAGATCATGTGCTTGTCAGCTTATGTCGTTACTTTTAGAACGGCTTCATACTTATCATCCGAAGCAGAGAATGGTGCATTTTCCAATTTGATGTTGGCTGCCATCCAAATTGTTGATTTCCCACTTTCAAAGTCTATTTGTGCTCAACTAACCTGCTGGAAATTTGAGGGTTCAAGGTTGATTTTACGGCATAGACATATGGTTGCAGAGGTTGAAGCTGTTTTCGAAGGTTAACAGATATAGAATCTCATGTTTAAGCTTTACTTGAGGTTTTGCCTATCAAGTTCATTGCTGATATATTCGAGGAGTTCTATAGAAGCAAGCACAACCTGGTTATGTTGAGTTTAAGGGCTGGTGTTCTTAGTCAAATGTGACTTGATCTTTTGGATGATTTTTATGAAAGGTACCATAAGGGCATCATGGAAAGGAGTTGTGCACTACATACGGGAAATGTTGTGATGGGATGCTCTGTTATCGTACAAAAGCAGATGGTTGAAGAGAAAGAGGAAAGAATTGAGATGCTTTTGAAGAAATGCAGTTATGGCCAAGCAGAAAGGTTTTTTGGTTCAACGAATTTGAGCTTCCGTAGGCTTGAGATTAGCAGAGTTGAATTACTGCTTCGAGTTGGAACAACTTTTGTGACAGTTGCTATGGACCTGTTTGCAAGTGGTTAGAACCCGTGTTCAACTTCAGTTGGTATTTTCATAGCAGTTGGTTATACGCATCAGAAGCTTTATGACCAGAACCTTTAGGTCAAGGTTCGAATCGGGCAGTCGCTATGGTCATCCAGAAAAGATGATTACAACTGAAGACTGTGGGAATTGTATTGTAGTCGAGGAAATAACCAAACAGGGGACAAGTACTGCTTCTGAAAATAAGAATGGGACGAGCCAAAAGAGTTATATGGCGATTCATGGCTTCTTCTTTGGTAAGAATTCACTGCACCTTATGACCTTCTCTTGGATGGGAATAAACATGTTGATGCTGATACAAAACACAGCTAAACGCGTTGACCAAGTAGTGATAACTTTGAAGTGTTTGAGATGCTGCCTTAAAGGTTGATGTAAGCTTGAGAAAGTGGCTTCCTGCTCGTCAAAATCTTAATCTCGAGGACAAGGTTTTCTCGAAGGGAGGAGTTGTAACACATCCTGTACTAAAGTAGTAGTGATTGATAATTGTAGTGACTATTTTGTAATAGGCCAGATTATAAGTAGTGAGAAGAAGAGTGGAAAAAGGGATTATTGTCATTTGTGAAAACTAAAAAAACAACACGTTTCTACTTCTATCTTCTTCCCCTTCTATCCTTCTTCTCTATCTTTTCTCCATTTCTATCAAATTAAGGTTCTTGATCCCTATTCTTCATCCCCAATCATTACAATCATTACAATATGTGCAGTTTTTACATTTATAAACAAATGCATAATACTTACAACTGTGAATTCTTTAATTAGTTAGGCTGCTAACTAAATAAGTCAAGATGTGAGGAAAATTGGTAGGGATGACTTGTATGATTGCTTCATCTATGACACGTCAAAACACAAATCTTAATAGATCTATGATCTTATTGGGTTTGGGAAGGCAAGCGTCCACCCACGCGAGACATGACAGTGGGATCTCAATTCTTCCAGTTAATATGTTTGGCGATTGAATTTGTTATTTTTAATATATAGATTAAGTTTTAAATTTAATACGAGCGAGATAGCGACTGTGACCATTTCTGTGTTGGAGCGAGAAGACATTAGAATTCAAATGGAATTTTTATTATGTTATATGATCTTGACATGTTGTTTGCTTGTAACTTATTGGTGTTACCATATATATAATATAAGTGTACGTGGTACACATGTACAGAAAATAGTATGTGTCACGTATTTCCAGCTGCCCTCTTCAACTGTTACAATCATATGATAAATTAATTATGGTTACTTGTTGGGAAAGTTAAATAGGGATCACCGAAGAATAATATGTTTGTAAGGTGTCCAAGAAGTCTTACGGTGTAATATTATCCTTTTCTATTTGGGTGATAATAAAATAAGTTTTGCCTATAGTGTTATGTGTGGGTAAGGTGTGCAAGAAGTCTTCAGCAAACTTTTTATTTTTTTTCTTCAAAATTACATAGCATTCAAATATTTATTGTACCAACTAATTAAATTTGAGCTAAAAAAACATAAAATATGCCACCTTTCAAAAGACTAAACTTTTTATAAGTAAATTTATTTTAAAAATGGTCTTTTTGAAAGGTTAACTCAAATTATATTACTGGACCGATATATTAAACAGTTCATTCATAATATTGTTAATAACATGTATACGCATAAATGAGTTGATCGTGTGCGACGAAATAAGGTACGCGCTCATTGAAAAATTTAGAAGAGTTATTAATTTCTGTAAACTTTATCTTGTAATGGTTGATTTATATTGCTGAATTCTCTCATTTATCCATAATTTTTTTCTAATTAAAATTTTGGCTTAAATATTATATATTCTTTGTAAATATTCTGATATAATTTTAACATATTATCCTACAGGGAGGTGAACTCTTGTGCCGATTGGATGGAAAATTATGACTTTACGTTTTAGGTTGGGTACCAAGACTTTTGTAATCCTCCTTCCGGGATAGGCCAACTTCTTGAACGAGACATTGGCGATGTTGCCTTTGTGCGTAATGTTTTAATTAGTAATGTGAATTTTGAAGGTGCAAGGCCTAATTTAGAGAGACACACCAAACGTCAAGAAAGGGGTCATGAGCGGAAAGATCTCAAGTATTAATTTATGTTCTTACTAAAATTAGAAATTGATCCCATTAAAAAATTAATCAACCTAAAAATTGAAACCAAATCTTAAAAAAATTTAGGCATTCCTTAATCTTTTAATATATATTATAAAATCTTAATTAGTATAATTATATTACCATAAATAATAAAATAATCAATTAAAAAAATTATAAATATTGTAATTACATACGTTAAAAAAAATTTGAAAAAAATTATATTGCCCTCACTCCCCAAATTTTCTGACTCCGCCTTGAAAGGGGTCATCTTCCAGAAATACTCTTTCCCTATCACGAATTTTTCTCACCGATTTTCTTATGATAGGATTTTGATAAGGCCGAGGGTCACAACCTCACAAGAAGTTGAGAAGAAGCCTTGCATTAAATAGAATGAAATAGGCCATTATCTTTAATATACATAGGTATTGGCCACTCCAATTTAAAAAAAACTTGAGACCAGAAAGGGAGAATCAGATTTGGTAAGAGCCGGCAGGCGCTTTTTAACATTTCACAAGTCAAACTCGTGACGTGCATCTACCACTTTTTTTAAAAGATAATAATCCTAATAATTTTACATTATTATAACCAACTTTCAAATACCGCTTTATATATATATACCATTTCCAAGGAAATTACACTGCCACTCTCACTTCCAGTCCACGCGCTTTATTTAATATATTCCAAGCTGGTTGAAAATAGCAAAAACTTACCCCTTTTTTTTGGTAAGTAGAAGTATTTTATTAAAATGAATAAAAAATGTATAACCCACCACGAGTGTATCGATAAAAAATACACACGGACTTACAATTCTCGCCTAAGTACCCAAATCTCAACAACATAGAAGTACATGAATGCTGAGAAAGTTTTGGATTGACCTTTTTCTGCATACAACACCTCCCTATTTAAGATCCATGTGATTACAGATAAAACAGCAAGCTTTGTCCACCCAAAATCTGTGGCGATTTCGTCCACACCAGCCATTCTCTAGCGTGCGAGAGAATGGTTTGAGTAAGTAGTTCCTTGTTGCTCAAATCTCCTCGAAAGATGACTTTATTCCTGTGAAACCAGATGCCCCATAAGATCGCTCCAAAAAGAGTTAGCCAAACTTTATCATCCATCCCTGATCTTGCAAGGCCTTTCCAGTTTGAGAGAGCCGAGCTTAAAGATCGGCAAGAACACCAACTAAATCCAAGCAGTCCGGCAAAGTAATTCCAGATAGACCATGAGAAAGGGCAATGAAGCAACAGATGATCATTAGTCTCATCTTCCCTCCAACACAGTGGGCATAATGAGTCCCAAGGAAGCAGAGAGCCTCTCCTGATCAGGGCATCACGTGTTAAGTTTCTTTTGCACTGCAATCCAGAGAAAGCACTCAACTTTTAGTGGAGTAAGGCTAGCCCAAACTTTGCGAACCTCCGAGATGATTTCAGTAATGACAGGGACTAGAGAGCTGTATAACTTCTAGCAGATGGATTTGGTTGAGAAGTTGTCATCCATTGACAGACTCCAGCGTAGTTGATCTAGTCTCATGTTTGACATCCTGAAGCCCATCAACCTATTTTCTAGCATCAAGACATGTTCTTGCTCCCATTGGAATAGTGTTCGAGTTCAGGTAAGGTTCTAATTCTACTCATTGTCTGACCAGTAACCACATTCTACCATGGTAAAATATTTTTGCATTGAGATACCAAAAAGCCAGGGGAAAGAGTGCCTTAGAGTTGTTCCATTGAGCCAGGGGTTAGTCTAGAAAAAGAAACGAGAACCATTGCCCGCATTGAACCGAATACCATCTCTGAACAAAGAACCCATATCTGAATTAGCAGTCAAAGCATCACAAACAGCTGTCCAAGGACCCCCTTTCTTCCCCTGTAGCCTTGTTAGTGTTGAAGTGTTCTTAATATTATGAATCCCTGAGATAGTTCTTGCCCATAATGATTCAGAATCTGTCAGAAATTTCCATGCTCACTTGATGAGTAAAGCTTGGTTTTTTATATATAGTTTCTCAATTCTCAGACCTCCAAGCTCTTTTGGCAAAGTTACAATCTCCCAACTAACCATGTACCTTTTGTTAGAATTTGTAGCACCGTTCCAAAGGAACCTGCGAAACAACTTGTCAATTGAATTAACGACACTCACTGGCATGCGATACAAAGAGAGGTAATAGGTAGACAAACAAGAAAGAACAGCTTTGATCAGAGTCAATCTTCCTCCCATTAAAAGAAGATAACCGCGCCATGAGGCAAGTCTATTTTTTATTGCATGAACAACAGGCTTCCAAAACTTAACTCTTCGCATATCACAGTCCAGAGAAAGGCCCAAATATTTGATTGGCAAAGTTTCTTGCTTGCAATTCCACTCACCAATTAGGGGATTCAACCACTCTTACATCACATTAATACCAATCAAAGAGGTCTTCGAAGGATTAATATTTAGACTTGAAATAAGCCCAAAGATATGCACAATTCTCTTCATATTAAGAATACTTTCTTCGCAATCCGTAGATAGTAACAAAGTATCATCAGCATATTGAACTATGTTAACTTGGATTTGGCCTCCCAGAATCGTAATTCTTTTGATAAGATTCAAGTCCTCTGCTCGCCTCCGCTGCAATTAGAAATAGAAATGGTGAGAGAGGGTCTCCTTGCCTGAGCCCTCTCTCCTACCCGTTAAATCATTAAATTATCCGACTGATCAATTTCTTAGCTTAAATGTTTAATCAAGTACCACCAAATTTTTTAGATCAAGTGGTAAACGTATGCTTTATCTTAATTTATGAAATATTTTATGGAAATATAGATATATCCAAATTCAATATGAAAGCTTTGTCAAATTTTATTTTTTTAATTAGCTAGATATCGGATAACTTTATATTCAATCAATATCAATAGGGCAGAGATATTTGACCTTGTTGATGGTGATATTTAGGAAAGTGGTAAACTTAACATGATGAATAATTAAATATCATGTAAATTCTCACAAGTCTAACATGTTGCACCTCAACATTGAAAAAAACAGTAGACTACTTGGCATCACAAATATCAAAGAAGCTTCACATGAGTCTAACATGTTCCCATCAAGTAATTTGACTTCCAATTACCACTTGTCTTAAAATATTCAAATTCTTAAACATGCGTTCCACAAAAACAATAGTCGTAAACATGCGGACCACTTTTTTTTTTTGAAAATTCAATATATTACTTCATTAAGCAAAATCAAGCTAATCATACAAGATAAGAATCTTAAGCGCATTACGAAGATTATCTTTAAAATCCTCCATACAAAAGCTATTAAGTCTAGCAATACTAACAAGACAATCCGCACACGATTGGCGATCCTAGCAACGTAAACAAGTTTATTTACCGCAACACTAGCAAACATGCGTACCCACATCGCTGGGTTCCTCTGAATTTTGACCCGAACTCCACCGAGTAAAATTTATTTACTGCAAAATTCCTAAATCTAAATTGTATTTTGTTTGCAACTGTTATTACATCTATCAATATATAGCAGGAATGGATCCGGAAATTTAAGTGAGAGTAAAGTTTATTTCATTAATTAAATACAAGTAATCACAACATAATATTTAAGTGAGAGCTTAAAAATTGAACTTCTTGCAACAATTACATTTTGATATTTGCAAAATTAATTAAAACTATTACAAGTATAGTATCCAAAAATTAAACCGTACTAGGTAGGTGCTTAGATGTTGTACTCAGATAGTATAATTATCCTGTAATTATCTTTTAGTAATTTTTTTAGGAATATCAAAAATTTAATTATCAAAGAAAAGGTACAGTATCCAAAAATCAAAAGAGAAGGAATGGATGGGCAATAGTTCCTTGTAGGCGACGGTGTTAGTGAAACTAGCGCGTGAATCGTCGTTTGACCAATTCCCCATATTTGACTTTGTCAACTCTAAATTAACCATTTTCATACGTAGCTTGCTCCTAATTGCTTGCCTGTCCCCTCCCTACATATATGTTCACCAACCAAACCCAAAAAAAATCAAACACAGATTTTGTAACACATACATACAACTTCTTCTTGGTGTCTCTCTCCTTACAAACTCTTAGCATCAGAACTAAGTATACTATCTATCTGATTCTTCGGAGTAATATACTTATAAGTGGCAATGAGTTTTCAGAAGTTGAGCTCCATGTTCTTTCTAACATTACTACTACTACTACTTGTAGTATCGATATTTGTCTCATCTTCGTCAGCCTCCAGGCTACTAGACGATAGCTTGCACCTCCCAGCCAACCCTCAGTCCCACAAGTCAAACATTCTCCTGCTTCCCTCCACCTCCATCAGCAATATCCATTCCGGCCACGTCACCGTCCTGGTGAGGCACCCGGCGGCCCGGAAGTACGGGCCCCTCATCCTGGCCAAGCTCCCCAAGGGCTCGATCACGCCTTCTGGCCCAAGCCAGAGAACCAACGACATCAACAACTAATCGTTTTCTTCTTTTGATTATTTGTCATGTTTCGTATAATCATTTCTTCTTAGACTGTTTGTATACTCTTTTAATTTTACGATTATTAGTTTCCAGGTCTGTGTATAATTATAACGAGGTTATAGGTTGTTACATACTTTGGATAGTATATAGTTTTCTCATCACTTAGAAAAGAAGTGATGGGATTTGTTCTTGGTGGGTCGAATTTGTTATATCACTGCGAATACTTGTATTAATTTGTAATAATCTCAAGGGGAATTATTCCCTATTTTGTTAAAATTACATCAAGTTGTACGTTTTTTTTGGGGGTGAGAATATCCAAATTAGTTGTTCATACAATTTGCCAACACAAGTCCAACACACAAGACGTTATAACTATCTAGGAGATCCAGTATTAAAATCTTGGTAATATTATGGTATAATAATTTACTTTCATAAAAAATTATGGATTTTTTGGATTGTTCATCTTTCTTTCTCACTTTCAATAGATGACTTGTCTCTTTTTATGAAAGGGAGATGGCAAGTTCTCTCAGATGACAATCTGTTTTTCAACCATAAATCAATTAATAATTTTCTTATTAAATACGGATGATATACTAATATATATATATAGAATATCATAGACGCAATTGATAGCAGAGCAGGTTAACTTCAACTGTCAAAATATTCCAACCAGGGCAGGCTCAATTTTCCACCCACCGCAGCCTGTATGCAGAAACTTTTATTACATAAATTCCACAATTTGATTTGCTTCCACCCCAAGTCTAAAGCTCCGAATTTTAAAACGATTCCATTAATCTCATATAATCCATGAATATTACTCACTGCAAGCATATCCTCTCTCATATGGTATCATATCAGTATGTTAGATGTATGAATAGTAAAAATTGGACACATTTTACATACCAATATGATATTACATTAAAATTTGCGTCAACAATATTTTGCATTAACACAAAATGGTCCTCGACCTAAGGACATGACATGACTGATCCGAGGGAAGGAGATTTGAGATTTTTTAACGAGTGCAACGACACGACTGATACTAAAATTTCCGTCAGAAAATGACACCAGCTTATAGCTTCCTATATTTCCGGGACCAGAATTGCACATTAATTAAGAACGAACCACAATGGGTAGAAAACTCGGCATCAAAATTATTTTCCAACCTCGCGAAGGAACACCTTAATTCCCTTTCTTATTTTGCTTATAATTAGTAGTCAACCCAACAATAAACTAAACTTCTCACATACTCTAATATTCGAGTAGCAACTTGGTATATAAATTTACAGGTGCCTGATGCAAAATTTACATTTACATATTGAAGATAAATTATCTCCCCGTCGTTGTCTTTTGAATTTGATTTCCATTGAAGACCGGCATTAGGATGTTACACACAGTGATATGATAAAGTCGAAATTAAAATAGGAGCCGCCTGCTTTGATTTGACCACACTGGTAACGTTGACTGAATTGAACCCCTTGGCTTTACGGGGTCTCCGTTGAATCACTGGTAAAACAATGTTTCTCGTGCAAGACCATCTGGAATCAGACTTTTGAGCTTCATATACTCTTTTAACATTATAAGGCCAAAATCAAATTAATTATATGAGTTGGATAAGAATTTTGTTACACTGTGGAATCAGTATGTTGCAGTGCAAGACCATCTGAAACGTTGTCGATACTCACCGGTAACGAACTATGTTTCACGTGCAAGACCATCTGGAATCAGACTTTTATATATTACTAACATTATAAGCCCAACATCAAATTAATTAATTATATGAGTTGGATAGGAATTTTGTTACTGTGGAATCATTATGTTGCAGTGCAAGAACATTAGGTACCTTTTTTCATCCACCAGTTTCCCTCCCCCACATGGGGATGATGATGATGATGATGTTTCTTCCTTTGGTTGACTCACAAGATTAAACGCTTAAAAAACCCAAAATAGGAACCTCAATAATCTCCAACCATATCAATGCAATGCATGCTATAATTAATATTCTCCACAAATAGGAAAAAAAAAGTTTATAATCTCAAGTCTTGAAAAAGAGTATCGACAACGTTTCAGATGATGTTCAAAAAACCATTGCCTCCGGATCGAAATGACTAGAGAGTGATGAGCTAAGAATAATCAACTAGGGTATCAAAGCGATGTTCGTTCTAAATGACAAGGGCAAAGTGGCCTCCACCAAGGGGCCTGTCCCTTAGGAATATAAAGGAGGAAACTCTTCATCCCTCAGCTCGAACTCCCCTGTTGCATCAATCCTGCAGCACGAGAAAAAACGAATGAGGACGATCAAAACACAAGGCGTTTTGCAGGTTACAGATATTCAAAAGAATGCCTTACTCTGTTTGGTGCTCCCCAATATCTGGTGAAGCAGTTGCATCTGTGAGGTTCCCCGGCTGTAATACCATTGGTGAGGGCAATGTCCCAAACTTGATACCCTCTAATGGGATGGTATCCTTGCTTCCATTGGCATTACGGATAGGCTTTCTTGTTTCGTGAACCTCAGATGAGATAGTTTTGTTAAAGGAGGGAAGGAGCGGGAACTGTTCCGATGAAAGATCAAAGCTGTAACCTTCCTCACTTCTCTCTTCACCCAACTCACTCTTCTCTGTCTCTCTTGCTGCTTGATACTCTGCTTCACCGGTGGAGATGTTATTTCCACTTTCCTGTTCCTCCGGAGGAACATCAATCCTCAGTGATCTTTGCCATTGTCTTCGGGTGCGAGAAAAAGGTGCTCTTGTTCTGGACCGTTGTCGATAATCTCCGTACATATAAGCAGCCTGCAAAATTCAAGCACTTCAATACCTCAGCAGACAGCATTCCCCGCATACTGTGGGGAGAGCCTAAATATGTTAGTTTGAGGAGAAATGAGTGTATGCACAGTTGTTCATGCAAAAGCATGTGGGAGAGAGACAAGATGCCGAAAATACCAGTGTCGGAATATAGGTGCCTGTTCCCCATGACCTTGGAAGAAAGCCAACATAAAGTTGATGCGGGTAAGGTTGGAAGACAGGCACTACAGTTACAAACCCGTTTGCACCATGTTGCACCATTGGTACATACTGACTTCCATTGGGTTGCACAGTTGAGGTAAATGCAGCCGGATTATTTTGCGGAAAGAAAATTTCGCTGGAAGGCGACAACGGCATTGCCTCACTTAAGATCCTTGGCAATGGGGATAGAAGAAAGGGCTGGGGTGGAGGCGGGGGTGGCAAGTGTTGTATATAACTGACATGACTGTTGTAATCTACACATAGATGAACAGATCTTTCCGAGCCAAATGGAGGCACTGGAACATCGGCATCTGGCCTTAACCCCTTCCCATTCCGCTCCAGTGTGTTCTCAAAGAATTTCTCCAGTCTTGCCACCATGATCTCTCCAGGCAGTTTAAGTATTTCATCAAGCTCTTGAGCTCCTGCAGAAAGTGCACGCTTAATGCGGTGGAAATTTCCTGAAAAAGAAACAGCAGACAGTAGAAAGCACAGTTAATGTTCACATAAAATTTCTCTTTGGGCACCTACTTCCTAAGATGCAAATAGACATCATCAATTTGAATCCCACATCATTTTCCTCCCATTTCTAGCACTCTGCTATCTCTAGAAGGAGCAATTTTTATGACCATGGCTACAGTGCGAGTGCGGGGACTGGAATTAAGTCCAAGTACCTATGTTGACGCTACGCCCCAAATTGTTGCCATCTTTTAGAGGATCCACTATGTTCAGATATTTGACAAAAAACTCATTTGTCCCATTCTCTGCATATCTTCCGGAAGATGAAGATGACCCTCTGTTTCTTCTCAGCAACTCCTCGCAAAACAACAACCCGTTCTCCTCCTTACCTTCTGTCAATGATGTAAAATTTTGATCAATATTGAAAACCTTTCTTCACTCCGCTTAACTGATGGATAACTATGATTAGACATGCATGTGATTGCTGCACATTGTAGAAGTTGTTTTCTCTAGGCAGTCGGATTTACAATAGCTCACCTGTAAGTTTGGGAATCGATGATAAGGGAACTCGACCGAATATGCTAACACCATAAGTTTCCCAATCAAACTTGCTGTAGTAGTCCAGAAATCTATACAGGACCTGTACACAGATCCCAAGCTTGATTCATCCCGTAGCAGTGCATGATAAGAACTGTTAACTAAAGGATACCCACCGCTAAAGGACCAGGTGATGATGCATGAAAGAGATTGATGATATGGAGAACCAGAATCTCCAAAGCATATGTTGATAACAGACCATGATGAGCTCCAAGAATTCGGCTCTCATAATAACACCAGGCTTTGATCAGGATGATACTGCGTTTTAGGAGGTGACCTTTCCCAATAAACTGATCCGCCTGAAGTAAGAAAGAAAAGAAGATGCGAAGATATCAATCTATTGCAACAAGGACCTGATACAATGAACAATTTAATTCTGATGGAAGGGACTAAAACATAGAGAGAATTACGTAAACGGGCACAAGCGCAAAAGCAAAGTTAGAACAGCAGCCCGCTTCGGAGAATTCCAGACTTCCCTTCACCTAGTCACTAAACTCTTTCACTGATTGCAAAGGCACCAGACTGGTGCACTGTAATATCATGTTTACACTAGAAACAAGTTCACATTCCATAGCGTAAGACCTTACCTGCTCAAGGAAGTACAGTGCAGTGAGTCCTGTCATTTGATTGAACGAGATGTCAACAGAAATATTCTTCACGCAGCATTTCACAACCTTAACCTGCCAACCAAAATACGGACCATAATGATTACAGCCAATAACATTTCATTACATTGCCAAAGCTTATCAGATAGTACTCCGTGGCTGTTAGGGACACCACATGCATAACATTAATGATTACAGAAAACCATGAGAAGAAAACATGCAGCTTCAATTCTCTGATGTGTCTAGCTTTTAGTGAAATCTCAGATTAGCAACAATTATGAAAAAGATTTGACAAAATTCAAATCAAGAACATTCAAGTGAAAATAAAGACCTCATTAATTCCAGAAACATGTCGGTCAATGCAAATTGATAAACTTCAAATTTTTGATCAATTTCAAATTTCAAGACGAGAAATATTTTCTCGGATGATAAACCAATAAGAGAAATCCATGCACGGCAAGAAATGTCCTCTGAAATGGAAGTATAAGCATAGCTCTTTTTTGTCACACGATTAAGCAACAAATAACCAGAGACTCTCACCCATAGGATTGGTTGACAGTATCATAAAGAACCAAGTGAAACGGAAAACTGTTAATGCATGATAAGGAGCAGTTTTCATGCCATTTAGAGAAGTACATAGAAAATGTTGTTTATGTTACTAGTACCGGGGAAATAAAACACAAATCGGACACATTGTCATGTAATGAATCACGGTCACTTCAACTACTATGTCATCACTTAACAAAGAGAGATAAATTTAGGAGAGGTGACCTGTGCTTGAATGTAATGGATGTTCTTTACTTGGAAGCCACGTTCTTCTTCCCTCTTAAGAATTCTGCAAATATCCATCGCAAATTTTTCCTCCAGGTTTGGATGGATGAGGGTAGTGAGATCAATATCACCATCTGGTAGGTAGGTTCTCAAAGGCACTGAGCCAAATGCAAGGACCTGCACACGGAACATCAACATAAGCCATCTTTTAGATCCACACCCAGACACTGTAAAGTGTCACCTACCTGTCCAGATACAAGATCCTGGAGACAACCTCTAAAAAGCTGAATGAAGCATGTGTTCAGGCTGGTAAAGAGCTTGATATAATCTTAAATACCAGAGAAAATGCACAGTTAACATGCAAGCATGAGGCATTTGAAAAAAAAAGTGAAAAAATAATTTTGAAGGGAATCGATAATGCTTGTTGCATCCAAATAATATTGAGGATTATAACTCAAAGTTTGCACTTGGAACAAAAATGCAATGAGGGTCATGCCAATTTCTATCTCAAAACAGTAACTCTCCTGCAAGAGAGAACATCATGTGCACCACAGAGAGGAAGGCATTCAATATTACTCTGTTCACAGTTCACACCCAGAGTGGTTTGTGCAAGGTAGACTGAGGCAAATTCGTGGTGGATTGAACGTTGTGAGGCAGGCCCTTCCGCAATCTCATTAACCATTACCAACGTATACTATTAGGTTACAATATTGTGAAGGAGCAGTCTTTATGAAGAAACTAAGAAGGTGCTTGATGTTGTAAAAGAAGATCGTGAACAAATTTTACCCAAAATAAACTTCAAGAAATATGTTGTTTGCTGACAGTAAAGCGCACAAGTGACCCTGTACGATAGCAAGATGCACTTGACCTAATAAATAAATGGACACACCGTTCATATAAACTGCCAAAAGCTATGCCTACTCATCAGTTTGGTCGAACAAGGGTCCCACAAAAGGGGCATCGAGAGTCAAGGGTTCTCACCTCTGCTCCAAAGTGCTCTTTCAAAAGATCTTTTACATCCTTGATGATGGTTTCCCTCTTCTCCTCGGAAGCCACCGCAGGTTGAATAGCACAAAGTATCTCTTGGGTCCTTTGTTCAGCCACTGACCACAGTTCTGAATCTACTGGGAGTCCGGATATGAGGGTTAAAGTGCCAGTGGTGGAAGAGAAGGAAAGTGTCATACTCGTTTGCAGATCTTCCATAGCCGAGAATAAGGTAGAACTGGTCAATCATTCAGAAGAAAATTCAAAAGTCCTCAGTAATATAATCACTTGAAAATAAACTGACTTGCAACTGCAAAAATTGAAAAATAATTTGGGAAAAGATAACAAAGGTTCAAGATTGTTAGAAGCTAAAGCACAAACCCAGTCACGAAGGAGAAAACAGAAAAAAAAACCTTAAACACCAAGAAAATATAAAAGACCAGGATTGGATCTATTCAAACACTAACAACATGTCGTGTCCCTCTGGTGAGTGCAGCAGGACAGGGCCACTGATGGATGTCAAGATAAATGAGTCACCAGAGAAGGAAGAAATATAACTTCTTCTTTTCTAGTTCTGGCCTCAGGGGTCGCTCATCAAGGATTCACAAAAAGGAGCATATCAAAGATGCTGAGTGCCAAGAGAGGAGAGAATATAAGTGAGATTTTTCTGTCTAGGAAATGGATGCAATTTCACAGAGGGGAAAAAAGGAATCATCACGAGGGACTCATGACTGTCAGACAATACTGAGTGATTCTCTTTAAGCAGTTGTAAGTCAAGAACCTAATTACATTTATATGGAAATGAGTTATCTACCAATTAAAGACACCTGGATTTGACAAACGTAGTATATGACCTTAAATTGGTTACCATATTGGCTGAAATTCTTGTTATGACGATGTTATTACTTTTTTATATTTTGTTCCTTCGACTCTACATCATGATACGTATCAAACTTTAGTGACCCCTCCCTTTTGCTAAATCTCAGTTTTCTTCCCAAATATCTCTCATTAATTGCTACATTGATAAACGCCACCCCATAAGTCTTAAAAATAACCTTTTTTATATACCTTAAATAAAGAAACTTGTAATCCCTGTACTGTTATCAACGTACATCTTAGTCAGTGCCCAGGGGCTATTGGAAGTCAGAGATGCGCTTAACATGTGATGATTGGTACCTACAAGCTTTAGATGTTATGCTGCAGAGGGCACTCACAGCCATATGTGTGACAGAAAGTAAAAACTAATAAAAAAATTGTGCACACGTCAATAAAATGCAAAGCTAAGGAAAATATGCAATGCAAATCAGACAAAAAGGAAAAAAGAGGACCATTAACACTCTTAGAACAGAGAGAATTTTGCTTCCTTTCAATTAAGATACCAACATTGGAAGGGTGACAACTAGATCATTAAAGGGGATTCGATGAACATTGTAGGTTTTGGTAATCTTTGTAAGGTAGGCAATTGGAATGAACTAGCCAACCAAACCGCTATTAGTTTTTGTTAATCCTTGTAACTAAAACAGTTGAAATGAATTATGTTCAGCCAACCAGTATAAATCCAAGTGCAATTTGCCTCATCACATGGAAACTGTAACCTTAAGCACAACCATAAAGTGTGAAGCTGAGAACAGTGAGTTACACCAAAAAGATGTTGCTTCCTATATGGCCATTTCCTATACGGCCATGGCTAGTGATGAAATGGAAAGGGAGACCGTAGACAGGCAAGCCTTCAAATTCACAAATATATAGTACAACAATTACCAAAAATAAAGACACTGGTTAGCTGGATAATCCTCAGAGCTACTCTGGCTATACCATACAACATAAGGTTTATATGGAAAGGAAACTGGATGATGAAGCTTCCATAACAAGAAAGAAGGTTGTTTTCCATGCATGCAACTCATTCATCTCTTAATATGTTGAAGCCCTGAACGAGAAGCATAGGGTTAATATAATATAGTTTGATGGAATTATATGCTGCTTCGTGATGCTAAAAAAGGGTTGACAGAACCAGCAGCTCCTGTTAGTCGGGCCCGGCTTGCTATTGATTCCTTACTAATGAGATAGCAATACAGGTGTGCAAATGAATGAGCAAGTGTGCATTCAAGCTCAAAATATGTAGTTGCGAGTGTTGCCGCCTTTTACCAAACCTAAAAAAAAAAAAAAAAAAGCGGTGACATTTTACCCCTAGGCAGGATCCTATTGGTTTAACCTTTTAACGCAAGAATGTTTACAAGACATGATCGAACAAACAAACAAGTCATCATCACGACCTTGCTAAATTCAAATTCAGATAGGATGTCGAGCATCAGCAAGCATTTACCTTGAAGTGGCAGGCAGTACTACTAAGTTCCCTTCCATTTGAGGAGATGGACGACCCCTTTCGCTTCCAAATCTCTGCTGCTGGTACTATACCCATTTACAAGCAAGTGCAAGAAGCGAAGCATCGTCATCGTCATCGTCATCGTCATCGTCATCTTGCTCAAAGCTCCAAACTTTCCCCCGGTTTCGACCTAGAAACCCTTCTCCAGAGATTTAAGAGAGAGAGAGCCTATTGAATCATACCTAAATTAAAATTTAAAAAAAAAGTCATAAACGACCGACCATCCACATGTAGCGGCCGTCTGTCGTCCCAGCCAGTTACAATTTGTCTCTCTGTCTCAGAGCTGGGCCTTGGGCCTGTCATCAAGATGTAGTTGGGCCCACTTTGCTGTTTGGGCCAATTCCAATCAGCAAAGTTGTCAAAAGCATAATCTAATCTTCTTCTTCTTGTTGTAATTTTGCTAAATACCTACTTGTGTTGTGTTGTGCCATATTGGAAAATCAACACTAATACTTTTTTTTGGTGAGTTTGATGTGCACTACTTGTGTTGTGTAATTGTAATTGGTAATTGGTAATTGTGAAAGGCGAAGTTGCGTTCGGGGTAGAAGGATTCAATTGGAGGTAGGTAGGACCGGAAGGAAGGAAGGAAGACTCTCTCAATCAATTGCTTCTTTCTTCCTTCAAGGAAAGGCTATTGGGTTCCATCTCAGTTAGCTTGGTTTTAGACTATTGAGTGCAATCTTGTCTTGCATTATTTCTTTCCTTTCTATCAGTTTCGTGCTTGTATCTGCATCTTTTTCCTTGCTTATGTATGGTGGTTCATAGCTCGATTGTTCATTTTGTTGGGATCCATCCATCGAGCGTGAGAAAATTGTTACCTGGGTTGGGTTGGTATTAGGTTCGAGTCTTTTTTATTTTATAATTTTAATTTTAATTTTAATTTTAATTTTAATTAATAATAATAATAATATTGAGAACCCTGTCTGTGATGGTGCTCTTATCTAGATGAGATGAGAGAATTTACTATATCGGGTTTTAACTCCTTTCTCTCAATATCAGTTTCGTGCTTGTTAGTTACTGCATTTTCTTATGCTGCTGGCTCTGTTGTTAACTTCTTTTCCAGTGTTTAATTTTGTTGACTCACCAAGCATGTGATATCTTCTTACCTGGGTTGGTGTCAAGTTCGGGTGGGTCTTTCTGGTAACAAAAACCAAACCAAAAAAAACAAAAAAAAACTGAGCTTTGTCCTCTTAGAATGTGCTCTCCCTCCGCCTACAGCTTTCTTTTGGATGTGCCTGCTCATCCATTTAGCTGTATTTTTTTCTGTTTGTGTGATTCTTCTTCTCTGCGTGATCTGTTTGTAGTGATGGGCCGAAGGAAGCAAATTCATCCACATCGGTCGGGTGTGTCAATCATCGACAGAAATGATAATACCGAAGCTGAATTGTTTCATCAGGGGCCAACCGCGGATGAGGCTGGTATAAGAGATGGATTGACCGACAATGACAATCAACCATATTATGTAGAAATTGATCGGAGTAATTGGCTCTTCGAGGAACACCACGATATATCTGAAGTTATTCTTGGTGATTTGAATCTAAACGAGCGTTATATTGGCTTACGGATAGTTGAGGACTTCTGCAGAGAGCCCAGATACTCCTTAAGGTTTCGAGTGTCCAACTTCGATGAGGCTATTCTTGACCGTATAAAATTGGGCCACTGGCCTGCGTTACCCCCCAGTGATCTGTCCTTGGAACTAATACAAGGATTGAAGCTAGAAGACAATGAAATACAGTCTGTGATTTTGTCTGGGAGTTTTGATGGACCAGCTGAAGGCATTACTGGTCTTGTTCACTTGGCAAGCTTGCAGTTTCTTACTATTAGACCTGTTCTAGGTGATGAGCTTTCAGCGGGCATGATTTCCCTTAGGTTCCGAGTTGAGATTCTGAAGCGTACATTTGATGCTTGCGAATCACTTCTTGAGAATACCAGGCAATTATGGAAGAGAAGCATGGTAAATCTGATGGCTTGGCTTCGGCCTGAGGTTATTACTTCAGAGGCTCGGTATGGGATCACTAAACCCACAGAAATGGAGATTGACATGGCTGCTGAATTTGAAGGAAATGAATCCAATTTCCAGAACCGTGCAAGATTTGATGTTTTTGGATTTTATGAAGCCATTAAGCCTGAAAAGTTAGTACTCCATTCTTTCCAATCTACAATTTCGTGTTACCCTCTATTATCATACTGGATATTCTCATGTTTCTCCTTTTAGCCTTTAGGTGCTTTTCTCAGCTTAGTATTTTGTACACAGATCAGCTCCAATGCTTGAAGGTGACTTTCCTGACCTGACGCCAGTGCTAAGGCCATATCAGCGCCGTGCAGCTTACTGGATGGTACAACAAGAGAAAGGAGATTCACAGATTGATGCTGTAAAGAGCAACATGCAGCTCTTTTCTCCCTTGTGTGTGCCTGTGAAATTTCTTGAGATGAGTTCAAATATGTTCTACAACCCATTCAGGTGTGATTTCGAACTAGGTGGAATGAATAAATTAAGGCCTTTCTGTCTCTGTGTCCTCAAAATATCAGATATGTTGTCTTTGTCTCCAGTGGCAGTGTATCCATGCACCCAGAATTAGCCTTGACGAATGTCGATGGGGGAATTCTGGCCGGTAAGCCTACATATATCCTATCTTCCGAAAGATACAAGTGGGCATGTTTCTTCTGCAGCTTGGATTTTCCATCTTTAATCAATACATTCTGCAAGATAATTTTTCAAATAGAAAATTAAACTGGCTCGGAGTGAGCATATTTGAATTTTCCTGAATTAGGACAAAGCATATATCTCTCTGTGAACTAGTTCTGTCGCTGCCCTTCAGAATGGATTGCTCACCTCTATCGTAGGCTAAGGATTTAAGATGCAGGTGAGATGATATCTATATGTACTGTCTGCATTATACCCAGGAAATTGATTATGCTGACTGTTGATATTGATCAGCATGACGGGATCACAAAATCCTAGATAGATAACAATTTCCTCAACATCACGTGAAAGTGCTGGAGATTTATGACAGCATTGTGCTGTTCAGTATAAGCATATAGTCTAGTTTAACTTAAATGATTTATCAATATTGCAGATGAGATGGGTCTAGGCAAAACGGTTGAATTGCTTGCTTGCATATTTGCTCACCGGAGGACAGCATCAGAAGGTGACCCCTTGGTCAGTTCTTCCTGTGAAAATACAGGGGTTCAGACAGTCAATCTCAGAAGATTGAAAAAAGAACGTGTCGAGTGCATTTGTGGAGCTGTGAGCGAAAGTTATCGGTACAAAGGGCTCTGGGTACAGTGCGATGTATGTGATGCTTGGCAGCATGCTGATTGTGTGGGTTATTCTCCAAAAGGAAAAAGGAAGAGGTTCATAACCAACTTGCAGAAACATAGAAAGAAAACAAACATCACTTTTGTTGAGAGAGATGGTGAGCACATTTGCCAAATTTGCTCAGAGCTGATGCAAGCTACTGACTCGCCTATAGCTACCAGTGCCACTCTTATTGTCTGTCCAGTGCCCATATTGCCACAATGGCATGCTGAAATAAAACGGTACGAGCTGTATCTTTATCTCTATTGTTTACTCACAGTATCAAATTCTTGAAATATATATTGGACACTGCCAACCATACTTGCTGCACTTCTAAGTGCACATCATCTTAAATGCGGTCCTGGCGATTAATCTTTTGACTTATTGAATTTCTGTAGATTCAAGGTTTATTCTTATATTGTCATTCCGTTCACAATGTCCCGGTTAGCACTAACCGAGCTTCTTATCTTTTAACTCTTATCCAAATTGACACCATAAGTTGCAATTTGCTACAGGAAATTAAAGTTGCTATATAACCTCAATAGCCCTGATAGTCTGTTTTTCCATCAGCACAGTAAGGATCATTGGTTGAAATAACATTTCATGTCTGGATCAATTTTCTTTTTTCTGGTTAGTTGAGGTCTTCGAGTTTCTCTTTTCTGCCGCATGAACTAATATTACGTGGTGGCTTTGGTAGCTATTTGATTTGAAATATTTTCTGATTTGGAATTTGCTTATCGATCACAAATTGTTTTCTCAGTCACACACGTCCAGGTTCATTAAAAATTGTCGTGTACGATGGCGTGCGAGATGCATCATTTTCAGACACTGCCATAGTGGATGTCAGTGAACTGCTCAGTGCTGACATTGTATTGACGTCGTATGATGTGCTTAAAGAGGACTTATCTCATGACTCGGACAGGCATGAAGGTGATCGTCACTTCCTGAGATTCCAGAAGAGGTTCTTACAAACCTTCTGATAGTTTTTTTGTTTCTTAGTAAGTCATATGTTGTATTAGTTTCCCCCAAACTTCTCCTGTGTAGGTTATCCTTGTCCATTTCTTTTTCACCTAGACGTAATGATGCTTGGAGGATCATCTTTATAGTAATTTTTGCTCTTGGTAATCGTGAAATTTAGTTAGGAAGGGTACTGGGTCATCTAGTGCGCGTTAAGAGGCTATAGCAGTGTTCTACAAGATGACATTTCTTGTTTCCGTAGATATCCTGTTATTCCAACGGTTCTCACCAGAATATCTTGGTGGAGAATTTGCCTGGATGAAGCTCAAATGGTGGAGAGCAATGCCGCAGCTGCCACAGAAATGGCTCTTCGGTTATATGCTAAGCACAGATGGTGTATTACTGGCACTCCTATACAACGCAAACTTGATGATTTATATGGGCTTCTAAAGTTCCTTAAAGCCAGCCCTTTTGACAATTATAGGTGGTGGAATGATGTGATGAGAGATCCATACGAGGTTTTAATCTCTTATTACAACGCTGTCCTTGGGAATATTATTTTGAAAGTGTAAGCTGTTGGGCAAGTTTATTCTAGTTTCATATTTTTTTATATTTTATTTCCAGAGAAGAGATGCAGGAGCTGTAGATTTTACTCATAAGTTCTTCAAAAACATAATGTGGCGTTCTTCCAAGGCGCATGTCACAGATGAGTTGCAACTTCCACCTCAGGAGGAATGTGTCTCTTGGCTTACCTTTTCGGCAATTGAGGAGCACTTTTATCACAGGCAGCATGAAACTTGTGTGAGTTATGCACGTGAAGTCATCGAAAGCTTAAAAGATGAGATACACAAAAGAAAAGGTCCAGATTGTTTAATTCACTCTTGCACTTCTATAAGGCATTTCGAAAGAGTCAAAATTTTGTTCATTTCCTTATACCTTTGTACTTCGTGTAGGTCATGCATCCATTGATGCTTCAAGTGATCATCTTATTACCCACGCAGAGGCTTCTAAGCTCCTCAACTCACTCTTAAAGCTTCGTCAAGCTTGTTGCCACCCTCAAGTGGGGAGCTCCGGACTTCGCTCTTTGCAACAAACTCCCATGACTATGGAGGAAATATTGATGGTGGGATCTTGTTTTTAGGGAAAGTTGATAAAAAAATTATCTATCTTATAACTAGTATACCTTCTTATTCAGGTTCTTGTCAGTAAAACCAAGTTAGAAGGAGAGGAAGCTCTCAGGAAATTGGTGATAGCCTTAAATGCACTTGCCGGCATAGCAATAATACAAGAAAACTTTCACCAAGCAGTCACATTGTACAAGGAAGCACTGTCCACAACAGAGGAACATTTTGAAGATTTCCGCCTCGATCCTCTAGTCAACATCCACATTATTCATAACCTAGCCGAGATACTTCCAATACTTGGGGACAACCTGATAAAATCCAGCTCAGGTGCTGAACAATGTCATGAAGCATTAGGAATGCCCTTCGTGGCTCATAATAATGAAAAATGTGATTCAGATGCTGCCAAGAGTTGGAAAATTGAAAAAGAGAACTCAAGCTCGGATATTGATGCTAAAACTTCAGGATGTAGAGTAGAGAGTAATGTTAATTGTGCTAGAAAAGATGTCGACAAATGCCATGATTCATGCAGACCTTTGAATGAACATTTGCTCAGAGCAACATGTGACAACTTAAAACTCAAGTATCTCTCTGTATTTACCTCAAAGCTATGGATTGCTCGACAGGACTTTCTAAAGTTGCACACTCAGGTATGACTCTATCCATCTCCTTCATTTTATGTTACAAATTACAAAGAATGGACGGCATCGTCACATGTGATTCACAAAAACACCCCTTCCATTCATGCAACAGATTCACTTCTTCTTTGATATATTCTACTGCACCTTGCATGTTCCACTGTTTCTATCTGTGCAAGAATGTCATTCCAGAAGCTTCATTGTAAGCGCATTAAATTGTTAGGTTCGCGATGAACATGGAGATGGAGAGAATCAGCAAGCAATTTGGTGGCTCAACGCTCTTCACTCCGCTGAAGAAAACGAAGACTTCTCTAGTGAGCTGATGAGAAAGATAAATGAGGTTATCTCAGGGACATTAAGCAATTCAAAGTCATCAAGAATTACTACGCGGTTAGTGACAATCAAACATCTAAATCAAATGACTTATTTCATATTTCTATGTCTCAGTTGTTTCATCTTGTTAGAGTGACTTATTCATGCTTACGATTTCATGGTCATTGACACTTTCGAAATTTGAAGGGCATTGTTTCAAGAATAATAACTGGTTGTACAAATTTCAATACAGCTTTAGAAGCATTACCACGCTAAAGTATCACATCCAAACTCGTTTGGATGAATTGGAAGCTTCCAGAGAAAAATTACTTGATAGATTGCTGGAAGTTGATAAGACACTGGAGAACCCAAGAACAGAAGATATTGAACGTGTTAGAAACTGTAGAATTTGCCAAGGAATTGATGATGGTCCTGTTTGTGTTCATTGCGAAATGGACGAACTGTTTCAGGTTTGATTGTCAACTCCTCCGGGTAATTTATAAGTTTCCTTTCAGTAACTCAGTTCATAATATACTTCTACTCATCAGGATTATGAAGCGAGGCTCTTTCGCCTTAATAAAGCAGGAGGGGAGATCATTACTTCTGCAGAAGAGGCTGTTGATTTACGGAAAAAGAACTCCGAGCTGAATCGTTTTTATTGGACCTTATCACAGCCAAGCAAAGGTTCATCTTTAGCTGGTGACGTCAATGAAGAATCAAAGAGGAGAGATGTCAGAGATAGAGTGGTGGTGCGTTGCCTTATATTAAGATAACTGGAATTGTTCAGTCAGCAAAAGAAGCTATTGTTTACTTAGCCAGCTCCTAGTTTCTCATCATGAGGTGTGACCCAATTTTATCCAGAGACATCTAGAGGTCCAACTCACTGATACAAGTGTAGTTAACCGGCCAAACTGTTAACATTCTACACTGATTCAGGCCATATTTTCTCAGAAATAAGTTGCAAGTTTCCTGTGAGGTTAATGATTGGAATCTGCTTTTTCCACAATCCAACCGGTGAAGCTTCAAAATTTATGTTCTCATTTTTCTCATCATAACTTCTTGTACTTGCTAGTTTTGCGATGGCATGATTGTGGAGTCTCAGACAATGCAGTAATGGATTGCGACTTTATCCCATCTTTCCGTTTTTATTTGAGTAGTTCAATATTCTTTGATAAGCAAAAACAGTGACCGGAGAAGAGAAAGCTAATTTAATAGTAGGCCCCATTCGCGGGCATGCTTACTCTAGGTGTTTTGTTTCTATATATTGGATCTTGAACCATTTGAATTCACAAGTCAGAAAACTGTTCTTGTTAGAATGATATCATGTTTACTTATGCATCATGCTCAAAACACTATTCAAGGTCTCAAAATCCCCCTCGGAGTTGGAGGTTGTACTTGGGGTCATCAAGAGCCAGTGCAAGTCTCAGTTAGGAAAGGAAGGCATGTCAGAGGCCAGCAAGCATCTCCACCTTCTAGAGGTATGGTTGATCAGGCCTTTCTCACTTAAAATAGATTTACTTGTTTTGTGATGATCCAGCTGTTGTTTTTATTGTGAGCAATTTTTGCATCCAATGCAATCTTTTGAGTCTTTTCTTTTTCCTTTAAGGGCATGAGAAGGGAGTATGCCCATGCAAGGTCTTTGGCTGTTGCCCAAGCTCAAATTCTCCGAGCCCATGACGAAATTACGATGGCAACTTCACGGTTGCACCTAAAAGAAGATGGTAATGATCAATCACTTGACACTTTAAGCTCGAATGAATTGGAGTCCGAAAGCGTGTTGCACTCCAGCGATAAGTTTATGGCATCAACCTCGCTGCTTAACATAAGAGGCAAACTCCGGTATCTAAAGGTACCGAGTGCTGCTTTAAGAAACTTGGCAACCATATGCATAGCAAGAGCTTGTTTCTATGAACTGTTGGATCTCGCTCATACATATTCCATGAATTCTTTCTTGGCTCTGAGTGGATTGTCATAAAGCAGATGGAAACCTAGGCAAGGGATGATTTAGTGATTGTTCCTACTCAGTGCTCCCTCATTCTAGATGCAGATTAACGTAGACTAATTCAGAGTACAGAGCAAAAGTATTCCAAATTCTGGTTGTACGCCTCAAAGTCCTCCCTTTCTTTTTCAGATATTCAGAACACTAGAGAATGAGACTGCATGTTGACTAAATTGTGCATCTCATTATTGTACTTGGGTATTTATGCTCACTATTTCATCAGAGTCATGTTAACATATCTGCGAAATGATTTCAGCGTCTGGTACTGTCCAAACAAAAGTCACCATCAGAAAGTTCGACTAGTTCCGGTCTGACTCAGGAGACAGCTTCCACTTCAGCATCCTTGGAGAAAACAGCGAGTGAAGGTCAATCCAAGGATGAAGAGGAAGCTTGCCCAATCTGTCAAGAGAAGTTAGACAACCAAAAGATGGTTTTCCAATGTGGCCATTTGACATGTTGTAAATGTGAGCCTGCTAACCTTTTTGTCGTGGGGAGTCCTCCTCTTCTTCATGCGAGGAAGGACGTAGTACTGTCAGCGGTGGAACCATTACGTTATATTTCTGAATTGTTGCCTTCAATGAAACTGAAAGTAGATGCTCTCTCCTCAGGTTTCTTTGCAATGACTGAGCTGCGAGTGGATGGCAGATTCCAACGTAAATGGGTTATGTGTCCAACATGTCGACAGCCCACAAATTTTGGGAATATTGCTTATGCAGATGATAGGCAAGAGAAAGGCTGTAAATTGGCAGCACTTGAGAAAGTTCAGGAATATGAACAGGGTGAAGAGTCTGTGACTGTTCAGGGTTCCTATGGAACAAAGGTCAGATTTTTAACACAACAGCTTATTATATATATTTCTTCACGGTAATTAATTGCTCCTTTAAATGTATTGGTGTTGCCATTCTATACTGTATCTATGTTGAGTTTATTTCCCTTCCATGCTTGCATCTTCTCCCTTCTTGGTTCTATTGTGGTCATGAAGATTGAAGCTGTCACCCGAAGAATATTGTCTATCAAATCGTCAGATCCCAAAGCGAAAGTCTTGGTCTTCTCTAGCTGGAACGATGTCCTGGATGTGTTAGAGCATGCTTTCAATACAAACGGTGTTGCGTACATTCGGATGAAAGGTGGCAAGTAAGAAGCTGTTGTTGAGGTTTTTTGTTGGGGTATTGTACATATTGCAAAAGCTGTCAAACAGGAGCAGTCTCTGCTTAGCTGCGCTTGTTGTGATTACGGGTTCGTTAAATGCAGGAAATCACATGTTGCCATTAGCGAATTTAGAGGGCAGGAAAGTGCTGTGAAATCCAACAGGAAAGTGCAGGGACAAAGAGAACAGGAAGAACAACCGGTGCAAGTGCTATTGCTATTAGTGCAACATGGAGCCAATGGCCTCAACCTCTTAGAAGCTCAGCATGTTATTCTTGTGGAACCGCTACTGAATCCAGCAGCTGAAGCACAGGCAATCAATCGCGTTCATCGAATCGGCCAAGAAAGAAAGACAACCGTCCATCGATTCCTGGTACATGCCCTTGGCCTATCAGCTTCATAATGTACATTCTTTGTTGGTGCATGCATGAATACACGTTCATCCGCATTGGTAAGAGAATTTTAGTATGTTCTCCGTACAAGCATGAATTCGTCGGATATTCAATCAATCAGATTTCAGTAGTTCTCAGATTCTTAGCGTGGTTCACTTTTAAATTTTGTTGCATCTTTATTGGTCCCACACAGTGCCACATGGTATACTATGACCAACATAAACCTAGTCCATTAGTAAGTGTTTCTCCTTGAATATGCAAAAATCAGGTGAAGAACACAGTGGAAGAGAGTATATTTAAACTCAACAGGAGCAGGAACACAAGCTCGTTTGTAAGTGGGAACAAGAAGAACCAGGATCAGCCATTTCTGACCCTCAAAGACGTGGAGTCCCTGTTTGCAACAGTCTCGCATGCGGTGACAGAAAGCGACAGGGAAGCAGCAACAGAGAGCCTAAGACACTTGCCACCTCGTACGGCTGCAGCCATCGCGGCGGAAAGAAGACTGAACAGGGATCCCGGCATGAGCTAGCTACCTTGTGCGGCTTTATTTAAATAGGAGCAGTTGTTCTTTAGTTGCATAGAGAGATGAAATTCATGTTGTGTACGACAGATCAATGAATTCAACGTACACGTCTCATCAGTTTAGTAACGTAGTTTGATTCTTTGCTGTATATACGCAGTTAGTTACATGAATGTGAATCTGAAGATACATAGCCACGTATCATTAATTTGGTTTTTTTCTCTCTTTTTTTTTTTTGGTTCATAACAAGTTAAAGTTAACCATGTTAGTGCGTTGTTGCTAATTTACTTTCCGTCGTCAATTCAACATGTCTTTAGTTAGTTGGTTCGTACGTTGGATAAATTATGTACGTCCGCACAGATATGGAAGAAATTGAACTAGTTTCTTTATTCTTTGCCTTTCTACGGTGGGAATGCAGAACAAGAGAAACCCAGAAGAAGAAGAAGAAGAAGAAGAAGAAGAAGAAGAAGAAGAAGAAGAAGAAGAAGAAGAAGACAGATGGATGGATGTGGTTGGTATTAGTATTATGACTTATTTAAGCCAACACAAAAAGGCCTATCCCATCCCATCCTAACTAACCAACACGAAAATACTACTTCACTAGGAGTAGGACCCTATAACTAATTAACCAACAACAATGCCTGCCACTTGATTCCTAACACTAAGTAAAACCTACCTGCAGCCTTGCTCTGCCTGCCTAGCCATATATCATCAACTATCTCCACCTACACTGACGCAAACAATCTAAATTATCCGAATTTCCAACGGTGGTTGCAGTTCACACACGTCACGTAAGTGGTCATCGGCTCATCCGCGCTTCTAGTCTGCAACTGGTGGTAGGTGGTCTTACGCTGGCCGCACTTGAACTGATCGGTTGTAGCTTGTGGAACGCCTCCCAATTGGCGATCGGACAAGGCCTTGGCTTTGATGTTCTCGTTCTCCCGCTGCCTTGCATCGCTCGCCATCCCTTCCGACCTCAACTCCACCACTCTCTCCGGCTCCACGCTCCCTAGCAGCAGCTTCCTCCTGAAGTCGGGGTTTTTGGCATCCTTGACGTTGAACATTATGGAGCGGTACTTTGCCTTATGGGAGCCAGTGGACTGGCCCCATTCCTGAAACATCGCGGACTCCACGGAAACAGCAACCTGAACTGGGTCACAGGCCCTCACCTCTTGTCGAATCTCGTCACTAGATTCCCCATAAACCCTGCGCAAAGCCTCTAGCAGCTGCTCCCTGATCTTGTCTCGGAGCGCGTCATTGCACTTTCCGTCAGGTTTGAGGTCAACATCGGTCAAATCTTTCAGTGGATTCACGGAATTGTTGCTTCTGTTCTCCGCCCAGACCTTGGCTGGGGGTTTGGGCATCGTTGACTCCCTAACCTTGTCGTTGCGGGCTTTGCCATTATTAGAATGGTCGAGGACCATGTTGTTCCAGCTGTGGAGGATGTCGGATGCCAGGTTTTGGATGTCCTTGCTGGTGTGTTTTGTCAGGGCTCGAATCCTCTTCCCCACCTTCAAAGAGAGAAGAAAAACCGACAGGAGGAACATGGTAAATTCCAAACATGCAATTGCAATTGCAATATTGGAAGGAGAGGTGAAATCCTTGGCCAAATGACACGACAAGGAATTCTTTTTTTTCCTGCGAAAAAGAAAAAAGAAAACATAAAGGCTGAAAAAGAAGGGAAAGAGTACCTGAGTGGAAACCAAAGTTTGGATGGTGACAGGGAAAGCTTGGAGCTTAGAGAGGGCGTCAAGGCAGCGGCTTTCCTCAGCCTCCTTGGCGGAATTCTTGGCGGCCTCGAACTGCTCCAACAACTCCCTCTCCCTCTCCTTCTTTACACCCATTACTCACTCCCCTTCAACACCAACACAGCTTATTGCTTTTACTTCTATCAAAAAAACAAGCTACAAACTAACAAGCTTTATTATGCCACCTTACCATGCTAGCTATATATTATTTAGTAGCAACTAAAATGAACTCTCTTTTTTAGGTACTGAGAGAGAGACAGGGCAGAGGCACGTGTCATTTCAGCTTCGATTTAACCCTAAACAAAAGGAAGGAAGGACACTGACCTTTTCTTATCGGGACCAAAAAAAGGCTGCGAGAATTCCGTTTTTTTTTTTGTCGTTTGTTTATCGTCGTAACTGTTGGATATTTTTATAGATTGCAAATCGCATTAGTTTCTAGCAACTTCCTGCTTAAGCTCAGCAACCGCCACCTCATGGTCTCCCACTCAAAGTCGCGGAGATCTTGTGGCCCCCACCATTTAAGACCAAAGTCGCAGGAACGGGACGTCACCCGTCAGTATTATGACGTCTAATGTTCCTTTCTGTTTGCTCTGCTTCTTTTTCTTCTTCTTCTTCTTCTTCAGTACAATCTATCAGAGTCCTGATCTCAGAATTGGGTGGTCACCACCACATTTTCCTAGTACAACCAACTAATAAGCTCGACAAGTTTGGTAGTAATTTAATCTGTTCCCTAGAAGACAGACCATCATAGCCTTCCCAACTTTTATGTGGAGAACAGCCCATAGGCCATAACCATAAGAGAGTGCTTTCCCTCTTTTCAACTACAGAAAACCCTTTTATAGTACACGGACAGGGCCGTTTCAACATGGTATTCGCCAGCAGTGCACTATATTAGAGTGGATTCATTTTCTTCAACAGAACAAACTAAGGAACACAATCTGGACAAAAAGTTTCAACCTTCCATGCACCAAATAACCCGGAAGTTGATCGAACTATAGCATCATACCAACTTTAGCTAAACCACCAGCTAAACTATCTGAAAGATCGGGATGCGTATTTCAGATGAAAACAGAAAACGGACAGATTGGGGCTAAGGAGAGAGAGGAGATGGCCGCTAGTGGACAAAACTCAATGGTACCATTGAAGGGGCAAGAGAAATTATGTCAAAGAAACAAATACCGAACTTGGAGTCGCCGGCTTACATCATTTTAAAAGCCTCCGGAGATTAGTGCCCCGTACGGCTAAACAAAGAAACTACAAACTGGAACTGCATTCTTATTGATTCCTCATCGGCAAATCGATAGAAATTACTCTCAAGGCTTCACCAGGTACTCACTTGCTTTCAGATTCTCCCTTCTCCAAGAAGGTCTTCTTGATCCAGTTCATTGGCTGCAAGGCAAGGAAGACAAACTTGAAGCAATGGAAGATGTAAAAACCAAACACACACTTTGGACATTCCTTTCTCCCACAAATCAGGCAGCAACAAACTAGGTTCCAATGCAACAAGCGAACAATTTGGCCCGAGTTCTTGACATGCAAAAAAAAAAAAGCTTAAAACAGTCAAGCAAGTAATTCACAGCAACACCATGGAATGGAAGTTGCGCCTACTGAAAGCTGTGGATGTGTACTTCTTCCGGTTCACTTCTCAAGCAGATACACTCAAGAGTTACCAGATGGTAGCCGGCAAAGAATTGCATGTTATAAGATAGCTGGGGGGACAAGGACATGAACCGTAACTAACAGGGAGGGGACAAAGCATTGGTCCCAGAACGAAGATACGCCAACGGAAAATCCACCTATGGCAGAATTGACATTACTATGTCCATATACACAACTGGTTAATATCATCGTCACCGTCACGATATTAGTCACACAAACTAATCCATTCATCCACTTTGCAACAAGAGACTAGTAGTTGTCACATAATCCTTGGCACAAACAGATACTACAACTAAAATGAAGTGGAATAGAGGACCAACTGTGTGAACAACGTCAACTAACATGCTAAAGGTGGCATTTTGACTCCGCTCAATCCACTAAACTAAACGAGGAAAATATCGATAAACCATTACTTTGAACTCATTTTTTTTTTTACCTTTTGAAAAAAAAGGTACTCCTTTTTATGGGAAAAAATATATTTTGTGGAGCAACAACGAGGGCGAGATCGACCAGGCGCAGATGAAATTCAATAAAACAAGGATACAAAGAGAAAAGGGGAAAACATGGAATCTTGATGATACCTGGACGACCCAGAGGGCGCCAGTGGCGGCGACGACGCCCCATGTGGTGGCCGACTGGATCAACTGCAAATTCACAAACTTTGACATCTTTCCTCCTGCCATCCCCCAATACCTGCTCTCTCTCTCTCTCTCTCTCCAATTTGGAATCTAGGAGAAGCACCCTAACCAAAGTGTTCTTTTTTTATTCTTTTTTTTTCCATAAGAAGTTACTTATTTGTCCTCTTTTCTATGAGATGCTGCTCTTCTTCATTCTGCGCGTGGGTCAATGTCAAATAAGCCCCCGGGACCCTTCCATATTTTATTTTCCAAAACTACCCTCATATATTAGACATTTGGTTCCTTTACAAATTAGCAAGGAATGGTGACTACATTATCATTCCATGGTTTATGATAATGTTAATCCAGATAAAGAATTCTAAAATCCCAACATTTATGAAAAGATTAAAAAAAAATCAACCGATTATATTTGATTATATCTAGTAGAGAAATTAGTCCTCCTTTGTATACTAAATAATAGATAGGACATAACTCTCCCGGTTAAATTCAACATCTCTAGTGAAGGGCATTCGTTAATGAATTGATTGCCAGAAATGGATTTAATCTAAGTCGAATCCGAAAGATTTTGAGAAACCAACTAAGAAAAGGTCAATTTCTATTGCATAGATTAGAATAAGCAACTCATATTTTGGTTATATTCACCCATGATTATCCAATAGAAATTAAATAATGAAAAAATATATAAGAAAGGAGATTGGAAAAAAGAGGCTATACAGATATAAAATACAGAGAAAAGAAATGCTCTTTTCTTTCTGGCTCTCTGATAAAAACACAGGTTTTTAGGCTATGGAATCTGATCCCTGTTTTGTTCATACGTGAGTAGGGATTGACCAGTGATAAGCCTCCATCATCGATCCTATGAAGAACCTCTAAAGAACACGTTAAGTGGATTCAACACTTCAAGAGGTAATCCTTTAATTATGGCTATTATTTCATGGTTTATGTAATAATTATGATTATATGCAATCAACATAAACTTTCATTGGTATCAGAGCCATTCGAGACTTGTTCTGTTGATGATCTTTTTTCTGGATGAGAAGTTTTCTGTGATTTTTGGGTTAAAAAATCATTTTTTATAGAAAATGTGCTTTAGAAAACCATTATGTCGTCCTTCCGTGCATAAAAGAGAGAGTTGTAGGGACTGAACTGAACTGAACTTGCTGAACCCACGTTTACACGTTTTGTCCTTCTTTGCACACGTGTAGAACCCTCGGTATTAAACTGAGATGTTTGTGCAAAACGCGAACGAAAGGACTACGTCCTTATGTGAAAATGCGTGAAAACCAGTGGGACTATTTGAATTGTGTCCCTAAAATTCCCATCAATGGGGCGATGAGCCCTAATTTTCATAATTGGGGATTTCCTCCTCAATTCTGATTCGACCACCGAGGAGCCCCAATTCGACGACGACCACGACGGTCCAGGAGGCCACTGATGATGATCTATCGAAGACAACGACAGGCGAGTTTGCTGCGAATCCACTAGTGGTGATCTTCGATAATTGAAAGAGGAGGCAGAAGGAGACGCCGGTGACGATGATCGAGGTCGCAGCACGAGGTGGCCCATGAGCGGTTTAACCAGAAGCCACGAGCAGTGGGAGTTCGCGGCGGCCTGAGGTTCCAGGGGTTGAAGCCCGAGCAGTCGTCGACCATCCCGGCGACGAAGATTTCGGCTGGCCGGAGTTTCGGAGGCTCGCCTGCGACTACCTGGAAGAAGAAATTTTTTGGGCAAAACCCATTTTGACTTCGGGCCTAATCCGTAATTGGGCCGAGTGTAATTTTTTTAATTGAGCCTAATTTTTAAACTGGGTTGTTTTTTCGGATGGGTAAAATAAATGATGGGCTGAAGATTTTCGAAACTCGGTTTCAATCATTTTTTAATCCGAAAATGGGCCATTTTCGGGTTAAACGGGTCTGTTTAATTTTTTGAATTGGCCCGAGAATTATTCTTGGGCGGACCGATAATATTTTCTCTAACTCGGGCCTCTGGGTTCAAATTTTGTTTCTGAGAAAATAAAACCAAAATGGGCCCAAGAGTTTTTTAAGTTAACTCAGCCCAAGCTCAATAGAACTATAAAAAACAAGGGGTGCCAAGGGCTCGCGGGTTTTTGTCTTGACCAAGCCCGAGGCCCGTATTGACCGCGTAAACGCGGGCTTCCCAAATCAGAAGTGGGATGTGGCCCAACCCGCGTTGACCACGCTGTGAGGAGTCAAAATGGACCTCCTTCATATGCTGGGCCTCCACCCATGTGGCCCAAGTTGACCAAAATGGTCAAAGTCAACGTGGGCTTCTATAATTTACTTTATATTGGGACTTATCGAATGAACTTTGGGTTTATTAAGGATATGGAAATTTATAAAGTTGGTTTTGACAATTAATGTGATAATTTGATAAACCATAATATTTTTTGAATAAGTTCTAAAAATATTTTTTTTATATTTTTGAAGTTTGGATATTAGAAAATATGAAAAATAATATGACCTATTAATCACATATCAAAGCTCATTTGTGATAATATTTTTTATGCAAGGCATCGTCGCGATGATTAGAAATTAAGTTTTTTAATCATCGGAATATATATATATATATATATATATATATATAAACCCAAATATTTGGATAACGTTGCAAATTTACAATATCTCATATCTTGTGTCTTGATTTTCGAGTATGCATATGTCACCCAAATTCATGTTGCTAAAGTATACAACAATTGAGGTAAGATACAGAAGCATCGTATCAATATGTGGGTACAAAAAGATATAAGAAATATGTTGAAAGACCACATAGTTTTTGTCAATAAAATTATACAATAGTGTATATGAGCTAGAGGATGTAACAGTGGATTAGATTGGCATACAATGTTCAGAAATCTTCAAATAACGACGAAGATAAAACGAATCGATGTCAAGCTTCGATTTTTTGAACATGGCACAATAGAGACTCTGTGAGGTACCTTATAATTCATCTGAGCATAAAGGAAATTTTATAGCAAAATACCTTAATGCACATGTGAGGTTGTTAAATTGACTAGTAGCGCATCACTTCTGCACTATAAGATGTTCTTATAGATTTAAAGATGATAGTGTCAAGAGAATACATGACTCAGCATCAGTCGATCGCATAAAAGTTGGTTCCTCATTTGATAAATGTGAATCATTTTTCTGGTCATGATAGAAGTTTCTAACACATTCGTATTTTTTGAACTTCAAATAATTTCATGGTTATTTACCATAGAAAATTCCACCTAAATTTACCACTCTAAGAACTTTAAATTTTAAAGTTTGAAATTAATTCTCGGAAGGTGAGGAAAAACATGTCCATGACCTATTTTCATTCGAGATTAATTAAAATTTTATATTATTTAGAGTTATAAATGCTTAGTAAATTATATATATCGTATTAATAAAATAAATACACACAACATTCATAATTTTTCAAAGCAATTTGATTGCTTCTAATTCCTATGTGCTAAAAGAACAATATGTTCAAGAGACCATAGATGTGGTTATGGTCCAGTCCAATGATGTACTCAATATAAGTTGATCACTTAATAGAAAAGTGTCTACGTGATTAGTAAGCTAGCTGATGCTAGCTATGAGCTCATAGTTGAGCTCACTATCCAAATTTGTTTCATGCCTATAAGTTGGGATCATATAAGGATGAACCTGACACATGCTGATAATGTAATGGTATTTGATGAATATTGGCTTTCCACCTTAAGCTTAAAGAGAATTAACTCTTAGCGATCTGAGTATATCCTAAGGTGTATGTGACTATATCAAGGTCTATTGGAGCTAAAAGAGGACGCGTCATAATTTTAAAGGCAATGTGAATATCTTGTAAACAAATAGGAGTAAAACTGAACATACTCAACTCAGAAGAAAAGTTATGAGGGAAAGAGTGTATGAGAAAACGAAAGATCAACATTTCTAAAGATGAAATATTTTAACTGTCACAAGAAGGAGGGACGGATCCAGAAAGTTTATACTATGGGGGCAAAATGGTTATGTACTTCATGAAATTGACAAAAAAAAATATTCACGACATTAGAATATAATCTTACGTCAAGTAATTACAATATATCATAATTGTTGCTGTCTTTTTTTCATGTTCTGAAATCTCTCCATGATCTTCTCTGTATCAATACTGTCAAAAATCTCCTTCTCAATATATGTTACAAGATAGTCATTCACCCATTCATCCCCCATCCGATTTCACAATTGATTCTTTATAAAATGCATAGCTGAAAATGTTCTCTCCACAGTTGTTGTTGCCACAGGTAAAATCAAAGCCAACTTCATTAGCATAAAAACCAACGGATAAATAACATGTCGACCTGTTTGCACCATCATTTTATACAAATCCACCAGTCTCTCTAACTTTGCAAATTTAGCATTTGAACGCACATCTGCAATGTAATTGTCAAGTTGAGTATCAAGTGCCTTTAACTGTACTAGAGAAAACTCATTAGGATAAAATTGAGCAAACCGAAGCAATTCCGCCTTATCGAAAGCTGCAAACATATTTCTTGGATTTAGAGATGCCATAGATAAAAGCAATTCAGTATTGGTCTCTGTAAACCGATTGTTGAGCTCTTGGAGTTGTCTGTCAATTACTTGATAAAACAATTCAACTTGAAAATGATTCAAATTAGTAACTTGTTGAAAATTGCATCTTGATCTTCCTTGTGCTACGAAGATGTCACTCATTTGTGGAATATGAATATCATGTTTCTCACAAAATAAGTGAACTTCCTTTAGCAATGAATCCCAACCTTCATTTCTCATCAATTGTAGTCTTTCTTTTGATACATTGACTTGAATCATGGCATTAATTAGATCTTGGTCACTTTGTTGTAAAGTCAAAGATAACTCATTTGTGACTCCCAACACATTCTTCATCAAATGCAAGTTGAAAGCAAATTCAAAGCAATGCACCAACCCAAGTAATGCAAATGCCTTACCTCTTTTGTCCGAGTTTGTGCCATCTTCTTCAATGATTTCAAGCACTTGAAAGACTGATTTAAACATGGTAATCAATCTGATTATGGTACTAAAATGCGATCCCCAACGAGTATCACTAGCCCTTTTGAGAGACGTTTCTTGATTCGAACCACGTCCTGTTAATATTTCACCTCTTTCTATTTCTCCCATTACATTCTTTAACTCTATTTCTCGTAGAATATCTCTTCGCTTGCATGAAGCACCAATAATGTTTACAACATTTGTAACCAAGTCAAAGAAAGCAACAATTCGAACTTCTTTTTTTTGCAACAGCAACAAGAGCCAGCTGGAGTTGATGAGCGAAACAGTGTATATAGTATGCACAACTATTTTCTTTTAAAATCAAACTTTTTAGTCCATTGAACTCACCTTTCATATTACTGGCACCATCATATCCTTGTCCTCTCAATCTGGATAAGCTAAGTCCATATATAGCAAACAAGGACTCTAAGGAAGCTTTCAGGGATAAAGAAGTTATACTCATAACATGAACCAAACCAAGAAATCGTTCGACAACCTCTCCCTTTTTATCTAGATACCTCAAGATAACAGCCATTTGTTCTTTTACAGAGGTGTCTCGAGATTCGTCAACCAATACAGCAAAGAAATTATCCCCAATATCATCTATTATAGATTCAGTCATCAAACTAGCTGCAGCATTTACCAAATCCTTTTAAACCTCAGGCGAGATAAGCTTCAAATTTCGAGGAGCTCTTTTTATAACCTCAGCTATAACTTCATTATGATCAGTAACAAATTGGAGAAGTTCAAGAAAATTACCTTTATTTTTTGAATCTTCCGATTCATCACGACCTCTGAAAGCCAAGCCTTGACGTAGTAAAAATCTCACACAATCGACTGTTGTCCTCAAATGAATTCGATAGTCTCTTTTATCTTGATCAGACTGCTTGTTAAGAATACCATCAATATGCTGCTTCTGATTCCTCAGCATTTCACAGGCCTTCCAAGCTTTATTATGCATACTGTTCTCACCTCCAATATGAGTAGTTAGTCTTTCTTTCTTTTTCTAGTTAGAGAACCCCTCAGTCACAAAAACATCAGCAACACTGTAGTCTCCAACCTCATCTTTCATAAGGTAACAACATAAGCAAAATACAGCATCTTTTTCCTTGCTATACTCTAGCCAATTGCCACAATCATCATACCATTCAGGATTGAAGCGCCGCCGAGAATTTTGAATTTTAGTCTTAGGAAAATTGAGCTCTCGTGGTTGACAAGGACCTCGTTCCAAGTAAGTTAGACGAATCGAAGTTCGATCATCTGGATGATAATCTGATAGTTTGTGTCATTTACTAGGATCTGCTGGAAGAGTTTCTAAGTCCACCTCTAAAAATCTTCTCTTTGCAGCTTTTGGAGCTTTCAGTGCTCTACCAAAATACCTTTCCATGGCTGAAAATAAATAGACATTATTTAATCTCTATATGATCCCAATAAATATTATATGGAAAAAATATTTTTGTAAATAAGTTATTACATTAACAAAGGGCACATACAATTATCAAAGGACACATGATCGTAAACGAAAATCAGAAGCTCTTCCCCACAACACAGAACAAAGAACCTAATTCCACATCAAACTAATTAACCTAAATATAATTTTTTTCTCATAACATAAATTGAATTGCTGTAAAAATTAAATAGGTAGACTCTCACCTTTGTAAATCGTAAACTGAGTTCTTTTGGAAAACAAAAAGAGTCTTTTGGCTACTTTTGAATTGTCTTTCTCTTTTGGAGGAGGAAGAATATTTTTTAGAGTTGAAGTCTTGGTCTTTTAGCATTTTTAGGGTTTTTACGTAGGTGGGTAGCCTTTTCTTGGTAAAACATAGTGGTTGTGATTGGTGAGCCAAATAGGTTCTTTGCTTTAGGAGTTTAAGGGCCAATAAAAATATCTTAAAATCTTGTTGTGTCAATTTTACCCTTAGGCAATTTTATCTTTTTTTCAATTGTGGGGGCAAACTAGTTAATATCATTGGGGGCAAACTTTTTTTATTAAATATATACCCATAAATTTTTTTCGTGGGGGCAATTGCCCCCCAAAATTTTCTAAACTACATCCGTCCTTGACAAGAATGGGTATTTTTGCAAAATATTGCAATACCAAGAAGACAAGGCACTCATTTAAATCGCCTACGAGCGGATTAAATATGCCTAGTTATATCCTTCTAAATGAATATCATCCATTGTGAGTGATGAATTCATGAACGATAGACTGTGAGACGAATGATTGTGAATTATTCATCATTTTCTGACATGTAAATAATGGAACATGATCCATTTATGTTGGAAATAACGCACAAGTAGAAGTTCAAGGGATTGGCTTTTGAACAATAAGCATTCGTAAAAAATGAACCTAACTTCTACATGATGTGATATATACTCCTCAGAATTCACTCTAATTTATTGTCTGTTCAAGTTTAAAGACTCTTGATTTCTATTGATATTTTGAGTACAACTTGGATTACTTAATTTTTTGGGACAAATCTTTATTGGTCCTAGTCATTTATGAAAATGACTAGACGTGAATGTTCAACGCATTTAATCCATTCAGACGAATGTGGTCAAATGAATGTGAGGGCAAGGCATGAGGCCTACTATTGCTTCATTAGCTTTATATGTGACTATATTAAATAGGGTAAATTACTCTCAAGTCCCTGACCTTTGGCACCCTCCCCCTAGGGTATCTGACGTTTGAAAAATAATTGTCTCGTCCCTAAGTTTTGATGATAATAGACTCTCAGGTTCCTAGAGCCAGAATATTCTTTTTTCTCTGGTGAACCCCTACTTAAAATGATCAAAATATCCTCCCACTTAAAAAACAAAAAATAACCTTCTCTTTCTTCCTCAAACTCCACCCATAACCACAATTTGAAAGGATATAATGAAAATGAAATAATCATCCAATCTTTTCTAGCAATTCACCACTTCTCCTCACGTATCCTTGTTCTTCCTCAAGTCAACCATAACCATGGACGTCATCCCAAACTTCTTGGCCATTTTGTTAACGCCATCGCCAGCGTCCTTCACCGTAGAGGAGCTCTCGGCAGCCTCTGCTGGAGTGGTTGGCCGGTTTGACTTATTGGTTGCCTCTTTGACCTCAGAAACACTAGAGGCATGGATCCTCGACTGCTTCTTCAAAGAGCTATCGTGGGCGACAACCATGTCAGAAGGAGGGACGAACGTGAATGGCCGAAGCTCGAGATAGGATGACCGCCTTTTGGCTCGGGTACTCACCGGCTCGACCGGTACGGCAGTAGCTGGCTCTCTCTCGCCGGCTTGACTGGAGGGGAAGACGATGACGGCAGGCGATGGCACGAGTGAAAGAGCGGGGAGCGGGGAGTGAAGGAGCTGGACGGCCTGGCTTGGGGGGACCTCCAGAAGGGCGGTAAGGAGGAGGAGGACGTCAAAATGGCATCGCTCTAGACGCTGAAGATGAGGTGGGGTAGGCTAGATCGGGAGGTTGTCGACCGAAAAGGAGAAGGTTATCAATGACAATGATCAGAAAGGAGAAGGTTGTCGACGACTAGATCGGGAGGTCACCGTACGCCATCTATCGCTCCTCCTAAACCCTTTCGCCATTCCTGTAATTAAGAAAATCCCCAATCTGAGATTTAGGATTCATCTACTCTTAAATTAAATAGAATCGCCAATTCAACCATTTAAGCATTTGGAAGGAATTCTCGGGAGTTCAAACCTGAGAAGAAGAAGAAGAAGAGATTGGAGCCTTCTACTATTTGGTGTTTGGCGGGTTATCTGCAATTGTGGCAACTTTGGTACTCAGTCCTTCTTCGTTTCCTTTTTTTATTTTTGTGGGTTATCTGCAATTATGGCAGCTTTAGATCTTACTTGAGTCGATGTTTTTCTTGTTGTTCATTATTTTTTTATGTATTTGGAGGAATCTGGTCTGGTGTTTGTATTTGAAGTTTGGTGATGCATTACTGATCTTTGGTTTTGCTTCTGACAATGGAGAGGTGGACAGTAGAATATGTTTTTGTGTTTAAGGGTATTTCAATCTTTTCAAGTAGGAGTTCGCCTGTGAATATAGAATATTTTGGCACGAAGGACCCGAGAGTCTATTATCATCAAAATTTAGGGATGGGACAATCATTTTTTAAAAGTCAGGGACTCTAGGAGGGGTGATCAAAGGTCAAGGACTTGAGAGTAATTTTTCCTATTAAATATGATCAAATCTATTTGATTTCAAATGTCTGAAGTTTTGGGTTGCTTTAAAGACATTCATCAATGATGAAGAGAATCAATCAAGATCGAAAGATCGAAGCCTTAAGAATTGATCATAATCGCGAGTATCTTTCCTAATTTAAGCTTGATATGATGAAAATAGAATTGAACATCGGTTATCAATTCCTCGCACATCTCAATAGATTGAGAGAGCAAAAAGAAGAAATTGTATTCTGACACTGATAAATATATTATGGACCGTGTGCCCTTGAAGTCTATCACTATCACCCTTTACGAAATGTAAGCAAGTCGAAAGTTTGATGTTAGCTACTTACGACAATGGGGGTATAAATCTTATGTCCTTACTGGCTCAAGTTAGGACTGAGAGATAAGTAGAGTATCTTCAACTGATACTCTGCATTATGAATGGGATACGTGTTCGTGGACGAACAAGGTAATGGACAAGTGACCGATTTTTGAATCACTAGACACCACATTCTTGGAAATTATTTGTCCAAAATTGGAAGAGATAAATAAAGATCTTGCCTTGTGCGAACTGATGAGATAGAATCTTCTGGATCACTCCATCCGAGTAGAAGAAATTGTGGAGGAGAAAAATAATAGTTTACCACCTCCAACGGATCCGAAAGTTCATGATCCAAATGATCTTCATACTAGTGGGTGTGACTGATCTGGAAGTTTCATGACCTAAATGTTCTTCATCTTAGTGAGAGTATAATTCCATATTATGATAATGTATGAGAGATGTTTATCATAAATCGAGGTAGACATTGAGCTAAAAGAAAAAGTTTTCCACGCCAACGATTTGAGATCAAAGGTGTAGGAAATAGTCTCTCGACAACATTACGTGTTAATGATGCAAATGAGATTCTTTTAGCTATCCTGCTAGATGAGAATAAATTTTAAAATTTTTGATGCTCTATTAGTCCCCAAAAAGAATGAATGGATGAAAGCGATGGAAGAAGAATAGACTTCTATGAGATAAAATCATGTTTGGGAATTGGTTGACCAACTTAAGAGGCATAAGGCAATTGAGAATAAATAGATTCTCAAAATTAAGCATAAAGCTGATGTTAAGAGAGACGTAGCTCGCTTAGCTGTCAAAGGAATCACACAACATGAAAGAATTGACTATGAAGAGTCGTTCTCACATGTTAAGTGATTCGAGCCCATTAATATTTTTCGGCTATCATGGCTAAGAACTTAGAGCTAACATCAAATGGATGTGAAGACTATATTTCTCAATGGAGAATTGGATGAAGTAACCAATTGGTTCAACCTGAGGGGAACATCTAGATAGACCGTGAACATAGAGTTTGCAAAAATTATTAAGATCAATTTAATGGCCTTAAATAGTCTTAAAGATAATGGTGTATCCGTCTTTTCACTTTTGATCATAATTTGAACGCGTCGTATGATTTTGAAATGATTGACCGATACTATAATATCTACATTAAATGCACTATAAAAGGTTTGCCGTTGTACATGGTATGTAGATGACATACTGATAGCTTAAAATTACATAGGATATCTTATCAAGCTCAAAGGTTATTTTTGTACAATTTTGAAATGAAAGATATAAGAGAGACTGATTGCATACTCGAAGTTAAGATTTTGAGGAATTGTTTCAGTTCAATGATTCAAATGTGATTACAGCAATCTCTAGTATGCCCCAGTAGTTAAAAGGTCATTATCTAAATAAAGACTAGTGTCCCAAAATACCTTAGCAATAAAAGAATATAATGGATGTCATTTACGCAAATGCTATGGATTGTCTCAATCCAAGCATAGCACATTGTCAAGTGTCAAGGAAATTATGAAGTATTTTAGCACGACTGCAAGATACTCATAGAGTTATCAAGGTTAAGGCCTGATATTGAGGAGTTATACTAGTGCCTATTGGGCATTGGATGTGGACGAATGGAAATCCACATTGGGATATTTTTCTTGTTAATTGGAGTCGCTATCTCGTTGAGTAGCAAGAAACAGACTTGTGTCTATCTTTATAACAAATATGAAAGCTTAATATGTAGCTAGTGTAGCTACTATGCAAGAAGCGATTTGGTTAAAGAGAGCCTTAAACTTTTTATCCCTAACTACCTTAGAAGAACCAGTGAGTATGTTTTTACGATATAGTTATGTGTAAAGAAATGAACATGAAACATATATCTATGAGAGATATGAAAGCACATCCAATGAGTAAGGTGTACCTGTAAAGGTGTTTTGAGAAACATGTCAGGTCCCAGGATTTGGAATAGTGTTGTCATGCTCATAACATAAAAATTGAATTTGTTATTCAATGAGATTGATATTATTTTGGTAATATGAATGTGAATGTTAATTTGAGTAACATTTACTATAATGCATGTCGGACAAAGAAGTAGTCCACTCATATGGGTGTTCACCTCAGTGAGAGCCATAAGTTGATTCTTAGATGAGATGAGGTACTTTTAGAACATCATTAATTATCGAGTGCCTGTTCTAAAATAGAATATCGTCTTGCTTCACTATAAGAAAGGGTCTTGTTAAAGTGCAAGATTATTAATGGTGCAAGCAATAGATGCTGCATTAAATAAGTTTATGAACGTATGGGATTATATGGAATCTAATGGTAAGAAGTAAGTAAAACTTGCCATAATTCTGTCTTGATAGCCTAGAGTAGTCTTTGAGTAGACTAAAGCTGTTGTTAGTATACATCATGGCTGATACTCTAGTACAGTGTTATTAGTGAGGGACATGCTCTCCTTTCAGAGAAAAGAACACCATAACACATGGTTCGTGTCATGTGTGCTTTGTCAACCTATGGATGGAAAATCAATTTATTAAAAAGTAATTTTAGTTTCCCTGGTGTGAGACCAACTCCGAAAACTATGATTTTCAGAACTCTGCCCTTAAGATCCTTAACATATTTTAAAAGTATGATTCATTGCCGCTAGCTTGGAAAGTCTTTAAAGGATCATGGTGTAGATTCGACCTTGCAAGGCTGATTGGAAAAGCATGTTGGCTTATGATGGAAGAAATATCGTTAAAGGAGAAGGTTCTCTATCAATCACATTCTCAAAGCTTCGTGGTTCACTGGTGGACCTGTTGTGTTGAGAGTAATACAATAGTGAACACGAATAGATTATTCTAGAAATCAAATATGGATACAATGAATGTGAGATAAGACCTAGTGTAAGGCATACTTTATATGATGGAGGTACTTATCGAGATGCTATCATCCAAGTGGCCGATATGTGCTCTTGAGTTTAGCTAAGTGCACTCGATGTATGCTGGTCGCACGGCATATCTGCCAAACGCGAAAATTAGAAAATAGATTGATTATGGTCAATCGTGTATGAGTGGGAGATGTTGGTTATATCCACCCATGATTATCCAATGGAAATTAAATAATGAAAAAGATATGAGATATCTTTTTGAATTAATTTAATAGAGATTTGATAGGGTAGAGTTGGTTATGGGAGTAGACAGGTTCTATGCTATTTTCTTTCAAAAAAGCTGGAGCACTATCAAGAACTCTCTCGTGACCTTTATTCGTAAGGTGTTCGAACAATAATCCATACCACCCAAGCTCAATGAAACCCTCCTAGCCCTGATACCCAAGATACCCTCACCTGAGACCATCCATTAATTCTGCCCCATAAGCCTATGCAATGTAGCCTACAAAATTCTTACCAAACTCCTAGTCTCCCGCGTCAAGCCTAAATTACCAGATCTCATATCTCGAGCTCAGGGAAGCTTTGTCATTGGGTGCCAAATTACTAATAATATTGTTATTTTTTAGGAGGTGATCCACTCGATGAGGAGCAAGAAAGGAAAAAAAGGATGGATGGCTGTCAAGATTGACTTGGAAAAGGCCTATGACAAACTTAGATGGGAGTTCATCGAAGACACTTTGCTTGATGCTGGACTTCCAACATCGCTAATCAAGATCATCATAAGCTGTATCATGGGATCATCCATGCGGGTTCTCTAGAACGGAGAAATATCGAGGGAATTCACTCACTCACGTGGCCTCCGACAAGGAGATCCGCTCTCACCATACCTGTTTGTCATGTGCATGGAAAAATTTTCACAATGGATCACACTGTCCAAAAGGAAAAGGGAATGGAAACCCATTAAGCTTACGTGGAAAGGCCAGGATGTAACTCACCTTTTTTTTGCGGATGATATCGTCCTTTTTGCAGAAGCCTCGATGCCCCAAACCTGACTTATCCTAGATGGTTTAGACCGGTTTTGTGATGCATCGGGAGAGAAGATCAAAGCCTCGAAGTCCAGAGTTCACTTTTTGAAAAACTAAAACCAGAGACTCATCATCGCCTAAGTACGTGCCTAGGGATTCAGTCCACCAGTGATCTAGGTAAATACATGGGCATACCCGCACTCCACTCGAAAGTCTCAAAGGATACTTTCCACTATATTGTAGAGAGGGCACAAGGGAAACTCTCAGGATGGAAAGCTAAACAACTCACCATTGCAGGGAGAGTCACACTTGCGAGGTCGGTCCTCACCACTCTCCCCTTTTATGCGATGCAGGTTATTCGGCTGCCGAGAAGTCTCTGTGATAACTTAGACCGATTAAGCCAGGTCTTTATTTGGGGAGATACGAAAGAAAATAGGAGAGTCCATCTGATAGAGTGGGCCAAAGTATGCACACCAAAAGAACTAGGGGGCTTGGCATCAGAGGCTCGAGAAATGCCAACGATGCACTGCTCACCAAGTTAGGATGGAGACTACTCTCGAACTCGGACGAGATTTGGGCTCAGGTCCTCCTGCAAAAGTACCAGAAGCAGCCCCCGACAACTCAATTTTTTGCCCCTTGCGCAAAATAGTCTAATATCTGGGTAGGACTAGTGAAAACTGGCTCGCTCTTGGAGAAAGGCTCTAGATGGGCAATTGGGGATGGGAAGACGATCAAATTTTGAATGGATGAGTGGATCCATGGCTATAGCCCGCTTGCCCAACAAGGATTCCCGATCTCGCAATACCAAATAGAGAGAAAGGTATGCTCCTACTGGCATGACAGTGAGGAATGGAAGTGGGAGGAGCTACGCAACATCCTCCTGGAGAATTGGTGTCCAAAATTGAATGCCATAGTCGCGGATAAGGATGGTGAGACATGTGATTCCTTAGCTTGGAAGTTAACAAGCAGTGGTGAATTCTCGGCAAAGTCTGCGTACATGGCCTTAAGAAAAACAACCAACAAGTCAATAGCGAGGTGGAATGGAAAGTACTAGTCCCCTAAGCAGACTGAAGAAGCTTGACCACCTCGAGCCTGCATCTCTGGATGTCATCTAACTTGAAGGGGTCATACCGCTCAACGCTGCAGCAAAACTGGAGTATCATCTTTGCCACAGCATGCTGGTGGATCAAGAGATGGAGGAACAACAAAGTATTTGACCGAGAGCAGCCTAACGAGGATAAAGCTGGGTTCATCAAACTGCAGGCCAGTGCCTTTGAGGCCGCATGGACAAGCTCAAAGCTCAGCACCCCTACAAGGAACCTGGACAATTTCAGAACTTTGAAATGGAATCCCATATTGACCGAGGCTGGCTCAAACTAAACACCGATGGTGCATATAAAAGAAACCTGGGCAATGCTGCAGGCAGGGGGGGTGTCATTCGAGACCACAATGGGAGCTGGTACATCAAATTTATGTAGGATGTTGGATGTTGCGATGCCATAATAGCATAGATATGGGCGTTATGGAGAGGGCTCCAAGTAGCAAAATCAAGGAAGTATCCCTGGCTGGTAGTTGAATCAGATTCACTATTAGCGGTCCGATACTTATCCGAGGGAGTAGACAGAGGCAATTCTGTGTACCTTCTCGTGGAGAAATGTAGGACCCTAATCTGCCTTTTGGGGCGAGTAGAGGTTGTTCACTGTAATTGGGAGTGTAATAGGATGGCGGATAGATTGTCAAACCTTGCTCCCGAGCTCTCTAGGGGCTACCAGGTTCTTGACCAACCCGCGGAGAGTTGTATACCCCTCTTATAAGAGGATTTAGATGTTTGCTTGCCATGTAATTTGCTTTTAATGAATGAATGAGTGCAATGCACTCACCATTTTCACCAAAAAAAGCCTATCATCGACACCAACCTTTGCCATGTAGTGAACCACACGGTTTGCTTCTCGACGAGTGTAGCTGAAACGATGTTCCATGAACCCTATTGCCCCCACACGACAATCTTCTACAATTAGGGATAGCATAAATATTCATACTTTGCTCTTACTATTTTACTCTACTTTAGACCTTACCCTAATCAGATCTCTTTATCTTTATTTTTTATTTTTTTAGGGTAAATTTTATATCATTCTAATGCCAGGATTTGAACTATGTACCTCCTAGATATTTACACACTTTGTGTCATTGGGCTACAAGTCTTTTGGTTCTCAAATATTCTAGAATATATTTTACGATACTGACTCAAATTAATATAATTCTACTTTTATTTATAGATGACTAGATATTTCATGTTAATCTTCATATATTGACAATGATTTATTTGAAGTTTATATATAAAATTAAAATTTTATGTTTAAAATTTATCAAAAATGTCTTGCATTTAATTCAAGAGTCGAACTCTATAGATCTTATAGACCCTGCGGACCCTCGGGGTAAGGGTATGTGTCTAGTAATAAAAAACAATTGAGAGCCCAGGTTAGAGTATGAGTCTAACTTTTCAAATTAGGATATGGCTAGAGTTCTAGCGATAACTTACTTTACACTACTCTTCGTCATCCATATCTACAATAAGTGAGAAGTTACTATGATCCAACAATACTCGACTGAGTACATGTATAACACATGTTGACAGTCTGACCGGAAGACAACTCTCTGTATCCCCATAAATCCAGCTAGCTCAATTTCACTTTTAACCCCAAGAGCCTCCAACAAGGTTGGATGAGAAACATGAAGAAGTTGTGGTGTCTGTATTTATGGTAAAATTTGCTTGTAAATCTAATTTTTAAGATGATATAAATTTAATAATGATTTGCATTAATTCTGAATAATATAAATGCTTTAATGGAAAACTGCAATTCGATTGGTATTAATTAAATTTCTAATATTATATGAAATCCAATAGAGGGATAATTTTAGTATCGGATTAAATAGGGATGGCAATTTTACCCGGATCCTGAGGGTCTACCCGGAATCAGACCAGATGGATCTAAGACCTGTTGACTTTGATCGGATCTAGACCCGAATCCTTATTTTTTAAAAAGATAAGGGTATGGATATGTATCTATAGGATCCTACCCAGATTTGTAATACATATATATATATATATATATATATATATATATATATATATATATATATATATAGCACGGGGCACCCAAATCCCAATAATACACACTTTCTGAGTCCTTTAGTCTCCCTCTTCACTAACCCTAAATTAAAAATATCTTCATGCTGCTTGCTCAATCCAGGAGCCTCTTGAACTATCTTGGTCATTAATAAGTAAGCAATTTTATCTGTACACTACTATATTTGTTTTGAGAATTTTCTGCATGTGAGGAAGTGCTTGGTCTAAGCATTAAAGTGGCGCAAATAGTCATTATTGACCATATAAAAATTAAGGAACTATGCTCAACTTTTAGAGATGAGATTATATTCATAGATTCTGTTTGTGAGAGCTGCGTAGGACAATTTTCAACCGCAGAAGTTTTTCTATTTGTTCCGATTCCGTTTGTTTTTATTTTAAGAGGATGATATTTTGTGAATACGTTATATTTGTTATCACTTATTTGATTTATTTATGTAGGGGTTTAGATGGACGAAAGTGGTTCTCAATCATCTTTGTTATTGGATGGCTCGAGTAATCCAACTCATGTCATTGGAATTCAGTCTACACCTAGCAACAATATTTGTACGACAACTTCAGAAAATACTACATCTCATAATCTCACTCCAACAAATGAAGAAGATGACAATAATGACAAGGATAAAGATAGGACAAACAAAAGTGTTGTTTGGAATTGTTTCGAGAAAAAGATGGTGAAAGAAAAGCATGTAGTTGAATGTAAAAGATGCAATAAATAATTGTAATGGAACAAGTCATTTACTAAAGCACTCAAAAAAGTGTTTTGGTAACAAGTTTCAGCAAATGGATATGCATCAAATGGTATTGAGAAAGAATCTTCTCAATTCTCAAGTTTCCAACCATGCATTTGATCCTAAATTAGCAAGAAGACACTTGCTAAGATGATTATAACTCATGAATATCCTATATGTATGGTCGATCACTTTGGATTCAAGCTTTATTCGATGGTTCTTCAATCACTTTTTAAGGTTTCGTCTCGCAACACTATAAAAAGTGACATATTTAAGATATACGAGATGGAAAAGATCAAGACACAGATGTTGCTGGAGAAGAATAGTAGTCGGGTTGCCATTACAATATGTGGATGGCTGATCATCAAAAGAAAGGCTATATGTCTATCACGGCACATTTTATCGATGACTCTTGGACACTTCAAAGTCGTATTTTGAGGTAATTATTTATGCCCAACTTATTGAATTACAAGTTTCAATGTGCTTATTATGTTTAACACTCTCTCTTGATTGATGTGTAGGTTCGTTCATGTGCTTGCCCCACATACCAGTCAGGCATTGTCAAAAGTGTTGCTTACATGCATGATGGAATGGAACATCGATAATAAGGTAGCGGCTATTACCTTGGATAACTGCTCTACTAATGATGCCATGATTACACATATTTTGGCTAAATTGGATAGAGACAAATTGATGTTGAATGGTAAGTTGCTTCATATGAGATAAACTAATAATCGGAGGACAAAGATGTTGGCGATTTCTTGGCATGACTTATGACAAGTTCTTGGTAACTATTTTGGTTTAGTACTCGGTACAAACTCTTTTTGTCACAAGTTGGTCATGATCGAAGCTACAAGCTCCTTGTCACAAGATGGTTTTTCTTTCAGGACCTCAAAAATTTATTGTAGGGGCTTAGTTTCTTGATGACTGTAACAGAAGTGTATGCTTCAGTGGTTTGGAAACATCAGCACACCTGTTTCTTTTATGTCCTATTTGGAATGTTGGGACCTCAAGCTCATATCTGATTTTCGTGTACTTTGACTATTGGTGGTACTCAGATATTGACTTTGATTCGGATATGAGCTACAATATTTTTTTCTCTCTATTTTCATTGCATATAAACTTAGATTATGTAATTTTAATTTTTTTAAGTTAAACAATTTTTAAATACTACGGACCCGCCGGTCGACCCTGATCCTACCCGGTATTTTAGGGTACATATCCTGTCCGAATCTTTTTTTTAAAAGAGGATAAAGGTAAGGATCTGGATCTACTTTCTAAAAAGAGGATAAGAATCTGGATCCTATAAATCCTGCCCGGATCCTACCCATTGCCATCCATAGGATTAAAACTTCATGTCATGTGATCCAGCAGTACAAACTGGGAAATGCGGTATAAAAAAGACGGCAGTTTATAGATATATGCAACTGTTGAAACGGATAGAATAAGATGTGCATATTTAGTGATGGTACAGTTGTTTGAAAAGGAGTGATGGTACATTAATCGCACCAAGTAATTAGAAGATAATGGTCACAATTAGTATGCATCTAGATATATGTTCCTATCACGAAGAAAAGAGTGTGTGCGCATCTAGATGCGTGGATTAATCATGCTCGGGAAAAACGATTAACTGCCAAAAGTACTAGGCGGAAGGTTCTACCTCGCTACCACTAGATGTTGATTAAATTGCTTAATTAGTTGCAACTTAGAATTAGTAACCTCTAATAAGACCTTTTACATGGACAGTCTACCTGGATTGTATTACTTTCACATGGATTATTTTTGTTGATCGTCTGTAATCATTTGGAGTAAAATTGCCCAGAAAGTGCTACCAAGTGCGTATAAAAAATCGTTAATCATCATATGACTAATTTTGAATTTAAATAATGAGAAAATTAAGATTTCAGTATAAAAATTATACTCAACACAAATTTGAATCCATTTCTTTAAGAGGATGGCCAAAAGAATAAGAGGACTAACTCATTCTAGGGATTTTCTTTTCACTTTCCGTTGTGTTTCCTCTCTCGTTCTCCAAAGTCAAGTACAGATTTAGTCCTCCAACTCATTTTGTTAAGAAATATGTCGATTTACTGTCTTTTAATAACGTTTCATCATTGAAAGTGTTGTAGATGGATTCAGAATTTGCATTCCATCATAGTCGGTTCAATAATAAAGTAGATACATTGAATTCTCATGGGTCACTTTTGTATTTATATTATTAAGTGCCAAACAAACATATCATTGGGTACACATATCATATAGGATTGGGATAAGGGGCAGCTTCTTAAACAGAGGTTGCAAGCGCCCAATTCCTTGCTCTGACTTTGGATATATATATATTTTTAGATAACGACAATTAAATTATAATTAATTCCATGAGTTTATGACTCATACGTCGATAATTGCCGATGCCGATGGGTTTCAATAGCAGACACATTGGGTCATAACTAGAGCTGTAATAGAATATTGCAAGAGGTCATTAATAATGAACATAATCAATATATGATTTCACCATTTATAATATCCGTGGGAATAAATCAATAAATTAAATGTAGTACATGGCCACTTGGATAATATTTCGATCAATAACAATACCCACTTGGATTTTTGTGAGTGTGAAAATAGCCAGTTGGATTTTGATAATATATCATTCAAAATAATTTTTTTGAAATTATAGGAAAAGACAAAATTATCGGGATGCTCTTTTCCGTCATGATTTTTTCTACTAGAATTTAACTTGTAAAATTTTAGTGACAGCATGGCTACGACTTCGTATATTTGCTAAGAAAATTTTGACATATTTTTCATTTTTCTTTTCCTTTCATATCTCCTTCCCTAACCTCTCCTTGCATCTCCTTTCCTTCTTCCTCTACTTTCACCCTCCTCTCCTTCGTCTCCTTCACCCTCATCCTTCTTTTTTTCTCAATTTTTTTCTTCTCCCCCCGCTTACCTCACCCTCCTGGGTCACCGCCCACCATCCACCTTCTCCAGTCGTCACCTCACACTGCAATTCTGGCCACTGTCTAGTTCATCGTTCTGCCCTCTATTCTGACCTTGATCTTCACCGATCGTTACAGATCTTTGCAAATCTGGTCTTTCCAGTTGATGGCTCTCGTCCACCGGCCACAGTCCTCCTCGCTCCTCGGCCACCTTTAAGACTGTTAGGTTTTTATGTTCTTACCACATGAGACCGCTAGAGGTAGGCTCACTTCCAATTTTTTCTTCTTCCTGGTCTCGACATCGGCTCTTGTTCAAGGCTCCTTCTTCTCCTTCTCGAGCGGTCAGCCGACACACCAGCTTCCTAGCTCAGTCTCAGCCAATTCGATAGCAGACAGTTCTGGCCCATCCTTCGGTCACCCAGGAGTGTCGTCTCGTGGCTACTAGAGGGGTTGGTCTCCATCGACAACCCCTCCGGTCAGTTCTGGTTTTCTTATTCTTTACTGTTACTTTTTTTTAAAGGTAAATTCTATTACTCCTCAAAAAAACTCCAAAGGTAGTTATACCAAGATAATTACATCACTTAGAAAGCAAGATAAGCACCTATCTAAGTAGCTAGCTACAAGATAAAAATAAATCCAACTACCTAACCAAAAGAACCAGAAACAGTCCTCATCCCCTAGCAACACAAGGTTTAAAATCGTCAAAGTAGCAAGCATCAACGAGGTGTCAAAAGATCCACTGTGAGGTCACCAAAATAAATCATGAATAGCTTCACCATAATTTAGACCAAAATACCAACAGACCAAAAAAACTGCAGATCATCTTCATGGAGGTTTGAAAGCCTTGTTTTGGTCTTTTCTGACAGCTGCTCCACGAAGTTCTTTGAGGATGGTTGCACCGTCTTCATTCCATGTCGATCCAAGCTCTCCGAGCATGTTCCAGGTATCATTCGCCAATTCAGCCAATCTGAGTTCGTTGGTTGCTTGCTTTTCAATACCCTCAAATAGAGATGAAAGGCTAATGTCTTCCTACGGCTTAAGCGGTGTTTTAACCGTTATTCTCCTTGGAGGAATCTTTATAAGAGCAGCCGCCTTGCTTGTTGGCTTCCTCGTCCGGGAGCTCGATCTGGTCAGCTTTTGAACAACCTTATCCTTTTTGACCGATGACCTATGCATCGTCAAAACTTTTCCATGTGAATTTGAATTGTTGCAGGGATTCGACTTTGACGCTGCCTCCATTTTCATATGATGAATAATCTCCACCACAAATAGTTGTGAGAGCTCATTTAACCAAACCATTTCCTCCAATGCGTGAGTAACCACCAGATCAGAATTTGTTCCTTTGTAGTTGATTTTCGCAACGATATTAGCATCTTCAATATGAAGAGGAAGCCCAATCAGTTTGTCCTCAGCTACTTGGCTGCACTCGCACTCCACGAGCTACAAATCTTCACTGAAAACATCCTCGCAACACTTTGTACTGACTTCACAACCAATTTGCGCAACAACAGCATCATCTTCAACATCGAGAGGCAGCCCAATCAATCCGTCCATGGCTGCCCGATCGCACTCACACTCCACCAGCTGTAAATCTACACTCAAAATTTCCTCGCAGCACCCATTATGCCTTGATGTTACCTGGGCATGGCATCAAGCTGCACAACTTTATAAACACCTTCCAATTACTCAACCGGTATAGCCTGTTGCTCAAATCCTTGAACATTCTTGGCAGCGCTTTGAGTATCATCCTCCACATCTTCAACCATAAGTCCATTCAGAGTTTGGTTATTCATGCACCTCATTGGTTGTTCATCCCCCATTTACTGTTACTGTTTTTCTTTTGCTGCTATTTGGTTATGTTGGTTATTGTTGTTTATATCTATGTGCTATTTTAATTATTTTTGTATTTTGTGATATTTTGCCATGTTGCCCAGATTCTCATATGTCTATGGGTCATTTGGCTCGGCTCTGTTGTGTGTTCTTTTGCTTAGATTGGCCTTGGCCTGATCTGAGATCCATACGGATCTCGAAGTCTTTCTGTTTGTTGCAGGTGGAGAAACTTTTCTTGGTCGAACTTTTTCGACTTGGCTCTCATTTGCGTGCATTTCGTATGTATGCAAATGCCCACGAGATTGTTTCTATGACTTTACTTCTTGGTTATTAGCCGTAGCTTGTCTCAGCATAACTCTGCCTTAGTCATTGGCTCTCGTAGATTCTCGATCGTCCATCGCCTCAACTCGTGCCACTCTGCTAGCTTCGATTTGGTTTTCTTTATTTATATGATGTTATCGTTATTTGTATATGTATTTTCTTTTTTTTGTAATCTAGTACTTTGATATAGGTTTCGCGCCACCCTTCCTAAAAAAATTCTCTAATAAAATCTCTATCTATTCAAAAAATAAAAAAGACAAAATATTAAATGGGTGAAAGGACAGGTTAGGCCAGCTGCTAGTACGTCAGGGTGAATCACGATGATGATGTCACTAGCTAAGGCAAGCAATTTTGTGAAGTGTGTTTGTGGTGAGGAGGGAGCTTCCCGGAAGCCATCCAATTATTAATTTTTTGAAGGGTTAAAAAATATATATATTTGCGGGCAGCACAAGGACGTAAAAAGGGCTTCCACTCAATTAAATTTCCTCCCCCACTTCCTCAATCTCTCTCTTTTCAGCCCCACAAGGACATAAAAAGCTTCACATATTCGATCCACATCTTTGTCTTTGTCTTAATTTGTACTTCCATTGAATTATACATGTACCGGGCCATCTTAATATCTAGTTTATAATTAATCGACTTATCAGATACCTAGATTCGACATTAATAATATATGGATCAAGCAATGGGGACAAAGAGGGAAAGGGTGATGGAAGAGCTAGTGCAAGGGAAGGGATATGCAACCCAGCTCCAACTTGCCCTGAGGGAGCCAGCAGCTAGCCGCATCTCAGCTGACGAGCTTCTCGGGAAGATATTGAGATCCTTCATGGACACTCTGTCTGTGCTAGCCGTTCCGTTGCCCATAGAGTCTTCCGCCGGCGAGGTCGTCTCTGCTGCGGCTTCGCCGGCGAACGGATCCGGATGTAGTTGGGGTGACCGGTGCGACTCCGGGGACAGTACTCGGAAGAGTAACACTAGTAGTGCCACTCCGGGAAGGCGAGGCTGTTACAAGAGAAAGTAAGTATCCTATGCTAGCTCTGTCTAATTTAATTTAGTTAATTTCTACCTAATTAAATGCTATAAGGCTTCAAAAAGATAATAGGCATATATATATATATATATATATATATATATTATAATAATAAATGTGATTTAAACAAGGTCAACATATGGAATTAATTTAATAACGTTGTTGTCCACGATAAAGTAAAAAAGTAGTCGATCCATCTAATTAAATAATTATAATCACAAACGAATCAGCAGGAAGAAGTCGGAGGCCTGGACAATAATCTCCTCTGCAGTGGAAGACGGTCACGCCTGGAGAAAGTATGGACAGAAGGAGATTCTCAACTCTAAGTTCCCAAGGTAATTTAATCAATAATATCCTATATAGAATAGACGCCGTTGCATCCAACTCTGATCAGATTTGAACCGAAGATTTTTTTAAATAAATTCAATTTTTTGTACAAGTTGGACTAACTCAATAAATTATATTTATATTTGGATTGGTAGGAGTTACTTTAGGTGCACACGCAAGTACGAGGATGGGTGCAAGGCGACGAAGCAGGTCCAAAAGGTAGAGGATGACCCACACATGTACCGTACAACTTACATAGGCCACCACAGCTGCAAGGGCAAGGCCCCTCCTCCCTTAATCTCCGACGCCACCAAAGCCCCAATCCATGTCGTCAAGGCAGAGGACACTAGTCTTGCGGCGGCGGGTGACGTGTTCTTCAGTAATAATAACAACGATATGTGGTCGGATTTGGGTACGTTCGGTTCCGGCGAAGGCGGCTTGGATCATATCGATCTGGTTGACGCTTTTGGTTTTGATCGTGTGGATCAGTGTGGGTTTGGTCTCGACGACGCCAGTAGTGAGTATTTTCTGCTCGGTAAATTTGATTAATAATTTCCAGTTTAGGATGTTCTTAATCAGAATAAGATCTGTATATCCACCCCCATCGATCAATGACATTTAATATTTTTCGATGAAATTGAATGTTTATTGGTTTACACCCATATGCTTTTTTGTTTTATGAGTAAATTTTATATTGCTCCTTTAGAGAAAAGTACACCAGGGATATGCCAAGGCACATAATCGCCAAGGGTACGGATTACAGGATGTACAAAAAAATACATTGGCTAGGAGCCAAAACCCTAAAGATTCAAACTTCCAGAGAATAGAGATACCTTACCTAATGCAGGTGTGAAATCCCAACTAATTTCTTCCATGCTCCTCATATTTGACCCACATAAGTACAGGAGCCTCCTAATTGCCGCTGACTGGGGGCAGAACCTGAGGCAAACGTCAAGGTCTAGGGTTGACCACCCAAACACCTTTTCCTGTAGCGGAGTCCTTTATTGCACCTAATAACTTATTCTTTGTCGCCGTTCCAACTTGCCACGTCCCACGCAGCAGAAGCCCGTTTATCCGGGTGGGAGAAAACCTCAAAGGGTCGTGGTAGTTTGGAAGCTCCAAAATCGTTACGCCTCTAGATGAGTACTAGATGGATGGATGGACACTACATTGGCTGATCAAACCAACCATCCCATAATAAGCTAATCAAACCAATTTCAGACATCAATTTCAGGAAATTGATCTCGTCTCCCTAGTATATTACCTATTATTAACTTGTTCAAACTCGACCTTGTGAGCCATTTGTTAATGAACATATCAAAATTGAGATTGATGGAAATAAACATTATCATCCTTAGCGAGTCAGAAACATTGTATATGTAGTGTACTCCACAAATTAGATATGATATGAACACATACGTACATACATTTTGCTTGGAAATGAAAGATTGATGTGGCAATCTTCATAATAATTAACTGTAAATGTAAAGTTACATGTAGAAAGAAGTACATGATCAATTCAATAAATTAATTAAGGTTGCATATTTAACTTAATTTGTATCCACCGAATTAAAACTGAGACATACTCTATGCATTACCATTAATCAGTCGTCTTTTGCAATGTCGCGGGTGAAGAGGAACTCCATGCTGTTGCTGCTGTTACTCCCCGAGTTAAACATCGTATCGGCCAAATCCGTGATGGGATAGTCCGGTAATTCCCTATTGTAAGCTGCACTGGAGGAGGGAAGACCGGCCGCACCTCCAGGAGGAGTTGTAGCGGGAGTGCTCCTAATGGTGACATGATCGCTTTCACCGAGGCTGAATTCTAGCCAGCTGGAGCTACCTATTGCAGTCGAAGCGTGCTGGTGCTGGTACTGGTACGAGGAGGAACTGGTGTCCGCCGGAGGGGGCATGACCGATGGGGCCGTATCGGTCTTGTGACAGGTGTGCTCGCCGCAGTAGGTTATCTCGAATGTGGAAGGATCGTCATCCAGGCGCTGGACCTGCTTCTTTGCTGGGCAATTGTACAACTTCTGATGGGTGCATCTGTAGTACGCTCTGTGAATTAAACACACATGAATAAATATTATTGGCATTTTTTTCCATTGAATAATGCATCTCCTTAGTTTTCTCTATTGATGAATATTGGCGGGACTATGAGTGTGACCGATAGAGGGTCCACCGTATATATAGGGCAATCACATGTGACGAAAAGTCAATCTTACCGAGTACATGCGGACTTGGTAAATACGGACCTATCCAGTCAAAGAATATAATAACTCATGGTATTTTGGGCTAGTTTTTATAACTCGGAATCCAGCTCAGTTAATGTATTGTCTATGACCCAAGAAAATATACCAAAAAATTACACATCTATTAAGTACCGATATTGGAGGTTTGATTAATTTCAATTTTTTTGTGGGTCAGAGATTAATAATTATTTTGTATCATGTACATGCACCAGTACTATTTGTCTTGTGCATTCAATAAGTTCACGACGGGTCAACGACTCACAAAATCCGACGCTAGCTCTAATGTATACCCGGTCAGAATTCCAATGTACGTTAAACGCCGGCAGGGCATCCCTCACCCTCAGCTCAGCTATTAACTAAATTCAAGTTCAATTCCACGTTGCCCTTTGGTTTTGAACGTTATCTTCCTTAATTATTGTAAACGTATAATATACTACTGGAAAAGACAGTGGGGGATTAACTTAATCAAGTACCTAGGGAACCTGGCGGCCAAGATCTCTTTCTGACCATATTTCCTCCAAGTGAAGCCGTCGTCTGGCGGGATTTCGGTGTTCCCCATTAGCGGGGCTGCCACCCTCACTGTCCGTGCATCCTCCTTCCTAAACACATGCAATACATATACATTTGGTGAATTATAATAACAAAATTTTCATATTTTACCCAAGAAAAGTTCAACCAGAATCATATATCAATTAGATATAAACCAATAATTTATTAGTCTCGAGTGTGAATGGAACCAGGAATTTTCCCCTTATCATGCAAGGCTAGTTGCATGCAACTTCCGTGTTATTTCTTTGCCTTTTCCGTTCATTGCATTCGTAATGTATAATAAGGTTAATAATATACAAAGAAGTAGTCACATTTAACAGTGGTATTGAAGGACGATTCCTCGTGACCAAAAGGAACCAATCATATTCTTGATCTAATAATTATGCAAATTGTGAAGTATGCCATATTGAAATGCTAACGTTTGTTCCTAATCATAACAAAAATGCTAACGTTTGTTCCTAATCATTAAACTACTACTTTGTGTGTGTGTGTATGTATATGTATTAATAAGTTGTCAATAAATAGCTGACCTCCTTGATGATCTTGGTCTCTGTGAGGATGAAGCCCTCCATGCAGTATTAACATTTGAGGCATCCACGGGCAACAAACTACTGCTGCCACCCGCTCCTCCTCCGATGTCTCCCTTGGCCTCCGGGTTCCTAGCAGCCGCCATCAACCACATGTCGACGGCCGAAGGGCTGATATTTGCCCTCATCCACTCCTGCGAGCTAGGTTCCATCTGAGAACCGGACTGCCCTGCCATTAGCCTCTCCTTGGCAGCAGTAAACGTTTTGATGATATCGTCGCAGAACTTGGAGAGCACGACGGGGTCAGGTTGGCTATGGAGGATTGATTCGAGGTCTTTAGCTAGTTTGCACCCATGGATTATTAAAGAGTTTGCCTCTTCCATGCCTTTTTCTTTTTTTTTGGGTTTTGTGTGATTTTCTGTTGACTAGTCTTAGAAACTTGTCGCCCTTTTACAAAAATGAGCGATGGTTGTTGTAAATTTAGGGCCGACCGAGGACATAATTTAAGGGAGGAATTTAAGCAGGTGCGGTAATAAACAGCATAACCTCTCTCTCTCTCTCTCGCTGGTAAGCTTCTCGGCAACTAGAAGAGGGAGGAAAAATGGGAAAGGTGTTCAAACTAGTAGTAGTAGTTGTTGTTGTTTGTTTTACACGCTCTTAGTCAGGAGAAGAAAAACACTTGGAAAATTTACATGACCTAGTCAAGGGTCTTCCATTGGTGTATATATATATATATATATATATTCAGGGTTTATTAGTTCTAGGAGAAGACTTTGGCCTCGTTGATTTTGAATCAACTAACGGGTCGGGTCTACATTTGAAGAAATAATTTTCACAGGTTTGAATTTCTCGCTGGCAGATCTTCTATTCTAGGCTGATGTTGAATTTCCAATTTCCTGAACCAAATTGCACTCTGCTTATTCCCATAATAATAATAATTAAAAAAAATGAAACTTAATGATATTTATTTACCACAAAAAAAAGGGATAAAACTTAATGATGATGGGCCGGGCCGGGCCTATAAAAAAAGGCCAACAAAACAGAGGAGGTGTATTGTCGAAAAAGCCCCCGCCCAATCCAAATTAGATTAGAATGCAACAAGAAGTCGGTGAAGGAAGGAAGGAAGAAAAGGGAGGGCGGTGGTGTCAGGTCAGGTGTGTGATCGGATCGGATCGGATCGGAGGGATGCTGAAGTTTCTAAAAGAAGTGGTTGGGGGATCGGGCGCGGGGGGAGTGAAGGATCTCCCTTATAACCTCGGTGACCCCTACCCCTCTGCCTGGGGATCCTGGTCCCACCACCGCGGCACTTCCAAGGTAAGCTTCCCTCCCTCCCTAATTATTATAAACTGTTTTTATTTTATTCTCGTCGTTTTGTTTAGTTAGTTAGCTGGAGCTAGGTCCGGAATTGTACGGTCGGTGGATGTTAGTGGAGTAACTAATCGAGATGGCGGCTCGCTCAATCGCTTTCACTGTTTGCGTGTACTAGTACTAGTACTAGTAGTAGTAGTAGTAGTAGTAGGACTAGGACAAAATGATTTGATAAGATAACTAGGAGGAATCTGTTCACTTTCGTTTTTTTTCCCTTCCTTCCTTTTATTAGCTGTAGCTTTCTAATCCAATCCATCCCCCGTTTGGCGGCTGGCTTGGTGGCATTCGAGTATCGGTATTGGAATGTAGACCTTACTTGGTCCCTTTTTGTGGGATTGGTTGTCAGGATGATGGATCTGCAGTGTCTGTTTTTACTCTTACCGGAAGTAGTGCTCAGGATGGCCATTTGGTTGCTGGTCGGAATGGTGTCAAGCGCCTTCGCACTGTAAACCATAAACCCTATTTCCCCACCCACCCCCCTTCCCTTTTCCTCTCTATTTTTTTATTCCAATGCTACCATCACTGAGCGTTGATCTTCCCCTTTCCAGGTCAGGCACCCAAACATCCTCTCTTTTCTTCACAGCACCGAGGTCGAGTCCTTTGATGGTTCTGCCACCAGGGTCACCATCTACATGGTCACAGAGCCTGTGATGCCTCTCTCCGAGAAGATCAAGGAACTTGGTCTGGAGGGCACCCAGAGGTACCGTACTACTACTTCCTAAGCGTCATCACTGCATCTGGATGCTCTTTCGAGTTGTTAAACATTTCGGTTTTTGCAAACTTGGCTATGCTCTTTTGAGTTGTTAAACATTTCGGTTTCTGAAAACTTGGCTATGCTCCTTCTTTGAACTTCTTCATCCCTGAATTGGAAATTTGAAACATCAGCCAGCTTGTATTATGTCAAGGAACTTGCTCTTCTTTTCTGTTCCATAACTGTTAGCACGAACCTGAGTTTGTTGCGTTTTGCATATTTTGCAGCAACTAGACTTCCTCATCTCTTGTACTATCTGTTTCTAGGGATGAGTATTATGCTTGGGGATTGAATCAGGTAGCAAAAGCCGTGAGCTTTCTCAATAATGATTGCAAACTAGTAAGTGCTCATCGTTCCTACGAAATTCTTCAGTGACTTCAGTCTTCTCCCCACAGCCCCAGAACACAGGACTCTCTCTCTCTCTCTCTCTCTCAGTCTGATATCCTGTCTAATATTTGTAGGTCCACGGAAATGTTTGTTTGGCTAGTGTTGTTGTCACGCCGACGCTGGACTGGAAGCTTCACGCTTTTGATGTTCTGTCCGAGTTTGATGGCAATAACCCAAATGCAACTGGACCAATGCTGGTAATTTTCTGATCTATCCGCTGCTGAAATTATGGATGATTTCCTTTTTCTGGTACATATGGAAGCCCAGTAGGCCAATTGGATTGCACAAGAGGGGCTACTTGTGATCTCAGAATCTAAGCGCCTGACCAGCTAGGACAAGACCTTATCGGTCATGGATTAAATATTTTACCTTTTCCTATACTTGATTGTAGCATCTCTGTGGTAATTGAAAGTTGAAATTTTTTCCATGTTCCTTCTTTCTCTTGATATCATGGCTGAGATTGTAGCTGATTTTGGAGCTTTTCACCAGTAGTATTTGTAAGTGAATTGGTATTGTTGCTCGATATTCTTGTTGATGTATGCTAGCCTCTTTTGGTATCAGCAATATGAATGGCTTGTTGGGGCACAATACAAATCGCTGGAGTTTGCCAAGTCAGACTGGGCTGCAATCAGAAAGTTGCCACCTTGGTCAATTGATTCTTGGGGCTTGGGTATGTTGTAGCTGTTTTCTTTCCATGCTTAATTCCTTCTTTTTTGAGAAATACATGCTTAATTCCTTTGATTTCCTTTGAATCGTACAGCACTAAGGTTAAACTTTTTTGCTAGAGTAGCCAATGTTTCTTTTCCCTTTGCTAACTCATTTATCTACATTCTTATCTCTCTCTTTTCGATTGTCTAAATGTTAGGATGTCTTATTAATGAACTCTTTTCTGGTACGAAGCTGGGGAGAACAGAGGATCTGCGGAACACAGCATCTATTCCGAGGGTCTGCTTTCCATCTTATAGGGACTAACTATTGATTGGTCATTGGCTATCTAGAAATGCTATCCGACATTTTAGGAGATAATGGTAGCTGGTGACTTGCTGTTAAAATTTATAAATCATGATGATTAACATCGGATGCCTACTTGACTTGATTTAAAACTGTTGAATATAAGGGTGACCTTCTGTTTGCTTTTGAGGACCATTTTCTTTTAAACCCTTTTATGCTTTTCTACAGTCTTTGCTTCAAGATTATCAACGGCTTTTGAGTTCTATGCCTTCTCGCAGGCTGAATACTTCAAAGCTTCTTGAAAATAGTGGTGAGTTCATATTTTATATTCACTTGCTGCGTTTATTGTCTATTCTTTAGCTCATTTAAGCTACTATGTAATCCCACTTCTCTTGTTTCTTGGTCATAATAGTTGTATGTTATTTAAACTGTGGCAGAATACTTCCAGAATAAATTGGTAGACACTATCCATTTCATGGATATTCTTACCTTGAAAGATAGTGTTGAGAAGGACACATTCTTCCGCAAACTTCCAAATTTGGCAGAGCAGCTTCCTCGCCCGATAGTTTTGAAAAAAGTATGACGAGTAAGCGAGTGAATTTCGGATGGATTTAGTAGTCATTTTCCAATTGTTATTTAATTTATTCCTTTTGTAGTTACTTCCCATGTTAGCTTCTGCCCTTGAGTTTGGTTCTGCTGCTGCCCCTGCTCTGACTGCTTTACTGAAAATGGGTTCCTGGCTTTCAGCTGAAGAATTTACTATCAAGGTGATCTTCCTTCAGAGTTTCTGTCGGCCTTGTTGTTTGTTGTTGTTTAACACAGCTGTTTCCTCTTTGTTGTATCTTTTTAATAAGGTAATCGAATAATATCTCTACCTTATTTCCTATTTGTAGGTGCTGCCAACAATAGTAAAATTATTTTCCTCCAATGATCGTGCTATACGAGTAAGTCTCCTTCAGCACATCGACCAATATGGAGAGTCGTTATCGGCCAACATCGTTGATGAGCAAGTAAGCAACTCATGGCAATTACCAGATGGCTTTCTGTTTTGGCTGTTTCTTTTTATCCCACTGTTGTTAAATGGAGGATTTGAAATGATATGACTAGGTTTATCCTCATGTGGCTACTGGGTTCTCTGATACATCTGCTTTTCTCCGCGAATTGACTCTGAAGTCCATGCTTGTATTGGCTCCTAAGGTATACTCGTCACACTCTTTGTTTATAGTCTTGGTTTATTTTTTTGTGAAGAGAAGTGGTTATGGTTTAGGTTGTCCGTATACAGGATGTGATTCTAGCTTCACGCAGATCCGTTCTTTGTATAATTCTTTTTTTTATAAGTAGAATTTGTTACACCATCAAGGTTTAAACCCTTGTCACTCCATGCCCAAATTCCCACCCCTCCCTTGTACTGTTAAACCCTGGTCATCTAAAAGATTCTTAGAGCTTAGACTTACAGGTGTCGATGATCAGTTTTCAGTATACCTTTCCATTTAAACAAGAAACATGTGTGCATCTTTTTTCATGCTTCAACTTTGCTTTGTTCAATTTATGATTTTCTCCCTTCTATTGCTGCTAATTTGCTTCCTTCACCGTATTACCTGATTGACTTGCATTCCCAGACCACGCAATTCTATCTCAACTTTATTTTTTTTGGGTTTAATCTGTTAACCTCCCTTGCAGCTTTCCCAGCGCACTATTTCTGGCTCTCTATTGAAGTATCTTTCCAAGTTACAGGTACTGTGTTGTCGCTTACTAGTAAATCTGTAAATGAAATCTGCTTGTTGTTTACTCGGTTCTTTGCACTTTTTTGTTCTCCTAAGCTAGTCTTAACTACGCTTTTGATAGTGCTCGACATATGTTGTGATGTGCCATGACTTTGATTTATCTGTCCTATGAATAGCAATTCTCATACTTTAGCTTCTCACAGGTTGACGAAGAGTCTGCTATTAGGACTAACACCACCATTCTTCTTGGGAATATTGCAAGCTTCCTAAATGAAGGGGTTAGTATAAGAATTTTCATGCTTTAAGCTTCAAATCAGGTAGTTAAATGGTATTTAAATGGCAATAGTTGGAACCGTTTATATCCTGCAATGGTTCTGGGTTTGGGTTTAGAATTCTCCGACTCTATTTAATATTATGTGCCTGAAATGTACTGCAGATGAGGAAAAGAGTTTTGATCAATGCTTTTACAGTCCGTGCATTACGTGATACTTTTTCACCTGCCAGAGGAGCAGGTAAAACTGCAGTTCTTTCCGTTTCCGAATATTGGCTAGAATCGAGTGGTTTGTTGTGCCGAAAGATTGGGATGCTTAAATTTGTTTCCTTTTTCCAGCCTTTTGGAAGTACCAGTTCTTCCAGTATGCTGATGAATAATAAATAATGTGGCAGGAGTGATGGCTTTATGTGCTACAAGTGCTTACTATGATGTCAATGAGATTGCAACTCGGGTACTTCCGAATGTTGTTGTGCTTACAATTGATCCTGACAGGTGAATTTTTCTTTGCATCTTACAAGTTATTAGGTTATTTTCCCTTCAAAATTCATGCACTGGAATTCTTTCTATCTTCTCCTCTGTACAGCGATGTTCGGTCAAAGGCATTTCAAGCTGTTGACAAGTTTCTTGAAATACTGAAACAGTATAATGACAAGGTGAGTTCCAGTTACCTTTTCAAATTGATGGTGGCTGCAGTGTTTTCTTTACTTGAATGTTAATGCTCAGTTTTTAGTGTTGATTCAGCAGTCCACCATTTTTTTGCTAGATACTATCTTGTTCCCCGTTCAAAGATAGAAAATTGGCTTGCTTGTAGTGACCATCATATTTTGTTTCTTCACCTTTTACTGTTACTAATATGCTTGCTTTTAAAGGCCTATGCCTATATATTTTAAACCTAGACATTGTGACAATTGCACATTGGATCTAAACATCTCACTTAGTGTCACCACTGTATATTCTCTCTTGAATCATTACTTCTGATGCTACAATTTTGAGGCACACGTTGTTGAAATTCAAGGCGATCTGGCTGAACTGCAAACGTGCCTTTGTTAAATTGATGTCTTTCCTTGGATCAATTTTAGACAAACGCTGGAGATGCTGATGCAGCTTCTAGTACAGGGATTCCATCAACGCAAGGAAATTCTGGCTTGCTTGGGTGAGTATACTTTGGAGTCTTATAACCTATGGTTTTATGTATGCTGGTTTAGTTGAAGCTAGGTATTAGCAGTAACATACGTTGTACGCTGGTTTACTTGAAAGCTAGATAATCACTATGTGAACTCTCTTCCTCTATTTTGTTATTTTTTTCTTGGCTAAAATGTATTTGCTTTCAGGTGGGCAATGAGTTCTTTGACTCTGAAAGGTAAACCTTCCGAACAACCTCAGCTTACTCCTTTGGACGCCGGACCACCTCGTGCTTCCACGGTCTCTGACACCAGCTCAGGTATGCCAAGGACAGAAAAGTGTTGTCTTCTTTCAAGTTGGTAATGATGGGACTGATTATGATAACTGCTACAGCTAATTCTTTCATATTATGAATCCTGGTCTTCAAAGATACAAGGGGATTAATCTAAATACTACTTGAGGACCCGAGTCTCTTGAATAGGATATGGAGATGAGGTATATAGTCGAACTAGAGAGTTTCTGCTTCTATTAATTTTAGCATCACTATTTCTGGTTGATCCATAGAACTTAATGGTTGAACCACGAGAGAGTTAACTGCTTGCTTTTGCCTATTGCATTTGCCCGAGGCTTCTTGTTTTAGTGTGGGTTTCTGTTGAAGATTGGTTGATTTTGTTGCGCCTTGAAATTGGGAGCCGTCTAAATATGGGTGCACCCCCTCGGTGCTTGGGTTATGAATATCTTTTTATTTGTGAAGAGGAAAAAAAGTTTGGTATCTGATCTGTGTACCTATTGTAGTGGTGGATACTCCAAGTACAGCACCTGCCCGTGTTAATTCCATCTCAAACTTTGCCGATCACCCAGCTCCTCCGTCACCTACCTCAACAGATGGATGGGGGGAAATTGAAAATGGTATTCATGAAGAGCAAGATACCGAAAAAGATGGATGGGATGACATTGAACCCTTGGAAGAGCCAAAGCTTGCTCCAGCTCTTGCAAATATCCAAGTAGCTCAAAAGCGGCCTGTCCAGCCAGTCTCACAACCGAAACCACAAGGTATTGGATACCACAACCTCTCACTAAAAAAGAGAAAGAGAAAGGGTATCGAGCTATATTGTCAGTTTTCCTGTCCTAGAATTGATGTACAATTTGATACGGAGATTCTATCGTGGTATTAAAGCGGGTTGAGGGGACGTCATTTTTATTCCTTATACTGACAGATGGTCTCTCCTCTGGAGAGGTATCTCGTGAAATTTGATTTTCGATTCTAAAGGAAACCATTGTTCTCGTAATAAAAGAGTAGTAGCCATCGAAACGATATGACGAAAGTGGAGAATGCAAAAACCGTTGAAATAAACATATTGCTAGTTGAAAATGTGGTGTATTTGTTTATAAATGTTGAAAATCCACCAACCCATTGTCTTAAGATTTTGGGTTGGATATGAAGATTCTAACAACCAGAAAGCATAACATGGTGGTGTTGTGTTATTTATGTCATCAGGCTTCAATTTCTGTAAGTTAGCTCATATAAATCATTCCGTCGCTGAGTCTCATGCAAGGAAAGCTCTCTCTTTAACACTTCAAATATGCTTTGTGCTTCGACCTTTGCTTAAGATGATGGCCTCAACTATCTGTCGTGGAGTGCCCTTTCAGCAATGTCTTAGGCAATTAAGAAATCTAACTAAGATCTGATTTTCCCATCTTTTGCCAGCCACAACTGTGCGGCCAAAAGCAGCAGTGAAGGAGACGAAAGACGAGGATGGTGATTTGTGGGGTGCAATCGCTGCTCCTGCTCCCAAAACCACATCAAAACCTTTGAATCTTAAACCAGCTGCATCACTTGAAGATGATGATCCCTGGGCTGCAATTGCAGCTCCTCCACCCACCACAAGAGCCAGACCATTAGGAGGAGCTGGTAGAGGCCGGGGATCCAAGCCAGCTGCTCCAAAGCTGGGTGCACAAAGAATAAATCGAACATCCTCAGGAATGTAACTGGCTGACAATGGTAAATTCTCTTTTTTTTCCATAGGAATAGTAAGTATTTCTTGCTTGCTGTTCGACAGTCTGGAGTAGGGCTCTTCAAAGAAAGTAGACACAGTACATTTTTCCAGTGTGTCCTGTCCTGTCCTGTCCTGTCCTGAGATTCTTTAGTGTGTGGTAAATCTCAGTACTGTAGGTGCTAAACATTGTCCAGGGACAAACGTGTGCTGAGTATTTCTCACTTAAATCATTTACCAGGTGGTTAAAGTGGGCTGGGAAATAATTAAGGGGGAGTGACGTATGTTCTTTCTCACCCAAGATGGCAGTGTCTAGATAATATATCTTTGTTATGGTCTTCAATAATTTTAAGTCGCAGTAGCAGTAGCAGGATTCGTTCACACGCTTTGTCCACCGAGGATCACGTGACGTGATATTTATGAATATGACATCACTTCTCATCTATTTATTTATTATATATATTTTTTGGAGATAAAATGAAAAAGGAACAATAGAACAATCACTTGGATAATGCAGAGAATCATGATTGTACGAGAGTATCCACTCCACAACCCAGCAGCACGTTACTCACTGACTGAGCTATCAATTCTATTCTATTCTTGGGGATTCGATTCTCTACCCTATGACTATAGAGACTGTTGGTTCCTTCCTGCTCAACATCAACTTACAACAGATCAAGTCTGAATGACAGAGTTGGTGTGGTGTGGTGTGGTAACAAAACCACTATTGGAAAAAGAAAAAAAAAGTGACATACATCGGTCAAAAGATTTGTTCCTGCCAATGTATTAATTAATCTCTCTATTTGTCTGCTGAAATGCGCCAGATCCAAATCCACTTATGGTAACCTCATAATTAATCAACTTATCATATACACAACATACATGGACTGAATTCAATAGGGAGAGTTTTAGATTAGTAATAAATACTATATGATATCTCATAATAAACGATATATGTTATTTGTCAAAGGATTCCAATACAAGAGAGTAGCCCAATATCCATTCATACATATTTCATGGGCAATCAGTTTTAAAGAGATGGGACTAGTGGATGGACGATATGCTCCACGACCACCACTTCCACTAGAAGCAACCAACCTAACCTCATTTCCTTTTGGACCAAACCTTTTACTACTTCTGGAGATCATCAACTAACAACAACAACAACAAATAATAAAAGGATTCAATGAAACCATAAAGGATCAGAAGCACGGCACATTATCTTTCTGCTTTCGAGAATTGCATGTTGAATAGATGGAAGCTGCAGCAGCCCTAACCGCTAGCTCCCTTGTCGACCTGTCTGCTTGCGCATTTCTGCAAAAGAAAACCATCACACAAATTTGGTAAGGCATTTCTTTTTCCCAATAAAAAGGTAAAGCAGCAGCAACTGATGAACCTCAAACTATTTGTAATGCTTGGGCACATCCTACCGGTCTGCATTTTGAGCGTAAAATGGCAGCACAAATTTGTATTAAGAAAGGGCAACAATGGTGTTACACCTGCAATTGCATTACCTGTTGCTGCTGCTATATTCTAGTGTTCCTTGATGCTGGGAACCAACAGCGCCAGGCAAATGAAAATTCTGCAAGCCATGATCACAATGGAGTTGCATTTCTCTAACATCGTACAACCAACTTTCCTGAAATTTACACAAGACGATAGGTAAAAATGGAACCCAAAAAGTCCCAAATCCTTAACAAGAGCAAAGGTTTTGATTTAGCAGAAAGAAACTAAGGAGCATCAGAAGTATAATGCAGCAGCAGATAAAAGCACAAACAGCAGAAGTTATCAGCCTCTACAGATGCAATCTGGAGACGAGGCAACTATGATATCCTTGATACAACTATAGTGGACAACTGGCTTCTTATCAAACACTCACGAGTTTTTTCTCTTCTTCTGATAGTGATTCATCCATCTGATCAAACAATTTGGTCCATCGTGCTAGATGCATGGAAGCCAATGTGTTATCGGCTAACCCATCCGAAGAGCCATTTGTATAAAAGAAAACATTCCTCTGATCAGTTGAGAATTCTTTTGATATTAAGAATGGTAACTCGGTGGTATTTACAGATCGAACTCTCTTCTTGCTTTGCCGCAATGCTGAAGTTTCAGAAGAAGCGCCAATATCAATATGGTTTACAAAGCAAAGATTGCCTTAGCACATTTTGTAATAAGCAGAGGTAGTGGAGAAGTACCAGATAGGCGTCCTTTTATGTCCTGATTAAGAAGCTCCAACCACTGAGCAGCGGCACTAGCAGCTGATAAATGGAAAAGAAAAAAGAAGGAAAACAATGAGTTAGCTGTTGTCTTTCTGTTTCTAATTGATCCCATCTTTCCGGAATCTTGGCTTCCACTAAACCCATAGTGTAATTATCAGCAACAACGAGAAATGTCCATAGTTCATTTGGCAGAAACAAACCTCTTGTAGAAAGAAGAAACACGCTGGATGTGTTTGCGGATGCCTCGTTGGAAAAAGTGCTAGATTCTTCACATGCCTTGGCTGATGACAAGACTTCTGTTCCGAGTGACTCAACCTCCTTGATAGCAGCATGATGAGAAACTGAAGCTCTGTTGCCGATCTTATCAAGCATGCTACTGTCACTATGTCCAGTAGGAATGGGAAGCGTAAATTTTTTGTTGCCAGTTGACAAAGCAGCGAGACCCTCAATTCCATGAGAAGGAGCAAGATGGTGTTTTCCTGTATCAGCTGGGGCCATGGTCTCTTCTTTAGGAACATATTTTGTGTGGCTGGCTTGTTTATGTCGAGAATGGCCATTCTCGGATCTCAGCAACGCGTCCATTATAGAATGAACCTGCTTCTTGTTCCTGACATGGTTGATGATCCCAAGGTTCAATCCATTCAGCAGCCCACTTGGAGCAGCAATCTTTGCAAACCTATCAGCATGCTCCCCCTTTGCATTTTCCATCTTCTTAGGGAGAACCCTGGTCTTGCTTTTCTTGGGTCGCTGCTTGGTCACGTGAATCTTTGCTTGAGAAGATGAGGCAACTGCTGCACCTTGCAACAAGCCCTGATGACGAGAAGAAAGGAAACCGTTGTGTTTCATCTCCTTCCAACGTGTCAGGGGGTCCTTGTCCATGACAGTGGTGGGACCGGTGGTACTCCCACATTCAGAAACATCTCTTGACTTGCCACTCTGAGAAAGATGAGTGGAACCCTGGTCCGCGGAGATAGTAACATCTTGGGTGTTGAGATCAATTGAGGTGGCCCGGGGGAAGGGGACTTGGGTGTGCATGGAAGTAGCATTGGCCTCCAAAGCGCCAGCAGTGGCAACTCGATTAAGATCATCGAGAGGGGCAACAACCTCGCCCGGGTTCCTAGAATGAAGCAATTGAGAGGCGCCCGAATCTAAAGAGACAGAAACACGGGTAATATGGGAGAGCTGGTCATCACAGGAATTCAAGGTGTGGGTACTCGCCTCTGTTCCTAGGGGTACGGAGGGAAGCAAGTTTAACCACCGAAGCCGAGCGGAATAAGATAGGAATGTACCGTGGGAGGGGGAAGCGGAATGAAGGTGGGTCATTTTGATTCGCTTAGTGGCTGGCTCTCCCTCCCCCGAAATTAGAGGCGGGTCCGCTTACCTCTTCCAGTCAACTGAAGCGCAATACACAAAGTCAGGCTCAGGGTTGACTTCCAACCCCTTGTAATCTATGAATGACAAATAAAAAGAGAGAAAAGGGAAAGAGCTGTACCGTAACGGAGTCGCCTTGTTGTTCTTGAGAATGTGGAGTGGGTTTAGGGTTTGGTTGGGGGAATTAGATCTCAACTCAAGGACGGACCGGACCGGACTACCAGTTGTTTTGCTTCTCTTCTTCTGTCCTATTCTTTTCTTTTCTTTTCTATTCTGTTGAGCTCCTCCTCCTCCTCCTCCTCCCCCAAATTTCAAAGTATTAGGGCGCTGGAGGGAAAAAAGTAACCCCCAACCTAAACGCTGCGTTTGGCGCCTCTCTTTCTCTATCTCAACAGATTTATTTGCCTTGAGGAGTAGAGAACAGAGAGAGAGAGAGATATATTGTTGGAGCAGGTAACAAACAAACAAATAAATATATATTAAAACGTAACAAGCAGGGCCTAATGGGCCTACCTTTGACACGATCTTTTGGAGTATAGGCCCATTGGGCTTTCTTTTCCTAACCGAATCTTATCACCAGCTGTCTGTCGTCCATAAATCAGAGTGGACGACCGGTCCAAACAAGAAACTTTAAACCCTAACCCAAAACCTGACCTTTTTCTGAGCGAGAGAACCAGGCGCATCCGGGTATGGAGAGAGACGGTAAGAAGATGGACAAGAAGAAGGAAGAAGAAGGAATATTCTCAAAATGCTCGTTTTCAAGTCTGGGCCTTCACCCTACCCTCTGCTCCGAGCTCCAAGGTCAGCCCTCCCTCCTTCCAATTCTCCTTTTATTTGTTTACTTTGATGTGCTTCATACATAACAACAACATGTTGGATTTGGAACAGAGCGGATGAAATACGATGCTCCAACCTTGGTACAGGCTCAAGCTATTCCCGTAATTCTCTCCGGCCGCCATGTGTATATCTCCTTTTCCCCCTTTTGTTTCTGGTTCTAGTGGTGCTTAGTTGTTACCTCCACCATTTGGGGTGGGAAAGAATGTGTGTGTCCGAACCTCAACTGAATTTGGTTTTCCAATGCTTAGAATGGTGAATGCAGCAACTGGCACGGGAAAAACAGTCACCTACCTGGCCCCTATCATTCATCACCTGCAGGGCTTCTCTCCCAAGATCGAACGCTCTCATGGAACTTTTGGTGCCCTCCCCTTTTCATTGTCTTTTCCTTATTCTCATGGACGTTGCTTGCTTGGATGATCACTTATGGGCCTTGTTCTGGTATTGCAGCGTTGGTCCTGGTGCCGACACGCGAGTTGTGCTTGCAAGTTTACGAAGCTTTGCAGAATTTGTTGCACCGTTTTCACTGGATCGTCCCTGGCTACATTATGGGCGGTGAAAGCAGGTCCAAAGAGAAAGCCAGGCTCCGTAAAGGTTCGTGTGTTCTCTTTCCTCCGCTTAGGTTAGGCACCGATTTCCACCTTGATTCTTTATTTTCCTTGTGCAACTAAAACTGACTGAGGTGCTCTTCGGCTTTGCTTTTCCCCCCTTCCTGCAGGTATTTCTGTTCTGGTTGCCACCCCTGGCCGTCTTTTAGATCACTTGAAGAACACCTCGTCATTTGTCCATACCAATCTGCGCTGGATTATCTTTGATGAGGCTGATAGGTAGTTGCATTCTCAACAACTTCTACCACACCATGTCTGCCACATTGCTCTTCTTAACTCCGCCAACTTGTCTTCATAGGATCTTGGAATTGGGATACGGAAAGGAAATAGAAGAGATTCTGGATCTTTTAGGCTCTAACAAAGTTTCCAGCTCTAGTCGTCCAAGGCAAAATCTTCTACTGTCAGCTACCTTGAATGACAAAGTCAATCATCTTGCAAATATCAGTCTAGCTGATCCAGTTATGATAGGACTAGATGACACCAGGATGCATTCAGGCCATCCAAATGAAGATATGGCATCTGATGGATCTGAAGATGATGAACTTGATAATCAAAGCATAATTACCTCTGCAGCTGGTGATTACAAGCTCCCTTCTCAATTGGTGCAGCAATACGTGAAAGGTATCTGTTTCTGAAGATTTTTTCTTATCATATTGGGAGTTATTTTCTTATCTAGCTGTGTCACCAAGTCGTGGTTGCATTTCAAACCAGTGCCTTGCAGTTCTCGGCTAGCCGTACTCCTTTCCGTTCTGCAACATATTTTTGATGGAAAAGTTTCCCACAAGGTAAGATTGCCAGCTGACAACTATGTTCCATATGCTGAATTAATGTTTCATTTGTCCATACTGTGTGTATATGACCAGTTGTCCTTGATTCAAATTTCCTCATTGTTCGATGCTAGTTTGTCTCTGTCTAGGGATCTTTTTCCTGGTTTATTTCAAGCATGAGGCATGTCTTACATGCTTTGTCATTTCAAGCTTACTCAAGGGTGTGTTTTGCAGGTAGTTGTGTTCTTTTCGACATGCGATGCAGTGGATTTCCACTACTCTTTATTGAAAGAATTCCGTTTGTCACAAGGAGATGCAGAAACTGCAAAGCCATTCTTGAAGTGCAAAACTTTGAAGTTGCATGGTAATATGAAGCAGGAAGACCGCAGAGCCGCATTTCTAGACTTCAAGAGTGAGAAGTTGGGTCTTCTATTGTCCACTGATGTTGCTGCCAGAGGCTTGGATTTCCCTAAAGTCAGGTGTATAATACAGTATGATTCTCCGGGAGAAGCAACTGAATATGTTCACAGGTTTGAGAATGCTCACTCAGTTCTTGCGAATTGCAATGCTTGGTTATTGTGTTGGCTCAGTTCCTGTAATGCATATGCATTTTGAACTAGATGGCCACTGTTTGTTTCATAACCAGGGTCGGTCGGACTGCTCGGCTGGGGGAGAGAGGGGAGTCCTTGTTGTTTCTACAACCAGTCGAAGCAGATTACCTACAAGACCTAGGGAAGCATGGCGTACAACTGAGCGAGTACCCCATCCTCAAAGTTTTGGATCGATCAAAGCAACATTCTAGGAAGTTTATGACCGTAGATATGCATCCTTGGGTGTTATCTCTTCAGAAGGCACTCGAATCATTTGTCACGAATGAGGTACGACCCCTCACCTGCTGATTTCAGGGATTCGTATTGCACGCACACTGTTTGTTGATCAACATTTTGTTTGTTGTTGTAGGCAAAGGTAAACAAGCTGGCCCAGAATGCATTCTGCTCTTGGGTGCGTGCGTATACAGCCCATCGGGGAGAGCTGAAACGAATATTCATGGTGAAGAAGCTTCATCTGGGGCATGTTGCAAAAAGCTTCGCGTTGAAGCAGCAACCATCTCTGGTTGGAGGGTTGTTTCAGAAGCAATTGAAGAAGAGGAAACAGGATCAGACGCAAATGCAGCGATCTAAAAAGAGAAAGGTTAAACCTTCTACTTGAATGGAAACCGCCCTAGTAAACACCATCAATACCTTTCTATTATTTGGATATATGTATATGATGTCTGAATTGGGCGTTCTGTTGTTCCTAGCGGAGGGAGCCACAGTTTTCGTTGCTAATATTGAAGTCTAAATAGGCTAAATCTTAAATGTATGGATGCCTCGATTTTGACCAAAGAATACATGTGCTACCAAATGAGCTGTACAATTAATTAGAGGAGATTTACAAAAAATGGATGCACCACCATCAATTTCGAATTTGGGAATTTCTTCCGAATGTGAGATGATTTCTTGTGCTCATTCAACATGGGAGTAGATTCGATTCTCTATTGGGATCGCCAAAGAATATAACTCTCAATCGAGGAAAGCAAATACGGTGCGATGGCATCCGATCAAAACACATTTGCACGTTCATTAAATCTTCTCCGTCAAAACAAACCATGCTCACACTTCTTCAACCTGCAACGAGAAATTAAGTTAAAGCAACGAAGAAACACAAGGCCATCGTCGTACAAGAGCCTGCCCAAACTAGAAAGCAGGCATTAAATGACCTGAGGGAGATTCATCAGTTCAAGAACAGCTTTTTGTGGGGTCAGTTCGTTGTCTATTATCCGAGCCACTGCTGTCAAGACAGGCATCTTAACTTTATATTTCTGAGCTAGTGCAATAACAGCTCCAGCTGTTGACACGCCTTCTGCTACCTAGAGAAATTTGGCCATTGCAATTCGGGCTCAGATTAGCCAATGCGTTAGTTAATAAGCTAAGAACACAGCCAAGCGTACCTGGTTCATGGACCTCAGTATGTCATCTAACTTCTCCCCTGATCCAAGACGAACACCTACAGTTCTGTTCCTCGAGAGATTGACAAAACACGTAAGCATGATGTCTCCAGTTCCCGACAGACCAGAAATTGTTGCAGGCTTGGCACCCATCTTGAGGAATCCAAGTGAAAAGAAAAATGTGTCAGATTTCATCAGATAGGCAAAGGTCACTTGCAGCAAGAGTATATGCATGAACAGAAACATGACAGGAAACAGTAGCAAATAACAGCATTGCATCCTCCACAAGGGAATAAAGGGAAAGGGAGGGAAAAGGAGAAAGAAACCTTGGTAGCCAGCCACCGGATCTCGGAGCATCCCTGTGCAACAAGGGCAGCCATAGAATTATTACCGAGATTCATTCCATGAACAATGCCGGCTGCAATGGCAAGGACATTCTTAAGAGCACCTGCAATTTCAACCCCTGTAACATCACTGTGATGATCAGAGGGTTACAGTCTGAGCATATACGCACTGGAAAACTGTTGGACTAACAGAGCAGCGACACTTTTGTGCCTAATTGAACATAAAGATTGAAAAGCTCCATTAGCTAAATAGTCAAGCACATACGTTGAAGTGCTGATCCTCAAGTAGGAAGAAGCGAGTAGCTGCTGCGCAGCAATTGCTAATTTCTTGTCCTTGGATGCTACCACCATTGCTGCAGCCAAAGAGCACATATAATGTTTTTCTTGGTAGAAAAAAAAACAGATATAAATAAGATGTAGTTGGTGGGCAGGAGAAGAAGCATATAAAGACAAAGGATCATACCGGTTGGCAAGTGGTTCATCAACTCGAGAGCGAAAGACGGACCGGAGAGAGCAAGGAAAGGTTGGCGAGGGTTGTTAAGAGAGACGGGAATGATCTGAGACATCATCCTGAGGGAGTTGAGCTCCAAACCTTTGCTGAGGGAAATGAATGGCAGAGCTGGATCCACGTATTTCGCAATGCTCTCGAGGAACGCCGAGCTGAACTGCTCTTTTTTTTTCATTTAATTAAAAAAAAGTTCAATCCCAATCAGTATTCGATGTTGCAGTAGAAAGCAAAGGAACACGTTGATGGAGCATTGGCCTAGAGGATAGACGCGTGAATTTAAAAGGAGAATAGTGCATGTTTTGTTTGTGCAAAGCAAAGCAATGCAGCATCCTAACACTTAAGATATAGAGCCTCACACAAACAGTGGCCAGAAAAAATAGAAGGAGCGGGGAAGTGAGGGGTGACGGACCTGGACAGGGATGGCGTTGGAGGCAGAAGTCGGCAGAGAGCAGGGCGGACTCGGGGTCGGTGGTGGCTGTCACATTAGGAGGCAATATGTGGTCTGGGAAGTAGTTTCTGATTGATCAAAGTAACGAATTATTAGATATGGAGATGATATAGAAGGGGAAACCGAAAAAGAAATGGAAATGGAAAATAAAGACAGACGTGTTAATGTGGGAATTGTTGATGGAGTGGCAGAGGAGAGGGTCTCGGAGTAGCATCCGCACTTGAACCTCCGGCTTGCAGGTGGCCACGTGGGCGCCCATTGCGGTTGCGAAGGATCCTCCCCCGAGCACCGCCACTTCACCCCCACTCTCATTCACGTTAATTAATACGACGAAGGGAATAACAGCCGGCCGGGCCGGCCGGGGGAATAACATAATAAAACAATAAAAACAGCATCTAGAGAGAGAAAAAGAGACCTTGCGAGTGGGGAATTTGGGGGAGGCGTTGCGCCAGGAGCGGGACCACCTCACAAGCTTCTCCCAGGCGACTCGCACCCCTTCCTCCTCTCCGATTTCGATTTCTCGTCGGACGATATCGAAGAAGAGGAGGAGCAGCAGCACACCCGCCGCCGCTGCTTCTGCTTCCTCCACGTCAGCCCCCCCATTCCCAATCCAACTGCCTTCCCCCATTCTGATACTGATACTGATACTATAACCGCCGCCTCTCTCATTTTGATTTTGATTTTTGATTTTTGATTTTTGATTTTATCCCCCTCGCTCGCTACTCTCTTTTTAGTATTTTCGTCTGCCTCCCACAATTAATTAATTAATTTATTTATTTCCCCCCACCCCCCACCCCCACCCCCCGAAAAATATTTCTATTCATTTATTTGTGGACAATAAAATACAGGCTTGTTTGGGCCCATTCTCTTCCAAACAAATAGGCCCAGTTCTTTATTTTCTGTACGGAGAAAATAGGCCAACAGCCTCCTTTCTAAATGAAAGGCCCCTTTAGGACAAATAATATCCGAGTCCTTTTTCAATGTCATAATTATTAGTATAATTTTTGCTATTTAAAAATTATTATACCGTTTTCATTTTTTATTTAAATGTTGGTCTGGTATGTTGGCTTCCACCATTTC